>OU342745.1:50743052-51943052 GCA_910589775.1 Avena eriantha
ACACGCCGAACTTGGGCACGGCCGAGGGGGCCTTGGCGGCGCGGGCCTGCGGCACGCCCTGGCTCGGGCGTCGCCGCTCGTTCGCCGGCGGGGAGGCGGCCACCCTCGGCGCCGGCGCGGCGTGCTGGTGCTGGTGCCTCGGCCCCGGGGCGGCATACTGCTGCTGCTGGGGCTGGGGCTGGTGGTAGCTGCCGCCGCTGTTGCTGCTGTACCGCGGCTTGTACGGCCTGGGCGGCGAGAACTTGCTGGCGCGGCTGCTGACCTCGGACGCCGCGCTGCTGCCGTTGCTCCCGTTCCGCCGGTGGTAGCCCCCGCTGCCGTGCTGCCCGGGGTAGTGCTGCGCCGGCGCCGGGTGCCCGTAGCCGTTGTCGTTGCCGTGCGAGCTCGGCGGCCGCGAGGGCACGTTCCTGCTGCCCAGGTCCTCGTAGTAGCGTTCCCCCGGCGCGGGGTGCCCCTGCGAGCTCGCCGGCCGCGAGGGCGCGTTCCTGCTGCCCACGTCGTCGTAGTAGCGCTCCCCCGGCGCGGGGTGCCCCTGCGAGCTCGGCGGTCGCGAGGCCGCTTTCCTGCTGAGGTTCTCGTAGTGCTCGTAGGGGTCGAACTCGTAGTCGTCGTGGCCTTTGGGCGCCGCCGCGGTGGCCGTGGCCGGAGCCGGCACTGGCGCGGTCTTGTTCTCGCGCACCTTCTCGAAGAAGACGGTGTAGCCGATGTTCTCGGCGTCCCACGAGCCGAACTTGGGGACGACCGCTTTCCCCTGCACCTACACGCAAAAGATACACCAGTCCGTCAATGACGTTGGACATTCCACGATCTAAAATCGTCGCCGATGATGAATTTTAACCATGAATATTTTTGTTTACCGTAGACACTTTCTCACTCGGACAATGACTCAGACAATGCGGAGCCTCAAGTTGAGCTTGCAATTAAGTAGTACGAAGAGAAAAATTCGCAGCAAGAAAAGTAGTAGTATGAAGAGAAAAGTCGACATGACAGTCAGGACCAGGACACACCCAACTAAGAACAACTAATGACGCGTCATCTCAAAAGCTAAAGAAAGTAGTACAGTACCAAGCCCGTGTCAACCGTGACGTTACATACAGAAATGTGAACTGTCAGACCCGTTCCGTTGCATTGCATGGCCGACCGAGAGAGAGGTACACACCGTCGACCATCGCTGCCCGCCAGCCAGATGCACTGTACTAGTCCAGCAGGCAGGAGTGGCCTTGACGTCTAAACAATCGTGCGTCCATACGAAGCAAAGCAGCCCCAGTCCCCATTATTTCTCTCTTCTCAAGAATTCGCGTCTGCATCATCATTATCCTTTCATGTCCATCTCCAGAATTATCCATCCTTTCATGGTAAAGAAGACAACATGATCACATGAGACCGGTCTTGATGGGTGATCTGATCAGTTGTGGCGCCATGTGGCCGATGATCGAGTCGGCGCGGCGCCTTCCCAGATCATGTCCAGATCCGTGAGCCTAACCATGTTAACTCCTGTCTGCTGGTGCTGCTGCCTAACCATGAACCATCATCACCACCCAAGGCCAACGCGTGTTGCCAACCTTGCTGCTCGCACATGGCCACACATGATTCAGATCATTTCGTACCTAACCACGGTCAATTCCACGCCACACACACTACCTACCTACGGCAGAACACACACTTAAAATGCGAAAAGCATTAATCCATATTAATGCAGCAATCGATCATGAGCAAAGTTTTAAAAAGAAAAACTAAACGCATACTAGTCAAGAAGGCATGAAGTGTCAGAGCAGGTGCATGCGTGTACTGTATGTAGTATGTAGCACTAGGTAGCAAACCGTAAAAGCACGGGTAACAAACAGCGAGGAGAGATGCACGCCATCCATGATGTAAACGTAGCGGTGAGACAGAGAGAGAGAGAGAGAGAGAGAGAGAGAGAGAGAGAGAGAGAGAGAGAGAGAGAGAGAGAGAGAGAGAGAGAGATACTCACGGCCATTACTAACTAGAAAACGATGATGATGTCTTGTGATGAAGAAGTGATCAGAGCGAGCGAGCGAGCGAACTTCCTTGCTGATCCTTGTTTCCCCTTCCCGCTTCTTCTGAATTCTCCCTTGTCTCTCACTCCCCTCTTGGCCGATCACGAGAGGAAATGAGCCGGAGACGAGGGGGCCAGCAGCAGCAGGAGCACGGATACGCAGGGCAGGGCGGGATGGTTCTTATGATTGGGGGTTTCAGAAGCCACGAACTGACAGCGTCCTCCCTCCCTTATTAAAGGGGCGGAGCAGAGCAGAAGAGAAGAGGACGCGGGACAGGACACAGCTGTGACTGTGTGTGTGAGGCCACGGGACGGAACGGCGCAGTTGGAACAATGTGCTGTGCTGTGTGCTTTTATGGAAAGGAGAATGGAGCCAAGGAAACAGCTCGGAGGTTTAAAAACACTCTCACCTACCTCACGTAAACAGAGGGAGGGAGGACGGTGGTTGTTCGCTGTCTTCTTAAATCCTTCTCGACGGGTTGCCATTTCCATCTTCCAGAGGGCTGACATGGTCAAACCCTCGTAGAAAGGACTTCGGCAATTATCTACCAGCCTTTGTGCTGTTTCATAATGATGTAGTACAACTGTATCTTTGTTACTCGGATTTTCATCAGGTTTGCAACCAACATCGTGTGACCGGACTTCTGTTCTCAACCGAACCTGTTCTGCGTTCTCTATCTTTTGATGACCAGGTAGTAGATGGAACTGATCATTCGGACCGAACGTACCTTGTCAACGGTTGGGAAAAAGCCGGATGAGGACGAGAATTAGATAGACCGGAGGAACTTCCTCAGCACATAAACCCAGCTGTAACATAAACTTTGGATTGACGACACGCATTATTTAAGCAATCTTGCCTACTATTCCTCTGTGCCACGACAATGTCAACAATATACATATACTGCATTACCTAAAAATCCAAAAAGGAAGACGTAAACGAATCATCAAGAAATTCATGTACTACTTGCCAACTATACTCGAAAGAAAGAAGGCCACAACGCGTACCCTTTCTCAGCACAGCAGAACTGCAACCGGTACAGCAGCCTACAGAGACCCCCTACCTATTAGCTGGCTCACACCGCATCAACAGCTGACCCATTAATGGTTAACACCATCCGAAAGCGAAACGAACGATGGAGAGAAGAAAGCCCAAGCACGGCGGGGTCACCACCACGAGAGCATCGGCATGAACCGGAAACGGCGCCATGACCAAGCTTTATTGCACCTACAGGTCCAGCTCTGCGATCCACAAGCAAACACTCGTCCATCACGGCCACCGTCGCTCTCGGCCGAATGGCGCACGGTATTGTGCGTATTGTGCGCGGAACCAGGCACATGGGAGACGCTTGCCTTGCATGCCCACCAGCAGACACCGAGCGCGCACGATCTGGAGCTACTGAAACAAAGTTTAACCAGGCAATAGTTTAGTCGTCAAGAAGGAAAAAAATCTAATCACCAGATCATCACTGCAGATTAATACTAGCAAGGTCGGAGCAGACGATGTTATAAGATGTCAATACATGCTAATGATGCATTAGTGCTCAGCTAACCCTGCACAAGTGTCCCATATTATCATGGAAAAGGATGCCGTTTTGCGCACAAAATCCGCGGCACCTTTGGCGGCTAGCTTTAGGTTCCAAAAGGGAATACTGTATCTGATGTATTTTGAAATAACATGGTGGAGTGTCGTTCAACAACAATTATAGACCATCTCACTTTCCCTCACTTATAAAAAATAAATTCAAGGCCTGATTTGAACTTCGAAGATGCCCTTTTGTAAGGTAAAATAAAAGAGACAAATACATGAAAATACTAGCTTTTACAGTACTCAAATATGCCCCCAGGACCTGCTTATGTTGTACAGTATTATCAGATAAAACAAGTGGCCAGCCAGTCAGTGGTCGGGTCTGGTCGAACAAGTGCCATCACTAACAGTGCATCAAATTATAACAAGTGCCATCACTAATAGTGCATCAAATTATTATAACAAGTGCCATCACTAATAGTGCATCAAATTATACAGATAGCAGATGCATGTGAAACCAACAATCATTGCATGTCCCGAGAGATTTAGATTGGAGAGAGAACAAACATAGACCAAAGAGAAATAAGAGTAGGAACGTGAGCAGATGCACCGAATAAATTTGCATGCGGCCAGAATCAATATATGGAATCACTGAGCAAAATCACTGTAAACGGAAATAGCAATGAAATCAGAATGGACTACATGAGTAAATCAAATTATCAAACCTGGGAATATGCACACGGCTAACAGCCAAGACCATGCTGCAATAGCAGGCATAGGAACAATAAAATCCAACATGAAAAATAATTAATGCAAAAGGAGGTAATACGTTGGACACAAATCAAAACATCTGTCAAAACAATGTGTCTGACTATATTCACACTTGTAAATAACCACAGAAGTAAAACCACCTGAATAGATTAATTGTAAGAGGAGAAAACCAGAGGTATCATGAAATGAAGAGATATAATACAGTTCAGCAAGAAAAAAAATAGCCTTCGAACATCAAGTCTGATCTAAATAACAATTACACAGTATACAAATCTTCTGAATGATATGATTAAAATGAGCCAGATACAGAGATCACCAGATTTTTAGTGTTTTCTCAAGACACATGGTCCAAATGAAAAACATCTTCTTTCAGCCCATCAATAGTAATACTCCGTATGACATTTTGCTTTTAGTCATAACCAAACAGATGTTCTACATTACACTTTTTTCTTGATATCAGAAATCAAATAGAAATTGGTATGAGATAATGAGAATGACACGGTATAGTTTGCTCGGCTAATCCTTACTGAGTATTTTTTACAGAGCGAGCGCTCTAACAAAACAAGTTCAATTTCAGCCTCACTTTCGGTACTCCTGCCGCGATACAGGTGGTTCAAGGAAGAGTGCTGCAAGTTAGGAAATTGATTGTCCAAAAGTATTAGCCAGTCATCATAGATGAGGTTCAGAAACTTGAATCTGGTGGCAAAGAATAGTTCTTGCTACCATTGTAACTAGCAGTGGCTGCTAGAACGTCAGCAAGATTAGGATGCTCCCTGGTGTCCTAAAATGTAACCAGGCTAACAGAGGATTGAACAGCCATGCACTAATATGAAAGCAAAAGAGGCAAGTCAATCTATAACAGTATCTCCAGTTACAATATTCCTGATGACAATCCATTTTAGAAAATTGACCTTTGTTCAACAGCATCAACATGTTAATAGTACTGTGTTCACAGCTAAGAAAACACAGCCTTATTGTAACTGTTGACAGCTAAGAAAAGAAGCACTCGGCCACTCACAAATTAACCACATCCCACACATACCTTTTAGTTGGATTCACACCCTGCAGTCCAGGCACAAAGCAATGCAAACTGCAACGAAATTCCACTGCTTTGTTTTTGGCAATCCACAAAGCTGCTGCTCCAAAATTCAATCTTTCTCCAATACTTCATCCACGAGTTGGTTAGGTACAGGTGTTCCTTGCTGAATAAACAATAAGGAGTAACAAGTGCATGTATATGTTTTACCATTGGAAACCCAAAAGATATAAAGCTTCCAAATAATAACCGTATAATACTGTGCGTACAGGGAATGTGGCTCACATGATCCTGAATTACTTATTTTACTACTGGTTCCCAAATACAGTACTTTAAAGAGGAGATAAGACATGCGACACTTCCAAATTTCTGACAAAGATTTGCAATGACACGTAAAATATAATAGTGCTACACTGATAACATAGAATTTATGAAATTAATAGCACAATAAGAAATTTCAATCCACAAAACTGCAGAGAGTATCTAACTAGTAAAAGACCAGAAGTAACTGAGAAACATTGCTTGAATGTGGCATCCCAAGGTCTACTTTGGTAGGTGAGTAGTATGAAAATTACTCGGGAACAAAAAACTTCCGCTTACATATTCCAGTAAAATGCCACAAAAATTGCCAGAACATGTCCTCTAGAGGACAACATTAACATGGTTACTAATAGAAAGCATACAATGCATTGTTTTATGCATCCCAGCATATATACTGAAAGTGATTAAATATTTTATTTACATATCAAGAAAACCATACGCACCAGGTATCATAACTTAGCATCTGAAAGGCCATCTAATTTGTTTCGATGGATGCAAAAACAAGGAAACTAGAATATCCATAAAAACATGGAGTTAAAAATATCATAACTCCCCAAACAAAATCAACCTGTTACCTGTCCTAAAGATACTATCATAAAGAGTGCTTCACATTTTAACATGTTAATCAAACTAAAATTTACAAGAACCATTATCACCACCTCACTGCATACAAAAACAAATTATTATACAACAAAGACGATGTAAATTACTACGGTAATGAAAGTTCCTTCACTTTCCAAATAACATACATAGATTTTTCAACAAGAATGTAGTTTGTAGTAGGATTACCATTGCTGCACCATCCATATGAATTGCTAAACCTGCTAAACCATCCATATGCAAGTGGTAAGAAATGAGGTTTTGCAGGAAGGCTGATAACCACTAACACAATAGGATTTACTGAATTTTGCCAGACATATCAAACAGAAAAATGGAGAATCCATCAAGAGGAGGATGTAAAAAATCCTTTTACTTTTATGTTATTTCATCAAAGTTCATGCTATTAGCATAATGTTGCTAATACTCAGAATTAATCATGTCAGTGGCTTGCTTTGTCATGATTAATCATGTTGCGTAATCAAATGCCAAATTATATGTGATAATCGTTTTGTAAACTCTGCCAAATGTGTTCATTGTAGCTGCAGGTGTCCACAACCAATTAGCTAATGAACTTTGTTCATAAGAATTATACTACTCCCTCTGTCCCAAATTAGATTTTGCAGATTTTTCTAGATTCGTGAGTATCTATACAAGTATCTAGACAAATCTGTGACAAGTAATTCAGGACAGAGAGAGTAGGACAAACATGACATCATTTTGAACAGCCAAAGTGAACTTCTCTTATTCTATTGCAGACATCTACATAAATGTGAGAATTGTTTTAAGAACCAGAACAACAAATCATCAGGATAACACACATTTTAACAACAAAAGCATTAGGACAACAATATCAAATGTTAGTCTATTACCAGTACTCAAGGAATAAAGGAAGGATTCAGGTTGAAGGTGGTATAAAGGTTGAAATTCATATCAAGATACACAACAATGTTTAGCTCTCTAGCACAACCCAGTAAATGTTCACATGAACAGAACTTGTGTTCAAATGTTCTCAATTCGCAACAGACCACTCTAAATGATTAAGGGTGTTACCACATGTAGCTACAGAAGAAAAATAAGTTACTTAGCTGTCTGCTTCCTCACAAGAGGAAGCAAGTAAAATGTTGCTATATTACAGCACAACCACAGCGAGCTGCCACGGTAGCCGGCAATAATCATCACCATCACCGGCAACGAGCAGGCTAATTCGTAGATCAGGCCGTATTAATGATCATCGGATCGTGTAAACAACAACAACAACAACATACATGGAGGTGGATCGTGCTGTGCTGGCTACGGAGAGAATGGAAGAACCAAATATTTTTCTCCTTTTCCTCTTTCTCTGACCACCACCTGTGGTTTGACTTCAGAGCCGCAGCGCCGTCAGCCTTAGCTCGTCGTCGTCGTTGGATGCCATGCCGCCGCCACACTCCGGGGTCAGGTTGAGGTCGAAGGGGAGCAGGAGACAGCAGGACGGCGAAGCTGCGGCGTCCGTGCAGTCGTCGTCCACCACCGAGGCCGAGGACCCGCAGTCGCTATGGCAGTCGCCGTCGAGGACCGGCAGCGGCGGAAGCCGCGGCGGAAGCACCGGCCGCGCCCTCGGGCCGCCGAAGGACTCGACGGTGGAGCTGAGGCTGCTGCAGGCTGGCATGGCCGCCGCCGCCGCCACGGCGACCGGCGGCGGGACGGCCGCAGCGGCGGGGTAGGACTGGTAGCTGGGCGGCGGTGGCTGGTAGTGGGCAAGGGAGAGGGGGAAGTTGGTCCTGGCCTTGGGCCCGCGCAGCATCCGCGCGGCGGCGTCGTAGGCGCGGGCGGCGTCCTCGGCGGAGTCGAAGGTGCCGAGCCACACCCGCGCCTTCTTCGCCGGGTCGCGGATCTCCGCCGCGTAGCGGCCCCACGGCCGCTTCCGCACCCCGCGGAAGCGCGCCTCCACGTCCCCGTCACCCTCCGCCGCCATCGCAGCGCCGCCCCGCCGCATGCCGGACAGGATCGGAATCACGTACCGTGTGCCGGCGAGCTTTGTTGGTGTTGTTGCAGAAGAGGGTAGGAACGGGAATCGGATTGAGATTTGGGGAAGGGGGGAGGAGGAGGATGGGGAAGGTGGGGAGGAGTAAATTGGAAGGTTTGCTTGTTTGTGCTGCCACCGCCCACGACGCCCACCCCCACCCGCTCGATCGCCTTCGCCTGCGCGCGCGCCCTCCCACCACCCTCCCTGCCCGCTTGCCGGCCTTTTTCTTTCTGGCGGCCTCGCCTTTCCTTTTCCCTCTTCTTCTTTAGACTTTTCTCTCCCATGTGGTTATTTGAATTTTATTTACTGTATGTACGTATGGCATTTTCTTCTGTTGATGAAGCACTGTGTCCTTGGCTAAGCGACATTTGGCATGTTGATGAATGTGTTTTCGGCCGAGGTTTTGTACAATTTTTTTTCTTTTGCGAAAAGAGTGTTCGACTAATTTTGACCGATGGTGGTTTCATATCTCCACTGCAGCAAGGATAGGTTTCCCACATTGGTGTTAGGGATCCTTTGATTTATGTAATTTCAGATATTTGTGCAGGATTGAGATCTTAGGAAAACTTTGCTACAAAATCCGTTTGATTCAAAGTATTATATCCCATAGAATATAATCCCATAAAACTCTAGTACAGTAGTATAAAGTTTATTAAAAAAAGAATTAGGTTAAACCTCAAGGCAACTATGGTCTCATTTGCAATAATCAAAGAGAATTGTTCTTGTCATATATAGGATTCAAGTCGTAACACCCTAGTATGTATGACCAATCAAAGGGTAGAAGTTGAGTTTTGCATCTGCATTCATGCATCTAAAATATGTAGAGTAGACTTTTCTCTCATGTGGTTATTTGAATTTTAGTTACTGTAATATGTATGGCCTTTTCTTCTATTGATGAAGCACTGTGTCCTTGGCTAAGCGACATTTGGCATTTTTTTTTTGAGATTGCGACATTTGGCATGTTGATGAATATGTTTTCGGCCGAGATTTAGGCTAGTATTTTTTTTCTTTTGTGAAATGAGCATTTGGCTAAATTTGACCTATGGTGGTTTCATATCTCCATTGCAACAAGGATACTTTTCCGCATTGGTGTTAGAGCTCCTTTGATTTATGTGATTTCTTTTTCGGGATTGAGATCTTGGGAAAACTTTGCAACAATATATGTTTGATTCATAGTATTATATCCCATAGGAAATAAACCCATAAAAATAGGGTAGTGTATAGTTCATAAGAAAAAAATTAAGTTACACCTCAAAGCAACTATAGTCTCTTTCACTATAATCAAACAGAATTGTTCTTGTCATATATAGGATTCAAATAGACATGACATATCAAACCTATATATTTCTTATTCCTACACTTCTCATATCCCATGAATCAGAGAAGCTCTGAGCTTGACATGACATATCAAACCTATATATTTCTTATTCCTACACTTCTCATATCCCATGAATCAGAGAAGCTCTGAGCTTGTGTTGGTAGCCTAGTCGGTCGGTACTAACGCACATAGGTTTCTGACTTGCATGGTTGACCATTAGAGCATGGCTAATAGAAGAGTCCGCTGCCGGCTATAGGACAATGCCATGTCACCTAAAAGCCCACTCATATAATAGATTGACTATAGGTTAGCTATTAGATTGGCTATAGCATTAAATGCATGAAGTTAAATGAGGCAAATAATTGGTAGTTAGGAATAAGAGCTAGCTAAAAGCTCTCACACCGGCTGCATGCAGGCTCTTTGTCCTCGGTTTGTGTGTGCAGCGGGGCTGTAGATATAGAGCTCACTTTATTCTCTCTCTTCCATTATCTCTCCTCCACATAGGATTTTGCTGATGTGGATTATACTATAGCCAGCTGACTAGGATCTATTATACTTGCTCTTATGTGCTAGTTGTAACCACACTTTAATGGTTTTCCTTTTATAATAGTGATTGATAGAAAAGCGACGTATTTTTCCTTCATTCCCAAAAAGGACAAGGTTCGTCTCTTGTAATCATTGTTAGTCTTTTCCTACTACCTTCGTGATTGATTGCAATTGCCTCTAATATCAACCATATGTTACCATATTCTTGTGTCATTCCACCACATATATCGGAGGACGTCGCTTGGTGAGGCTTCTTCGTGCAAAGAGGTGGTTGTTTCTAAACATTAAGTCATGGTGACACCGGTGTGAGTTGGAACTTGGATTGGTGATATGGGCAGATGTGCTAAATGTTGGTGCTTTTCTTTATCTAGCGTAATGACAAGTGTCACACTTATGCGTCTACTCTACATATTCGAGCGGTGATTGGGCCGCTCAGTTTGCCTTAGTAATATGACAGGCGAGTTTATTGGGCGTAGTCTCCTCAACTTTCGTTTATGTGTTTAGTTTTGTTATAGCCTAATGTATAATACGTCACACTCTGGTATGGATTATGGTTGTGCCTTCTAGGTCAAGTCATGTGGAGAGTTGGCCTACGACAACATGACATCGTGTTCATTGTTGATCAATGCCACATCTCCCCTTCTCCCTATCTTCAAGTGATCATTGCCAGGTACTAGGGTGGAAACTCCAAGTCTATCCTCGTGGTTTGGTACAATATGCAATATCTTGTTTTGTATAATATGTCATCACGGCCCGTGTCTTCTCCTTATGAATAATACAATAAAATATACTTCAAATTTTAAAACATAATGAAAGTGCATGCATTATGGGATAGGAGGTGTCTCGTCTCGTGAATGCAACTCTTTGACATTCACAAGCATGACTGCACAGGGTGGGTAAGAGGGTTTTCGGCTCATGAGCACAGCTACACCCTCAACGAATAGTACTTCGAAAATACTTTTAAATAAGAGGCCCCGAAAATATGTTTGAAAGAAAACAAAGTAAGTGCTCAAACTCTCAAAACACATGTGGCACTTAACTTGTCTTTTTAAGAGAGCAGAGAATTAAAAAATCCACATACGTTTAGTAAAGGACGGTGTGTGGTGACCCAGCATACCACTGCATGATGTAGTACACTATAGTCATTGACATAACATCAATGAAACACCGTTCACTAGTATTACATCTCTTAGAGTGGTACAACAGAAACACAGCAGGTCCAAGACATGACTATAGGTTACAACTCGACTCTTTAAAAAGATCCAGAGAACACTCTAGGCGAAAGAGAGAGAAAAAAACTTCTTACAAAGAAGAACCAGAAATAATAACTCAGAACTATCTAGTAACTAAGACTAGTATCTAAACTATTTGACTTGCCATTGCTGCTATTGCAATGCTCTACAGAAGTAGGTTTTATGGCTAGAATATCTACTCCTATCTAAACAGAGACTTTGTCTTCACTTCGGCTGATCTATATTTTGACTTCATAGACTTTATTGAGGAACGTGAGCTGCCGATGATGGTTTCTTGAGCAGAAATTGATGTTGACGTCGTCTTCAACGGCTTAGAACCTAGCAAGGGTTAAGAAGGTACGGTTGAGCACGAGCGTACTCATCAAGTTCACTAAAAAGGAGTGTATGATGTACTATCCCTATAGCCACAGACCATAAGTCGTAGGCAATGCAGGTTTTTGTAAACATTTCTTCAAAGGTTGCTTTTATTCTGAAAACTATGTCTGACAGCCTTCACAGGTTGACCAGAACCTTCATGGGGTTCCTTTCCTGCCGCGTTCGTAGATGTTTCCCAGAACAGGGAGTAACATGTCACAATTCTTACACTCTGCAGAGGTGCGTCACTTTTCCCACAAGAGACCTTAAGCTTTGCTGCACGGCCGGGAGTATGTCCTCGTTCAAACTTCCATGGTTTGAGGCCCAACTTAAGATCCAAGCGAATCACTGCCCCCTTCGCGACCCCACATGTCCCTTTGGTGTATGCCATGCCCACATCTTGAATTACGGTAATGGTTAGTACAGACCGTCAGATGCCAGAACTATCGTGGGACGTTGAGGGCTCCCACCCATATGCTGCATATCCTCTACGAATTACAAATAAATGCACGCTACGAGGATAGAAGCCACGACCTGGCCATCCGGATGGATGCGAGAGGAAGAAGATACAGCTGACTTCCCCGTCCCATTCCAAATCTCATGGTTGACGCATAATATACGGCGCTAGAATCACTGGAGACATTGGTTGTTAAGTCCTAGGTGATACATTCCTATACAATGGCATTTCCATTGCTAGTTATAATAGATTAGCTGATCACCCTGGATCAGTAATCGATACTTCCAGTTAATTATGAAAATAGTGTTTTCGACCTTTTTAAAATGCAGGTGATGACAACAGTTTAGTTACAAGCATTTGATAGAAATAATCAAAGGACATGAGCAAGTTGTGAACTTGCCTTTTGTGATTGTAAGATTATGCACTCACGGTCTTCGAGACAATAGAAGATCCAAATTCTGTAAACAGCATCATTGGTTCGGTAAGGACTAATGTTTAAAGAAGCAATATGCAACAATGCATAAGTAATGTAATGCAATTTGATAAACGTGAAACCCCAGGACTAATCGTATTTGATCTAGGGTTTGGAGTTTGTGATGAGTTCTTTGGAATGTGTTGCACTTTTATATCAGCTTCACACTTGTGCTTCTTATTAAGGCTTGTGAGAGTGTGTGTAAAAAAACGGAAAGCATGCAAGATCACAAATAACAAAGACATGATAGAATCAATAATCAATCTGAAATAGCATCTCAATATCCATCGGATTCCCGCAAACACAACATGTAGGATTACAAATACATGATCTTGATCAGGAACGGAGCTCACAAGATCTAAACATGGTAGCACAAAGGAGAAGAACCAACCATCTAGCTACTACATGGACCCGTAGTCTAGGGATGAACTACTCACGCATCACACCGGAGGCAGCATGGTGATGAAGAAGGCCTCCAGGGTGAATTCTCCCCTCTGGCAGGGTGCCGGGAAGAGCTTCAGATCCCTCCCAATCTAGGGATGGAGATGATGGCGGATACAGACTCTTTCGTGGAATTTTGATCAGGTACTTAGGGTTTCTGTATCGGAGGCAATATATAGGTGAAAGGGGAGGCCGAGGGGGTGCCCTAGGCGGCCGCACCACCCCCTTGCGCAGGCCAGGTGGTGTGGCCGGCCCCTGGCCCCTCTCCGTCTCGTCTTCTGGCTCAGTGTCCCCCTCAGTGAAATATTGACTTTGGCTTTTGTCCCGTCCAATTCCGAGAATATTCATTTTCTGACTTTCTAGGAACCAAAAACAGCAGAAAACAGGCAGCTGGCACCGTGGCATCTTGTTAATAGGTTAGTCCAAGAAAGTGTATAAAAATACTCCAAAGTGTGGACAAAACATAAGAAAGTAGATATAAAACAAGCATGGAACATCAAAAATTATCGATACGTTAGCAACATATCAACACCCCCAAGCTTAACTCCTACTTGTCCTCGAGTAGGTAAGTGATAAAAAGAAAGAATAGTTTTTGAGGTGACATGCACCATCATAAACTTGATCAAAGTATTTGTAAAACATTGATAGCTAGGATCATAGTACTTTAACATAGCATGAAAGATATAGTTCTAACAATAAGACGTAGCAACTATGTTGTAACATGAAAAGGTACAAACAAAAGATTCATGAATAACAATGCTTTGTAAAATGTTTGTTTGTTTCACATAAAGAAATCATAATGAGAATGGCATTCAGCTTGTCCCTCATAGAGTAGCAAAACATAAATGCATAGGACACCTTCAAAGTTCATAAGGGTGACTATATACAAATAGTTTAAGAACAAGCAATATCAAAGTTATGAATCAATCAATAAGTCTTGGGACATTGCACATTAAACTAAGAATGGCCACTATGCTCTCTCAATAGGTGCATAAAGATAGAAGATGGAGACTCAACATAAAAGTAAAAGAAAGGCCTTCATAGAAGGAAGCAGGGATTCAAGTCTCATAAAGAGCTTCCAAAAATTATGGTACATATTAGTTTTCAGCTCTCATTGCCCCTATCATAAGCATCTTTAGGTGATTAAGGTTAAAATGACACAACTAAGAGGATATGCTTGACAAGTTATAGGTTGAAATCTCATGCCCCTTACTTACGAGTACCGAACCTCATGCTACTCAACTTCAGCCACAAGTAAGCTATTCTCATTGTAAGTACATATGTATCATAGAGAACCACCAATGGGGTACCCCTTGCACATGATACAGGAGCTATCCCATAATCAAAATGACAAGGCAAGCAGACAATGAGCATCTCAGCGATCTTTTTATTTGCTATTTGTATAGGTTTTTATTGAGGATGCTTCATAGAATGCTCATTATGGTTATGTTGCAAGTTTCCACCATGATTAGGCATGTCTTAGGCTAGCGGCCTAGGCGTTTCTCTAACACACATACAAACTCCATGATCTTACAAGTTCCCCTTTTATTTCACATCGTCGGGATCCATAAGCAAAAGAACCATGATATCGACAGAATAATAAGTGCAATGTTGAAAGCGTTCCCCATGATACATGGTTCTGCTAACTTCAACTTATAAAGCGCAAGCATATACGCAACAAAGATGGACATAATGGTGCAAGATTATTAAGTGCAAGAAGGTAAAGTGTGTCATCAAGTTCGTGAGAGCTTTAATCACTAATTTTCACATAACAAGTTTAATTCGGAAGGTAGATAAAAAACATGAATATACTTGGAATAGCAAATGCTAATAGGTAGGTACGGTGGACTGTTTTGAATAAATTGGTTTTATTTGGAGTTGGATGCATGAGTGGAACTCATACTTGGTTATGGAGGCTATCAAAGGACTAGGAGCGACCAACTAAGAGAGCAATAATGGACATAATCATGCAAAGCGACAAAACATCATTAATTAAAGCATAAAGTGATATTACAAGTTGAAAACTAAAGGATCATAGAGGCTATGGTGACTTGGGATAGTCTTAACATGGTGTGAGCATGCCCCAAGTCGACCCAAATAAAGCATCAAAGGAGAATACCACAATACTATGCTTTAATATGCTAAAACAACGCATGATTCTTTCGAGGCACATTAAGCAATTTCAATTGTTTATAACATGTCATGATACATCAAAAATCACTAAGCATAAAGCCAAAACAATATCAAGCATGACATGACAAAGCATAGGCCACAGTCAAAAACAAGCTCCTTTTTACCACTTAAGCATGAACTTTCCTACTCTTTTCCAATCCAAACCAATCTTATTTGAAAACTAATGTATGAATGAGGGGGTCCAACCAATTTATTCAAGCAAACTAAGCAAACCAAGCAAACGAAAACTAAAAACAAAACTAAGATGCTCCAAGAACAACATAACTGTGCATGAAACAATAAAAATGAAGTGTTTGGAAGAAACCTGAGATTTTTATTGATGAAGAAGGGGATGCCTTGGGAATCCCCAAGCTATGACGCTTGTACTTCTTGGATATTTCTTGGGGTGACACGGGGTGGCATCCCCAAGCTTGAGCTGCCCATTCTTCATCTCATTACATCATTCTTTCCCTACACCTGAATTTTGTTCTTCATACAAAACTTCACACAATCTTCATTACCAACATTAGTGTACTCAAGATAATAAGTCTTCTGGTTTAGTTCCAACACAAGTAAAACTTCCATTAAAACAAGATACTATAGCACTTCCCTAAAACATCCCAATTCCCCAAAAAGAACCCAAAAAGAAGCAAATGCAAATAATGGCAGAAATCTGTCAAAACAGACCAGTAGGTAGAAACCGATTTTTTCAAAGACCTTCTCTTGCTCAAATCGAAACATATTAAACTAACAAAAGTTGGATAACAACCTGGGGATAAGCACAAAAAATTACAACTCAAACTGACGTACAGAGATTGTACACGAATGTTTACAGCGAAGCACACAAATCTGTTTCGAGACAGCAACTTTCTCAAGCATTACTTCTCTCCCATTAGAGGTTACTCTTGTCACAAAAAGCAAATAAAAAGGATAAGGAGAGGTTATTACTGAAGCAATAACTTACAAGACTCAACTAAAACTTTTGGATTATCTTCCAATAAGTACTTTTCTTTAACGCCTTTAAGTTAGGCATAAGAAGCAAGAAAAGAATCAAGTATTCTCAAATGAAGAAGCATTAAGAGCAAATTTTGTTTTAATAGGAGAGGCAAAAGGAATCTTCTCTCTCTTATTAGGGAAGTGTTCTATACCTTTCTTGAGTGGGAGTTGATATTTAATGGTGCCTTCTTTCATATCAATAATGGCACCAACAGTTCTAAGAAAAGGTCTTCCCAAAGTAATAGGATAAGAAGCATTGCATTCAACATACAAAACATAGAAATCAACGGGGATATAGGCATTGTTAACCATAATAAGAACATCATTAATACTCCCCATGAGTTTCTTTTTAGCATTATCATCAAGTGGGACATTTGAATAACAATCTTCCAATGGTGGCAAATCAAGCATATCATAAATCCTTCTAGGCATAATAGAAACACTACTATCAAGATCACATAAAGCTTTGAGATCAAAATCATTCACTTTCATATTAATGATTGGTTACCAACCATCTTCTAATTTCATAGGAATAGAAGCTTTATGTTGCATCTTTTCTTCTTTAGTTTTTATGAGAGCATCAGTAATGTGTTTTGTAAAGGACATATTCATAGCACTAGAATTAGGACTTTTAGCAAGCTTTTGTAGAAAAATAATAACCTCAGAGATATTGTAACCATCAAGATTAAAATCATAATTATCATCTAAAGTAGTAGAGCTATTGTTTCCCATATTCCGAAGAATTTCAGCATTTTTATTAGAAAAGGTTCCATGGGGTTTACTAGCTTCAACATTAGTGGTAGTGATAGTAGAAATAATAATATTTCTAGCAATTTCATCTTCTCTTTCCCACTTATCATTGAATTCAGCTAATAGTCTAACATTTTCATCAATTCTAACTTTTATGGAATTAGTAGCAGCAAAGGGGATTTTCAATAGTTTCAGATTTAGCAACCATTTTATTAAATGAAGATTTAAAGCATAAAGTGATATTACAAGTTGAAAACTAAAGGATCATAGAGGCTATGATGACTTGGGATAATCTTAACATGGTGTGAGCATGCGCCAAGTCAACCCAAATAAAGCATCAAAGGAGAATACCACAATACTATGCTTTAATATGCTAAAACAACGCATGATTCTTTCGAGGCACATTAAGCAATCTCAATTGTTTATAACATTTCATGCTACAGAAAAAATCACTAAGCATAAAACCAAAACAATATCAAGCATGACATGACAAAGCATAGGCCACAGTCAAAAACAAGCTCCTTTTTACCACTTAAGCATGAACTTTCCTACTCTTTTCCAATCCAAACCAATCTTATTTGAAAACTAATGTATGAATGAGGGGGTCCAACCAATTTATTCAAGCAAACTAAGCAAACCAAGCAAACGAAAACTAAAAACAAAACTAAGATGCTCCAAGAACAACATAACTGTGCATGAAACAATAAAAATGAAGTGTTTGGAAGAAACCTGAGATTTTTATTGATGAAGAAGGGGATGCCTTGGGAATCCCCAAGCTATGATGCTTGTACTTCTTGGATATTTCTTGGGGTGACACGGGGTGGCATCCCCAAGCTTGAGCTTTCGCCCATTCTTCATCTCAATGCATCATTCTTTCCCTACACCTGAATTTTTTTCTTCATACAAAACTTCACACAATCTTCATTAGCAACATTAGTGTACTCAAGATAATAAGTCTTCTGGTTCAGTTCCAACACAAGTAAAACTTCCATTAAAACAAGATATTGTAGCACTTCCCTCAAAAAGCTCAATTCCCCAAAAAGAACCCAAAAAGGAATCAACAAGAAGTAAATGCAAATAATGGCAGAAATCTGTCAAAACAGACCAGTAGGTAGAAATCGATTTTTTCAAAGACCTTCTCTTGCTCAAATCGAAACGTATTGAACTAACGAAAGTTGGATAACAACCTGGGGATAAGCACAAAAAATTACAACTCGAACTGACGTACAGAGATTGTACACGAATGTTTACAGCGAAGCACACAAATCTGTTTCGAGACAGCAACTTTCTCAAGCATTACTTCTCTCCCATTAGAGGTTACTCTTGGCACAAAAAGCAAATAAAAAGGATAAGGAGAGGTTATTACTGAAGCAATAACTTCCAAGACTCAACTAAAACTTTTGGATTATCTCCCAATAAGTACTTTTCTTTAACGCCTTTAAGTTAGGCATAAGAAGCAAGAAAGAATCAAGTATTCTCAAATGAAGAAGCATTAAGAGAAATTTTTGTTTTAATAGGAGAGGCAAAAGGAATCTTCTCTCTCTTATTAGGGAAGTGTTCTATACCTTTCTTGAGTGAGAGTTGATATTTAATGGTGCCTTCTTTCATATCAATAATGGCACCGACAGTTCTAAGAAAAGGTCTTCCCAAAGTAATAGGATAAGAAGCATTGCATTCAACATACAAAACATAGAAATCAACGGGGATATAGGCATTGTTAACCATAATAAGAACATCATTAATACTCCCCATGAGTTTCTTTTTAGCATTAAAATCATGTGGGACATTTGAATAACAATCTTCCAATGGTGGCAAATCAAGCTTATCATAAATCCTTCTAGGCATAATAGAAACACTACTATCAAGATCACGTCAAGCTTTGAGATCAAAATCATTCACTTTTATATTAATGATTGGTTCCCAACCATCTTCTAATTTCATAGGAATAGAAGCTTTATGTTGCATCTTTTCTTCTTTAGTTTTTATGAGAGAATCAGTAATGTGTTTTGTAAAGGCCATATTCATAGCACTAGCATTAGGACTTTTAGCAAGATTTTGTAGGAACATAATAACTTCAGAGATATTGCAACCATCAAGATCAAAATCATAATTATCATCTAAAGTAGTAGAGCTATTGTTTCCCATATTCCGAAGAATTTCAGCATTTTTATTAGAAAAGGTTCCATGGGGTTTACTAGCTTCAACATTAGTGGTAGTGATAGTATAAATAATAATATTTCTAGCAATTTCATCTTATCTTTCCCACTTAGCATGCAATTCAGCTAATAGTCTGACATTTTCATCAATTCTAACTTGTATGGAATTAGTAGCAGCAAATGGATTTTCAATAGTTTTAGATTTAGCAACCATTTTATTAAAAGAAGATTGTGCTTCAGATAATGCTGCTATATTTCTTTCAGCATTAGAGAGTTTTTCCTCAATAGTTTTATTGAAAGCAGTTTGTTTGCTAATAAAATCTTTAAGCATGACTTCAAGTTCAGAGGGTGCACTCCTATTATTGTTATAAGAATTTCCATAAGCATTACCATTATTGGGAGGATATTGCCTATAATTGTTGTTACCAAAATTATTCCTGTAGGCATTGTTGCTAAAATTATTATTTCTTATAAAGTTCACATCAACTTGCTCTTCTTGAGCAACCAAAGAGGCTAAGGGAACATGATTTGGATCAATATGAGCTTTCCCATTAACAAGCATAGACATAATAACATCAATTTTATCACTCAAGGAAGAGGTCTCTTCAACAGAATTTACCTTCTTACCTTGTGGAGCTCTCTCAGTGTGCCATTCAGAATAGTTAACCATCATATTATCCAGAAGCTTTGTTGCAGCACCCAAAGTAATGGTCATAAAGGTACCTCCAGCAGCAGAATCTAGCAGATTTTTTGAAGAATAATTCAGTCTTGCATAAAAGGTTTGGATAATCATCCAAGCAGTCAGCCCATGAGTGGGGCAATTCTTTACCAAAGATTTCATTGTTTCCCAAGCTTGAGCAACATGTTCATTATCAGATTGTTTAAATTTCATTATTTCACTTCTCATAGATATATTCTTAGCAGGAGAACAGTATTTTCCAATGAAAGCATCTTTGCATTTAGTCCAAGAATCAATGCTATTCCTAGTTAGGGATTGCAACCATTCTTTAGCTTTTCCTCTCAAAGAGAAAGGAAACAATTTAAGCTTAATAATATCTCCATCTATATCCCTATGTTTTTGCATCTTACAAAGTTCAACAAAGTTATTAAGATGAGCAGCAGCATCTTCAGTACCAATACCAGAATTTTTTCTCTCATAACAAGATTAAGCAAAGCAGGTTTAATTTCAAAGAAGGTAGCTTCAAGAACAGGTCGAGCAATAGGTGTGCACATGAATCATTATTGTTGGTGGTAGTGAAGTCACACAACTTAGTGTTTTCAAGAGTAGTCATTTTTTTGTGTTTTTAATATAAAGAAGCAAACTAGTACAACTAATTTTTTGTGTTTTTGATAAAGAAACAAGCAAACAAAACAGAAATAAACTAAGCTAAACAAATAAAACAAAGTAAAGAGATTGGTTATGAGGGACTCCACTTTTGAAGATGTCCTTGACTCCCCGGCAACGACGCCAAAAAAAGTCTTGCTTACTCAAGATGTTGAGCTCGTCGGGGAACCCCAAGAGGAAGTTATGATGAGTATAGCAAGAAGTTTTCCCTCAGTTATGAAACCAAGGTTATCAATCTAGTAGGAGCAAGGAAACACCTCCAAGCTGTTGTTTCCAACTTGGAATCCTGCACAACACAATCACAGAACTTTGCCCCCAACTCAGTGAGATTGTCAATCTCACCGGTTTTGCTGAAAACAAAGGATTAAACGTATTGTGTGGAAGATAGTAATTGCTTTGCAGAAAGTAAACAGAAAACAGTAAATAGCTTTGTAGATTCATGGTAAAAGAAAGGACCGGGGTCCATAGTTCACTAGTGGTGATTCTCCTTAAGATAGATGACATGTTGGGTGAACAAATTATAGCGGGGCAATTGACAAACATCGAGAAAGCATACATGCATATACTAATCATCTTGACTCCTATGAAATTTGATTAGGCATTACAACATTATACATCATCTTGAATCCTATGAGATCTTGACTCCAACTGCATCTATGACTAATAATCCACCTTTAGGTTATCATCTGAACCCCCTCCAGTATTAAGTTGCAAGCAACAGATAATTGCATTAAGCATTGCGTGTAAAGTAAACAATATGATTGTTCTATGAACAAAGGAATGATGTTTCCTCCCTAGTAGCAATAGCACATCTAGTACCTTAGATATTTCTGTCACTTCCCCAGATTACTAGAGGCATGAACCCACTATCGAGCATAAATATTCCCTCTTGGAGTTCCTAGCATCTACTCAGCCAAGATAGCTACTAACAACGGAGAGCATGCAAGATCACAAATAACAAAGACATGATAGAATCAATAATCAATCTGAAATAGCATCTCAATATCCATCGGATCCCCGCAAACACAACATGTATGATTACAAATAGATGATCTTGATCATGAACAAAGCTCACAAGATCTATACATGGTAGCACAAAGGAGAAGAACCAACCATCTAGCTACTACATGTACCCGTAGTCCAGGGATGAACTACTCACGCATCACACCGGAGGCAGTCATGGTGATGAAGAAGGTCTCTAGGGTGAATTATCCCCTCCGGTAGGGTGCGATACGTTGCAAACGTATCTATAATTTTTGATGTTCCATGCTTGGTTTTATCTACTTTCTTATGTTTTGTCCACACGTTGGGGTACTTTTCATATGATTTCTTGGACTAACCTATTAACAAGATGCCACAGTGCTAGTTGCTTGTTTTCTGCTGTTTTTGGTTCCAGAAAAGTCAGAAAATGAAGATTCTCGGAATTGGACCAGACAAAAGCCAAAGTTGTTATTTCCCGGAAGACACTTGGAGCAAAAATACGAGACGGAGAAGGGCCAGAGGGTGGCCACACCACCTGGTGGCGCGGGCCAGGCCAGGCCGCGCCAGGGGGTGGTGTGGGCCCCTCCGGCACCCCCTCGGTCTCCCCTCTCGCCTATAAGAGCCTCCCGATGCATAAACCCTAAATCATCAAGCCTCCAGCCATGAAAAGTTCCGCCCGCTGCCACCGAAGGGGAGATTCAGGGGACAAAAAGTCTCTGTTCCAGCACCTTGCCGGGACGGGGAAGTGCCCCCGGAGCCATCTCCATCGATCTCCACTACCATCTCCATCGCCGTTGGTGATTCCCATGATGAGGAGGGAGTAGTTCTCTCTCGAGGCTAAGGGATCTACCGGTAGCTATGTGTTCATCTCTCTCTATGCATGATCATATTATGATCATGAGCTTGTAATCTATAGATCTACCTTGCTGCTCAAGTGCTTTATTAGATCTCTGCTCTCCCCATGTGTGTGAAGTTGACAGTGTGCACACCATGGTGGCACTTAGGCTAGAGATTACAAATACTTGTTATGAGTTATATTTGGAGTTGGATGTTTCTATGAAATTGTGGTTATTGTTGGAACCATCTAGTACTCAAGGTGACAGTGTGGGGTTATCTAGATGCGAAAGATGAACTTTGAGGTGTGCTATTATAGCCCTACCATCGATTAGAGTGTCCAACCGGAGAGTAGTTAATAGTAGTATCATAAAGAGAATATATTTATATGAGTATGATCCCTAGGCCTTGTTTCTAAGCATTGAAACATCGTTGCAATTAGATTTGTTACATGTTTGCTTGCTTCCATCTTTATTTCAGTTTTCCTTTAGTCTTTTTCCACATCAACCACACGCCATCAAGCTATTTTATAGCACCGTTACCACTTATAATTATCTATACCACTTGTATTTCACTATCTCTTCGCTGAACTAGTGCACCTATACACCTGACAAGTGTATTGGTGTGTTGGGGGCATAAGAGACTTCTTGTATCTTGATTGCAGGGTTGCTTGAGAGGGAATACCTTTGACCACTTCTTCCCTGAGTTCGATAAACCTTGGGTGATCCACTTAAGGAAAAACTTGCTACTGTTCTACAAACCTCTGCACTTGGAGGCCCAACAACTGTCTACAAGAATAGAAGTGCGTAGACATCAAGCTATTTTCTGGCGCCGTTGCCGGGGAGGTAAGGTAAAAGGTACTCACATCCTCCGGTGTGAGTGCTCGAAGTTATTTCCATTAGATTCTGCATTTTTGTCTTTTTGTTTCTTGTTTTCACTAGTTAGGTTTAATGGAAAATAATAACAAAATTAGAGTGCTTTATAGTATTTATCTTGAGTTAGGACATGAAGTGTTTGAAGAGAAAATTAAAAAACATATGGAACTTTATTTGCATGCTAATAGCAATGTTGTTAGTATGAATTATCTGGACACCATTATTGATAATGCTATAGAAAAGTCTAAGCTTGGGGAAGCTAGTTTTTATGAAAATGATCTTTTTAGTTCCCCGGCTTTGGAAGATAACTATTCTATTGCTTATGATGATACCAAACCTCCAATATATGATGATTATGATATTTTCAGTCCACCTACTATTGAGGAGGAAATTAATTATGACTACAATATGCCTCCTATATTTGATGATTATGGTGATGAGAATAATAGTGATAGCTATTTTGTTGAATTTTCTCCCACCACAATTAATAAGAATGAATGTGCTTATGTGGAGAGTAATAATAATTTTATGCATGTGGCTCATGATAAGAATGTTTTATGTGATAGTTATATTGTTAATTTCATTCATGATGCTACTGAAAGTTGTTATGAGAGAGGGAAACATGGTTTTATGCATCTCAATAATATTAAGTTTCCCCTCTTTATGTTGAAAATTTTGAAGT
Organism: Avena eriantha; assembly: GCA_910589775.1. Classification (NCBI taxonomy): domain Eukaryota; kingdom Viridiplantae; phylum Streptophyta; class Magnoliopsida; order Poales; family Poaceae; genus Avena; species Avena eriantha. The sequence continues at coordinate 50,766,960 of OU342745.1, forward strand.
TACACTTGTTTTGCTTTCCTATGCTTGTTGCTTTGTGCTTTCATGACTTGTTTCTTTACCAGATTCCTATGCATAGGAAGTGGGTTAGAATTAAATGTGCTTTGAATTTGCTTCTTGATGCTCTCTTTTACTTCAATTCATATTTCTTATGTGAGCATCTTCTCAAACTATCATGCCTAACTTAAAGGCGTTAAAGAAAAGTACTTATTGGGAGATAACCAAAAAGTTTTAGATGAGTCTTGAAAGTTATTACTTCAGTATTAACCGCACCTTATCCATTTTATTTGCTTTTTATGCCAAGAATAACCTCTAATAAGAGAGAAGTAATGGTTGAGAAAGTTGCTGTCCCAAAACAGATTTCTGTAATTCACCGTAAAAATTAGTGTAAAATATATGTACGTCCTTTTGAGGCGTGAATTTTTGTGCTTCTGCCCCAGGTTGTTATCTAACTTTCGTTAGTTCAACACTTTTTGATTTGAGCAACAGAAGGTCTTCGAAAAAATTCGTCTTTACCTGCTGGTCTGTTTTGACAGATTTCTGCCATTATTTGCATTTGCTTCTTGTTGATTCCTTTTTGGGTTCTTTTTGGGGAATTGAGATTTTTTAGGGAAGTGCTACAGTAGCTTGTGTTTTAATGGAAGTTTTATGGGTGTTGGAACTGAACCTAAATACTTATTATCTTGAGTGCATTAATGTTGCTAATAAAGATTGTGTGAAGTTTTGTATGAAGGAAAAATTTCAGGTGTATGGAAGGAATGAGTAATGAGATGAAGGATGGACTAAAGCTCAAGCTTGGGGATGCCACGCATGTCACCCCAAGAAATATTCAAGAGGTACAAGCGTCAAATCTTGGGGATGCCTGATACATTGCAAATGTATCTATAATTTTTGATGTTCCATGCCTTGTTTTATCCACTTTCTTGTGTTTTGTTCCAACTTTGGAGTACTTTTCATATGATTTCTTGGACTAACCTATTAACAAGAGCCACAGTGCCAGCTGCCTGTTTTCTGTTGTTTTTGGTTCCAGGAAAGTCAGAAAATGAATATTCTCGGAATTGGACAGGACAAAAGCCAAAGTGCCTATTTTTCCGGAAGTGTTCAAGTGCTAGAATACGAGACGGAAAAGGGCCAGGGAGCCACCACACCACCTGGCCACGCGGCCAGGCCTGGCCCGCACCAAGGGGTGGTGTGGCCGCTCCCAGCACCCCCTCGGCCTCTCCTTCCGCCTATATATTGCTCTCGGGACGAAAACCCTAAGTACCCGATCAAAAATCCACGAAAGAGTCTGTAGCCGTCGTCATCTCCATCCCTAGATCGGGAGGGATCTGAAGCTCTTCCCGGCACCCTGCCGGAGAGGGGAATTCACCCTAGAGGCCTTCTTCATCACCATGCAAGCCTCCGGTGTGATGCGTGAGTAGTTCATCCTTGGACTACGGATCCATGTAGTAGCTAGATGGCTGGTTCTCCTCCTTTGTGCTTTCATGTTTAGATCTTGTGAGCTCCGTTCATGATCAAGATCATCTATTTCTAATTCATACATGTTGTGTTTGCGGGGATCCGATGGATATTGAGATGCTATTTTAAATTGATTATTGATTCTATCATGTCTTTGTTATTTGAGATCTTGCATGCTTTCCGTTGTTAGTAGCTATCTTGGCCAAGTAGATGCTAGCAACTCCAAGAGTTAGCTCGATAGTAGGTTATGCCTCTGGTAATCTAAGGAAGTGACAGAAATCTCTAAGGTACTAGATGTGCTATTGCTACTAGGGAGAAAACAACAATCCTTTGTTCATAGAACAATCATATTGTTTACTTTACACGCAGTTCGTAAAGGAATAATTTGTTGCTTGCAACTTAATACTGGAGGGGGTTCGGATGATAACCTGAAGGTGGATTATTAGTCATAGATGCAGTTGGATGGCGTTCTATGTATTATGTTGTAATACCCAATCAAGTCTCAGAGGAGTCAAGATGATTAGATATGCATGTATTGCTTTCTCGGTGTTTGTCAATTGCCCCGCTGTAATTTGTTCACCCAACATGTTATCTATCTAAGGAGAGCCACCTCTAGTGAACTATGGATCCCGGTCCTTTTTCTTTACATACAATCTACAATCTTTTACTGCTTTGTGTTTACTTTCTGGAAACTTTTACTTCTTTTCATTTTATACGTTTAATCCTTTATTTTCCGCAAAACACGGTGAGATTGACAACCTCATCGCAAGTTGGGGACAAAGTTCTGTGGTTGTGTTGTGCAGGTCTCCATGTTGCTACTAGCACCGGTAGTGCGCCCTGCCAAAGCTCAGCTAGTAACACCTTTGGGGTGTTTCCTTGCTCCTACTGGTTCGATTAAACCTTGGTTTCATAATTGAGGGAAAACTTACTGCTGTGCTCATGATACCTTCCTCTTGGGGTTCCCAACGATCTCTACGTTGAAAGTCGAGCGCATCAAGATCTTTTCTGGCACCGTTGCCGGGGAGTCAAGGACATCTTCACAAGGGGAGTCCCTCATAACCAATCTCTTTACTTTGTTGTTTTTGTTTTGCTTAGTTTGCTTGTTTGGTTCTTCAAAAACACAAAAAATTAGTTTTTTAAGTTTGCTTTCTTATTTGAAAACCCCAAAAAATGACTACTCTTGAAAACACTAAGTTGTGTGACTTCACTAGCACCAACAACAATGATTTTATGAGCACACCTATTACTCCACCTGTGGCTGAAAATACTTTCTTTGAGATAAAACCTCCTTTGCTCAATCTTGTTATGAGAGAAAAATTTTCTGGTATTGGTAATGAAGATGCTGCTTCCCATCTAAATAACTTTGTTGAACTTTGTGAGATTCAAAAGCATAGGGATATATATGGCGATATTATTAAGTTGAAATTGTTTCCTTTCTCTTTGAGAGGAAAAGCTAAAGAATGGTTGAATTCCTTAACTAGGAATAGTATTGATTCTTGGACTAAATGCAAAGATGCTTTTATTGGAAATTACTATCCTCCTGCTAAGATTATATCCATGAGAAGTGAAATAATGAAGTTTAAACAACTTGATAATGAGCATGTTGCTCAAGCTTGGGAAAGAATGAAATCTTTGGTAAAGAATTGTCCCACTCATGGACTGACTGCTTGGATGATCATCCAAACTTTTTATGCAGGATTGAACTATTCTTTAAGGAACCTATTGGATTCAGCTGCTGGAGGTACCTTTATGACCATCACTTTGGGTGCTGCAACAAAACTTTTGGACAATATGATGGTTAATTATTCTAAATGGAATACTGAGAGAGCTCCACACGGTAAGAAGGTAAATTCTGTTGAGGAAACCTCCTCCTTGAGTGATAAGATTGATATTATTATGTCCATGCTTGTTAATGGGAAAGCCCATATTGATCCAAATAATGTTCCTCTAGCCTCTTTGGTTGCTCAAGAAGAGCAAGTTGATGTGAACTTCATAAGAAATAACAATTTTTCCTCAATAATGCTTATGGAAATTCTTACAATAATAATAAGAGTGCTCCCTCTGAACTTGAAGTTATGCTTAAAGAGTTTATTAGTAAACAAACTTCTTTCAATAAAACTATTGAGGAAAAACTCTCTAATGCTGAAAGAAATATAGCATCTTTGGCTGAAGCTCAATCTACTTTGAATAAAATGGCTACTAAACCTGAAACTAATGAGAATCCCTTTGCAGCTACCAATGCCATACAAGTAAGAATTGATGAAAATGTTAGACTATTAGCTGAATTGCATGCTAAGTGGGAAAGAGAAGATGAAATTGCTAGAAACATTAGTGTTTCTACTATTACCACCACTAGTGTTGAGGCTAGTAATAGTTCTACTACTTTAGATGATAAAGTTGATTTTGATATTGATGGTTGCAATATCTCTGAAGTTATTAAGTTCCTACAAAAGCTTGCCAAAAGTCCTAATGCTAGTGCTATGAACATGGATTTTACAAAACACATTACTGATGCTCTCATAAAGATTAAGGAAGAAAAGATGAAACATAAAGCTTATATTCCTATAAAACAAGAGGATGTTTAGGAACCCATCATTAATATGAAAGTGGATGACTTTGATTTCAAAGCTTTGTGTGATCTTGATAGTAGTGTTTCTATTATGCCTAGAAGGATTTATGATATGCTTGATTTGCCTCCTCTTGAAGATTGTTATTTGAATGTCCCACTTGATGCTAATGCTAAAAACAAACTCATGGGGAGTCTTAATGATGTTCTTATTATGGTTAACAATGCCTATGTCCCCGTTGATTTCTATGTTTTGGATGTTGAATACAATGCTTCTTGTCCTATTACTTTGGGAAGACCTTTTCTTAGAACTATTGGTGCCATCATTGATATGAAAGAGGGCACCATTAAATATCAACTCCCACTCAATAAAGGTATAGAACACTTCCCTAAAAAGAGAGAAAAGATTTCTTTTTCTTCTCCTATGAAAACAAAATTTGGTCTTAATGCTTCTTCATTTGAGAACACTTGATTCTTTCTTTGCTTCTTATGCCTAACTTAAAGGCGTTAAAGAAAAGTACTTATTGGGAGATAACCCAAAAGTTTTAGATGAGTCTTGGAAGTTATTAACTCTGTAATAACCTCTCCTTATCCTTTTTATTTGCTTTTTGTGCCAAGAGTAACCTCTAACGAGAGAGAAGTAATGATTGGGAAAGTTGATGTCCCGAAACAGATTTTTGTGCTTCACCGTAAAAAATCGTGAGAGGGCTCTTTATGTCGGATTGAGCTATAATTGTTTTTGCTTCTGCCCCAGGTTCTTATCTAACTTTCGTTAGTTTAAAACTTTTTGATTTGATCAACAAAAGATCTTCGAAAAAATTCGTCTTTACCTGCTGGTCTGTTTTGACAGATTTCTGCCATTTTCTGCATTTGCTTCTTGTGGGTTCCTTTTTGAGTTCTTTTGGGAAACTGAGCTTTTTGAGGGAAGTGCTACAGTAGCTAGTGTTCTAATGGAAGTTTATTTGGTGTTAGAACTGAACCTTGAGACTTATTTATCTTGAGTGCACTAATGTTGCTAATGAGATTGTGTGAAGTTTTGTATGAAGGAAAATTTTCAGGTGTATGGAAGGAATGAGTAATGAGATGAAGGATGGACTAAATCTCAAGCTTGGGGATGCCACGCGTGTCACCCCAAGAGATATCCAAGAAGTACAAGCGTCAAAGCTTGGGGATGCCCAAGGCATCCCCTTCTTCATCAATAAAAATCCCAGGTTTCTTCCAAACGCTTCATTTTTATTGTTTCATGCACAATTGTGTTTTTCTTGGAGCGTCTTCTTTTTCGTTTTTGTTTTGGTTTTCGTTTGCTTGGTTTGCTTAGTTTTATGAATAAATTGGTTGGACCCCCTCTTTCATACTTTGGTTTGCAAATAGTTTGGTTTCGTTTGGAAAAGAGTAGGAAAGTTCATGCTTATGTGGTAAAAAGAGCTTGTTTTTGACTGTGGCCTATGCTTTGTCATGTCATGCTTGATATTGTTTTGGCTTTATGCTTAGTGATTTTTTCTGTAGCATGAAATGTTATAAACAATTGAGATTGCTTAATGTGCCTCGAAAGAATCATGCGTTGTTTTAGCATATTAAAGCATAGTATTGTGGTATTCTCCTTTGATGCTTTATTTGGGTTGACTTGGCGCATGCTCACACCATGTTAAGATTATCCCAAGTCATCATAGCCTCTATGATCCTTTAGTTTTCAACTTGTAATATCACTTTATGCTTTAAATCTTCATTTAATAAAATGGTTGCTAAATCTGAAACTATTGAAAATCCCCTTTGCTGCTACTAATTCCATAAAAGTTAGAATTGATGAAAATGTTAGACTATTAGCTGAATTCAATGATAAGTGGGAAAGAGAAGATGAAATTGCTAGAAATATTATTATTTCTACTATCACTACCACTAATGTTGAAGCTAGTAAACCCCATGGAACCTTTTCTAATAAAAATGCTGAAATTCTTCGGAATATGGGAAACAATAGCTCTACTACTTTAGATGATAATTATGATTTTAATCTTGATGGTTACAATATCTCTGAGGTTATTATTTTTCTACAAAAGCTTGCTAAAAGTCCTAATTCTAGTGCTATGAATATGTCCTTTACAAAACACATTACTGATGCTCTCATAAAAACTAAAGAAGAAAAGATGCAACATAAAGCTTCTATTCCTATGAAATTAGAAGATGGTTGGTAACCAATAATTAATATGAAAGTGAATGATTTTGATCTCAAAGCTTTATGTGATCTTGATAGTAGTGTTTCTATTATGCCTAGAAGGATTTATGATATGCTTGATTTGCCACCATTGGAAGATTGTTATTCAAATGTCCCACTTGATGATAATGCTAAAAAGAAACTCATGGGGAGTATTAATGATGTTCTTATTATGGTTAACAATGCCTATATCCCCGTTGATTTCTATGTTTTGTATGTTGAATGCAATGCTTCTTATCCTATTACTTTGGGAAGACCTTTTCTTAGAACTGTTGGTGCCATTATTGATATGAAAGAAGGCACCATTAAATATCAACTCCCACTCAAGAAAGGTATAGAACACTTCCCTAATAAGAGAGAGAAGATTCCTTTTGCCTCTCCTATTAAAACAAAATTTGCTCTTAATGCTTCTTCATTTGAGAATACTTGATTCTTTTCTTGCTTCTTATGCCTAACTTAAAGGCGTTAAAGAAAAGTACTTATTGGGAGATAATCCAAAAGTTTTAGTTGAGTCTTGTAAGTTATTGCTTCAGTAATAACCTCTCCTTATCCTTTTTATTTGCTTTTTGTGACAAGAGTAACCTCTAATGGGAGAGAAGTAATGCTTGAGAAAGTTGCTGTCTCGAAACAGATTTGTGTGCTTCGCTGTAAACATTCGTGTACAATCTCTGTACGTCAGTTTGAGTTGTAATTTTTTGTGCTTATCCCCAGGTTGTTATCCAACTTTTGTTAGTTTAATATGTTTCGATTTGAGCAAGAGAAGGTCTTTGAAAAAATCGGTTTCTACCTACTGGTCTGTTTTGACAGATTTCTGCCATTATTTGCATTTGCTTCTTGTTGATTCCTTTTTGGGTTCTTTTTGGGGAATTGGGATTTTTTAGGGAAGTGCTATAGTATCTTGTTTTAATGGAAGTTTTACTTGTGTTGGAACTAAACCAGAAGACTTATTATCTTGAGTACACTAATGTTGGTAATGAAGATTGTGTGAAGTTTTGTATGAAGAACAAAATTCAGGTGTAGGGAAAGAATGATGTAATGAGATGAAGAATGGGCAGCTCAAGCTTGGGGATGCCACCCCGTGTCACCCCAAGAAATATCCAAGAAGTACAAGCGTCATAGCTTGGGGATTCCCAAGGCATCCCCTTCTTCATCAATAAAAATCTCAGGTTTCTTCCAAACACTTCATTTTTATTGTTTCATGCACAGTTATGTTGTTCTTGGAGCATCTTAGTTTTGTTTTTAGTTTTCGTTTGCTTGGTTTGCTTAGTTTGCTTGAATAAATTGGTTGGACCCACTCATTCATACATTAGTTTTCAAATAAGATTGGTTTGGATTGGAAAAGAGTAGGAAAGTTCATGCTTAAGTGGTAAAAAGGAGCTTGTTTTTGACTGTGGCCTATGCTTTGTCATGTCATGCTTGATATTGTTTTGGCTTTATGCTTAGTGATTTTTGATGTATCATGACATGTTATAAACAATTGAAATTGCTTAATGTGCCTCGAAAGAATCATGCGTTGTTTTAGCATATTAAAGCATAGTATTGTGGTATTCTCCTTTGATGCTTTATTTGGGTCGACTTGGGGCATGCTCACACCATGTTAAGACTATCCCAAGTCACCATAGCCTCTATGATCCTTTAGTTTTCAACTTGTAATATCACTTTATGCTTTAATTAATGATGTTTTGTCGCTTTGCATGATTATGTCCATTATTGCTCTCTTAGTTGGTCGCTCCTAGTCCTTTGATAGCCTCCATAACCAAGTATGAGTTCCACTCATGCATCCAACTCCAAATAAAACCAATTTATTCAAAACAGTCCACCGTACCTACCTATTAGCATTTGCTATTCCAAGTATATTCATGCTTTTGTTTATCTTCCACTTGTTATGAGAAAACTAGTGATTAAAGCTCTCACGAACTTGATGGCACACTTTACTTTACTTGCCCTTAATAAACTTGAACCATTGTGTCTTCTATGTTGTATGTGCTTGCACTTATTTGTCGAGAATTAGCAGAACCATGCTTTCATGGGGAACGCTTTCAACATTGCACTTGGTACTTGTACCTAGTTGATATCATGCTATTTTGTATATGGATGTCGTCGGTGTGAAATGAAAGGGGAGCTTGTAAGTCCATGGAGTTATGTATATGTGTTAGAGAAACGCCTGGGCCGCTGGTCTAATCCATGCTGACATGGTGGAAACCTGCAGCGTAACCATAATGAGCTGTCTATGAAGATTCTTCTTATAAAAAAAGAGTCCTATATTGAGAAAAAAGAAAAAAAAATGAGATTATGAAAAGAGGAAAGAGAGAAAAAAGCTCCATATTCCCATGGTAAATAAGAAGAATGCTGAGATGCTCGTTGTCCGCTTGCCTTGTCATTTTGATATGGGGATTCTTCCGTATCATCGGGTAAGGGGTACCCTGTTGGCGGTTCTCAATGATACACATGTACTTACAATGACAAGAACTTACCAGTGACTAAACTTGAGTAGCATGAGGAGCGGCCCTCGTATACAAGGCACATGAGATTTCTGACTTATACTTCGTCAAATATGTACACCATAGTTTGTTCACTTTAACCTTAATCACTTCAAGATGCTTATGATAGGGGCAATGAGAGCTGAAAGCTATAAGTACCATAATTTTTGGAAGCTCTTTATGAGACTTGAATCCCTACTTCCTTTTATAAAAATGGCTTTTCTTCCACCATTATATTGAGTCTCCACCTTCTATCTTTATGCACCTACTTTGAGAGCATAGTGGCCATTCTTAGTTCTATGTGCATTGTCCCAAGACTAGTTGATTGATGCATAACTTGTTATTGCTTGTTGTAAATTATTGTATCTAGTCACTCTTATGAACTTTCAAGGTGTCCTATGCATTTATATTTGTTACTCTATTGAGGGACAAGCTGAATACTATTATGCTATGTTTTCTTTATGTGAAACAAACAAACGTCTTGCAAAGCATTGTTATTCATGAATCTTTTGTTTGTGCCTTTTCATGTTGCATCATAGTTTCTTTTCTTATTGCTAGAACTTTGTCTTTCATGTTATGATTGAAGTACTATGATCCCAGCTTTGAATGTTTTGCAAATACTTTGATCAAGTCTTTGATGGTGCATGTCGCCTCAGAAATTATTCTTTCTTTTTATCACTTACCTACTCGAGGACGAGCAGGAGTAAAGCTTGGGGATGTTGATACATTGCAAATGTATCTATAATTTTTGATGTTCCATGCTTGGTTTTATCCAGTTTCTTGTGTTTTGTTCCAACTTTGGAGTACTTTTCATATGATTTCTTGGACTAACCTATTAACAAGAGCCACAGTGCCAGCTGCCTGTTTTCTGCTGTTTTTGGTTTCAGGAAAGTCAGAAAATTAATATTCTCGGAATTGGACGGGACAAAAGCCAAAGTGCCTATTTTTCCGGAAGTGATCAAGTGCCAGAATACGAGACGAAGAAGGGCCAGGGAGCCACCACACCACCTGGCCCACGCCAGGGGGTGGTGTGGCCGCTCCCGGCACCCCCTCAGCCTCTCCTTCCGCCTATATATTGCCCCCGGTACAGAAACCCTAAGTACCCGGTCAAAAATCCACGAAAGAGTCTATAGCCTCCGTCATCTCCATCCCTAGATCGAGAGGGATCTGAAGCTCTTCTCGGCACCCTGCCAGAGAGGGGAATTCACCCTGGAGGCCTTCTTCATCATCATGCAAGCCTCCGGTGTGATGTGTGAGTAGTTCATCTCTGGACTACGGGTCCATGTAGTAGCTAGATGGCTGGTTCTCCTCCTTTGTGCTTTCATGTTTAGATCTTGTGAGCTCCGTTCATGATCAAGATCATCTATTTGTAATTCATACATGTTGTGTTTGCGGGGATCCGATGGATATTGAGATGCTATTTCAGATTGATTATTGATTCTATCATGTCTTTGTTATTTGAGATCTTGCATGCTTTCCGTTGTTAGTAGCCCTCTCCAAGAGTTAGTATTTATGCTCGATAGTGGGTTCATGCCTCTGGTAATCTGGGGAAGTGACAGAAATCTCTAAGGTACTAGATGTGTTGTTGCTACTAGGGATAAAACAACAATCCTTTGTTCATAGAACAATTGTATTGTTTACTTTACACGCAGTTCGTAAAGCAATAATCTGTTGCTTGCAACTTAATACTAGAGGGGGTTCGGATGATAACCTGAAGGTGGATTATTAGTCATAGATGCAGTTGGATGGCGGTCTATGTATTATGTTGTAATGCCCAATCAAGTCTCAGAGGAGTCAAGATGATTAGTATATGCATGTATTGCTTTCTCGGTGTCTGTCAATTGCCCCGCTGTAATTTGTTCACCCAACATGTTATCTATCTAAGGAGAGCCACCTCTAGTGAACTATGGATCCCGATCCTTTTTCTTTACATACAATCTACAATCTTTTACTGCTTTGTGTTTACTTTCTGCAAACTTTTACTTATTTCCATTCGATACGTTTAATCCTTTGTTTTCCGCAAAACACGGTGAGATTAACAACCTCATCGCAAGTTGGGGACAAAGTTCTGTGGTTGTGTTGTGCAGGTCTCCACGTTGCTACTAGCACCGGTCGCCCTGCCAAAGCTTAGCTAGTAATACCTTTGGGGTGTTTCCTTGCTCCTACTGGTTCGATTAAACCTTGGTTTCATAACTGAGGGAAAACTTACTGCTGTGCTCATCATACCTTCCTCTTAGGGTTCCCAACGAGCTCTACGTTGAAAGTCGGGCGCACCAATGCCCAAGGCATCCCTTCTTCATCAATAAAAATCCCAGGTTCTTCCAAACACTTCATTTTTATTGTTTCATGCACAGTTGTGTTGTTCTTGGAGCGTCTTCTTATTCGTTTTTTCGTTTTGGTTTTTGTTTGCTTGGTTTGCTTAGTTTGCTGAATAAATTGGTTGGACCCCCTCTTTCATACATTGGTTTTCAAATAGTTTGGTTTGGATTGGAAAAGAGTAGGAAAGTTCATGCTTAAGTGGTAAACAGAGCTTGTTTTTGACTGTGGCCTATGCTTTATCATGCCATGCTTGATATTGTTTTGGCTTTATGCTTAGTATTCTTTGCTGTAGCATGACATGTTATAAACAATTGAGATTTCTTAATGTGCCTTTGAAGAATCATGCGTTGTTTTAGCATATTAAAGCATAGTATTGTGGTATTCTCCTTTGATGCTTTATTTGGGTTGACTTGGTGCATGCTCACACCATGTTATGACTATCCCAAGTCACCATAGCCTTTATGATCTTTTAGTTTTAAACTTGTAGTATCACTTTATGCTTTGATCAATGATGTTTTGTCGCTCTGCATGATTATGGCCATTATTGCTCTCTTAGTTTGTCGCTGTCTTGGTGGTGTCACGACAGATGCCATGGATAGGCTAAAGGTGGGGACTAAATGCACTAGAGGAATCCAGGGAGGGATAGTGTGGTGGTTCCACACACAATTGCTTTGTATTTGGTTCACTTCCAAGGTTTACAAGTGCTCCTTGAGCTGTATTGGGGAGAGGAGGAAGGAGGAACTCTCTTACTCTCACCACTGGCTAGCCCTCAGGAACATACTAGTAGAACTCAACCAACTAGCGATCAAACCCTCCTACAGAGGCCCTAGCCCTCCTTATATAGGGGTGGCTAGGTCTCCAATTAGGGCATACGGGAGGCATATTCCAGGGAATATGCCTCTTCTGGAATATGCCTCTTCCCAAAATAGTAAGCCGACCGGGTCACTTTTGCCCAGCGTCAGCCATGCAGAGGCTACGTGAGCCTCTGCGGCACCAGCGTCATCCGACATGGGCGATGTCACCTTTGTCAGCCACGCCTCAGTGGTCCTAGCCTCTGTCTGCTTCGCTCATGCTCTGCATACAGTAACATCCTTTTGACCAGCGAGATACCTTCCTTCTCTTGCAAGCCTGATATAACCCAGATCATGCCTGGTTGATCCGGCCACACCTGTACTTGCATACAAAGTAGATATATTCCGCCGACATATGACATAAGTCAGATGAGACCCAGTTAGGTGGACATCCCCTGGTCCGGGTTACTCCGTTATTCGGCCTGCCTTGAGGTGACTCGGCCAGCACTTGCTTTGACCTTGCCGTACCTCGGCTAACTCGGCCTTTATACCTCGGCGTGACCCTACCCGGGGGTATCCCCCCAACATTAGTCCCCGAAACTGGTGCGGTCTTAGCTGCCTTAGCCGCTAAGGACACATCAGGTTCAATTTTACCGAGCCGTTTGCTCCTTTTCCAAGTTTCTCTCCTATCTCGGATTTCATTGACTATCTTTTCCCTTGGCACATTCCGAGTTTTCACCCGCTGGCCGGGTCACCCCATACTCATCCGAGTTATTCTTCCTTCTCTTGTACGCTTCCCCACATGGAGGCTAATCATTACTTTGCCTTATTTTAAGGGCCTGCGCCAGTAACCGCCGCAGTTATTGTCAGATATTACTGTAGCACACGTCACATCGTGTCTGTCGCTTCGTTAACCGTGTCGCCACGTCGCGTCGTGGGATCTCCTGTGCCCTGTGGCCCTTCCTGTGGCTTGCTTCTGATTGGTTGATCCGGATTATACACGGCCACACCGTGTGGCCCGTCCGCACAACACGATCCCACTACCCCTCCTGGGCATGGTTAAATAGGGGAGGGGCGCGCCCCTTGGGTCCTTTCCCCATTCTCGCGCCCCTCTACCTCTTCTTCTTCCTCTTCCTCTCCAGCGACAGCACTGCCGTCACCGCACCTGCTTAGCTGCGTCGCCGCCATGCCGTTTCCTCGCGCACCAGCGTCGCCGCCACTCCCGCGCATCTCCTCCGCCACGGGTCTGCGCTAGTCCAGGCCACTGCCCCCACCGCCGCTAGGGCCAGTGAGGACAGTGACTTAGAGATGACTGAAGAAGAACTTGCCGTCGCGGAATAGGAGATGGAGGAAGACGCGGAGAACTCTGAGCGCGGCCCCTGGGCTGGGTCCTGGGTTTGCCAGGATGATCTTGACTGGCTGTACCGTACCCGGCGTATGCCGGAGGCTGTCATCGCCTGCCTCGCTGCCGAGGAGCTTGCCCCCTCACCCAATCCGGGTGAGTTTGTAGTATTCCTTTCCCACTTCCAGCGCGGGTTTGGGCTCCCCGTCAGTGACTTTTTCCACGACTGGCTCAATACCTATGAGCTTCAGCCGCATCATCTTCTGACGAACGCCATCACCTTCCTTTCGGCCTTTGCTTCCACCATAGAGGGTTATGCCGGATTGTGGCCCACTAAGGAGCTCTGGATCCGGTTTTTTGGCCTCTGCCGGAACGTGATTCCGAATAGAGAGCTTGACCCGAAGGACAAGTAGCTCACACAGTTCGGCGCAGCTTCTATATCTCCTCGGAAACAATCCATCTTTCCCCGAGTCACGGGGTTTGATTCTTGCAAGGGCTGGGCCCGAACCTTCTTTTATGTCAGAAATGGCACAACCGAAGGTCTGATCCGGCTGCGCCCCTACACTCCGGGTCCTCCTAATCTGGATCTGTGGGACCAGATCCCCAAGAAACCCACAGTCCTAGCGAACCAAGTCAACAAACGGTTCAAGGAACTGAAGGATCAGGGATTGCGCAACGAGGACGCAATGATCACCTTCGTTCGCAACCGGATCTCCCCCCTCCAGAAACGCACGCATAAACTCTACCACATGAGCTAGCGCCTTGACCCCAATCGGACCTCCTCCTTCGAGCTGAGGAATACCGAGATATACCGTCGGGTCAAGGCCCTCTTCACCACCAACAAGAACTTCTCCGCAGAATGGGAGTGGGGGGTCGAGCACTTCTGCCGAGATAGGCTTCCTCCTGCGGTAAGTCTCGTGCCCCAATCTTTTTCCGAGTTAAATCACATGTCAGATTTTGTTGTAGATTTGATCCCTTTGCCTTTTCTTTCTCTTAGATGTTTCTTCAGCAAACTCTTGAGGATGGCACCGAGCCTTCTCTCAAGTGGGCGCCTGATCGTGATACCCTGAACGAAGAGGAGCCAGATCAGGAGATGTTCCTGCCGTTGGCTGATGCGACCAAGCGACACGTCGGTAAATTCTCTTCCATTAGAGATTGGCCTGACGATGAACATGATTCCGACATTGAGGTGATGGAGGCATTTGACGTTGTCCCTCTTTCTTACGCTTTTCCAGCATTAGCTAACCCCGGTGGGCAGATCCATGAAGATGCTCCCCTTGCCACGGGTGAGCCAGTCCCGGTCGCATCGAAGAAAAGGGGGGCCACATCTGCTTCTTCCTCCGGACCTTCTAAGCCAACCAAAAGGCGAAACAAGTCCGCAGACAAAGCTGCCATCAAGTCCACGACTAAGGCCGTAGCCCGGAGAGCTCGCAAGCCAAAGGAGCCTTTGACCTCAGATGAGTAAGTCACTTCTCTCTTTGCTATTCATTTGTTCTTCCTTTGTTATAGTTTCTCATTGTTTATCATCTGATTCGGCAGGGCCGCGGTGGAGGTTCCTCAGAGTGGATCCGGCATTGCCTCGCCGCTCCGACATAGCCCTTCTCCCCCTCATGGCGACAATTCACGCCCGTTGAGCCCCATTCAGGAGGGTTCAGCGGCTGCTCCGGGTTCTAGCCCACCTCGTCAAGAGGAGGGAAACCTCGGAACAGGGGGAAGCGGTTCTGCCAAGGCAGCGGTTGCTCCAGAAACCGCTGAGGTATCTACAGCGCCTCCACCAAAACCAACACCAGCACCAGCATCGGCTCCAGCACCAGCAAAAACAGCTCAAGCACCAACAACAGCACCAAGCCCCTCCGCCTCGTCCGAGTCTTCCAAGCTTCGGCGAGAAGGCACCAACAGCACCAAGGCTAGCACTAAGGCAGCTCCCAAGGGAAAATCCGCCACAGCAACTTCAACCTCTCAGCAGTAGCCCAAGGGCAAAAAGGCTTCTGACACTGCCAAGGCAACGTCTACCGAGGCTGGACAGCGTACACTTGTGTCCATGCTTTCGAAGAATACCCCACCGACAAAGGACACCACTGCCGGGTCTGCTGATGCGCAACTTGTTTTGCACACTAGCCCTACTGTTGCCTAGGTTGAACGGAGGGAAGCCCATGCTAAGGGGCTGGTTGCGCCCCACATGCTTAGCAGCGAACGTTATCCTCCGACCTTGATCGAGTTTGTTAACAACTGGAACAAGGCGGAGTTCATCCATAATGACGATCTCCCGGAGAAATTCGGGCCTGCCGAGTTTGCTGCACAAATGAACAACGCTACTAAGGCAATCAACCTTGCAGGTCGGATGATGGAGGTACGTTACTTCGCCTTTTCCTTAACATGTACTAGATATTAGTGATATAACCATTAGTCTCCGAGCCTCCGGGGGAGTAACTTGTTACTTGGCCGGATGCTCCTTAGAGAATTAGTGTAGCTCCTTAGTAATTTTGGATATGCACACACCTAGAGCCGGGTTAAGTTCAACTTGGCCCGGATTTTGTACACTTCGAATATGCACACACCTAGAGCCGGGTTAAGTTGGCCCGGATTTTGTACACTTCGAATATGCACACACCTAGAGTCGGGTTAAGTTCCACTTGACCCGGATTTTGTACACTTCAAATATGCACACACCTAGAGCCGAGTTAAGTTCCACTTGGCCCAGATTTTGTACACTTCGAATATGCACACACCTAGAGCCGGGTTAAGTTCCACTTGGCCCAGATTTTGTACACTTCGAATATGCACACACCTAGAGCCAGGTTAAGTTCCACTTGGCCCGGATTTTGTACACTTCGAATATGCACACGACTAAGCTATCCTTTTGTACTCGTTTCAGGTGACCACCAATCGCCGGAGCGCTGAGTTTCAGCGCCTCTTGGACACCCACAAGATGTTGCGTGCAAAACATACTACGCTTCTCGCCGAATACGAGAAAAGGGGTAAGTTTACTCCTTGGCATTTTTTCCATTTCTCTTCGTCTTTTTCCGCCGAACTAATCTTATATTCGGATTTGGCAGCTGGAGTGGAGGCCGAGAACATCCTTATGAGGAAAAACTTGGACCAAATAAAGGGTAAGTCATTTTTGCTTAATCTTCCTCTACACTCTATCCCCTTTTCTTCTTGGCTCGGCAAATATTCATACCTCGGCTTTGCCGGGTCAACAAACTATTTCAACCTCTCTTGAAGATAGTGTGCCCGTGCCTGAGCAGGGCAGCATCAGGCCAAACTCAAGAAGAAGGATGACGAGCTTGCCCTCCTCCGGACCAAAGATGAAGAAATTGCCAAGCTTAAGGCAGACATGAAGAAGATCAAGGCGCAGCACAAGTACAAACTGGACAAGGCAGGACAAGACTTTACTAAAGAGCGCGAGCGTCTCAACCTCCAAATTGCCAAGGACCAAGAACTATTGAAGGAGGCCGAAACCAAGCTTGAGTCGGTGAATACTGAACTTGCGCAACTTTGGAAGAGGCGTGACAATTGTACCAAGGAGCTGACCCGGATCCACAGCCACATTTCTCGTAAGTTCTTTTCCTTCAGCCGACATGAATCTCTCTGGGTCAACTTTCCTTACTTGCTTCACTTGTCTTGTTTTTAGACAAATTTCCGGAGGGCAATGCGATTGCAACTACTGATGTTGCCAAGTTCCGCCAGAAGAGGGGTACCCCAATTGTTCCTGGCGCTGAAGAGATTCCTTATGACATGGAGGACCTGCTGGTCAGCTTGTCTTCTCGTGTCGAAATTGTGAAGAACTATGGCAAAGACATCCTGGATGTGGCAGTCCGGATCTTCAATGCCTTTTGGCCTGATGAAGATACTCCAGAGGGGGGCACTGCTCTTATTGCCAGGTTAATGGAGTGCGAGACCTAGCTCGATCTTTGGAGGGAATCCACTGGACGCACCAAAGCTGAGACCGTTCTCACTACGTGCTTATGTGGTATGAGAAGATCAACCTCAATCTCCTTGAGCACATGCGCACTAGATCAAGATGGTCCAATGACTCGGCTTGGATAGCTCGGCGCAAGGCTTGCGCCCATAACCTCATTCAATATGCCCCCATTCATCAATGGAACGAGGGACCAAGCTTCCTTGGCGCCGCCGACGACGAAAACGCTGAAGATGATTCGGGTGAGGAGGAAGAGGACGAAGCCTCGGACGTCGAAGGAGAAGAAGATGATGCTGAAGCCGAAGCTGGAGCCACCTGCTGGCGCCGACTTACCTCCTCCCGCTGCTCCTTGATTAAAAACACTTCGTAGTTTATCAGATCCTCGGTATGCCAGGTGCAATTGTATTAAGCACATAAGTTATATTTTGCTACTAAGTTTTTGTGCCGGATTAACTTGGGCGTAGTCCCCGAGTTTCATTTTCTTGTTCCTCCAATTTCTTGGCTCGGCTCGTCTCTACCTTGGTTCGGCTTTATGACTTACGAGTCCGAGCTTCACAAATTGACTTAACAATACTTGGAAACTTTTAGGATTAGCTCAAAATAATTCGGTATAGTAAACATAAAGTAAGCATAAGGTTAGTCCAAAAAATAAACGGCAGCTCGATTAAGTTCCTTTCCTTAGTCGTTTTTCATGTGCTACGCAATTCCAAACTTGTTCTCTTGCTTGTCATGAAGCCAAATCTTGTTGGACAGCAGCAAGTCGAAGAGTTAGGTTTTTGGTGCTCACACACTACTAATCTGGCTTAGGTAGAAGCAACTTACGCCAGCCAACATATAAATAATGAATACAGAAGACAACAAATATTACTAAGGCAGTCCCCGAGTTACTGCTCGAGGTGCCAAGATTTCATTGATAAGATCATAGCCGGCATACATACCGACATATGAGTGACTCGGATACACACACTTCTTTGCTAAGTGTAGAACGGACGAAGTAGAGCTACATTCCATGGACGCTTAGATTCCTCGCCAGACCTGTCCGCCTTGTTCTTCTCCTGTGGTTTTGCATCGATGAGATAATATGAGTCATTGTGCAATGCTTTGCTCACAATGAATGGCCCTTCCCATGGGGGGATAATTTATGCGTGTCAGCAGTATGTTGTACCAACCGGAGTACCAGATCACCTTCCCGGAAGACTCGGGGGTTTACTTTCTGGCTATGATAGCGTCGGAGATTTTGCTGATATATGGCGGATCTGGACAATGCCAATTCTCTCGCTTCTTCCAGCAGATCAACATCATTTTGCCGGGTTTCTTGCGCTTTGGCTTCTGTGTATTGGGTGACCCTAGGCGAATCATGCTCTATGTCGGCTGGTAATACAGCTTCTACCCCATATACCAGAAAAAATGGCGTATAGCCTATTGATCGATTTGGAGTCGTTCTTAAATTCCACAGTACCGTTGGTAGTTCTTCTATCCAGCACCCCGCTGATCTTTGCAGTGGCTCAATGAGCCGGGGTTTTGTCCCGGATAATACCAATCTGTTGGATCTTTCCACTTGTCCGTTTGATGCGGGGTGAGCTACCGAGGCTACGTCTAGCCGGATCTTCTTATCTCGGCAGAATCGTGCAAATGCTCCTTCAGCAAAATTCGTGCCATTAGCTGTTATGATGCTGTGAGGATTGCCATACCTCAAGATGATATCTTTGAGGAATGTCATGGCCGTAGCTCCATCACATTTTCTTATTGGCTTCACCTCAATCCATTTTGTAAACTTGTCAACCATGACCAAGATGTGGGTCATGTTCCCTCTTGCTGGTTTGAAGGGGCCAGCCATATCCAAACACCATACGGCAAATGGCCAGGTAATTGGTATGGTCTTGAGCTCCGACATTGGCATATGTGTCTTTGTAGCATATCTTTGATAGCCATTGCACTTTCTTACCAGATCTTCTGCTTGTTCCAAAGCACTTGGCCAATAAAACCCATGACGGAAAGCTTTTGCTACCAAGGCTCTGGACGAGGCATGATTCCCACATTCCCCTTGATGTATATCTCGGAGGATATCAAGCCCTTCTTCTGGGTCAACACATCGCTGGAGAATGTTTGTCACACTCCTTTTGTATAGCTCGGCATTGATGATTGTGTACGCCTTTGCGCGCCTCTGAATTTGCCTGGAAAGCACCTCTTCACTAGGCAAAAGTTCCATCTTTCAGGAATTGAAATATGGGCAGCGCCCAAGCTGGTATAGCTCGTACCGAAAACACATCCTCATCAACTTCCATCTGATCCATCGGCATAACTTCAGCCGGAACATGCTGCGCAGTCCCCGGGTCCTGCGACGCAGCCCCCGGGTTTCCTGAACCACTTCCCACGTCAATGTCCATGGATACAGCTCCGGACTCCGGATCTTCCGGGACGTAGATTGAGTCGGTTTCTGGGGATGGCCTGATAGATAGTTTTCTGAGGTGTTCTAATGCCTCACCCGGTGGAATTGCTTGTCGGGTTGATCCGAGCTTCGACAATACGTCGGCAACCTCATTTTCCACCTAGGGTACATGGTGAAACTCGCATCCCTCAAAGTACCCAGATATCTTCTGCACATGGAATCTGTATAACGCCATGTTTGGATCAAGAGCATCCCATAACCCTGGGACTTGCTGAACTACCAAATACGAGTCGCCAAAGCATTGGATCCGATGTATTCCAATTTCTTTTGCCACTTTGAGCCCATGTACAAGTGCCTCATATTCAGCGACATTGTTTGATGCTACAAAATTGATCTGCAGCACATACTTCAGCTGGTCGCTCTTTGGCGAGGTAAGTACCACTCCGGCGCCTAACCTGGTTTTTGTTTTTGATCCGTCAAAGTGCATCCTCCAATAGTTCGGATCTGGTAAGGGTGGTTCGTATTGCACCTCGGCCCAATCCACGAAAAAGTCGGCCACAGCCTGAGACTTGATCGCATCTCTTCTGTCGTACTGCGGAGCATAGGGGGCTAGCTCAATTTGCCATTTTGCGATTCGGCCGCTCGCATCTTTGTTACTCATTATCTCAGATATGGGGGCTTCGCATATCACTTTGATTGGATGCTCTTCAAAATAGTGCTTCAGCTTCTTAGCCGCCATATACACACCATATGCCATCTTCTGATAATGGGGATAATTTTGTTTCGAGGCTGATAATACTTCGCTCAGATAATATACTGGCCTTTGCACTGACTTATCCTCTTCGTCGCGCTCTGCCACGATTACTGCACTTACAACTTGGTTGGTTGCGGCTATATAGAGCAACATTGGCTCCTTTGATAGTGGAGAGGCTAACACTGGTGCAGTGGCTAACATTTTCTTTAACTGGATTAAGGCTTCATTGGCCTGCGACGTCCAAATGAACTTGTCCGACTTTTTCATGAGTTGATAGAGAGGCAGTGCCTTTTCTGCCAACGGACATACGAACCGACTTAAGGATGCCAGGCAACCAGTGAACTTCTAGACATCGTTAAGGCACTTCGGCAGTTCCATTCGCTCTATGGCTCGAATTTTAGTTGGGTTAACTTCGATACCTCGGCTGGAGACAAGAAATCCGAGTAACTTTCTAGCCGGGACACCGAAGGTACATTTCTCTAGGTTAAGCTTCATTCGGAACCTCCTTAGGTTCGCGAATGTCTGCCTGATATCGTCAAGGAGCGTTTTGCTTTCCTTGGTCTTTATAACAACATCATCCACATATACCTGCATATTTTGACCAATTTGGTCGTGTAAACATTTCTGCATACATCTTTGGTATGTTTCCCTTGCATCACGTAAACCAAAGGGCATGGTGCGATAGCAATAAGCCCCATACGGGGTGATAAACGCAGTCTTTATTTGATCACTTGGGTTCAGAGGTATCTGGTGGAAACAAGAATATGCATCGATGAACGACAACAGTTCACACCCAGCAGTGGAATCTATGACCTGGTCTATCCTTGGCAGTGGGAATGGATCTATCGGACACGCCTTATTCAGGTTCGTGTAATCGATACACATATGCCAAACCACTGCCACGTTCAGATCATCCTTCTTCTTCTCTACTAGCACGGGATTAGACAGCCAATCCGAGTAAAGTACTTCCATGATAAATCCAGCTGCTAGAAGCCGAGCTATCTCATCTTCGATGACCTTTCTCCTGTCTTCGGCGAAGCGGCGGAGAGGTTGCTTCACCGGCTTTGCTCCGGGTCTCACATGAAGGAAATATGCCCTGAGAGGCAATAATAAAGTTGTTATTATGTATTCCTTATATATGATAGATATTTATTTTACATGCTAGAATTATATTGATCGGAAACATCAATACATGTGTGTTTAATAAACAAAAAGGGTTCCTAGTTATGCCTCTCTTATAGACTAGCTTGTTGATTAACAAGATGATCAAGGTTTCCTGATCATGGACATTGGATGTTGTTAATAACAAGGTCACACCATTGGTGGAATGATGTGATGAACATTCATCCGAAGTATAGCATTACGATCAAGTCATTATGTTTATATTGCTATAACATCATACGAAGTAATCTTTATCCTTAGACCATGAGATCATGTTAATTGCTAACATCGGAAGAGTATCTTGATAACATCAAACGTCATACCGTAACAGGGTGAATATAAATATGGGTTCAGTACTACGAAGGTGTTATATTGAGGCTCATGGATCAAGAGTGGAATTTGTCAATCCCGATGACGGATAGATATACTCTGGGCCCTCTCGGTGATATCACATTGAGATAGCTTGCAAGCAAGTGATGTGATCACTAGAATATTATATCACAGGAACGAGAAAAGAGTGCATGTCGGAAACGAGATCAAACTAGGTATGGAGATACCGATGATCGAATCTCGGACATGTAATATATCGCGAGACAAAGGGATTTAGTTACAAGCGTTAAAGGTTCTCATGATCACAGAAGTCATCGTTGAATGTGTTGGAGTCAGTACGGATCTCCAGGCCCCGCTGCTGACTATTGACCGGAGAAGGGTCTCGATCATGTCTGCATTATTCTCGAACGGTAGGGTGAAACACTTAAGAGTTACCGGACACCATTTTGGAGCACATATGTTTCAGACGAAAGAATTGCAAAGCGCAGGAATTGTTTCGATAGAAACCGGAAATTGTTTAGTGTGAAATTGCAGAAAGTGGTTCTGCATGTGATATTGAAATATTGCAAGGGGTTATATGTGAATGTTTGTTAATTAAAGTAATTAACAAAATTCTGAATAAATTTAATAAAAGAGTTTTATTAAATGAGAGAGCATTAAACTTGGAGAATTTTAATGCATTTAAAGTGGAGACTTTAAAAGGGAATGTGAAGAGGCATTTTAATGTGGAGGGGTTACCACCACATGAATGGGGGAGGTGAGAGGTCACCCCCATGCGCCGGCCATGGAGAGAGGGGTACCCCCCTCCTCCTATAAAAGGCCACCCATTCCCTCCTTCATCCTCACACCTCCTTGTGAAGGATCTCTCTCCCCTCTAGAATTATTCCCCCATGGTCTCGGATTAGCGAGATACATGTTCCCGGTGGCATTTCGTCTGGAAGGAGTTGCTGCTTTCGCTGGATCACTGGAGCGAGGAGGTGGAGGTTGTCCTGTGACTTGAACGTGTGTGCGAGTGCGGATGCGCTGCTGAGTTGCGGCGCTCGGACTTCCTCACGATCTTGAGATCGGCAAGTGTACGACTACATCAACCACGAGTTCCTACTCGTTAACAAAACTCGTTGTCTTCGAGGGTAAGTTCTCGTTGGATGTATGTCCACCTGTTGCTTTGTACCTAGTAGATAGATCTTCGTGTGTAGTTCACACCGTAGGAAATTTTTTGTTTTCTATGCTGCAGACCCAACAGTGGTATCAGAGCCTGATCTATGTGTAGGTGCTTCGCACGGGTAGTACACATATGTTTATATGTGGGCGATGATGATCATGTTATTGCATCTTCTATGTATTTTAGATATTGGTGGCATAGTGGGATGAAGCGGCCCGGACCAACCTTACATGTCATCGTACATGAGACCAGTTCCACGAGTGACATGCAACTTGTTTTGCATAAGTGGCTGGCGGGTGTCTGTCTCTCCTACTATAGTCAATATCTGATTTACAACAAGTTGCTAATAACTTAGTTATCCTTGTTTTGGTTCATGTTCGTAGGTGAGAACGGTTCTATCTATGAAAGCCCTAAGCCACGTAAAACTTGCAATTGATAAATTAGAGGCGTCTAGTTTAGATCGTTGCTGGGCTAGTGTATTGATATGGTATTGTTATAAGTAGATGTATGATACATACTCTTACAACACATTCAACGTGTAAGTTCCATAGACCTTGGCCTTACACACAAAGGAATGATAGAGATCATACCACGATGCAAATGATAGAGATCAAATGCATGGACCATATCATCTCACTTTACACATCAGATGTTAGCATCTTATACTGCTAGTTTGGCGCTTTTGGTAGCATTGTAAGATGATACCTCATTTAGATATCAAGATAAAATGTGTTCTTCCTTGAGTATGCACCGTTCTATGGATCGTGTTTCGAGACATCACGTGATGATCGGATGTACTCGACTCTACGCTTTCATACAACGGGTGTAAGACAGTTTTACACACGCGAGTACTAAGGTTCTTACTTGGCGAGCCTAGCATGTACATACATGGCCTCGGAACACGGACCGAAAGGTTAAGCATGAGTCATATGGTTGATATGATGCCCATATAGATGCTCGCCTTTGAAGCTACACCGACTCACGTGATGATCGGACTTGGTGTCGTGGATTTGGTTCATGTAATCACCAAAAAGGCACGAGGGATGTCGTTTTTGAGTGGGAGTTCATTAGTAATTTGGATTAGTTGAACTCAATCTATCATAAAATTAGTCTAAATAAACATTACAAATTATGTTGTAGATGGCACCACCTGCTTTTAATTTCAATGTGTTCATGGAGAAAGAGAAACTTGCTGCGAATGGTAGCAACTTCACCAACTGGGCTATGAATTTGAGGATTCTCCTCACTGCTGCACAAAAGCAATATGTGCTAGATGCGCCGCTAGGCCCCCCAACAGCTCCTGATGCCCCTGACGAGGAAAAGAATGTCTATGTGACTCGTCAGAAGGACCACGACTTAGTTCATTGCGGCATACTGTATGGGCTAGAGGCAGAACTTCGAAAGCGTTTCGAAAATGGCAATGCCTTTGATACCATGGGAGAATTGTAAATGATTTTCGATACCCATGCTGCCGTAGAGAGTTATAATGCTTCTGAAAAGTTCTTCATCTGCAAAATGGAGGAAAACAACTTCGTTAGTGAGCACGTACTCAAAATGTCTGGGTACGCCGATAAGCTTGTGTCCTTGGGAATAACGATTCCCATTGACTTAGGCATACATCGTGTTCTCCAATCTCTGCCACGTAGCTACAAGAGCTTCGTGATGAACTATAATATGCAGGGCATGAAGAAGACTCTTCCCGAGCTTCTGTCAGTGCTTAAGACTGCAGAAGTGGAGATTAGGAAAGAACATCAAGTGTTGATGATCAATAGGACCACTGGTTTCAAGAAGGACAAGAACTGCAAGCACAAGGGAAAGAAGGGTGGCAAATCTGTTGCCGCGCCTGAAAAGAAACCCCGAGCTAGCCCTAAGTCCGATACCGAGTGCTACTATTGCAAGGGGACTGGCCATTGGAAGCGCAACTGCCCCAAGTATTTGGCGGACAAGAAGTCCAGCAAGGCAAAGAAAGGTATATGTGATATACATGTTATTGATGTGTAATTGACTAGTACTCGTAGTAGCACCTGGGTATTTGATACGGGATCGGTTGCTAATATATATAACTCGATTCAGGGGCTGCGGAACAAGCGACAACTAGCAAGGGACGAGGTCACAATGCGGGTCGGCAATGGATCAAGAGTTGATGTGATCGCCGTCGGAACGTTGCCTCTCCATATGCCATCGGGATTAGTTATAAACCTGAATAATTGTAATTTGGTGCCTGCACTTAGCATGAACATTGTATCTGGATCGTGTTTGATGCAAAGTGGTTATTCATTTAAATCTGAAAACAATGGTTGTTCGATTTATATGGATAATATCTTTTATGATCATGCACCTGTGTTGAATGGTTTATTTCTGATGGATCTCGATAGTAATATTACGCACATTCATAATGTTAATGCTAAAAAGATTAAACTTGATGATGATATATCTGCATATATGTGGCACTGCCGTCTAGGTCATATTGGTGTTAAACGCATGAAGAAACTCCATTCTGATGGACTTTTGGAATCACTTGATTTTGAATCATTTAATACATGTGAGCCATGCCGTATGGGCAAGATGACTAGAATTCCGTTTTCCGGTTCAATGGAACGGGCGACAGATTTATTGGAAATCATACATACTGATGTGTGTGGACCAATGAGTGTGTCGGCGCGAGGTGGATATCGTTATTTTGTTACTTTCACGGATGATTTGAGTAGATACGGGTATATCTATTTGATGAAACACAAGTCTGAAACTTTTGAAAGTTCAAGGAATTTCAGAATGAAGTGGAAAATCATCGTAATAGAAAGATCAAATTTCTACGGTCTGACCGTGGATGAGAGTATCTAAGTTACGAGTTTAGCACACACATGAAAGAGTGTGGAATAGTTTCACAACTCACGCCTGCCGGAACACCACAACGTAATGGTGTGTCGGAACGTTGTAATCGTACCTTATTGGATATGGTTCGATCTATGATGTCTCTGACTGACTTGCCACTGTCATTTTGGGGTTATGCACTAGAAACAGCTGCATTCACTTTAAATCGGGCACCATCTAAATCCATTGAAATGACACCGTATGAATTATGGTTTGGAAAACAACCTAAGCTGTCATTTCTTAAAGTTTGGGGATGCGATATTTATGTGAAGAAACTTTAGTCGGATAAACTCGAACCCAAAGCGGAAAAATGTGTCGTCATAGGATACCCTAAGGAAACGATTGGGTATACCTTCTATCATAGATCCGAGGGCAAGGTTTTTGTTGCCAAGAATGGATCCTTTCTTGAGAAGGAGTTTCTCGCGAAAGGTGTGAGTAGTCGGAAGGTAGAACTCGAAGAGGTTATTGAACCTTCTCTTCATGAAATGGCAAGTAGCACAGCACCGGAAGTTGTTTCGGATTTGACTTCACCTAATGAAGAGAGAGTGAATGATATTGATCATGAAACTCCAAAAGAGGACACTACCGAACCTCGCAGGTCAAGCAGGACACGTGCAGCTCCTGAACTGTACGGCAATCCTGTTGTGAATTTCATGGTTGATGAAATGGATGACCCTGCGACGTATGAAGAAGCGATGATGAGTCCTGATTCCAACAAATGGCTAGAAGCCATGAAATCCGAGATGGAATCCATGTACGAAAACCAGGTTTGGACCTTGGTGGACTTACCTCACGATCGAAAGGCCGTTGAGAATAAATGGATTTTCAAAAGAAAAACTGATGTTGATGGTAATGTAACCATCTGTATGGCTCGACTTGTCGCAAAGGGGTTTCGACAAATTCAAGGAGTTGACTACGATGAGACATTCTCCCCCGTAGCGATGCTTAAGTCGGTTAGGATTATGTTAGCAATTGCTGCATATTTCGATTATGAAATATGGCAGATGGATGTCAAAACTGCGTTCCTCAATGGTAATATTGAAGAAGAGTTGTATATGATACAACCAAAGGGTTTTGTCGATCCTAAGGATGCTAATAAGGTGTGCAAACTTCAGCGATCCATCTATGGACTGAAGCAAGCATCACGGAGTTGGAATCTCCGCTTTGATGAGGTGATCAAAGAGTTTGGATTTGTCCAAACTTATGGAGATGCTTGTATTTACAAGAAAGTGAGTGGGAGCAATGTGGCATTTCTGATATTATATATGGATGACATATTATTGATTGGAAATGATATAGATATTTTAAACAGTGTTAAAAGTTATCTAAACAGCAAATTTTCGATGAAGGACCTTGGTGAAGCTTCATATATATTAGGCATTAAAATCTATAGAGATAGATCAAGGCGCCTAATTGGGCTATCGCAGAGTACATACATTGATAAGATATTAAAGAAGTTTAATATGGATGAAAGTAAGAAGGGGTTCTTACCTATGTTGCAAGGCAAGACATTGAGTAAGACTCAAAGTCCGACTACGGTGAAAGAAAGAGAGATGATGGATAAGATCCCCTATGCCTCGGCCATAGGCTCTATTATGTATGCCATGCTATGTACAAGACCAGATGTGGCACATGCTATTAGTTTGACTAGTAGGTACCAATCTGATCCAGGTTCGGAACACTGGATAGCTGTAAAGAACATCCTCAAGTACTTGAGAAGAACTAGGGATATGTTTCTTATATACGGAGGTGAAGAAGAGCTAGTCGCTAAGTGTTATGTCGATGCTAGCTTTGACACCGATCCGGATGACTCTAAGTCTCAATCCGAATACGTATTTCTCTTGAATGGAGCAGCAGTTAGTTGGAGGAGTTCCAAACAACCTGTGATGGCTGGATCAACAACGGAGGCAGAATATGTTGCTGCTTCAGAAGCGACGCAAGAAGCGGTTTGGATGAAAGAGTTCATTACGGAACTAGGTGTGGTTCCTAGTGCATTGGACCCAATGGTGATCTATTGTGACAACAATGGAGCCATAGCCAATGCAAAGGAACCGAGGTCTCACAAGAATTCCAAGCATATTAAGCGCCGGTTTCACTCCATCCGCGAGCATGTCAAGGATGGAGATATAAAGATTTGTAAAGTACACACGGACCTAAATGTAGCAGATCCGTTGAATAAAGTTCTCCCTAGGGCAAAACATGATCAACACCAGAACTCCATGGGTGTTAGATTTATCACTATGTGAACTAGATTATTGTCTCTAGTGCAAGTGGGATACTGAAGGAAATATGCCCTGAGAGGCAATAATAAAGTTGTTATTATGTATTCCTTATATATGATAGATGTTTATTTTACATGCTAGAATTATATTGATCGGAAACATCAATACGTGTGTTTAATAAATAAAAAGGGTTCCTAGTTATGCCTCTCTTATAGACTAGCTTGTTGATTAACAAGATGATCAAGGTTTCCTGATCATGGACATTGGATGTTGTTAATAACAAGGTCACACCATTGGTGGAATGATGTGATGAACATTCATCCGAAGTATAGCATTACGATCAAGTCATTATGTTTATATTGCTATAACATCATATGAAGTAATCTTTATCCTTAGACCATGAGATCATGTTAATTGCTAACATCGGGAGAGTATCTTGATAACATCAAACGTCACACCGTAACAGGGTGACTATAAAGATGGGTTCAGTACTACGAAGGTGTTATGTTGAGGCTCATGGATCAAGAGTGGAATTTGTCAATCCCGATGACGGATAGATATACTCTGGGCCCTCTCGGTGATATCACATTGAGATAGCTTGTAAGCAAGTGATGTGATCACTAGAATGTTATATCACGGGAACGAGAAAAGTGTGCATGTCAGAAACGAGATCAAACTAGGTGTGGAGATACCAATGATCAAATCTCGGACATGTAATATATCGCGAGACAAAGGGATTTAGTTACAAACGTTAAAGGTTCTCACGATCACAGAAGTCATCGTTGAATGTGTTGGAGTCAGTACGGATCTCCAGGCCCCGCTGCTGATTATTGATCGGAGAAGGGTCTCGATCATGTCTGCATTATTCGCGAACCGTAGGGTGACACACTTAAGAGTTATGGGACACCATTTTGGAGCACATATGTTTCAGACGAAAGAATTGCAAAGCGCAGGAATTGTTTCGATAGAAACCGGAAATTGTTTCGGGTGAAATTGCAGAAAGTGGTTATGCATGTGATATTGAAATATTGCAAGGGGCTATATGTGAATGTTTGTTAATTAAAGTAATTAACAAAATTCTGAATAAATTTAATAAAAGAGTTTTATTAAATGAGAGATCATTAAACTTGGAGAATTTTAATGCATTTAAAGTGGAGACTTTAAAAGGGAATGTGAAGAGGCATTTTAATGTGGAGGGGTTACCACCACATGAATGGGGGAGGTGAGGGGTCACCCCCCATGCGCCGGCCATGGAGAGAGGGGTACCCCCCTCCTCCTATAAAAGGCCACCCATTCCCTCCTTCATCCTCACACCTCCTTGTGAAGGATCTCTCTCCCCTCTAGAATTATTCCCCCATGGTCTCGGATTAGCGAGATACATGTTCCCGGTGGTATTTCGTCTGGAAGGAGTTGCTGCATTTCGTTTGGGAATAGATCATCCACCGGCACTTTCTTGGTATCCTTTGTCGCTTGAAATGACACAGTTCCATCCGGGTTACTCAGCGCCGACATATACTGCTGCGCGGATTGAGCCAATGCTGCCACCTCCTGGATTTTTCTCTTTTCTTGCGCAATCACGAGTGACTCGGCCAGGTTAGACCCGTCTGACGCGCACTCAATGGAACGTCGGAAATCACCAGTTATTGTAATCACACCATTTGGCCTAGGCAGCTTCATCTTCAAGTAACTGATGTGAGAACTTGCCATGAATTTGTTCAGAGCTGGTCTGCCGAGTAACGCGTGATATGCGCTTTCCAAATTGACAACCTCGAATTCCAAATTCTCAGTTCGGCAGTTATCTCTCGTGCCGAACAACACGTCAACCCGGACCTTGCCAATGGGTTCACAGGAAATGCCTGGCACAATGCCATGGAATGTTGTCCTTGTAGCTTGGAGCATGTTCTCCGAGATACCCAACTTGCGCATCGTGTCCAAGTATATGATATTTATGCTACAGCCATTGTCAATCAGTACCTTTGAGAACCTCACATTGATGTTTGGCCTAATGAATGTTGGGTCCAACACTAGCACATACGAACCAGGACTTGGCATAAGCTTGGGATGATCTTTGATGTTCCAGGTAATTTCCTGATCCAACCAAGGCATGTACCTCGTCACCGCTGGCATCACCGCATTGACTTCCATGTATTAGCGCTGCAAGCTCTTTCTGTCCGTTTCTTCTGTAGTGAACACGCAGTAGCTCTGATGATGCTCTCTGTACTCATTTCTCCCCTCATTTCCGGGGTACCTTTGATCCGGTTGATGCTGATTTTCCACCTGATGCACTTCATCCCTTCTCTCATGGTTTTCATACCTCGGCGGAGGGGGAGGCAACATTAACTGTTGCGTGTGTGCTCCGGAGAGCAATTGCTGCCGGGGTAACTCCTGCCGAGTTTGATCATTCTGAGGTGCCTGAGCATTCCCCGAACCACTTTGTTATATCTTCCTCATCCACTCACACTGCCGAGTTGTGTGACCCGCCGGGTTACTCGGATTTGGCGTGTGAAATTTACACGGCTGATCCAGCATTGCCTCATAAGTATACCTCGGACGGTCCTTCTTTTACTTGCCACTGTTTCTTTTGCTCTGGCATCCAAGTTTTCTTGCCATCATTTCTTGGGGTCCATTGCTGCCCTCCAGTTTTCTGACGCTGATTACTCCCTGCCCCGGGTTGATCTTGATTTACAGCAGCAACTTGTTGCGAACTGTACCGGTAATCCGGTCTGTCATCTCTTATTTTACCCCGGTACTCATTCCTCCGGGATGATCCGGCTGCATCTCGCTGGTAGTACTCCTCGTTTGACTCGCTTGACATGAGCCTAGGTTGAGCTGGATCACCCAAGGCATATGAATCAGCGATCCGAATTGTCTCTGCCAGTGTACTTGGCATATCCCTTTGTAACCTTTGCCACAACATGCTTGCATATCTGCACCCTTGTGCAAACCACGCTATGGCCTGTGACTCAATCACGCCCTCACATGAATTTCTCATTATGCACCACCGGGTTAAGAACTCCTCGTCTGTCTCATTCGGTTTCTGCTTGCACATTGCTAGGGTCTATGGCCTATTCGGCCTCTGATACGTACTCGAGAAGTTACTGACAAACATCTACTCAAAATCAATCCAACAGTTGATACTCCCAGGTGGCAAGTTGTTTAGCCATACCCTTGCTGGCCCCTCCAGCATTTGAGGTACGTATCTCACAGCCCATCTCAAGTTGCCTGTAGCAATTTTCACTGCTGTCACGTAGTTGATAAACCAATCCTCCGGCTTGGTGCTACCATCATACGTTTTTGTGCCTCTTGGTAACTGGAAGTTAGGCACCGGTGGCTCCTTCATGATCCAGGGCCCAAAACATGCAGGACCCGGAGGACTTTGACACTCAATTTGCTCCGACCTATGAAGTCAATCCAGTTTTAACCTGGCGTCGTCAGGCATTAAGTTCCCGCTTCCCGACCTTGACCCTATCACGTGATAGTCCGGCCTTGGGTATCCTGCGTTTACCATTTCCGAATCACCATCATTGTATCTATCTTGCTCCTGTGGAGCTGCCCTCTGTTGGATACCTTGGCCGGCACTTCGCTCTTGCCGTGGTATATTCCGCTGCTGCGGTTGCCCTGCACCCGCCGAGTTATGCTGTCCGGCATTGCCATTCACAGCGTTTCCCTGACCGACATTGCCTTGGTCGCGGTTACCTCGGCCAGCTTCACCTCGGCTCACACTTCGTCGATCCTCATTTCTCTGCACTTCCTTTCCTTTTCCTGCCCTTGCCGGGTCATATGGGACTATCTGCTTGTTTCCCCTCGCCGAGGTTACAACCTCCTCTCTCCTAGGACCACCATGTGGAGACGATGCAACCCTAGCTGATTTTTCCGGGTTACCTACTGCCGAATGAACGATTTTGGATGCCCCCGCTCTTCCTGGATTTGCTCTGAGCAATTCTTCAGTTTGTCTGTTCGCGATCCGAACCAACTCATTGACCCTATCTTGCTGTCTTTGCCGGGCTTCACCCGTCAAACCCTCTAACTCGGACGCAGCCGCATCTGCTGCTCTGAGGTTCTTTGCCGCGGTACTATACTTCGGCAGCCCCACGGACAGATAGTTCTCTGATTCCTCAATCCTAGTATCACCCTCTTTATTCATTTCACTAATGTGATTTCTCCCCTTCACTTTTACAGTATCTACCTTATTTGCCTTTGCGTACTCACGCAGTGTCATGTTCAACGACTGCTGAGCCGCGGCTATCTTTTTCGCACCCTCTAGTATTTTTTGCCTAGTCTCCTCTAACTCGGCCTGTGCCTGAGCCGGGTCTCCTACTGCTGCTACGGGGCTTGCCAAGCTATCTATTGCCTGTTGCAGCACATTCTCTGGCCTCTCTAGTGGAGGACCCCTACTTTTCCTAGGTGCCTTTGGTGTTACCTCCGGATCTGGTGCCGGGTCTTTGCTCGCGCCAGTGTCAGGCGCAGTCATCATCACCTCTGCGCGGTTAGGGGAGCGAGTGATACGCGCCCCACGTGCCGCGCTAAGGGGTGGCTCGCCTCCCTCAACGACGTGCCGCGGATGAATGCACGACGCATCGACAGTGACGTAGATCTTGTGCACACCGAGCTTGACGAAGAGGCCTTTGCGCGGGAGAGGTCGCTTGCCGAAACAGCTAGCGTTGTCGCTGACAAAGTCCAGCGCTCCAAAGCGCTGAACAAGCCCGGAGACGATGCGTTCGCTGGTGCCGATGAAGTTTCCTGTCCGGATCTTCACTCCTGCTAGCGCCGCTGGCCCCACGGTGGGCGCCAACTGTCGTGGTGGTGTCACGGCAGATGTCATGGATAGGCTAAAGGTGGGGACTAAATGCACTAGAGGAATCCAGGGAGGGATAGTGTGGTGATTCCACACACAGTTGCTTTGTATTTGGTTCACTTCCAAGGTTTACAAGTGCTCCTTGATCTGTATTGGGGAGAGGAGGAAGAAGGAACTCTCTTACTCTCACCACTGGCTAGCCCTCGGGAACATACTAGTAAAACTCAACCAACTAGCGATCAACCCCTCCTACAGAGGCCCTAGCCATCCTTATATAGGGGTGGCTAGGTCTCCAATTAGGGCATACGTGGAATATGCCTCTTCCCAAAATAGTAAGCCGACCGGGTCACTTTTGCCCAGCGTCAGCCATGCAGAGGCTACGTGAGCCTCTACGGCGCCAACGTCATCTAACATAGGCGATGCCACCTTTGTCGGCCACGCCTCGGTGGTCCTAGCCTCTGTCCGCTTCGCTCATGCTCTGCGTACAGTGACATCCTTTTGACCAGCGAGATACCTTCCTTCTCTTGCAAGCCTGATATAACCCAGATCATGCCTGGTTGATCCGGCCACACCTGTACCTGCATACAAAGTAGATATATCCCGCCGACATATGACATAAGTCGGATGAGACCCAGTTAGGTGGACATCCCCTGGTCCGGGTTACTCCGTGATTTGGCCTGCCTTGAGGTGACTCGGCCAACACTTGCTTTGACCTTGCCGTACCTCGGCTAACTCGGCCTTTATACCCCGGTGTGACCCTACCCGGGGGTATCCCCCCAACAGTCGCTCCCAGTCTTTTGCTAACCTCCGTAACCAAGTATGAGTTCCACTCACGCATCCAATTCCTTAAACCAAGTTATTCCAAAGAGTCCACCATACCTACCTATTAGCATATGCTATTCCAAGTATATTCAAGTTTTGATCTACCTTCCGAATTAAAGTTGTTATGAGAAAACTAGTGATTAAAGCTCTCACGAACTTGATGGCACACTTTACTTTTCTTGCCCTTAATAAACTTGAACCATTGTGTCGTCTATGTTGTATATGCTTGCACTTATTTGTTGGGGATTAGCAGAACCATGCTGTCATGGGGAACACTCTCAACATTGCACGGCTACTTTGTACCTAGTTGATATCATGCTCTTTTGTCTATGGATGTTGTCGGTGTGAAATGAAAGGGGAGCTTGTAAGTCCATGGAGTTATGTATATGTGTTAGAGAAACGCCTGGGCCGCTGGTCTAATCGATGATGACATGGTGGAAACCTGCAGCGTAACCATAATGATATCTATGAAGCATTCTTCTTATTAAAAAAAGAGAGATAGCTATTGAGAAAAATAAAAGAGAAAAAAGAGATTTGAGAAAAGAGGAAAGAGAGAAAAAAAGCACTATATTCCCATGGTAAATAAGAAGATTGTTGAGATGCTCGTTGTCTGCTTGCCTTGTCATTTTGATATGGGGATTCTTCCGTATCATCGGGCAAGGGATACCCCGTTAGCGGTTCTCTATGATACACATGTACTTACGATGACAAGAACTTACCGGTGACTAAACTTGAGTAGCATGAGGAGCGGCCCTCATATTCAAGGGACATGAGATTTCTAACTTATACTTTGTCAAGCATGTACACCATAGTTTGTTCACTTTAACCTTAATCACTTCAAGAAGCTTATGATAGGGGCAATGAGAGCTGAAAGCTATTAAGTACCATAATTTTTGGAAGCTCTTTATGAGACTTGAATCCCTACTTCCTTCTATGAAGGCCTTTCTTCCACCATTACATTGAGTC
Source organism: Avena eriantha (assembly GCA_910589775.1). NCBI lineage: Eukaryota > Viridiplantae > Streptophyta > Magnoliopsida > Poales > Poaceae > Avena > Avena eriantha. The sequence goes on from OU342745.1 coordinate 50,801,516, forward strand.
TCCACCTTCTATCTTTATGCACCTACTTTGAGAGCATAGTGGCCATTCTTTCTATGTGCATTGACCCAAGACTTGTTGATTGATGCATAACTTGATATTGCTTGTTTTAAACTATTTGTATCTAGTCACTCTTGTAAACTTTGAAGGTGTCCTATGCATTTATGTTTGCTACTCTATGAGGGACAAGTTGAATGCCACTATGCTATGTTTTCTTTATGTGAAACAAACAAACGTCTTGCAAAGCATTTTATTCATGAATCTTTTGTTTGTGCCTTCTCATGTTGCAACATAGTTGCTATGTCTTATTGCTAGAACTTTATCCTTCATGCTATGTTGAAGTACTATGATCCCAGCTATCTATGTTTTACAAACACTTTGATCAAGTTTATGATGGTGCATGTCACCTCAAAAATTATTCTTTCTTTTTATCACTTACCTACTCGAGGACGAGCAGGAGTTAAGCTTGGGTATGTTGATACGTTGCAAACGTATCTATAATTTTTGATGTTCCATGCTTGGTTTTATCTACTTTCTTATGTTTTGTCCACACTTTGGGGTACTTTTCATATGATTTCTTGGACTAACCTATTAACAAGATGCCACAATGCCAGTTGCCTGTTTTCTGCTTTTTTTGGTTCCTGGAAAGTTAGAAAATGAATATTCTCGGAATTGGACCGGACAAAAGCCAAAGTTGTTATTTTCCCGGAAGACACTTGGAGCCAGAATACGAGACGGAGAAGGGCCAGAGGGTGGCCACATCACTTGGTGGCGTGGGCTAGGCCAGGCCGTGCCAGGGGGTGGTGTGGGCCCCTCCGGCACCTCCTCGGTCTCCCCTCTCGCCTATTAGAGCCTCCCAATGCATAAACCCTAAATCATCAAGCCTCCAGCCACGAAAAGTTCCGCAGCGCCGCCGCCACCGAAGGGGAGATTCGAGGGACAGAAAGTCTCTGTTCCGGCACCCTGCCGGGACGGGGAAGTGCCCCCGGAGCCATCTCCATCAATCTCCACCGCCATCTCCATCGTCGTTGCTGATTCCCATGATAAGGAGGGAGTATTTCTCTCTCGAGGCTAAGGGCTCTACCGGTAGTTATGTGTTCATCTCTCTCTCTATGCATGATCATATTGTGATCATGAGCTTGTAATCTGTAGATCTACCTTGCTACTCAAGTGCTTTATTAGATCTCTGCTCTCCCCATGTGTGTGAAGTTGACAGTGTGCACACCATGGTGGAACTTAGGCTAGAGATTACAAGTACTTGTTATGAGTTATATTTGGAGTTGGATGTTTCTATGAAATTGTGGTGTTTGTTGGAACCATCTAGTACTCAAGGTGATAGTGTGGGGTTATCTGGATGGGAAAGATGAACTTTGAGGTGTGCTGTTATAGCCCTACCATCGATTAGAGTGTCCAACCGGAGAGTAGTTAAGAGTAGTATCATAAAGAGAATATATTTATATGAGAGTGTTCACTAGTGAAAGTATGATCCTTAGGCCTTGTTTCTAAGCATTGGAACACTGTTTGCAATTAGATCTATTACATGTTTGCTTGCTTCCATCTTTATTTCAGTTTTCCTTTAGTCTTTTCCCACATCAACCACATGCCATCAAGATATTTTCTAGCACCGTTACCACTTATAATTATCTATACCCCCTGTATTTCACTATCTCTTCGCCGACTAGTGCACCTATACACCTGACAAGTGTATTGGGTGTGTTGGGGACACAAGAGACTTCTTGTATCTTGATTGCAGGGTTGCTTGAGAGGGAATACCTTTGACCACTTCCTCCCTGAGTTCGATAAACCTTGGGTGATCCACTTAAGGGAAAACTTGCTACTATTCTACAAACCTCTACACTTGGAGGCCCAACAACTGCCTACAAGAATAGAAGTGCGTAGACATGAGGGTGCCGGGAAGAGCTTCAGATCCCTCCCGATCTAGGTATGGAGATGACAGCGGTTATAGACTCTTTTGTGGAATTTTGATCAGGTACTTAGGGTTTCTGTATCGGAGGCCATATATAGCCGAAAGGGGAGGCCGTGGGGGTGCCCTAGCCGGCCGCACCACCCCCTGGCGCGGGCCTGGTGGTGTGGCCGGCCCTTGGCCCCTCTGCGTCTCATCTTCTGGCTCCGTGTCCCCCTTGGTGAAATATTGACTTTGGCTTTTGTTCCGTCCAATTCCGAGAATATTCATTTTCTGAATTTCCTAGAACCAAAAATAGCAGAAAACAGGCAGCTGGTACTGTTGCATCTTGTTAATAGGTTAGTCCAATAAAGTGTATAAAGATACTCCAAAGTGTGGACAAAACATAAGAAAGTAGATATAAAACAAGCATGGAACATCAAAAATTATAAATATGTTAGCAACGTATCATTGAGTCTTGAAAGTTATTGCTTCAGTAATAACCTCTTCTTATCATTTTTGTGTGGTTTTTGTAACAAGAATAACCTCTAATGAGAGAAAAGTAATGCTTGGGAAAGTTGTTGTCCCGAATCAGATTTTTATGCTTCGCTGTAAAAATTCGTAAAAAACTCTGTATGTCGGTTTGAGATGTAATGTTTTGTGCTTTTGCCCCAGGCCGTCATCCAACTTTCGTTAGTTCAACACTTTTCGATTTGAGAAAAATAAGGTCTTCGAAAAAAATCGATTTTTACCTGCTGGTCTGTTTTGACAGATTTCTTCCATTATTTGCATTTGCCTCTTAATCTCTTTCTCTTTGAGTTCTCTTTGATCATTTGAACTTTTTAAAGGAAGTGCTACAATAGCTTGTGTTTTAATGGAAGTTTTACTTGTGTTGAAACTGAACCAAAAGACTTATTATCTTGAGTACACTAATGTTGCTAATGAAGATTGTGTGAAGTTTTGAATGAAGGAAATTTTAAGTGTAGGGAAGAGTAATGTGATATGATGAAGAATAGACAAAAGCTCAAGCTTGGGGATGCCACCCGTGTCACCCCAAGAAATATTCAAGAAGTACAAGCATCAAAGCTTGGGGATGCCCAAGGCATCCCCTTCTTCATCAATAAAAATTTCAGGTTTCTTCCAAACACTTCATTTTTATTGTTTCATGCACAATTGTGTTGTTCTTGGAGCGTATTTGTTTTCGCTTTTAGTTTTCATTGCTTAGTTTGCTTGAATAAATTTGTTGGACCCTCGCATTCATACATTAGTTTTCAAATAAGTTGATTTGGATTGGAAAAGGGTAGGAAAAGTTCACGCGTAAGTGGTATAAAAGGAGCTTGTTTTTGACTGTGACTTAGACTTTATCATGTCATGCTTGATATTGTATTGGATTTATGCTTAGTGATTATTGCTGTAGCATGACTTGTTATACACAATTAAGAATTGCTTAATGTGCCTTGAAAGAATCATGTGTTGTTTTAGCATATAAAAGTATATTATTGTGGTATTCTCCTTTGATGCTTTATTTGGGTTGACTTGGCGCATGCTCACACCATGTTAATACTACACCAAGTCACCATAGTCTCTATGATCATTTAGTTTTCGACTTGTAATATCACTTTATGCTTTAATTAATAATGTTTTGTCTCTTTGCATGATTATGGCCATGATTGCTCTCTTAGTTGGTCGCTCCCAGTGTTTTTCTAGCCTCCATACCAAGTATGAGTTCCACTCATGCATCCAACTCCAAATAAAACCAAGTTGTTCCAAAGAGTCCACCATACCTACCTATTAGCATTTTCTATTCCAAGTATATTCATGTTTTTATCTACCTTCCGAATTAAACTTGTTATGTAAAATTAGTGATTAAAGCTCTCACAAACATGATGGCACACTTTACTTTTCTTGCACTTAATAAACTTGAACCATTGTGCCCATCTATGTTGTGTATGTGCTTGCGCTTTATAAGTTGTGAATTAGCAGAACCATGTTACCATGGGGAACGCTTTCAACATTGCACTTTATTTGGTTGATATCATGTTCTTTTGCTTATGGATCCCGGCAGTGTGAAATAAAAGGGTAGCTTGTAAGCTCATGGAGTTTTTATATGTGTTAGAGAAATGCCTGGGTGGCTAGCCTAAGCCATGCCTAATCATGGTGGAAACTTGCAGCATAACCATAATGAGCAATCTGTGAAGCATCCTTAATAAAAACCTATGCAAATAGCAAATAAAAATATCGCTGAGATGCTCATTGTCTGCTTGCCTTGTCATTTTGATATAGGAATGCTTCCGTATCATCAGGCAAGGGGTACCCCGTCGGTGGTTCTCTATGATACACATGTATTTACAATGACAAGAACTTATTCATGACTAAAGTTGAGTAGCATGAGGTTCGATCTTCATAAGTAAGGGGCATGAGATTTCAACTTATAACTTGTCAAGCATATCCTCATATTTGTTCACTTTAACCTTAATCACCTAAAGATTCTTATGATAGGGGCAATGAGAGCTAAAAGCTAATAAGTACCATAATTTTTGGAAGCTCTTTATGAAACTCGAATCCCTGCTTCCTTCTATGAAGGGCCTTTCTTTTACTTTTATGTTGAGTCTCCATCTTCTATATTTATGCACCTATTGAGAGAGATCATAGTGGTCATTCTTAGTTTAATGTGCATTGTACCAAGACTTGTTGATTGATTCATAACTTTGATATTTTTTGTTCTTAAACTATTTGTATCTAGTCACCCTTATGAACTTTGAAGGTCTCCTATGCATTTATGTTTTCCTACACTATGAGGGACAAGCTGAATACCATTCTCATTATGTTTTCTTTATGTGAAACAAACAAACGTCTTTCGAAGCATTGTTATTCATGAATCTTTTGTTTGTACCTTTTCATGTTACAACATAGTTGCTATGTCTTATTGTTAGAACTATATCTTTCATGCTATGTCAAAATACTATGATCCCAGCTATCAATGTTTTACAAATACCTTGATCAAGATTATGATGGTGCATGTCACCTAAAAAAATATTCTTTTTTATCACTTACCTACTCGAGGACGAGCAGGAGTGAAGCTTGGGGGTTGATACGTTCCAAACGTATCTATAATTTTTGATGTTGCATGCTTGTTTTATATCTACTTTCTTATGTTTTGTCCACACTTTGGATTATTTTTACACATTTTCTAGCACTAACCTATTAAGAAGATGCTACAGTGCCAGTTGCCTGTTTTTTGCTGTTTTTGGTTTCAGAAAAGCTAGTAAGGAAAAATTCTCGGAATTGGACCGGACAAAAGCCTAAGTCAATATTTCACCAGAAGGAACACGGAATTTGGAGGGGAGATGAAGAGGGGAGCCAGGCCGGCCACACCTGGTGGTGGCACGACCAACCCTAGCCACACCACCAGGTGGTGTGGGCCCCCTGGTACTCTACCGACCTTGCCCCTTCGCCTATATATTGCCTCCGGGACGAAAACCATAAGAACCCGATCAAAATTACACGAAAGAGTCGGTTGCCACTGCCATCTCCATCCCTAGAACGGGAGGGATCTGAAGCTCTTCCCGGCACCCTGCCGGAGGGGAGAGATCACCCTAGAGGCCTTCTTCATCACCATGAGTGCCTCCAGTGAGATGCGTGAGTAGTTCATCTCTAGACTACGGGTCCATGTAGTAGCTAGATGGTTGGTTCTTCTCCTTTGTGCTACCATGTTTAGATCTTGTGAGCTCCATTCATGATCAAGATCATCTATTTGTAATCCTACATGTTGTGTTTGCGGGGATCTGATGTATATTGAGATGCTATTTTAGATTGATTATTGATTCTATCATGTCTATGTTATTTGTGATCTTGCATGCTTTCCGTTGTTAGTAGATATCTTGGCCGAGTAGATGCTAGCAACTCCAAGAGGGAGTATTTATGCTCGATAGTGGGCTCATGCCTCTAGGAATCTGGGGAAGTGACAGAAATCTCTAAGGTACTAGATGTGTTGTTGCTACTAGGGAGAAAACAACAATCCTTTGTTCATAGAACAATCGTATTATTTACTTTACACACTTTGCTTAATGCAATTATCTGTTGCTTGCAACTTAATACTGGAGGGGGTTCAGATGATAACCTGAAGGTGGATTATTAGTTATAGATGTAGTTGGATTACGGTCTATGTATAATGCTGTAATGCCCAATCAAAACTCGTAGGAGTCAAGATGATTAGTATATGCATGTATGCTTTCTTGGTGTTTGTCAATTGCCCCGCTGTAATTTGTTCACCCGACATGTCATCTATCTTAAGGAGAATCACCTCTAGTGAACTATGGACCCTGGTCCATTCTTTTACCATCAATCTACAAGCTATTTACTGTTTTCTGTTTACTTTATGTAAGCAATTACTATCTTCCACACAATACGTTTAATCCTTTGTTTTCAGCAAAACCGGTGAGATTGACAACCTCACTGTAAGTTGGGGGCAAAGTTTTGTGGTTGTGTTGTGCAGGATTCCAAGTTGGAAACAACACCTTGGAGGTGTTTCCTTGCTCCTACTAGTTCGATAACCTTGGTTTCATAACTGAGGGAAAACTTGCTGCTGTGCTCATCATACCTTCCTCTTGGGGTTCCCCAACGAGTTTCATAACTGAGGGAAAACTTGCTGTTGTGCTCATCATCAGCTGGCTTTGGGGTGACCTCTACCGGCGATGCGAGGCAACGACGTCGGCGCTAGTTTTTCGGTATCGAGAGAGAAAGAGAGAGTTACATAGGGGGAAATGGATGAGGATGAGCAGAGGCGTCGCGGTGGCCTTCTTATCTCCTACAGGCGTCGTTGGGGAGTATCGTGGCGCACGGCTGACGTCGATGACGACATCGAGCGGCGACGAGGTCCTCTAGCCAGCTGCCTATGTGAGTCGCGGTGACAACGACAACATTTTTCCAAAAAAAATCCTACAGTTTCTAGGAACTAACCCGCAGTCCATCCTCGGTCCCACGTGTCAGTGAGAACGAGAGGGAACTTGGGCTGCTGTTGCTGGGCCTTGACAAAGTGTGTGGTTGATTATTGCTGCTGCTCGCGTGCGATGGGTTAAATAATGGGCCATGGGCTAGAACGGCGGCGACCTGGTTTTGCTGGCAGTTCTTTTTCTTTTCCTTTATTCTGTTTCTATTTTCTATTTTACCATTTCCTTTCCAATTTGATTTCTACAAGGGTTTTAAAATGTCCAGAAAGTTTGTAATTCATGGATATATGATAGAGGTTAATTATAACCAATTCCTTTATATTTCTTGTTGTGTATACACAATGTGTTATTATATGAAGGGTTCTTTTATTTAGTAAAGTAAATATAGATTAGGGTTTTAGGGATTTACTCTTTATAATAAGATCTTTTAAAATGACTTTCACTTCAACTAAAAGAATGTAATGGTTATGGTTTAGGATGGATAATTATGTATACATAATCTTATTAATACTTAACCTCATAAAGGAATCATATATATGGTAATAAGGTATTAATCCTTGTGGTTCATAATAGAGTGATATAAGTTTCATGGTCCTCCATATTTGGTGATTTGCCAAATCCAGTTCTACTTGGTTTGTAGAGTTTATAATTACCACAGAATACTTTTGGTTAGGTAATGATGAATCAATAATAAACATTGGTGGAGAAATGCCAATGTTTATTCCAATATGGTATTATGGGTTCTGAGAGGATTTAATAACTCATTTTCAATTAGAGACATTGATGATTATTAAGGCTATTACATATTGCCATCAAATACACTCTCAACTAGTATTCTACTTATCTCTTATACATTTCATTTGGCTTAGAGATACTATCCATTGGTTGCCTAAAAATAGGAATTGGTTTAACTACCTTCTTTATTCTAGGGTTTTAAACAAAGATGTAGACATGGTTCTATCATGGTTTGATGTACTGTTGGTTAAAGGTTTCTAAAGAATCCTTATCTTAATACCTTACTAAGCTTATCTTGAGATAAGGAATTCCTTTCCTAAATATACTCTATAAATCTCTCTTATCTTATTTACAAAGATCTCATCTTCCTAAATAAGACAATCATCTGGCTCCACCATACCCATCATCATATGATGACATGGTCATGCCACTTCAACATTACTCCATTCTTACTCCTACTATATAACTCCTCTTAATTAACTACCATTGATGCACCTATGAATATAGCTACTACTAACTCCATCTATTAACTTCTTTTATATGCACCTTGCATCTATATCCAAGGCTTACAAGATTACAATCCTCCCTATATCACATGTGATATCAATCCTCTGGAATAGTTATGGTACTACTCTCCACAATACAAGTTTGTTCTTGTAATACCTTGGTTAAACTATTATACTTCCAACTACTCCTACAATACAACTTATGTTACATGCTTCATCATACTCTAGCTTGACTTTTCAGGATCAAGCTGGATGATTCATCTTACTAGAGCTTTACCTAATTTGGTATACTCACAACTCTTCTTCAACACCTAGTCATCTATTCTCAAGTGGCTTGAGAATAATGACCACCAACCCTTGATCAAGCAAATCTTAGGCTTCTAATTGTCTAATCAAGATCTATACTCAACTAAGTAGTAGGTTGTTACTAACCTCTTTATAGGATTTATCTTGTTAAGAAAACTTACTTTAAGTTTATATCTACTTGGCTTAACAAGATTATTATTGGATACTCTAATACTACTAGCTTTCTCATAGCTTCTCAATTACTAGCTTAACTCTTGGGTTTAGATATTTTCTCTAGTTAACTCATGAGTCAGTTCACTCCTCCAACATCCAATGGTTTGATCACCACTAAGGATCTCATTTCATTGATGATGGTACACACTACCATAACTAGTTCCTTCTTCTTGTTAACTTACTTAGATCAAAGGCTATGAGTCAATAAGTGCTAGGTCAAGAATTGATCACACACATTGATGATCAATAGACACTAGGACTTGGTTAAATAGGATTGTCATATATTAACATGACACTGAGGGTATGTGATGGATGGTCTTGGTTTGACTTCCCTTTCTACTCTATTTGTAATAAGAGCTAGTGTTTAGCAACTACCATGATTCTCATGGTAGGAATAACTATGGCAAACAAGTGTTTCAAGATTTAGTTGTAGAGTTTCTTTTACTTAAGTTATATACTTGACTTGGGATTCAGGGTTTGTGGTAGATAATACCTTGATATCAGCTTTAGAATATTAAGTATTCATCCTTGAGTTGTGGTATGGAATACCATGTAATGATCTCTAGAAGATCAAGTACTCCTTATTAAGTAGTGTGTTGTAACTTAGTTTTATTACATTTGATCTACCCTTAGATCAAATTATTTTACCCAAAGATAAGGTTTTAGCAAAGGTCATATTGAAACTTATCGCAGTCAACTTGATGATCTACTTTAGTTCCACCAATTTACGAGAAGCTTCAATCTCTTTGACAAGTTTTATTTAAAAGCGCGAAAATTATCTGGATTTTCTATGCATGAATGCAATGCACACACCTGTGTTCAACTTATTTCTAAGCTCTAATGCTGGGGTGTTATAGACTCTCCCCCTTAAAATAAACTTCGTCCCCGAAGTTCGTACTCTCTTATGTTTCGGAATGAGGAGTTGACTTGTATTGATCACGTCATTTCTCAAATTCCATCATGATCACAATTGGGAATAACTGTGGTATCCCGTATCCAAATCTTTTTCCTTGAATCCTCTTCATATCCGACAATATAACTATAGTTCTAAGTTATCCCATGGTTCTTTTTATGATAATCCCTTTGGCTTACGTCCTTACAGTCCTATTTAGAATTGGTTTACATATTTTGTCCCTTCTAATCCGTTTTTCCTATTACACTCCAGCGGTCTATTTGGAATACTCTCTTCACTCTTAAGGACAACTTACGAGTTGCTTCCTTATTTAAACTAGTCCACTAGAGTTAATCTAGTATATCTTCTTCGATCTTTCATCCGGACATACTCAAGAGAGTACTCTTATACAGATGATTTCTTATAACCTTATGAGAATAAGTCTTAATCTCACCACAAATTTGTACTTATTCTCCAACCTTTAGTCAGAAAGTTAGACAACAACACTTCAGTGTTTATTGTTTACTCTCCCCCTTGGGGTTTCCTAATGGTCTCTAGACTTCATGTATAATACCCAACTCAATAGTTAGGATATCGGTCTATGTCTAGCTTATATCTTACCTATATAAGGTCCCACGAAAGAATCTGCGGTACAACCGCACAATTGTGGATCTCTGAAATGAATCTTCCAATGTTACTTGCCTTACTTTTATCTTATTAGACATTATTTCTCACCGGTAAATCTGATGTCACGAAAACGTCTCGAAAGTCATTCTCTTCTAATTTTATACTTCTTTATGCCCTTTAAATCATACCAAGATGACCTAATTAGCTAAACCGCTAGGATACCAGCTGCGGATACTAGCTACGGATCCTCCTAGGTGTATGGATTATCCTACGGTTTTTTAACTTCTTACTAGCATTCTCTCTGAGTTGTCAGAGCTCGAATACCACCCTTATTCCAAGACTTTTCTTTACATTGATTCATGATACTTCCATGAACTAGGTACAACTACTGCATTAGCTTTTGAGGAACACCATCTACTCTAGGTGAACATAAGCTCATTCCTTCATGTTGCTCGACACTTTTATGCATTTATAATCCTTCTTGTTGCCAACTAACAATAAGTTGGGATTGATCCATGATACGTTGCTAACGTATCTATAATTTTTGATGTTCCATGCTTGGTTTTTATCTACTTTCTTATGTTTTGTCCACACTTTCGAGTACTTTTTATACACTTTCTTGGACTAACCTATTAACAATATGCCACAGTGCCAGTTGCTAGTTTTCTGCTGTTTTTGGTTCTAGGAAAGTCAGAAAATGAATATTCACGGAATTGGACGGGACAAAATCTGAAGTCAGATTTTCACCGAGGGAGACACGGAGCCAGAATACAAGATGGAGAGGTGCCATAGGGCCTCGACACCACCTGGCCGTGTGGCCAGGCCTGGCCCACGCCAGGGGATGGTGTGGCCGCCTAGGGAACCCCCTCGGCCTCCCCTTTCGCCTATAAGATGCCTCCGATACAGAAACCCTAAGTACCCGATCAAAATTCCACGAAAGAGTATGTAGCCACCGTCATCTCCATACCTAGATCGGGGGGGATCTAAAGCTCTTCTTGGCACCCTACCGGAGGGGAGAATTCACCCTGGAGGCCTTCTTCATCACCATGCAAGCCTCCGGTGTGATGCGTGAGTAGTTCATCCTTGGACTACAGGTCCATGTAGTAGCTAGATGGTTGGTTCTTCTCCTTTGTGCTACCATGTATAGATCTTGTGAGCTCCGTTCATTATCAAGATCATCTATTTGTAATCCTACATGTTATGTTTGCGGGGATCCGATGGATATTGAGATGCTATTTCAGATTGATTATTGATTCTATCATGTCTTTATTATTTGTGATCTTGCATGCTTTCCGTTGTTAGTAGCTATCTTGTCCAAGTAGATGCTAGCAACTCCAAGAGTTAGTATTTATGCTCGATAGTGGGTTCATGCCTCTAGTAATCTGGGGAAGTGACAGAAATCTCTAAGGTACTAGATGTGTTGTTGCTACTAGGGAGAAAACAGCAATCCTTTGTTCATAGAACAATTGTATTGTTTACTTTACACACAATGGGTAATGCAATTATCTGTTGCTTGCAACTTAATATTGGAGGGGGTTCGGATGATAACCTGAAGGTGGATTATTAGTCATAGATGCAGTTGGATTACGGTCTATGTATAATGTTGTAGTGCCCAATCAAATCTCATAGGAGTCAAGATGATTAGTATATGCATGTATGCTTTCTCGATGTTTGTCAATTGCCCCGCTGTAATTCATTCACCCAACATATCATCTATGCTAAGGAGAACCACCAGTAGTGAACTATGGACCCCGGTCCTTTCTTTTACTATCAATCTACAACTATTTACTTTTTTCTGTTTACTTTCTGCAAGCTTTTACTTTCTTCCACACAATACGTTTAATCCTTTGTTTTCAGCAAAACCGGTGAGATTGACAACCTTCCTCTTGGGGTTCCCCAATGAACTCCTTATTACATGAGTCAGCAAGTATATTTCTAGCGCCATTGCCGGGGAGTCAAGGACATCTTCACAAGGGGAGTCCCTCATAACCAATCTCTTTACTTTGTTATTTTTGTTTTGCTTAGTTTACTTTTGCTTTGTTTGCTTGTTTCTTTATCAAAAACACATAAAAATAGTTTTTACAAGTTTGCTTCCTTTATTAAAAACACAAAAAAATTAGTTCCTATCTTAAGTTGCCATTATGTCTAGGATTGCTCCAATCACTATGTCACCTGAGGAAATGATTTTCACTTTTAAACAAGGAATTGAAGAGAGCTTCAAGGAAGCTTGGTCTAGAATCTCTGATCTACATAAATAAACTGAGCCTAAAATGACTCAAAGCTTGTTCCTTAGTAGTTTTTACCTTGGAATTGCTCTTTGCTATACATATGCTTTAGATTCTATTGTGGGAGGAGATTTCCTCCAATGCAATGAGGATGATGTTGTTAATGCCATAGAGAAGTTGGTATTTACTTACAACTTGCCTAGCAAAACTGATATTTCTTTCACAAACATATTTGCTAGATTGAATACTCTTGAGACTAGCACTGCTAGATTGAAAGATTGCTATAATACTCTTAGGGAGCATCACAACTATGTTCTAATAAACTCTAAACCCTCCGAATGGCTTCCCACAGTAAAGATTGCTATACACAATGAAACTTTTCATGCTCGTTGTGATATCACGTCTGAATTTTGTCTTATGCCCAAAGATATTTATGAATCCTTAAATCTTTGGGGGCTTTCTGAAGGAGGAGAAGAAAAATTTCTTGCTAATAATGCCACAATATTACCCATTGGAATAGCTAAAGGAGTGTTTACAAATATCCTAGGGAAAATGGTCTCTACTGATTATCTTGTTATTGAATGTGTAGGAAAAGGACAAATCACACTTGGAAGATCCCTATTAAAACTCCTTGGAGCAATAATAGATGTGGAAAAGGGCACCATGCGCTTTGTATCTCCACCAAGCATTCACAAGTTCCCCAAGGGTAAGAATAAAAGTAAGAGAGGTAAGGGCAAGAAATTTGGTTTTAATGCTTCTTCATTTGAGAACACTTGATTCTTTTTTGCTTCTTGTGCCTAACTTAAATGCGTTAAAGAAAATTACTTATTGGGAGATAACCCAAAAGTTTTAGATGAGCCTTGGAAGTTATTACTTCAGTAATAACCGCTCCATATCCTTTTTATTTGCTTTTTGTGCCAAGAGTAACCTCTAATGAGAGAGAAGTAATGATTGGGAAAGTTGCTGTCCCGAAACAGATTTTTGTTCTTCACCGTAAACATTTGTGTAAAATCTCTGTACGTTGCTTTGAGGCGTGAAGTTTTGTGCTTCTTCCCCAGGTTGTTATCTAACTTTCGTTAGTTCAACACTTTTTGATTTGAGCAACAGAAGGTCTTCGATAAAATTGGTTTTTACCCGCTGGTCTGTTTTGACAGATTTCTGCCATTATTTGCATTTACTTCTTGTTGATTCCTTTTTGGGTTCTTTTTGGGGAATTGACATTTTTTAGGGAAGTGCTACAGTAGCTTGTGTTTTAATGGAAGTTTTATGGGTGTTGGAACTGGACCTAAAGAGTTATTATCTTGAGTGCACTAATGTTGCTAATAAAGATTGTGTGAAGTTTTGTATAAAGGAAAAATTTCAGGTGTATGGAAGGAATGAGTAATGAGATGAATGATGGACTAAAAATCAAGCTTGGGGATGCCACGCATGTCACCTCTAGAAATATTCAAGAGGTACAAGCGTCAAATCTTGGGGATGCCCAAGGCATCCCCTTCTTCATCAATAAAAATCCCAGGTTCTTCCAAACACTTCATTTTTATTGTTTCATGCACAGTTGTGTTGTTTTTGGAGCGTCTTCTTTTTCGTTTTTTCATTTTGGTTTTTGTTTGCTTGGTTTTCTTAGTTTGCTGAATAAATTGGTTGGACCGCCTCTTTCATACATTGGTTTTCAAATAGTTTGGTTTGGATTGGAAAAGAGTAGGAAAGTTCATGCTTAAGTGGTAAAGAGAGCTTGTTTTTGACTGTGGCCTATGCTTTGTCATGCCATGCTTGATATTGTTTTGGCTTTATGCTTAGTATTCTTTGCTGTAGCATGACTTGTTATAAACAATTGAGATTGCTTAATGTGCCTTGGATGAATCATGCGTTGTTTTAGCATATTAAAGCATAGTATTGTGGTATTCTCCTTTGATGCTTTATTTGGGTTGACTTGGCGCATGCTCACACCATGTTATGACTATCCCAAGTCACCATAGCCTTGATGATCCTTTATTTTCAACTTGTAGTATCACTTTATGCTTTGATTAATGATGTGTTGTCGCTCTGCATGATTATGGCCATTATTGTTTTCTTAGTTTGTCGCTCCGAGTCTTTTTCTAGCCTCCATAACCAAGTATGAGTTCCACTCATGCATCCAACTTCCTAAACCAAGTTATTCCAAAGAGTCCACCATACCTACCTACTAGCTTATGCTATTCCAAGTATATTCATGTTTTTGTCTACCTTTCGAATTAAACTTGTTATGTGAAAACTAGTGATTAAAGCTCTCACGAACTTGATGGCACACTTTACTTTTTTTCATTTAATAAACTTGAACCATTGGGTCCTTCTTTGTTGCGTATATGCTTATGCTTTATAAGTTGAAATTAGCAGAACCATGTATCATGGGGAACGCTTTCAACATTGCACTTGTACTTTGTACCTCGTTGATATCCTGTTCTTTTGCTTATGGATCCAGGCGGTGTGAAATAAAAGTTGAACTTGTAAGATCATGAAGTTTGTATGTGTGTTAGAGAAACGCCTGGGCCGCTAGCCTAAGACATGCCTAATCATTGTGGAAACTTACAGCATCACCATAATGAGCACTCTATGAAGCATCCTCAATAAAAACCTATGCAAATAGCAAATAAAAAGATCGCTGAGATGCTCATTGTCTGCTTGCCTTGTCATTTTGATTATGGGATAGCTCATGTATCATGTGCAAGGGGTACCCCATTGGCGGTTCTTTATGATACATATGTACTTACAATGACAAGAGCTTACTTGTGACAAAAGTTGAGTAGCATGAGGTTCGGTCTTCGTAAGTAAGGGGCATGAGATTTCGGTTTATAACTTGTCAAGCTTATCCTCTTAGTTGTGTCACTTTAACCTTAATCAACTTCAAGATGCTTATGATAGGGGCAATAAGAGCTGAAAGCTAATAAGTACCATAATTTTTGGAAGCTCTTTATGAGACTTGAATCCCTACTTCCTTCTATGAAGGCCTTTCTTCCACTTATATATATTGAGTCTCCACCTTCTATCTTTATGCACTTACTTTGAGAGCATAGTGGCCATTCTTAGTTCTATGTGCATTGTCCCAAGACTTGTTGATTGATGCATACCTTGATATTGCTTGTTTTAAACTATTTGTATCTAGTCACTCCTATAAACTTTGAAGGTGTCATATGCATTTATTTGCTACTCTATGAGGGACAAGCTGAATACCACTATGCTATGTTTTCTTTATGTGAAACAAACAAACGTCTTGCAAAGGATTGTTATTCATGAATCTTTTGTTTGTGTCGTTTCATGTTGCAACATACTTTCTTTGTCTTATTGCTAGAACTTTGTATTTCATGTTATGATTGAAGTACTATGATCCCAGCTTTGAATGTTTTACAAATACTTTGATCAAGTTTATGATGGTGCATGTCACCTCAAAAATTATTCTTTCTTTTTACCACTTACCTACTCAAGGACGAGCAGGAGTTAAGCTTGGTGATGTAGATACATTGCAAATGTATCTATAATTTTTGATGTTCCATGCTTGGTTTTATCTACTTTCTTATGTTTTGTCCACACTTTGGAGTACTTTTCATATGATTTCTTGGACTAACCTATTAACAAGAGCCACAATGCCAGCTGCCTGTTTTCTGCTGTTTTTGGTTCCAAGAAAGTCAGAAAATGAATATTCTTGGAATTGGACGGGACAAAATCCAAATTCATTATTTTACTGAGGGACCCTTGATGCCAGAATACGAGACAGAGAGGGGCTGGGGCCCACCCACACCACCTGGCCGCGCGGCCAGGCCTAGCCCGCGCCAGGGGTGGTCTGGCCACCCCAGGCACCCCCTCGGCCTCTTCTTCCGCCTATATATTGCCTCTGATATGGAAACCCTAAGTACCCGATCAAAAATCCACGAAAGAGTCTACAGCCGCCGTCATCTCCATCCCTAGATCGGGAGGGATCTGAAGCCCTCTCCGGCACCCTGCCGGAGGGGGAATTCACCCTGGAGGCCTTCTTCATCATCATGCAAGCCTTCGGTGTGATGCGTGAGTAGTTCACCTCTGGACTACAGGTCCATGTAGTAGCTAGATGGCTGGTTCTCCTCCTTTGTGCTATCATGTTTAGATCTTGTGAGCTCCATTCATGACCAAGATCATCTATTTGTAATTCTGCATGTTGTGTTTGCGGAGATCCGATGGATATTGAGATGCTATTTCAGATTGATTATTGATTCTAACATGTCTTTGTTATTTGTGATCTTGCATGCTTTCCGTTGTTAGTAGCTATCTTGGCCAAGTAGATGCTAGCAACTCCAAGAGTTAGTATTTATGCTCGATAGTGGGTTCATGCCTCTGGTAATCTAGGGAAGTGACAGAAATCTCTAAGGTACTAGATGTGCTGTAGCTACTAGGGAGAAAACAACAATCCTTTGTTCATAGAACAATCGTATTGTTTACTTTACACACAATTTGTAATGCAATTATCCGTTGCTTGCGACTTAATACCGGAGGGGGTTTGGATGATAACCTAAAGGTGGATTATTAGTCATAGATGCAGTTGGATGGCGGTCTATGTATAATGTTGTAATGCCCAATCGAATCTCAAAGGAGTTAAGATGAGTAGTATATGCTTGTATGCTTTCTCGATGGTTGTCAATTGCCCCGCTGTAATTTGTTCACCCAGCATGTTATCTATCTTAAGGAGAGCCACCTCTAGTGAACTATGAACTGTTTACTGCTTTGTGTTTACTTTCTACAAACTATTACTTCCTTCCATTCGATACGTTTAATCCTTTGTTTTCAGCAAAACCGGTGAGATTAACAACCTCATCGCAAGTTTGGGGCAAAGTTCTGTGGTTGTGTTGTTCAGGTCTCCATGTTGCTACTAGCACCGGTAGTGCGCCCTGCCAAGGCTCAACTAGCTACACCTTTGGGGTGTTTCCTTGCTCCTACTAGATTGATAACCTTGGTTTCGTACTGAGGGAAAACTTGCTGATGTACTCATCATACCTTCCTCTTGGGGTTCCCAACGATCTCGATATATTTTGGGCCATCAGTACCCCGTTGGTGGTTCTCTATGATACACATGTACTTACTATGACAAGAACTTACCGGTAACTAAACTTGAGTAGCATGAGGAGCGACCCTCGTATTCAAGGGACATGAGATATCCAACTTATACTTTGTCAAGCATATACTCCATAGTTTGTTCACTTTAACCTTAATCACTTCAAGATGCTTATGATAGGGGCAATGAGAGCTGAAAGCTAATAAGTACCATAATTTTTGGAAGCTCTTTATGAAACTTGAATCTCTACTTCCTTCTATGAAGGCCTTTCTTTTACTTTTATGTTGAGTCTCCACCTTTTATCTTTATGCACCTATTGAGAGAGTATAGTGGCCATTCTTAGTTCTATGTGCATTGTCCCAAGACTTGTTGATTGATGCATAATTTTGATATTGCTTATTCTTAAACTATTTGTATCTAGTCACCCTTATGAACTTTGAAGGTGTCCAATGCATTTATGTTTGCTACTCTATGAGGGACAAGCTGAATGCCACTATGCTATATTTTCTTTATGTGAAACAAACAAACGTCTTGCAAAGCATTGTTATTCATGAATCTTTAGTTTGTGCCTTTTCATGTTGCAACATAGTTGCTATGTCTTACTGTTAGAACTTTATCTTGCTATGTTGAAGTACTATGGTCCTAGCTATCAATGTTTTACAAATACTTTGATCAAGTTTATGATGGTGCATGCCACCTCAAAAATTATTCTTTCTTTTTATCACTTACCTACTCGAGGACGAGCAGGAGTTAAGCTTGGGGATGTTGATACGTTGCTAACTAACGTATCTATAATTTTTGATGTTCCATGCTTGGTTTTTATCTACTTTCATATGTTTTGTCCACACTTTGGAGTACTTTTTATACACTTTCTGGGACTAACCTATTAACAAGATGCCACAATGCCAGCTGCCTGTTTTCTGCTGTTTTTGGTTCCAGGTAAGTCAGAAAATGAATATTCTCGGAATTGGACGGGACAAAAGCCAAAGTCAGTTTTTCACCGAGGGGGACACGGAGGCAGAATACGAGACGGAGAGGTGCCAGAGGGTCGCCACACCACCTGGCCACGCGGCCAGGCCTAACCCGTGCTAGGGGGTGGTGTGGCTTCCTAGGGCACCCCCTCGGCCTCCCCTTTCACCTATAAGATGCCTCCGATACATAAACCCTAAGTACCCGATCAAAATTCCACGAAAGAGTCTGTAGACACCGTCATCTCCATCCCTAGATTGGGAGGGATCTGAAGCTCTTCCTGACACTCTGCCGGAGGGGAGAATTCACCCTAGAGGCCTTCTTCAACACCATGCAGGCCTCCGGTGTGATGCGTGAGTAGTTCATCCTTGGACTACGGGTCCATGTAGTAGCTAGATGGTTGGTTCTTCTCCTTTGTGCTACCATGTTTAGATCTTGTGAGCTCCGTTCATTATCAAGATCATCTATTTGTAATCCTACATGTTGTGTTTGCGGGGATCCGATGGATATTGAGATGCTATTTCAGATTGATTATTGATTCTATCATGTCTTTGTTATTTGTGATCTTGCACGCTTTTTGTTGTTAGTAGCTATCTTGGCCAAGTAGATGCTAGCAACTCCAAGAGTTAGTATTTATGCTCGATAGTGGGTTCATGCCTCTAGTAATCTGGGGAAGTGACAGAAATCTCTAAGGTACTAGATGTGTTGTTGCTACTAGGGAGAAAACAGCAATCCTTTGTTCAGAGAACAATCGTATTGTTTACTTTACACGCAATGCGTAATGCAATTATCTGTTGCTTGCAACTTAATACTGGAGGGGGTTCAGATGATAACCTGAAGGTGGACTATTAGTCATAGATGTAGTTGGATTACGGTCTATGTGTAATGTTGTAATGCCCAATCAAATCTCATAGGAGTCAAGATGATTAGTATATGCATGTATGCTTTCTCAATGTTTGTCAATTACCCCGCTGTAATTTGTTCACCCAATATTACATCTATCTTAAGGAGAACCACCAGTAGTGAACTATGGACCCCGGTCCTTTATTTTACTATCAATCTACAACTGTTTACTGTTTTCTGTTTACTTTCTGCAACCTTTTACTTTCTTCCACACAATACGTTTAATCCTTTGTTTTCAGCAAAACCGGTGAGATTGACAACCTCGTTGTAAGTTGGGGCAAAGTTATGTGGTTGTGTTGTGCAGGATTCCAAGTTGGCAACAACACCTTAGAGGTGTTTCCTTGCTCCTACTGGTTCGATAACCTTGGTTTCATAACTGAGGGAAACTTACTGTTGTGCTCATCATACCTTCCTCTTGGGGTTCCCCAACGAGCTCATTATTACACGAGTCAGCAATCCACCCTTCAAAATAGTGTTGATACACCTTATATTTAGCTTGCTTCTTCGTGCAAGTCTTCATCTTGATCTTCGGAACTCGTCACTCCCTTACATGAATTCCCTTTTCTATCTAGGTCTATAACACCAAGTAATAACTTGCTGATGCATCATGCATTTGCACACCAAGTCAAACTTCATGTACAGATCTAGTCAATCAAGAAGATCCAAGAAAAACCAAAAAATCCAAATGTGGTACATATAACACACATCATTCTAAGCCCGGAATATAGTAGTTGAGTATAATACCTCTAGAATTCAGGCTTAGTTGTGTAGTATATGACACCTCCTAGTCTAGGTTTACATCGTGATACTTAGCACTTACGGGTTTAACTACTCTTTGTCTCAATATTTACCCAAACTACCCAATTGTAGTTGGATAATTTTGAGCAAAGTAGTCTCACATTGGTTCTGAATAACCTCTTACCTTTCTTTCGGGACTACTAAAGACTACCAACTTTCCATTCGATCGTAAACTATCCTCACATGATGTCTCAAAACTACTAACAAAACTATAGTTACTACCTTAATCTAAAAATTATCGTGATATAATGTCACCTATGCCTTCTATCATAGACCTACACTATTCTTTACTTACTATTACTACAAGATTTGTTACTACGTACTTGTCCTAATTACAAACTTATCATGGTCTCGGAGCTATTCTCACCATGAACTGGTTAAGATTTACCTAGTCATCATGATTAAAGAGCTCATCTCACCATGACGACTCTTCTTCTTAGCTTACTATCAATGATTCTTAACAAAATTCTACTCCATCACATGGAATTATCAAGTGAATGCCACATGATTTACTTCCAACTGTATCTATACATACTTTGATGGTCTACCCTATATGGTATAGTGGTATCAACTAGTGATAAGGTTTTGCCGCTTCACAGGAATTCTAAATATAGACTCCATCACTAATACTACTCCACATGATATACTAATCCTGGTCGTAATCTTTTTTGATACTTTAACTTACTTAAGATATCTTAGTGGTGTTATACCTATTTAGAGCTACACTCCAATGACCTTTCTCTAGAGAATACATACAACTAATCCCTGAGAAAGATGATAAAAACATCCAACTTAAGTGTGACAAGGTTTATCCTCAAGTGGATATCCATCACAAGATGGCTCCTATAGTCACTATCCAACCTACAGATCTTCCTAAAAGGGTTTTAATCCTAAGGTCAAAGCATATGCTCTGATACCAGCTGTGGTGACCCAGCATACCACTTCATGATGTAGTACACTATAGTCATTGACATAACACCAATGAAACACCGTTCACTAGTATTACATCCCTCGGAGTGGTACAACAAAAACACAGCAGGTCCAAGACATGGCTATAGGTTACAACTCGTCTCTTTACAAAATATCTAGTGAACACTCTAGGCGAAAGAGAGAGAAAGAAACTTCTTACAAAGAAGAACCAGAAATAATAACTCGGAACTATCTAGTAACTAAGACTAGTATCTAAACTATTTGGCTTGCCATTGTTGCATGCTCTACAGAAGTAGGTTTTATGGCTAGAATATCTACTCCTATCTAAATAGAGACTTTGTCTTCACATCAGCTGAGGTATATTTTGACTTCGTAGACTTTATTGACTTCATCTTACTAGGGCTTTACCTAATTTGGCATACTCACAACTCTTCTTCAACACCTAGTCATCTATTCTCAAGTGGCTTCAGAATAATGACCACCAACCCTTGATCAAGCAAAGCTTAGGCTTCTAATTGTCTGATCAAGATCTATACTCAACTAAGTAGTAGGTTGTTACTAACCTCTTTATAGGATTTATCTTGTTAAGAAAACTTACTTTAAGTTTATATCTACTTGGCTTAACAAGATTATTATTGGATACTCTAATACTACTAGCTTTCTCATAGCTTCTCAATTAATAGCTTAACTCTTGGGTTTGGATATTTTATCTAGTTAACTCATGAGTGAGTTCACTCCTCCAACATCCAATGGTTTGATCACCACTAAGGATCTCATTCCATTGATGATGGTACACACTACCATAACTATTTCCTTCTTCTTATTAACTTATTTAGATCAAAGGCTATGAGTCAATAAGTGCTAGGTCAAGAATTAATCACACATATTGATGATCAATAGACACTAGGACTTGGTTAAATAGGATTGTCATATATTAACATGACACTAAGGGTATGTGAGGGATGGTCTTGGTTTGACTTCCCTTTCTACTCTATTTGTAATAAGAGCTAGTGTTTAGCAACTACCATGATTCTCATGGTAGGAATAACTATGGCAAACAAGTGTTTCAAGATTAAGTTGTAGAGTTTCTTTTACTTAAGTTATATACTTGACTTGGGATTCAGGGTTTGTGGTAGATAATACCTTGATATCAGCTTTAGAATATTAAGTATTCATCCTTGAGTTGTGGCATGGAATACCATGTAATGATCTCTAGAAGATCAAGTACTCCTTATTAAGTAGTGTGTTATGACTTAGTTTTATTACAGTTGATCTACAGATACGTCGTAAACGTATCTATAATTTTTGATGTGTTGGGTCCGCAGCATAGAAAACAAAAAATTTCCTACGATGAGAACTATACGCCAAGATCTATCTACTAGATACAGAGCAATGGGTGGACATACATCCATGGAGAACTTACCCTCGAAGACAACGAGTTTTGTTAACGAGTAGGAACTCGTGGTTGATGTAGTCGTACGCTTGCCGATCTCAAGATCGTGTGGAAGTCCGAGTGCCGCAAATCAGCAGCGCATCCATCCTCGCACACACGTTCAAGCCACCGGACAACCTCCACCTCCTCGCTCCAGCGAATCAGCGGAAGCAGCAACTCCTTCCAGACGTAAGGCCACCGGGAACATGTATCTCTCTAATCCGAGACCATGGGGGAATATCTAGAGGGGGAGAGAGATCTTTCACAAGGAGGTGTGTGGATGAAGGAGGGAATGGGTGGCCTTTTATAGGAGGAGGGGGGGTGCCCCCTCACCTCCCCCATTCATGTGGTGGTAACCCCTCCACATTAAAATGCCTCTTCACATTCCCTTTTAAAGTCTCCACTTTAAATGCATTAAATTTCTCCAAATTTAATGCTCTCTCATTTAATAAAACTCTTTTATTTATTTTATTCAGAATTTTGTTAATTACTTTAATTAACAAACATTCACATAAAACGCCTTGCAACATTTCAATATTACATGCAGAACCACTTTCTGCAATTTCACCCGAAACAATTCCGGTTTCTATCGAAACAATTCCTGTTTCTATCGAAACATTTCTTGCGCTTTGCAAACCTTTTGTCTGGAACATATGTGCTCCTAAATGGTGTCCGGCAACCCTTAAGTGTGTCACCCTACGGTTCACGAATAATGCAGACATGATTGAGACTCGTCTCAGATCAATAATCAGAAGCGGGACCTAGAGATCCATACTGACTCCTGCACATTCAACGATGACTTCTGTGATCGTGAGAACCTTTAACGTCAGCAATTTAATCCCTTTGTCTCATGATATAATACATGTCCGAGATTCGATCATCGGTATCCAAATACCTAGTTTGATCTCGTTACCGACATGCACTCTTTTCTCGTTCCCGTGATATAACATTCTAGTGATCACATCACTTGCTTGCAAGCTATCTTAATGTGATATCACCGAGAGGGCCCAGAGTATATCTATCCATCATCTGGATTGAAAAATTCCACTCTTGATCCATGAGCCTCAACATAACACCTTCGTAGTACTGAACCCATCTTTATAGTCACCCTGTTACGGTGTGACGTTTGATGTTATCAAGATACTCTTCCGGTGTTAGCAATTAACATGATCTCATGGTCTAAGGACTAAGACTAATTTGTATGATGTTATAGCAATATAAACATAATGACTTGATAGTAATGCTATACTTCGGATGAATGTTCATCACATCATTTCACAAATGCTATGACCTTGTTATTAACAACATCCAATGTCCATGATCAGGAAACTTTGATCATCTTGTTAATCAACAAGCTAGTCTATAAGAGAGGCATAACTAGGAACCATTTTTGTTTATTAAACACACATGTATTGATGTTTCCTATCAATACAATTATAGCATGCAAAATAAACATCTATCATACACAAGAAATATATAATAACAACTTTATTATTGCCTCTCAGGGCATATTTCCTTCAGTCTCCCACTTGCACTAGAGACAATAATCTAGTTTACATAGTGATAAATCTAACACCCATGGAGTTCTGGTGTTGATCATGTTTTGCCCTAGGGAGTACTTTAGTCAACGGATCTGCTACATTTAGGTCCGTGTGCACTTTACAAATCTTTATATCTCCATCCTTGACATGCTCGCGGATGGAGTGAAACCGGCGCTTAATATGTTTGGAATTCTTATGAGACCTTGGTTCCTTTGCGTTGGCTATGGCTCCATTGTTGTCACAATAGATCACCATCGGGTCCAACGCACTGGGAACCACACCCAGTTCTGTAATGAACTCTTTCATCCAAACTGCCTCCTCCGCCGCTTCTGAAGCAGCAACATATTCCGCCTCCGTTGTGGATCCAGCCACCACAGGTTGTTTGGAACTCCTCCAACTAACTACTGCTCCATTCAAGAGAAATACGTATCTGGATTGAGACTTAGAGTCATCCGGATCGGTGTCAAAGCTAGCATCGACATAACACTTAGCGACTAGCTCTTGTTCACCTCCGTATATAAGAAACATATCCTTAGTTCTTCTCAAGTACTTGAGGATGTTCTTTACCGCTATCCAGTGTTCCAAACCTGGATCAGATTGGTACCTACTAGTCAAACTAATAGCGTGTGCCACATCCGGTCTTGTACATAGCATGGCATACATAATAGAGCCTATGGCCGAGGCATAGGGGATCTTATCCATCATCTCTCTTTCTTCCGCCGTAGCCGGACTTTGAGTCTTACTCAATGTCTTGCCTTGCAACATAGGTAAGAACCCCTTACTTTCGTCCATATTAAACTTCTTTAATATCTTATCAAGGTATGTACTCTGCGATAGCCCAATTAGGCGTCTTGATCTATCTCTATAGATTTTAATGCCTAATATATATGAAGCTTCACCAAGGTCCTTCATCGAAAATTTGCTATTTAGATAACTTTTAACACTGTTTAAAGGATCTATATCATTTCCAATCAATAATATATCATCCATATATAATATCAGAAATGCCACATTGCTCCCACTCACTTTCTTGTAAATACAAGCCTCTCCATAAGTTTGGACAAATCCAAACTCTTTGATCACCTCATCAAAGCGGACATTCCAACTCCGTGATGCTTGCTTCAGTCCATAGATGGATCGCTGAAGTTTGCACACCTTATTAGCATCCTTAGGATCGACAAAACCCTTTGGTTGTATCATATACAACTCTTCTTCAATATTACCATTGAGGAATGCAGTTTTGACATCCATCTGCCATATTTCATAATCGAAATATGCAGAAATTGCTAACATAATCCTAACCGACTTAAGCATCGCTACGGGAGAGAATGTCTCATCGTAGTCAACTCCTTGAATTTGTCGAAACCCCTTTGCGACAAGTCGAGCCTTATAGATGGTTACATTACCATCAGCATCAGTTTTTCTTTTGAAAATCCATTTATTCTCAACGGCCTTTCGATCGTGAGGTAAGTCCACCAAGGTCCAAACCTGGTTTTCATACATGGATTCCATCTCGGATTTCATGGCTTCTAGTCATTTGTTGGAATCAGGGCTCATCATCGCTTCTTCATACGTTGCAGGGTCATCTATTTCATCAATCATGAAATTCATAACAGGATTGCCGTACAGTTCAGGAGCTGCACGTGTCCTGCTTGACCTACGAGGTTCGGTAGTGTCCTCTTTCGGAGTTTCATGATCAATATCAGTAGCTCTCTCTTCATTAGGTGAAGTCAACTCCGAAACAACTTCCGGTGCTGCGCTACTCGCCATTTCATGAAGAGAAGGTTCAATAACCTCTTCGAGTTCTACCTTCCAACTACTCACACCTTTCACGAGAAACTCCTTCTCAAGAAAGGATCCATTCTTGGCAACAAAGACCTTGCCCTCGGATCTGTGATAGAAGGTATACCCAATCGTTTCCTTAGGGTATCCTATGAAGACGCATTTTTCCGCTTTGGGTTCGAGTTTATCCGGTTGAAGTTTCTTCACATGAACATCACATCCCCAAACTTTAAGAAATGACAGCTTAGGTTTGTTTCCAAACCATAATTCATACGGTGTCATTTCAACGGATTTAGATGGTGCCCTATTTAAAGTGAATGTAGCTGTTTCCAGTGCATAACCCCAAAATGACAGTGGCAAGTCAGTCAGAAACATCATAGATCGAACCATATCCAATAAGGTACGATTACGATGTTCCGACACACCATTACGTTGTGGCGTTCTGGCAGGCGTGAGTTGTGAAACTATTCCACACTCTTTCATGTGTGTGCTAAACTCGTAACTAAGATACTCTTCTCCACGGTCAGACCGTAGAAATTTGATCTTTCTATTATGATGATTTTCCACTTCATTCTGAAATTCCTTGAACTTTTCAAAAGTTTCAGACTTGTGTTTCATCAAATAGATATACCCATATCTACTCAAATCATCTGTGAAAGTAACAAAATAACGATATCCACCTCGCGCCGACACACTCATTGGTCCACACACATCAGTATGTATGATTTCCAATAAATCTGTCGCCCGTTCCATTGAACCGGAAAACGGCGTTCTAGTCATCTTGCCCATAAGGCATGGCTCACATGTATCAAATGATTCAAAATCAAGTGATTCCAAAAGTCCATCAGAATGGAGTTTCTTCATGCGTTTAACGCCAATATGACCTAGACGGCAGTGCCACATATATGTTGATATATCATTATCAAGTTTAATCCTTTTAGCATCAACATTATGAATATGCGTAATACTACTATCGAGATCCAATAGAAATAAACCATTCAACACAGGTGCATGACCATAAAAGATATTATTCATATAAATCGAACAACCATTGTTTTCAGATTTAAATGAATAACCAATTTGCATCAAACATGATCCTGATACAATGTTCACGCTCAGTGCAGGCACCAAATAACTATTATTCAGGTTTATAACTAATCCCGATGGCATATGGAGAGGCAGCGTTCCGACGGCGATCACATCAACTCTTGATCCATTGCCGACCCGCATCTTGACCTCATCCCTTGCTAGTTGTCGCTTGTTCCGCAGCCCCTGAACCGAGTTACATATATTAGCAACCGATCCTGTATCAAATACCCAGGTGCTACTACGAGTACTAGTCAAGTACACATCAATAACATGTATATCACATATACCTTTGTTTGCCTTGCCGGCCTTTTTGTCCGCCAAATACTTGGGGCAGTTGCGCTTCCAATGGCCAGTCCCCTTGCAATAGTAGCACTCGGTGTCAGACTTAGGGCCAGCTCGGGGTTTCTTTTCAGGCGCGGCAACAGATTTGCCGCCCTTCTTTCCCTTCTGCTTGCCTTTCTTGTCCTTCTTGAAACCGGTGGTCTTATTGATCATCAACACTTGATGTTCTTTCCTAATCTCCACTTCTGCAGTCTTAAGCATTGACAGAAGCTCAAGAAGAGACTTCTTCATGCCCTGCATATTATAGTTCATCACGAAGCTCTTGTAGCTAGGTGGCAGAGATTAGAGAACACGATGTATGCCTAAGTCAATGGGAATCGTTATTCCCAAGGACACAAGCTTATCGGCGTACCCAGACATTTTGAGTACGTCCTCACTAACGGAGTTGTTCTCTTCCATCATGCAGCTAAAGAACTTTTTAGAAGCATTATAACTCTCTATGGCAGCATGGGTATCGAAAATCATTTTCAATTCTCCCATGGTATCAAAGGCATTCCCATTTTCGAAACGTTTTTGAAGTTCTGATTATAGCCCATACAGTATGCCGCAATGAACTAAGTTGTGGTCCTCCTGACGAGTTATATAGACGTTCTTTTCCTCGTCAGGGGCATCAGGAGCTGGTGGGGGTCCTAGCGGCGCCTCTAGCACATATTGCTTTTGTGCAGTAGTGAGGAGAATCCTCAAATTCATAGCCCAGTTGGTGAAGTTGCTACCATTCGTAGCAAGCTTCTCTTTCTCCATGAAATCATTGAAATTAAAAGCAGGTGGTGCCATCTACAACAGAATTTGTAAAATATATTTATACTAAGTTTATGACAGATTGAGTTCAACTAATCCAAATTACTAATGAACTCCCACTCAAAAACGACATCCCTCGTGTCCTTTTGGTGATTACATGAACCAAATCCACTACACCAAGTCCGATCATCACGTGAGTCGGTGTAGCTTCAAAGGCGAGTATCTATATGGGCATCATATCAACCATATGACTCATGCTTAACCTTTCGGTCCGTGTTCCGAGGCCATGTCTGTACATGCTAGGCTCGCCAAGTAAGAACCTTAGTACTCGCGTGTGTAAAACTGTCTTACACCCGTTGTATGAAAGCATAGAGTCGAGTACATCCGATTATCACGTGATGTCTCGAAACATGATCCATAGAACGGTGCATACTCAAGGAAGAACACATTTTATCTTGATATCTAAATGAGGTATCATCTTACAATGCTACCAAAAGCGCCAAACTAGCAGTATAAGATGCTAACATCTAATGTGTAAAGTGAGATGATATGGTCCATGCATTTGATCTCTATCATTTGCATCGTGGTATGATCTCTATCATTCCATTGTGTGTAAGGCCAAGGTCTATGGAACTTACACGTTGAATGTGTTGTAAGAGTATGTATCATACATCTACTTACAACAATACCATATCAATACACTAGCCCATCAACGATCTAAACTAGACACCTCTAATTTATCAATTGCAAGTTTTACGTGGCTTAAGGCTTTCGTAGATAGAACCGTTCTCACCTACGAACATGAACCACAACAAGGATAACTAAGTTATTAGCAACTCGTTGTAAATCAGATATTGACTATAGTAGGAGAGAAAGACACCCGCCAGCCACTTATGCAAAACAAGTTGCATGTCAGTCGTGGAACCGGTCTCATGTACGATGACATGTAAGGTTGGTCCGGGCCGCTTCATCCCACTATGCCACCAATATCTAAAATACATAGAAGATGCAATAACATGATCATCATCGCCCACATATAAACATATGTGTACTACCCGTGCAAAGCACCTACACATAGATCAGGCTCTGATACCACTGTTGGGTCTGCAGCATAGAAAACAAAAAAATTCCTACGGTGTGAACTACACACGAAGATCTATCTACTAGGTACAAAGCAACAAGTGGACATACATCCAACAGAACTTACCCTCGAAGACAACGAGTTTTGTTAACGAGTAGGAACTCGTGGTTGATGTAGTCGTACACTTGCCGATCTCAAGATCATGAGGAAGTCCAAGCACCGCAACTCAGCAGCGCATCCGCACTCGCACACACGTTCAAGCCACAGGACAACCTCCACCTCCTCTCTCCAGCGATCCAGCAAAAGCAGCAACTCCTTCCAGACGAAATGCCAACGGGAACATGTATCTCGCTAATCTGAGACCATGGGGGAATAATTCTAGAGGGGAGAGAGATCCTTCACAAGGAGGTGTGTGGATGAAGGAGGGAATGGGTGGCTTTTTATAGGAGGAGGGGGGTGCCCCCTCACTCCATGGCCGGCGCATGGGGGGTGACCCCTCACCTCCCCCATTCATGTGGTGGTAACCCCTCCACATTAAAATGCCTCTTCACATTCCCTTTTAAAGTCTCCACTTTAAATGCATTAAATTTCTCCAAATTTAATGCTCTCTCATTTAATAAAACCCTTTTATTTATTTTATTCAGAATTTTGTTAATTACTTTAATTAACAAACATTCACATAAAACCCCTTGCAACATTTCAATATTACATGCAGAACCACTTTCTGCAATTTCACCCGAAACAATTCCGGTTTCTATCGAAACAATTCCTGTTTCCATCGAAACATTTCCTGTGCTTTGCAAACCTTTTGTCTGGAACATATGTGCTCCTAAATGGTGTCCGGCAACCCTTAAGTGTGTCACCCTACGGTTCGCGAATAATGCAGACATGATTGAGACTCCTCTCAGATCAATAATCAGAAGCGGGACCTGGAGATCCATACTGACTCCTGCACATTCAACGATGACTTCTGTGATCGTGAGAACCTTTAACGTCAGCAATTTAGTCCCTTTGTCTCATGATATAATACATGTCCGAGATTCGATCATCGGTATCCAAATACCTAGTTTGATCTCGTGACCGACATGCACTCTTTTCTCGTTCCCGTGATATAACATTCTAGTGATCACATCACTTGCTTGCAAGCTATCTTAATGTGATATCACCGAGAGGGCCCAGAGTATATCTATCCGTCATATGGATTGAAAAATTCCACTCTTGATCCATGATCCTCAACATAACACCTTCGTAGTACTGAACCCATCTTTATAGTCACCTTGTTACGGTGTGACGTTTGATGTTATCAAGATACTCTTCCGGTGTTAGCAATTAACATGATCTCATGGTCTAAGGACTAAGACTACTTTGTATGATGTTATAGCAATATAAACATAATGACTTGATAGTAATGCTATACTTCGGATGAATGTTCATCACATCATTTCACAAATGCTGTGACCTTGTTATTAACAACATCCAATGTCCGTGATCAGGAAACTTTGATCATCTTGTTAATCAACAAGCTAGTCTATAAGAGAGGCATAACTAGGAACCCTTTTTGTTTATTAAACACACATGTATTAACGTTTCCAATCAATACAATTATAGCATGCAAAATAAACATCTATCATATACAAGAAATATATAATAACAACTTTATTATTGCCTCTCAGGGCATATTTCCTTCATGATGTTCCATGCTTGTTTAGTATCTACTTTCTTATGTTTTGTTCACACTTTGAGGTATTTTTATGCATTTTCTGGAACTAACCTATTAACAAGATGCCACAGTGCTAGTTGCCTGTTTTCTGTTATTTTTGGTTTCAGAAAAGATGGAAAAGAAATATTCTCGGAATTGGACCGGACAAAAGCCAAAGTCAATATTTTACCAGAAGACTCACGGAGCCAGAAGACAAGACGGAGAGGGGCCACGAGGTGGCCACACCACCTGGTGGCACGGGCCAGCCTAGGCTGCGCCAGGGGGTGGTGTGGAACCCTCGGGTGCCCACCGACCTTGCCTCTTCCCCTATAAAAGTATCCCGGGACGAAAACCCTAGATACAAGATCAGATTTCCACGAAAAGTTGCACAGCGCCGCCGCCACCGAAGAGGAGATTCGGGGGACAAAAGTCTCTGTTCCGGCACCCTATCAGGATGGGGAAGTGCCCCCGGAGCCATCTCCATCGACTCCACCACCATCTCCATTGTCGTTGCTGACTCCCATGATGAGGGGGGAGTAGTTCTCTCTCGAGGCTAAGGGCTCTACAAGTAGCTATATGTTGATCTCTCTCTCTATGCATGATCTTATTGAGATCATAAGCTTTGTAATCTATAGATCTATTCTGCTACTCAAGTTCTTTAATTAATCTCTGATTATCCCCATGTGTGTCAAGTTGACATTGTGCACACCATGTGGCACTTTGGCTAAGATTACATAAATACTTATCATGAGTATAATTTGAGTTGGATGTCACTATGAGATTGTGGTGTTTGTTGGAACCATCTAGCGCTCAAGGTGAAAGTGAGGGGTTATCTAGATGGAGAATGCGAACTTTAAGGTGTGCTGCTATAGCCCTACATCGTCCAACCGGAGAGTAGTTCAGAGTAGAATAATGAAGAGAAGATATTTATATGAGAGTTTCCACTAGTGAAAGTATGATCCCTAGGCCTTGTTTCTAAGCATTGTAACACCGTTTACAATCAATTCTGTTACATGTTTGCTTGCTGCCATTCTTATTTCAGATTGCAATTACCACTTATAATCATCCATATTACTTGTATTTCACTATCTCTTCACCGAACTAGTGCAACTATAAACCTGACAAGTGTATTGGATGTGTTGGGGACACAAGAGACTTCTTGTATCTTGATTGCAGGGTTGCTTGAGAGGGATACCTTTGACCACTTCCTCCCTGAGTTTGATAAACCTTGGGTGATCCACTTAAGGGAAACTTGCTGCTGTTCTACAAACCTCTGCAATTGGAGGCCCAACATTGTCTACAAGAATAGAAGCGTGCATAGACATAAAGCTATTTTCTGGCGCCGTTGCCGTGGAGGTAAAGTAAAAGGTACTCACATCCTCTGGCTACTAAGTTATCTGCTAGCATTGTTGCTAGTGTGTGAGTGCTCGAAGTTATTTCCTTTAGATTCTGTAATTATATCTTTTTCTTTCTTGTTTTTATTTTCCCTAGTTAGGTTTAATGGAAAACAACAAAAACATTAGAGATCTTTATAGTATTTATCTTGAGTTAGGACATGAAGTGTTTGAAGAGAAAATTAAAAAACCTATGGAACTTTATTTGCGTGCTAATAGCAATGTTATTAGTATGAATTCTTTGAACACCATTATTGCTAATGCTATGGAAAAGTCTAATCTTGGGGAAGCTAGTTTTTATGAAAATGGTCTTTTTAGTCCCCCAAGCACGGAGGAGAAAATTTACTTTGATGATACTATGCCTCCAATATATGATGATTACAATAATGAATATGATATTTTCAGTCCACCTACTATTGAGGAGAAAATTAATTATGATTACAATATGCCTCCTATATTTGATGATTATGGTGATAAGAATAATAATGATAGCTATTTTGTTGAGTTTACTCCCACTATGATTAATAAGAATGACTATGCTTATAGGGAGAGTAATAATTATTTTATGCATGTGGTTCATGATAAGAATGTTTTATGTGATATTTATATTGTTAATTTTATTCATGATGCTACTGAAAGTTATTATGAGAGAGTTAAACATGGTTTTATGTATCTCAATAATATTATGTTTCCCCTCTTTATGTTGAAATTTTTGAAATGGCACTTGTTTTGCTTTCCTATGCTTGTTGCTCTGTACTTTCATGGCTTGTTTCTTTACAAGATTATTTTTCATAGGAAGTGGGTTAGATTTAAATTTGTTCCATATTTGCTTCTTGATGCTCTCTTTTACTTCAACTCATATTTCTTATGTGAGCATCATCAAAATTATCTTGCCTATCTTAATGGCTATAAAGAAAGAGCTTTTTGGGAGACAACCCAATATATTTTTGTTTTGTTGAGTCTTGGAAGTTATTGCCTCTATAATAACCTCTCATTATCCTTTTTGTGTGGTTTTTGTGCCAAGAATAACCTCTAATGAGAGAGAAGTAAGATATGGGGAAGTTGTTGTCCCAAAACAGAATTTTGTGCTTCACTGCAAAAATTTGTGAAAAATCTCTGTATGTCGGATTGAGCTGTAATGTTTTGTGATTCTACCCCAGGTTGTTATCTAACTTTCGTTAGTTTAACACTTTTCTATTTGAGCAACAAAAGGTCTTCGAAAAAAATTAGTTTTTACCCGCTGGTCTGTTTTGACAGATTTCTGCCATTATTTGCATTTGCCTCTTAATCTCTTTCTCTTTGAGTTCTTGCCAATTACTTGAACTTATAAAAGAAATTTCTATAGTAGCTTGTGTTTTAATGGAAGTTTTACTTGTGTTGAAACTATACAGAGACTTGTTATCTTGAATACACTAATGTTGCTAATGAAGATTGTGTGAAATTTTGTATGAAGGAAATCCTCAAGTGTAGGGAAGAATAATGTGATAAGATGAAGTATGGACAAAAGCTCAAGCTTGGGGATGCCACCCGTGTCACCCCAAGAAATATTCAAGAAGTACAAGTGTCAAAGCTTAGGGATGCCCAAGGCATCCCCTTCTTCATCAATAAAAATTTCAGGTTTCTTCCAAACACTTCATTTTTATTGTTTTATGCACAATTGTGTTGTTCGTGGAGTGTATTCATTTTTGTTTTTAGTTTTCATTTGATTAGTTTTCTTGAATAAATTGATTGGACCCCTGCACTCATACATAGTTTAAAATAAGTTGATTTGGATTGGAAAAGAGTAGGAAAGTTCATGCTTAAGTGGTATAAAGGAGCTTGTTTTTGACTGTGACTTAGACTTTATCATGTTATGCTTGATATTGTTTTTGATTTATGCTTAGTGATTATTGTTGTAGCATGACTTGTTACAAACAATTGAGACTGCTTAATGTGCCTTGAAAGAATCATGTGTTGTTTTAGCATATAAAAGCATAATATTGTGGTATTCTCCTTTGACGCTTTATTTGGGTTGACTTGGCGCATGCTCGCACCATGTTAAGACTACACCAAGTCACTATAGCCTCTATGATCATTTAGTTTTTCGACTTGTAATATCACTTTATGCTTTCATTAATAATGTTTTATCGCTTTGCATGATTATGGCCATTATTGCTCTCTTAGTTAGTCGCTCCCAGTCTTTTGCTAGCCTCCATACCAAGTATGAGTTCCACTCATGCATCCAACTCCAAATAAAACCAAGTTATTACAAAGAGTCCACCATACCTACCTATTATCATTTGCTATTCTAAGTATATTCATGTTTTTATCTACCTTCCGAATTAAACTTGGTATGTGAAAACTAGTGATTAAAGCTCTCACGAACTTGATGGCACACTTTACTTTTCTTGCACTTAATAAACTTGAACCATTGTGCCCATCTATGTTGCGTATATGCTTATGTTTTGTAAGTTGTGAATTAGCAGAACCATGTTATCATGGGGAATGCTTTCAACATTGCACTTTATTTAGTTGATATCATGTTCTTTTGCTTATGGATCCCGACAGTATGAAATGAAAGGGGAGCTTGTAAGGCTCATGGAGTTTGTATATGTGTTAAAGAAACGCCTAGGAGGATAGTCTAAGCCATGCCTAATCATGGTGTAAACATGCAGCATAACCATAGTGAGCAATCTGTGAAGCATCCTTAATAAAAAAACCTATGCAAATAGGAAATAAAAACCTGTGCAAATAGGAAAGGAAAAAACCCTATGCAAATAGGAAATAAAAGGATCACCGAGATGCTCATTGTCTACTTGCCTTGTCATTTTGATATGGGAAAGCTTCTGTATCATCGGGCAAGGGGTACCCCGTTGGCGGTTCTCTATGATACACATGTACTTACAATGACAAGAACTTACTTGTGACTAAAGTTGAGTAGCATGAGTAACGGTACTCGTAAGTAAGGGGCATGCGATTTTCGGCTTATAACTTGTCAAGCATATCCTCATATTTGTTCGCTTTAACCTTAATCACCTAAAGATGCTTATGATAGGGGCAATGAGAGCTGAAAGCTAATAACTACCATGATTTTTGGAACTCTTTATGAGACTTGAATCCCTGCTTCCTTCTTTGAAGGGCCTTTCTTTTACTTTTATGTTGAGTCTCCATCTTATATCTTTATGCACCTATTGATAGAGCATAGTGGTCATTCTTAGTTTAATGTGCATTGTCCCAAAACTTATTGATTGATTCATAACTTTGATATTGCTTGTTCTTAAACTATTTGTATCTAGTCTCCCTTATGAACTTTGAAGGTGTCCTATGCATGTATGGTTTGCTACACCATGAGGGACAAGCTGAATACCATTCTCATTATGTTTTCTATATGTGAAACAAACAAACGTCTTTCAAAGCATTTTTATTCATGAATCTTTTGTTTGTACAATTTTCATGTTACAACATAGTTGCTATGTCTTATTGTTAGAACTATATCTTTCATGTCTATGTTAGAGTACTATGATCCCAGCTATCAATGTT
This sequence comes from Avena eriantha, assembly GCA_910589775.1. Classification (NCBI taxonomy): domain Eukaryota; kingdom Viridiplantae; phylum Streptophyta; class Magnoliopsida; order Poales; family Poaceae; genus Avena; species Avena eriantha. The sequence goes on from OU342745.1 coordinate 50,837,142, forward strand.
TTACAAATACCTTGATCAAGATTGTGATGGTGCATGTTGCGTCAAAAATTATTATTTTTATCACTTACCTACTCGAGGACGAGCAGGAGTTAAGCTTGGGGATGTTCATACGTCGTAAACGTATCTATAATTTTTGATGTTCCATGCTTGTTTAGTATACTTTCTTATGTTTTGTTCACACTTTGAGGTATTTTTATACATTTTCTGGAACTAACCTATTAATAAGATGGCACAGTGCCAGTTGCCTATTTTCTGCTATTTTTGGTTTCAGAAAAAATGGAAAAGAAATATTCTCGGAATTGGACCGGACAAAAGCCAAAGTCAATATTTTACCAGAAGACTCACGGAGCCAGAAGACGAGACGGAGAGGGGCCACGAGATGGCCACACCACCTGGTGGCGCGGGCTAGCCTAGGCCACGCCAGGGGGTGGTGTGGGACCCTCGGACGCCCACCGACCTTGCCTCTTCGCCTATAAAAGTATCCTGGGACAAAAACCCTAGATACAAGATCAAATTTCCATGAAAAGTTCCGCAGCGCCGTCGCCACCAAGGAGGAGATTCGGGGGACAGAATTCTCTATCCCGGCACACTGCCGGGACGGGGAAGTGCCCCCGGAGCCATCTCCATCGACTCCACCGCCATCTCCATTACCATTGCTGACTCCCATGATGAGGGGGGAGTAGTTCTCTCTCGAGGCTAAGGGCTCTACAAGTAGCTATATGTTCATCTCTCTCTCTATGCATGATCTTATTAATATCATGAGCTTCATAATCTATAGATCTATTCCGCTACTCAAGTGCTTTAATTAATCTCTGCTTATCCCCACGTGTGTGAAGTTGACAGTGTGCACACCGTGTGGCACTTTGGCTAAGATTACATAAATACTTATCATGAGTATAATTTGAGTTGGATGTCTCTATGAGATTGTGGTGTTTGTTGGAACCATCTAGCGCTCAAGGGGATAGTGAGGGGTTATCTAGATGGGGAATACAAACTTTAAGGTGTGTTGTTATAGCCCTACATCGTCCAACCGGAGAGTAGTTCAGAGTAGAATAATGAAGAGAAGATATTTATATGAGAGTGTCCACTAGTGAAAGTATGATCCCTAGGCCTTGTTTCTAAGCATTGAAACACTGTTTACAATCAGTTCTGTTACATGTTTGCTTGCTGCCATTCTTATTTCAGATTGCAATTACCACTTATAATCATCCATATTACTTGTATTTCACTATCTCTTCGCCGAACTAGTGCACCTTTAAACCTGACAAGTGTATTGGATGTGTTGGGGACTGATACGTCCATTTTGCATCAATTATATGTCTTAATTTACTATTATTTATTGATATATTTCGTATTGAGAGGTGATACTTATGTTATTTCATCTGTTTTTGCATGGTTGATGACTTTTGGAGCATGGACCGCTGCAGTCAGGATTCTGATGGAAAAGGTGCTGTTTGGAGGCAAAATTCGGGAAGATCAGAAAATCCGGGAAAATATACGGAAAATCCTATTTTCCAGAAGACTAAGGATTCCAGAAGATGGAGTGGAGATGGGCCACAAGGGGCCCCACCACCCCCTGGCGCGGGCAGCCCTAGGCCGCGGCTGGAGGTGGTGTGGCCACCCTGGCCCACTCCGGCCTCTCCCCTCTGGCGTATATCATCCTCCCAAAACCCTAAGACTTGGGGAGCGACCACAGAAAGATTCCACCGCCTCTACGGGGCAGAAAACACCGAGAGAGAAAGATCTCTTCGGCAGACAGATTTCTGCCGGGGGAATTCCTTCCCGGAGAGGGGAGATCGTCGCCATCAACACCACCATCAAGCTAGACTTCATCGGGATCATCATCACCACCAACATCACCATCAACACCCTCATCACCATCTCCATATTGTTGTAACAATTGTGTTGAATCTTGCATAGTTCATAGGGGAAACTTTCCCGGTGTTGATTACTCCTTGTAGTTGATGCTATTGAGTGAACCGTTGAATTATTCTTTATGTTCAGATTGTTATACATCATTATTCCATCTCTGATCATGATCCACATGATGTCTTGTGAGTAGTTCGTTTTGTTCTTGAGGACATGGGAGAAGTCATGTTGTTAGTAGTGGAGTTGTGTTGAGAAAGATTCAATAGTTTGATATTTAAGTTGTGGTGTACTTCTTCTAGTGGTGTCATGTGAATGTCTACTACATGACACTTCACCTATATGGGCCTAGGGGAATGCATTGTGTATTTGGCTACTAATCGTAGGGGTTGCCGGAGTGACACAAACCTGACCCCCTGTTAGGAAACCATTGCACAGGGGACGTTAGGGTCTTAGAGTTTAAAGCTGTGGTTAGGTTTCTACCTTAATTACTTTCTTGTACTTACGGATGTTTGCAAGGGGTATAATCACAAGTATGTATTAGTCTTGGATGGGGCGGTACATTAGCACAGGTTCACCCACACAACACTTAGCAAGCTAAAGAAGATTAATCAACTATATGAAGCGAAAGCACTTGACAGTCTTCCCATGTGTCCTCAAGAGCGTTTGGTCATCTTAAGTAATACAACCGGTTTGTCCTTTGCTGCGTAAAGGATTGGGCCACTAGCTACATTTATTCCTACTGTCTTTTATTTACTCGTACTTTCTTTACTTGCTTTATCAAAAACCCCTAAAAATCCGTTTGCTAAGTATTTGCAGAGAATTCGTGATCCATACCACTAGCCAGCACCTTCTGCTCCTCATTGGGTTCGACACTCTTACTTATCGAAAATACTGCGAAACACCCCCAATACTTGTGGGTCATCAAGACTATTTTCTGGCACCGTTGCCGGGGAGTGAAGCGCTATTGGAGAGTGGAACTAGTAAAGGAAACATCTACTGTGAGTATTGTTTACTTCTATTAGTTGCTTTATTTTCGTTATGGATAATTCACTGAGTTTCTTATTTGGTAATGCTACTACCACTTCTAAGGTAGTAGATAAGCCACCACCTGCTGAGAATGATGTTTTCAAAATACCTACAAGAATTATTGATCGTGTTATGGATAACTATTATGTTGGGGATGGAACTATCCATCCCGGTGATCATTTGCTCTTTATACACGAATTATGCGGGTTGTTTAAGTGTGCAAGTATTACTACAGATCAAGTTAAGAAGAAGTTATTCTCATTATCACTGAAAGGAAGAGCCGAGGAATGGTGTAAGTTGCTGAAGAATGGTCAAGCTCTTGAATGGGAGGAAATAGTACCTTTCTTCTATTCAAAGTTTTATCCTCCTAGTGAGATTCATAAGATCATAATCAAATATACAACTTTTGGCCTCTTGATGGAGAGAGTACAGCTCAAGCTTGGGGGAGATTGAAGTTACTTATGCTCAAATGTCCCATTCATGAGCTCCCCAATAATATTATTATCAGTAACTTTTATGCAAGGCTTTCTCTTCATGATAAGGATTTATTGGATGCTTCTTGTGTTGGATCATTCACTCGCATGGAAGAAGAAGCTAAATGGGATCTTCTGGACCGTATTCAAGACAATGCTGAAGCATGGGAGAATGACAAAGGTAGAAAGTCAGGTATAAATTATGATTATGAATGCATTGAATCTTTTATGGGAACTGATGACTTTCAAAATATTAAAAATGCTTATGGTCTAGACTCTCAAGCTATTGCTTCTTATTTTAAGGCTTTTGCTTCCTACATTGAAGTGCCTAAAAAGAAGTGGACTAAGTATCATGAACCTTATAAAGATATTGCTAAGAGTGTTCCTGCAAGAAATACTGAAGTTTATACTGCTAATCATGTCTTACCTAAACCTTACATTGAGAAAATGCCTTTCCCAGTTAAGGTAAAGGAACATTCTATGATAACTAGTATGGTTAATGAAAGTACAAGTAAAGCTGTTGAACCTGATAAACAAATGGTTGATGAACCTATAATAGCAAATGTGAAAGACTTTGTCACTAAATATGAAGAAGAGGGACACAGTATCCTTTGTAAGGATACCTCTAATATTGTTTCACATAGTAGTGTTATGAGAGCTAGTATTCCTGTGTTTTCTGTTAGAATAAGTGATCATTGCTATGATGGTCCTTGTGATAGCTATATTGTTAAGTTTATGCATGATACTGAAAGTTACTATGAGAGAGGAAAAAGTGTTCTTATGCATCTCAATAATATCAAGTTTCCTCGTTTTATGCTGAAAGTTTTTATGTTGCACTTCTTTTGCCTTCTTATGCAAGTTGCCTTTGGTTTCAACAACTTGTTTGTTTACAAAACACCCTTGCATAGGAAGTGGGTTAGACTTAAATGTGTGTATTTTTGCTTCTTAATGCTCTCTTTCACTTCAATTCATATTCCTATGTGAGGATCTCCAAAATTATCATGCCCATCTTAATAGCTATAAAGAAAGAGCTTTTTGGGAAACAACCCAATTTGTTTTTGTTTCTTTGAGTCTTGGAAGTTATTACTTCGGTAATAACCGCTCCTTATCCGTTTTGTTTGGTTTTTGTGTCAAGATCAACCTCTAATGAGAGAGAAGTATGATTTGGGGAAGTTGCTGTCCCGAAACAGATTTTTTGTGCTTCACCATAAAAATTCGTGAGAGATCTCTGTATGTCGGTTTGAGCTGTAATTGTTTGTGCCTCTGCCCCAGGTTATTATTTAAATTTTGTTAGTTTTGCACTTTTTGATTTGAGCAACAGAAAATTTTCGAAAAAAATGATATTTACATGCTGGTCTGTTTTGACAGATTTTGCCAATCTTGCATTTGCTTCTTTATTCTATTTCCTTTTTGAATTATTTTTGAGTTTTCGGAAGGAGTTGCTACAGTAGCTTTTGTTTTGTTGGTTTTTCAGTTGAAGTTGGACTCAAAAGGTTTTATCACTTCACTTATATTAATGTTGCTAATAAGAACTGTGTGAAGTTTTGTGTGAAAGAAATTTCCAGGAAGTGAAGATAATGGTGTAATAAGGAAGAGAAAGGTTTTATGACTCAAGTAATAAGTATATGAAGATGAAGATATTTATAATATTCAAGTGGTGACTCCGAAAGAATCTACTAGATACCAAATTCAGAGACCTGCATAGTCCGTTTTCAAATAGGTAACAGTTCTGGTAAGAAAAGTTCCGCGAAAATACTATCCAACTATATTTTTGCAGTTTTCAGTCAATAAGGAAAGCTACGAAGAGAAAAAGGGACGAAAACGGAGCCCACCCTGGCCGCACCACCAGGTGGTGAGTCCACCCCGGACTCCGCCTCCGACTCGTTTTCTCCCAGTACCTTCCTTTTGATATGAAACTTCGTAATATATAACCCCCCAGATCTTCCGAGGTTCGTATATCGTGTTTTCTTCGTGTTTTCGTTTCGATCTGTTTCTACCAGGACCTACTCTTTGAAGGCTTAGAAGCACAATGGTCTCCACCAAGGATAAAGGGAAGGAGCCCATGGAGGAAGACCTCCAAGACCCCGGGAAAGAGAAGGAGATCAAGAGTGAAGGTGAAGAGGAGCAAGGCCAACATCCGCACACTCGCACTACCATTGCAAGCATTGGAGTGGTGACAAAACCTTCCAGAGTTAGAGGAACTGCCCGGATGCAGACTGGGGGAAAAGCTCCTCGTCACAGTTTGGCTCCACGGTCACTTCCTCCACACACCAAGAATCCCTTCCATACCTTTATCCATAACCATACAGGAAAAGAAGACTCGAAGAGGGAAGAATGGAAACAGAATTACAAGAGCTGGGATCCACAAACTGAAATGATTATGAGCCGTATTGAGCACAACTCGGAGTTGATTCGTACTCTCACCTTCGAGATTGAGGACTTGGGGAAATTGATCAGAGAGGTCATCGAGAGGATACCACCACCACCTAAGGAGTAATTCGTCGTCAGGTTTGGCATCCCCTTGGTTTGTTCCAAGCTTGGGGGAGTGCCGCGGTATCATATCACTGTCTTCTATCTTTTTACCTTATTAGTAGAGTCGTATCATGAATAGAGGAGTTATTATGTAGGATGGTTTGCATTATGGAAGTATCCCCTCTCTCGTTAGATATGTATCCCTTGGTGTGAGTTGCTGTTATGGAATATTAATGAGAAGTTCTATCATTCACTCTTTTGCATAGCTTATATTAGTTTTCAATTTGTGGTTATATGATTGATCTTGTTGTTAGTATTGGTATCACTTTGGGATCATTGAGTTAATTTAGTTGGTTTTGGCAAACCTGGCTCGATCAGTAGCACACTATTTTTTAGTGTTGAAAGAAAAGATAAAAGTACTCTAAAGAAAAATAATTTCATCATCTTTCTTTCTTGATTTGCTCATAAGTCTAGTATTCTCTAGTTAAGATCTTTTGTGCTTTCAAGGAAGATTGCATGTTTGTTTTTCTCACTTGTATGTTTGGTGGTTTCCTTCAACTCTTGTACTTGCTACCCATCCTTGCTAGCCAAAAACCTGTACTGAGAGGGAATTCTTCTCGTGCATCCACCTCCTTTAAACCGAAACCTTTGCCATTTGTGTCCACCATACCTACCTAGAAGCATTATTGCTATTCCAAGTAAATTCCTGTTTTATCTACCTCCCAAATTAAACTTGTTATGTGAAAATTAGTGATTAAAGCTCTCACGAACTTGATGGCACACTTTACTTTCTTGCACTTAATAAACTTGAACCATTGGGTCCTTCTTTGTTGCGTATATGCTTGCGCTTTATGAGTTGAAGTTAGCAGAACCATGCATCATGGGGACCGCTTTCAACACTTCATTGGTACTTGTACCTAGTTTATATCATGTTATTTTCCTTATGGATCCCGGCGGTGTGAAATAAAAGTGGAACTTGTAAGATCATGGAGTTTATATGTGTGTTAGAGAAACGCCTGGGCCGCTAGCCTAAGCCATGCCTAATCATGGTGGAAACTTGCAGCATAACTATAGTGAGCATTCTATGAAGCATCTTGTCACTGTAAGTATATGTGTATCATTAAGAACCGCCAACGGGGTATCCCTTGCACATGATACGGGAGCTTTCCCATAATCAAAATGACAAGGCAAGCAGACAATGAGCATCTCAGCGATCTTTTTATTTGCTATTTGCATAGGTTTTTATTGAGGATGCTTCATAGAGTGCCCATTATGGTGATGCTACAAGTTTCCACCATGATTAGGCATGGCTTAGGCTAGCGGCCCAGGCGTTTCTCTAACACACATACAAACTCCATGATCTTACAAGTTCCACTTTTATTTCACACCGCCGGGATCCGTAAGCAAAAGAACATGATATCAACGGGGTCAAAGTACAAGTGCAATGTTGAAAGCGTTCCCCATGGTACATGGTTCTGCTAATTTCAACTTATAAAGTGCAAGCATATACGTAACAAAGAAGGACCCAATGGTTCAAGTTTATTAGATGCAAAAAAATAAAGTGTGCCATCAAGTTCGTGAGAGCTTTAATCACTAGTTTTCTCATAACAAGTTTAATTTGGAAGGTAAACAAAAGCATGAATATACTTGGAATAGCATAAGCTAGTAGGTAGGTATGGTGGACTCTTTGGAATAACTTGGTTTAGGGAGTTGGATGCATGAGTGGAACTCATACTTTGTTGTGGAGGCTAGCAAAAGACTGGGAGCGACAAACTAAGAGAGAAATAATGGCCATAATCATGCAGAGCGACAAAACATCGTTGATCAAAGCATAAAGTGATACTACAAGTTGAAAACTAAAGGATCATAAAGGCTATGGTGACTTGAGATAGTCATAACATGGTGTGAGCATGCGCCAAGTCAACCTAAATAAAGCATCATAGGAGAATACCACTATACTATGCTTTAATATGCTAAAACAGCGCATGATTCATCCAAGACACATTAAGCAATCTCAATTGTTTATAACAAGTCATGCTACAACAAAGAATACTAAGCATAAAGCCAAAACAATATCAAGCATGGCATGAAAAAGCATAGGCCACAGTAAAAAACGAGCTCTTTTTACCACATAAGCATGAACTTTCCTACTCTTTTCCAAACCGAACCAAACTATTTGCAAACCAATGTATGAAAGAGGGGGTCCAACCAATTTATTCAGAAAACTAAGCAAACCAAATCAAACTAAAAACCAAAACGAAAACGAAAAAGAAGACGCTCCAAGAAAAACACAAATGTGCATGAAACAATAAAAATGAAGCGTTTGGGAGAAACCTGGGATTTTTATTGATGAAGGAGGGGATGCCTTGGGCATCCCCAAGCTTTGAAGCTTGTACTTCTTGGATATTTCTTGGGGTGACACGCGTGGCATCCCCAAGCTTGAGCTTTAGTCCATCCTTCATCTCATTACTCATTCCTTCCATACACCTGAATTTTTTCCTTCATACAAAACTCTCTTACTTTTATTCTTAACCTTGGGGAAAATATGATTTTTTTGGTGGAGAAGAAAGGTGCATGGTCCCCTTTCCCACATCTATTATTGCTCCAAGGAGTTCTAATAGGGACCTTCCAAGTGTAATTTGTCCTTTTCCTACACATTCAATAACAAGATAATCAATAGAAATCGTTTTCCCAAGGATCTTTGTAGACACTCCTTCAACTATTCCAAGAGGTAATATGGTAGTATTATTAGCAAGAGATATTTCTTTTCCTCCTTCAGTGAGCCCCCAAGTATTTAGAGATTTATAAATATCTTTGGGCATAAGACAAAATTCAGACATGATATCACAGCGAGCTTGAAAAGTTTCGGTGTTCATCTCAATCTTTACTGTAGGGAACCACTTTGATGATTTAGAGTTTATTGGAACATAATTTGATGCTCCCTAAGTGTGTTATAGCAATTTTCTAAGCTAGTAGTGCTAGCCTCAAGAGTGTTCAACCTAGCAAATATTTTTGCGAAAGAAATATCAGTTTGGCTAGGCATGTTGTAAGTCAGGATCAATTTCTTTATAGAATTAATAGCATCATCCTCATTACATTGGAGGAAATTTCCTCCCACAATAGCATCTAAAGCATATCTATTGCAAAGACCAATCCCAAGGTAAAAACTGCTAAGGAACAAGCTTTGAGTCATTTTAGGCTCAGTTTTTTCATGTAGATCGGAGATTCTAGACCAAGCTTCTTTAAAACTTTCCTCAATTCCATGCTTAAAAGTGAAAATCATTTCCTCGGGTGACATAGTGATTGGAGCAAGGCTACACATAGTGGCAACTCAAGATAGGAACTAATTTTTTGTGTTTTTGAAATAAGAAAGCAAACTAGTAAAACTAATTTTTTTGTGTTTTTGATAAAAAAAACAAGCAAACAAAGCAAAAAGAAACTAAGCAAAACAAAAACAACAAAGTAAAGAGATTGGTTATGAGGGACTCCCCTTGTGAAGATGTCCTTGACTCCCTCGCAACGGCGCCAGAAAAATGCTTGATGGCTCAATGCACGGCGCTAGAAAAGTGCTCGTGCATGGTTGATGTACAGCTCGTTGGGAACCCCAAGAGGAAGGTATGATGAGCACAGCATCAAGTTTCCCTCAGTTATGAAACCAAGGTTTAATCGAACCAGTAGGAGCAAGGAAACACCCCAAAGGTTTTACTAGATGAGCTTTCGCAGGGCGCACTACCGATGCTAGTAGCAACGTGGAGACCTGCACAACACAACCACAAAACTTTGTCCCCAACTGCGATGAGGTTGTCAATCTCACCGTGTTTTGCGGAAAACAAAGGATTAAACGTATCGAATGGAAAGAAGAAATAGTTTGTAGAAAGTAAACACAAAGAAGTAAACAGGTGTAGATTGTATGTAAAGAAAAGGACCGGGATCCATAGTTCACTAGAGGTGGCTCTCCTTAGATAGATAACATGCTGGGTGAACAAATTACATCGGGGCAATTGACAAACACCGAGAAAGCAATACATGCATATACTAATCATCTTGACTCCTTTGAGACTTGATTGGGCATTACAACATTATACATAGACCGCCATCCAACTACATCTATGACCAATAATCCACCTTCAGGTTATCATCCGAACCCCCTCCAGTATTAAGTTGCAAGCAACAGATTATTGCTTTACGAATTGCGTGTAAAGTAAACAATACGATTGTTCTATGAACAAAGGATTGTTGTTTTCTCCCTAGTAGCAACAACACATCTAGTACCTTAGAGATTTCTGTCACTTCCCCAGATTACTAGAGGCATGAACCCACTATCAAGCATAAATACTAACTCTTGGAGTTGCTAGCATCTACTTGGCCAAGATAGCTACTAACAACAGAAAGCATGCAAGATCACAAATAACAAAGACATGATAGAATCAATAATCAATCTGAAATAGCATCTCAATATCCATCGGATCCCCGCATACACAACATGCAGAATTACAAACAGATGATCTTGATCATGAACGGAGCTCACAAGATCTAGACATGAAAGCACAAAGGAGGAGAACCATCCATCTAGCTACTACATGGATCCGTAGTCCAAGGATGAACTACTCACGCATCACACCAGAGGCTTGCATGGTGATGAAGAAGGCCTCCAGGGTGAATTCCCCTCTCCGGCAGGGTGCCGGGAAGAGCTTCAGATCCCTCTCGATCTAGGGATGGAGATGACGGCGGCTACAGACTCTTTCGTGGATTTTTGATCGGGTACTTAGGGTTTTTGTCCCGAGGGCAATATATAGGCGGAAGGAGAGGCCGAGGGGGTGCCGGGAGCGGCCACACCACCCCCTGGCGCGGGCCAGGTGGTGTGGTGGCCCCATGTCCCCTCTCCGTCTCGTATTCTGGCACTTGATGACATCCGGAAAAATAGGCACTTTGGCTTTTGTCCCGTCCAATTCTGAGAATATTCATTTTCTAACTTTCCTGAAACCAAAAACAGCAGAAAACAGGCAGCTGGCACTATGGCTCTTGTTAATAGGTTAGTCCAAGAAATCATATGAAAAGTACTCCAAAGTTGGAACAAAACACAAGAAAGTGGACAAAAGCAAGCATGGAACATAAAAAATTATAGATACATTTGCAATGTATCATGTGGCCACCCTGGCCCACTCCAACCTCTCCCCTATGGCGTATATCATCCTCCCAAAACCCTAAGACTCGGGGAGCGACCACAGAAAGATTCCGCCGCCTCTGCGGGGCGGAAAACACCGAGAGAGAAAGATCTCTCCAGCAGACAAATTTCTGTCGGGGGAATTCCTTCCCGAAGAGGGGAGATCATCGCTATCAACACCACCATCAAGCTGTACTTCATCGGGATCATCATCATCATCATCACCACCATCATCACCATTAGCACCCTCATCACCATCTCCATATTGCTGTAACAATTGTGTTGAATCTTGCATAGTTCATAGGGGAAACTTTCCCGGTGTTGATTACTCCTTGTAGTCGATGCTATTGAGTGAACCGTTGAATCATTGTTTATGTTCAGATTGTTATACATCATTATTCCATCTCTGATCATGATCCACATGATGTCTTGTGAGTAGTTCGTTTTGTTCTTGAGGACATGGGAGAAGTCATGTTGTTAGTAGTGGAGTTGTGTTGACAAAGATTCAATAGTTTGATATTTAAGTTGTGGTGTACTTCTTCTAGTGGTGTCATGTGAACGTCGACTACATGACACTTCACCTATATGGGCCTAGGGGAATGCATTGTGTATTCGGCTACTAATCGTAGGGGTTGCCGGAGTGACAGAAACCTGAACCCCCCTTAGGAAACCATTGCACAAGGGACGTAAGGGTCTTAGAGTTTAAAGTTGTGGTTAGGTTTCTACCTTAATTACTTTCTTGTACTTACGGATGTTTGCAAGGGTAATAATCACAAGTATGTATTAGTCTTGGATGGGGCGGTACATTAGCACGGGTTCACCCACACAACACTTAGCAAGCTAAAGAAGATTAATCAACTATATGAAGCGAAAGCACTTGACAGTCTTCCCATGTGTCCTCGAGAACGTTTGGTCATCTTAAGTAATACAACCGGCTTATCCTTTGCTGCATAAAGGATTGGGCCACTTGCTGCATTTATTCCTATTGTCTTTTATTTACTCGTACTTTGTTTACTTGCTTTATCGAAAACCCCTAAAAATCCGTTTGCTAAGTATTTGCAGAGAATTTCTGATCCATACCACTAGCCAGCACCTTCTGCTCCTTGTTGGGTTCGACACTCTTACTTATCGAAAATAATGCGATACACCCCCTATACTTGTGGGTCATCAGGGACACAAGAGACTTCTTGTATCTTGATTGCAGGGTTGCTTGAGAGGGATACCTTTGACCACTTCCTCCCTGAGTTCGATAAACGTTGGGTGATCCACTTAAGGGAAACTTGCTCCTGTTCTACAAACCTCTGCACTTAGAGGCCCAATACTGTCTACAAGAATAGAAGTGTGTGTAGACATCATCTACCCTTAGATCAAATTATTTTACCCAAAGATAAGGTTTTAGCAAAGGTCATTTTTTTGAATGGGATAGGCCTCGAAGGGCCTGGAAGCTCACGTTAAAAGCAAACAGTGGATGTACAAGATTACATAGAGGACCCCATGAGAAAAGAAAATTACACTTAGGTCCCCCAATATTTGCAGAAAAGACCCTTCTAAAGATTTTCTCAGTGCAATCGAGTCTTCCTCTTTCTCCACTGTCGAGCAAAAGGAACGGCAAGGCCGCCGTCAAGCATCGCTGCGGGGACGAACCACTTGCCTCGATGTCGCCGATGAGCGCGACCGCCGATCCAGAAGAGGGCCTCCCAATGGAGGTTGAGCTTTGCCGGAGCTCACCGGCGTCGACCATGGGCGAGAAATTGCCACAGATAGAGAGCTCGCGAGAAGTGCTTCTACATATCCCGCCGCTGCGCGTGGAAGATCCCCAGTCGTCGCCAGCAGGAAAGCGCGCCCTGCCCCCAAACCCACTCCTGCCACGGGTGGAGGGGCACCGGCGAAAGAGATCAGCATGGCCGGGAACCAACCACGCAACAGCAAACCACGAACTCCACCGGCATCCTCGTTTTCAGTCGCTTACCCCTCGCCACCATGGCCGGCCATGTCGAAGACGAAAACAAGGAGGCCGGCAGCGCGCGGCCTAGAATGGCGCATTATTCTATATCGCAGATTCGCTTGGAGTCGCATCCATGGTGTCTTCAACCTCCGAAACGCGCCTGGAACAACCCACCACGGCCTCCTACCGCCGCGCCACCGCACCAGGAGGCAGAATCTGAGGCCCCTCCCGCTCACGGTCGCAGCCACACAGAAATCCCTCCACCCCTCTCCGCCACGGCCGGCCGGAGGAGGGGGAGCGGGCGAGCCACCGCAAGAGAGGAGAGGCACCGAGCTACAACAGCTGGAGCACTTCTAGCCGCAAATCCCCAAAACGCCCGAGCCGCCATGGCCAGACGCGAAGCGGGGAGCAGCTTGCCGCGACCCCAACTGCGCCGCCGTGCCTTATTTGAGGCGAGACTGGCCTTCCACCGCGACGACGCCGCCGCGCCGGCGAACAGGAAGAGGAACAGCCTCACGCGACGGATCTGGCACCAAGGTCTCGATGCAGTCCTCCGGGCATTAAGCCCATAACCGGCACAAGGCCACCACAAAAACCTACTATATACAGGGGGCCACCGGAGACGGGCCGCAGCCTCTCTCCATCGGCGGCGCTGGTGAGATCGGCGACAGCGCGACCTGGGGCAGGCGCCTTTTTCTTCGGGTACTGTAGCAGGGGTTGGAGAAGAGGGAGAGAAGCTGTACTTTTTGTTCGCAAAGGTCATATTTAAACTTATCGCAGTCAACTTGATGATCTACTTTAGTTCCACCAAGTTAAGAGAAGCTTCAATCTCTTTGACAAGTTTTATTTAAAAGCGCAAAATTATCCGGATTTTCTATGCATGAATGCAATGCACACATCTGTGTTCAGCTTATTTCTAAGCTCTAATGCTGGGGTGTTACACGGTGCTACCCGGCGGGCGGTTTGCAGACTGCAAAATCGAACGGGCATTCCGATACGAGCGATTGACTAAAGCTCACTAGCTCTTTTTCTTAATACAGGGGTTTGAATCGTTAATAGGTCGCTAAAGAGAGATACTCAATTCTAAACATGAGAAATTAGCTCACAAATACTAGATGACAAAACTGCTGATGTCATCAACATTAATTGCAAAATATTAAAAATTTAGAGTGTTTCGTAGATTAAACGGTTTATCAGATTTAGAATTTGCTTTCACCGTTGGGCTAGTCACGACGAGATTTTTAAAACTAGATCCCATATTGGTATATTCTGACAACTTTTTTTCTAATCAACAGTTATCCATCCGTAACACGTGAGTTATCCAAATCATAACATATAAGTTACCCACTTAATAACATGTAAATTATCCACCACTATAAAAATCCCGCAGATAGAATATAAAATTTATGTGTTGGATAACTTATATGTTTTAGTGTAGATAACTTACATACTATAACATGAATAAGTCACGTGTTAGGGTGGGTAACACAATTTTGTTTGCCCCAAAAGTTAACCATCAGTAACACGAGAGTTATGTAGGCTTTAATATATAAGTTACCCACTCAATAAGTTATCCACCACTACAAAAAATTAATCATAAATAGAATATAAAAGTTATTCTAGCGGTTCGGCTTCGTCATCCGTCGCCGCTCTCTTGTCGTACACGCTACTCTACCTCGTAAGACTATCGCGTCAAACATTAAACATAATTTAAAAACAAATTAAATCTAAGCTTCTTTCGCATAACATATAATAAATAGAGTCTTATGCCCTACCACCCACCACCCTAAGTCGTAGTGAATAAATGTAACACACAATAAATAGTCTAGCGGCTCGGCTTTATCGTCTGTGCCGCTACCGCGGGATACGAGCGATGAAGCCTCGGGCAAAAAACACAAAATTAACCTAATGTTAGAAAGAAATCACAAAATAACCTGGTTTTAGAAAAAATTCACGATCTAACCTATTTGCTTGGCGTCCTACCGGACGGCTCCACGTCAATGGGATGACACCGTCCGAAACGGCGTCATACCTAGCATGGCGCAACAGTCAAAGGCGCCCACCCCTGCTAGCATGCCACGTCAGACAAGACCATGGTGCCTTTGACTATTGCACCATGCTAGGTATGGCGCCGTTTCGGATGGACGTGGCGGTCATCACCCGGCCCTTGCCCACTCCTGCTAGCATGGCGCCATGGACGACGGCGCCATGGTACTTAGTGAATAGTGATTCGAAAATAGTTTTAGATAAGAGGCCCAAAAAATATGTTTGAAAGGAAAGAAAATCAGTGCTCAAATTCTCAAAACACACGTGGCACTTAACCTGTCTTTTTAGAGAGCGGAGAATAAAAAAAATCTTTTCAAGAGAGCAGAGAATAAACGTACTCCATCCGATCCAAATTAGTTGACTTAGATTTGTCTAGATTCAAATGTATCTAGACTTGTTTTAGTGCTAGATATCTTCGAATTTAGGCAAAACCAAGTCAACTAATTTGGGTCGGAGGGAGTACATTTAGTGAAAAAAACTAGCACTGACATGCATATGTGATGCATTTCTTCGGAAAAAATAAAATAGCGCCAGCAAATTTGTTCTTTCCATGCCTGGAATTTCCACGGGTACGAGGACGTTTTTCCACTTTGCCTTTTCATTTCGCTTTGCTTCCCTCTCTTTTACTCGCTCGTTTTTTTCCTTTTACCCCCATGGTCTGCTCTGCTCCGAGCGCATGCTTACTAGTACACCTTTGCTCTGCTTTTCCAATGTGAGGCGCGTCGTCCGGTGGGTTAACCACCCTGCCCAGCCCAACCAACGCCCACCGCAGACACACGAAAGGCGGCGTGAACAAGTAAAGAATCCACCCCAGGCTCTCACAGGCTGCCACCGTAGCAGACGGACGGAGCACGCAGTGGCGTGCCTGCGAGATCTATACCCGCTAGGCGGGTAAAGAAGGTCCAGTACCGGCGCGGGGCGCGGCTGATCGAGCGGAGGTAGAGTGATGGCGCCATGTGCGCGGTGCGCCGCCCCAGCGCGCTGCCCCCGTGGGCCTCGTAAGCCGCGCCGCATGGATCCTGCTGAGATGCGTACAGTAGCGGAGAGGAGAGGAGAGGAGAGGGGGAAGATGGGGACGCCGGCCGGACGGCTCGTCCTCCGCGCCGATCGCGACTGACAGCGTGCCGCGTTTCGTGGCTTTTCACACGGGGCCTTATTAAATGGAGGAGCTGGAGCCTGCGTGGCCAAGCCGGTGAAGCGAAAGCCTACCGGCCGGTGATATATGTCCCCTCCCTGTTCGTTTCGTCTCGGTCATTTTTGTTTTCACGGTGCGGAGGGAAGAGCGAGAGGGAAACCGTTTTCTTTTTCACAAAACAAACGATCGCGTCACTAAACAACCAAAGTATTCGTTGGGGATTTGCTATCAATCGCTTGACTGATCTTCAGTTTGTGGATAGTCGCCGTCCCTTTTATTTTTTCTGTTTGCCCGGTAGCCAGTTTGAGGTGTCAGCGCCACCGCCGGGCGCCGGAGACGGCCTCCACGGCTCCATCGGAAACAGTGGTTTGGGGCGGTGATTCACCGGAACTCACGGTAAAGGAGAGTTCGGACTTCGGAGGGATGACACCTGATCCGACGGCGTCTAAACATAGACGTCGTCGCCCGGGCAGAGAAGAGAGCAGGGAGACCAATACGAGGCAGCACAGTTTAGATGAGACAGACGTCATCATCACAAATCAAGTGTCAAACTACAGTGTGAACACATAGAAATCAAAGTCAGATACGACTGACATCAGCTCTGCAGAATTTGTATATACGTCACTATTTGTCTATTTAAGCTTCGGGAACGAAACTATGAATTTGCTTTTACGATACAAACTATGGGCTTCTTTGATCAAGTGAATGACATAGGAATTTTGTACTAGTGTTTTTGTCCTTGGAAATTTTTCCTTTGTGTACCATTCGATTTGTAGGATTGAAATCCTTAGGAATGCATATCATTTTTTTCTATAAGATTGCATTGCACTATGTTTTGAAGGAAAATTTTCCTATACTCAAACCTCATCTTACAATTCCTTTATCTTTCCTGTGAATCAAACGCTACTTAAGAAAAAAATTCGTAGGTTTCAAATCCTATAGGATTCAACTGGACGTGACGTTTTAATCCTGTGGATTTCCTGTTCCTGTGTTCGAATCAAACAGTCCCTATATATCCCCAATGCTTCTTCTAGCCTTGATAACAAGCATATGAGAAGCATAGGAGGGGAAATGAAGAGGATAATTGCGCAAAATTACGTATCAAAGGCCGTAAGAAAGAACCGGGGACGGAACAGGCCTGGCCGCCAGACTCTGGACCAGACTAATCCTGGCCTGGCTCTTCTTGACACGGAAGGACGGGCGGGCGGGCGGGGCACTCTGAACGAGCGATCGTTGTAGGCGAAGCAAACAAATCTGATGCTGCTGCTGCTGCTGCTGGGCAATAATTTCCGGCCGGCGCGGGCAGGTTCCTCCCCATCTCGTGTCCAGATTACGCAACGTCGGTCGATCGATCGATGGTTCACAAAAGTGGCGTCCGGCGACGTCGCGCGATCACGATGGCGACTGCGTGCCGCGTCGTGCGTGCCCGCAGCAATGATGGACCGGACGGACGGACGCCGTTGCACCTAACGTTGTTCGTCGGTAGCGCGCCTAGACGTGATGCCACCGGAACGGCCGAATGATGATGAGCCGAAGTGCCGAACCTCCGGCGATCCAGCTGCACGAGTTTTTATTTTTCCATTTTCTTTCGCGGACCAATAGACGCCAAACAGTTCTTCAATACACACTTTTTTTTGAGGTGGTATTAGCAGCATAAAAAAAATCCAAACCTGTTTTTCAAAACTCAGATAAAATGAAATCTCAAATGTCTAGAGAGGTGCCTATGTGGCCACTCAAAATATTTCAAAAGACCCAAAAGGAATCAAATAAAAACTCAAAGAAGCCACTCGTTCATCAAAAAGCAGAATATGTCCAGAAAAACATATGTTGGAAACGTTATTATTTTGACCACTTAGACATGTCATGAATTTTTGCCAATTTTTTTCATATATAGGGAGAAAAAGTTGTAACTACGGTCGATATTTGAGATCAAACAGATTACCAAAAAATCATAAAAATATTTCAGTGAACAACAACGTGGAGGAATATGTAACTCTAAATAGTTTTGTCAACTTTAAACATCCGAATGGGTAAAACTTAAAACTTTATTGAAAACTACAGAAGTAAAACTGAAATAAAACTCTCTTGCAATAACAAGAGTGCAAAAGAAAATCAACCAGGTTGCCTCCCGTAAAGCGATTTCTTTATAGCCATATAGTTAGGCTTAGATACCTATTTTAGGATGGGCAAAGATCATGTGGACACTTGTACCTCTATGCCACCTCCTTACTTGGAAAGTGATCCATGTATTTCTTGTGAGGGAACTCAAACTTTACATTCCCTTCTTTTAAATCAATGGCAGCCCTTGTGCTTCTCAAAAAGGTCTTTCAAGATTATAGGACTAGAGGTTTTACTTCCCATATCCATGATAATGAAATCAACAGGAATAAATGTCATGTGTAATTTAACCATGATATCATTAAATTTACCTAAAACATGTTTGGTATAATCATCAGCAAGTAAGAGATCTATATTACATTTTTCCATTTTTTTCAAGTTCAGGCAAGTCATATAATTATTTTAACAAAACAGAAACACTAGATCCTAGACCTAATATAGCATGTTGAATTTATTTGTCAATACTAACTAATATCTTAGGGATCCAAACATCCCCAAGCTTAGGTGGTACCATAGCTTCATTATATCTTCAAACTTTTTTCAATGACATAGTTAGCTATGTATGATCCAAATCCTCCTTGATGAACATTACAAGATGAATCATTAGATTTTTTTTGCAAAAGACTAATGATTTCATGCAAGATAAATCTATCAAGATTTAGTAGAGGCTCATTAATTTTATCACTTGGCATTTTAACTTCCTCTACTTGTTTATCTTTCTTCTCTTTAACTACCCAAGTTCCTTTATTTTTCTTTTCTTTATCTGTAGGGACCTTAAGATCATGATATTTAGGATTTTCCTTGGGCATACCTTTGAAAGAAGCGGGAATTTTAAGTAAATGACCAAGACAAAATACTCTTCTTTCAACGCCTATGAGTTTCTTGCCATCCTTTTTAATTTTTTCTTCACAAGTATCAAGTTTATGAATGATCAGAGACATCTTATCCTCTAACTTGGGTATAATATATTTAGAAAATAGTTCTAAATGATCTATATTCCTCTTATCAAGTAATCTTTTAGCATAGTACTCAATTCTTTTTCCAACAGATGTAAGTAAAGCAGGAATATCTTCCACTTCTCTCATTTTCCTAATATGGGTTCCAAAGATATTTTTTATTGTAATAGAGTAACCTTTTGGTGCTGATAAAACAAAACTACCCCCTGAAGAAAAGTATAAGGCATTTATGTACTCCCTCTGATCCATATTAATTGTCGCTGAATCAGGTGAATCTATCACTAAAACATGTCTAAATACATCCGATTCAGCGACACTGAATATGGACCAGAGGGAGTACCAAGGTTCTAATCCATAGTAAAAAAAGAGATTCATCTTTTCTTCTCCACATGGGTTGGGATCCTCACTATATATTTTGTGTATCCTAACCCAAGCATCTTTTAATGTTTCCCCATAATTCTGCTTAAAAGTGGAGGTACTACTCCCAACTGAATTTCCCATTTGAGGCTTAACAAAAGTTTCTCCATTCATTTCTCCCATGATTACAAGAAAAGTAATTAATTTTTACGAATTTTTGTGTATAGGAAAAGGTAAAAACTAAAACTAAAAGGGAAGCAAATTAAAAAAATAAAAGAATAAGAAAGATAGAAAACAGGACAAAAATGGCTTTGTAAATCTAAAGGACAAGGAAAACTCATAGTGGTGCAACCTCCCCAAACTTACATGCTTGCACAAGCCTGATGATAATGCTACTTTGGTGTTGTTGATAGATCCCCAACAATGGCGCTAGAAAATTGTCTTCATGACACCAGCTCTATGTGTGCCAAATCGTTGGGACTCCAAGTGCAAAGTGATGTAGCAAGCGTATTTTTCCCACAAGGGTGACTCAATGGTTCATATCGAACTTTCGGGGATCCCTACACAAGCAACAGATAATTACATTACACATTGCGTGTAAAGTAAACAATACAATTGTTCTATGAACAAAGGATTGTTGTTTTCTTCCTAGTACCAATAACACATCTAGTACCTTAGAGATTTCTGTCACTTCCCCAGATTACTAGAGGCATGAACCCACTATCGAGCATAAATACTAACTCTTGGAGTTGCTAGCATCTACTTGGCCAAGATAGCTACTAACAACGGAAAGCATGCAAGATCACAAATAACAAAGACATGATAGAATCAATAATCAATCTGAAATAGCATCTCAATATCCATCGGATCCCCGCAAACACAACATGTAGGATTACAAATAGATGATATTGATCATGAACGGATCTCACAACATCTAAACATGGTAGCACAAAGGATAAGAACCAACCATCTAGCTACTACATGGACCCGTAGTCCAAGGATGAACTACTCACGCATCACACCGGAGGCTTGCATGGTGATGAATAAGGCCTCCAGGGTGAATTCTCCCTTTCGCCAGGATGCCGGGAAGAGCTTCAGATCCCTCCCGATCTAGGGATGGAGATGACGGCGGCTACAGACTCTTTCGTGGAATTTTGATCGGGTCCTTAGGCTTTCTGTATCCGAGACATCTTATAGGCGAAAGAGGAGGCCGAGGGGGTGCCCTAGGCGGCCACACCACCCCCGGCATGGGCCAGGCCTGGCCGCGTGGCCAGGTGGTGTGGTGGCCCTCTAGCCCCTCTCCGTCTCGTATTCTGGCTCCGTGTCCCCCTCAGTGAAAAATTGTCTTTGGCTTTTGTCCCATCCATCCGAGAATATTCATTTTCTGACTTTCCTAGAACCAAAAACAACAGAAAACAGGCAGCTGGCACCGTGGCATCTTGCTAATAGGTTAGTCCAAGAAAGTGTATAAAAAGTACTCCAAAGTTGCAAAAAAACATAAGAAAGTAGATAAAGACCAAGCATGGAACATCAAAAATTATGGATACGTTAGCAACGTATCAACATCCCCAAGCTTAACTCCTGCTCGTCCTCGAGTAGGTAAGTGATAAAAAGAAAGAATAATTTTTGAGGTGAAATGCACCATCATAAACTTGATAAACTATTTGTAAAACATTGATAGCTGGGATCATAGTACTTCAACATAGCATGAAAGATAAAGTTCTACCAATAAGACATAGCAACTATGTTGCAACATGAAAAGGCACAAACAAAAGATTCATGCATAACAATGCTTTGCAAGACATTTGTTTGTTTCACATAAAGAAAACATAGCATAGTGGCATTTAGCTTGTCCCTCATAGAGTAGCAAACATAAATGCATAGGACACCTTCAAAGTTCATAAGAGTGACTAGATACAAGTAGTTTAAGAACAAGCAATATCAAGTTATGCATCAATCATGGTCTTGGGACAATGCACATAGAACTAAGAATGGCCACAATGCTCTCAAAGTAGGTGCATAAAGGTAGAAGGTGGAGACTCAACATAAAAGTAAAAGAAAGGCCTTCATAGAAGGAAGTAGAGATTCAAGTTTCATAAAGAGCTTCCAAAAATTATGGTACTTGTTAGCTTTCAGCTCTCATTGCCCCTACCATAAGCATCTTTAGGTGATTAAGGTTAAAGTGATACAACTAAGAGGATATGCTTGACAAGTTATAAGCCGAAATCTCATGCCCCTTACTTATGAAGACCGAACCTCATGCTACTCAGCTTCAGTCACAAGTAAGCTCTTGTCATTGTAAGTACATATGTATCATCGAGAACCGCCAACAGGGTACCCCTTACACATGATACAAGATCTATCCCATAATCAAAATGACAAGGCAAGCAGACAATGAGCATCTCAACGATCTTTTTATTTGCTATTTGCATAGGTTTTTATTGAGGATGCTTCATAGAATGCTCATTATCGTTATGCTGCAAGTTCCCACCATGATTAGGCATGGCTTAGGCTAGCGGCCTAGGCGTTTCTCTAACACACATACAAACTCCATGATCTTACAAGTTCCCCTTTTATTTCACACCGTCGAGATCCATAAGCAAAAGAACATGATATCAACGGGGTACAATGTACAAGTGCAATGTTGAAAGCGTTCCCCATGATACATGGTTCTGCTAACTTCAACTTATAAAGTGCAAGCATATACGCAACAAAGATGAACACAATGGTTCAAGTTTATTAAATGCAAGAAAGTAAAGTGTGCCATCAAGTTCGTGAGAGCTTTATCACTAATTTTCACATAACAAGTTTAATTTGGGAGGTAGATAAAAACATGAATATACTTGGAATAGCAAATGCTAATAGGTAGGTATGGTGGACTCTTTGGAATAACTTGGTTTTAGGAGTTGGATGCATGAGTGGAACTCATACTTGGTTACACAGGCTAGCAAAAGACTGGGAGCGACCAACTAAGAGAGCAATAATGGCCATAATAATGCAAAGCGACAAAACATTATTAATTAAAGCATAAAGTGATATTACAAGTCGAAAACTAAAGGATCGTAAAGGCTATGGTGACTTGGGATAGTCATAACATGGTGTGAGCATGCGCCAAGTCAACCCAAATAAAGCATCAAAGGAGAATACCACAATTCTATGCTTTAGTATGCTAAAACAACGCATGATTCTTTCAAGGCACATTAAGCAATCTGAATTGTTTATAACATGTCATGCTACAGCAAAGATCACTAAGCATAAAGCCAAAACAATATCAAGCATGGCATGACAAAGCATAAACCACTGTCAAAAACAAGCTCTCTTTACCACTTAAGCATGAACTTTCCTACTCTTTTTCCAATCCAAACCAAACTATTTGAAAACCAATGTAGGAAAGAGGGGGTCCAACCAATTTATTCAAAAAACTAAGAAAACAAAGCAAACCAAAACCAAAACAAAAACGAAGACGCTCCAAGAACAACACAACTGTGCATGAAACAATAAAAATGAAGTGTTTGGAAGAAACCTGTGATTTTTATTGATGAAGAAGGGGATGCCTTGGGCATCCCCAAGCTTTGACGCTTGTACTTCTTGGATATTTCTTGGGGTGACACGTGTGGCATCCCCAAGCTTGAGCTTTAGTCCATTCTTCATCTCATTACATCATTCTCTCCATACACCTGAAAATTTTCCTTCATACAAAACTTCACACAATCTTTATTAGCAACATTAGTGCACTCAAGATAATAAGTCTTTGGGTTCAGTTTCAACACCAATAAAACTTCCATTAAGACACAATCTACTATAGAACTTCCCTCAAAACTCTCAATTCCCCAAAGAGAACTCAAAAAGGAACCAACAAGAAGCAAATGCAAATAATGTAAGAAATCTGTCAAAACAGACCAGCAGGTAAAAACCAATTTTATCGAAGACCTTCTGTTGCTCAAATCAAAAAGTGTTGAACTAACGAAAGTTAGATAACAACCTGGGGAAGAAGCACAAAACTTCACGCCTCAAAACAACGTATAGAGATTTTACACGAATGTTTACGGTGAAGAACAAAAATCTATTTCGAGATAGCAACTTTCCCAAGCATTACCTCTTTCTCATTAGAGGTTACTCTTGGCAGGATAAGGAGAGGTTATTACAGAAGTAATAACTTCCAAGACTCATCTAAAACTTTTGGGTTATCTCCCAATAAGTACTTTTCTTTAACGCCTTTAAGTTAGGCATAAGAAGCAAGAAAGGAATCAAGTGTTCTCAAATGAAGAAGCATTAAAACCAAATGTCTTGCCCTTACCTCTCTTACTTTTATTCTTAACCTTGGGGAACATATGACTATTTGGTCGAGAAGCAAAGTGCATGGTGCCCTTTCCCACATCTATTATTGCTCCAAGGAGCTTCAATAGGGCTCTTCCAAGTGTAATTTGTCCTTTTCCTACACATTCAATAACAAGATAATCAGTAGAAACCATTTTCCCTAGGATCTTTCTAAACACTCCTTCAGCTATTCCAATGGGTAATATTGTGGCATTATTAACAAGAAATATTTCTTCTCCTCCTTCAAAAAGCCCCCAAAGATTCAAAGATTCAAAGATATCTTTGGGCATAAGACAAAATTCAGACATGATATCACAGCGAGCATGAAAAGTTTCATTATTTATAACAATCTTTACTGTGGGGAGCCACTTTGAGGGTTCAGAATTTATGGGAACATAGTCATGATGCTCTCTAAGTGTATTATAGCAATATTTTAAACTAGCAGTGCTGGTCTCAAGAGTATTCAATCTAGCAAATATGTTTATGAAGGAAGAATCAGATTTGCTAGGCAAGCTGTAAGTAAAGACCAACGACACATTGCAAATGTATCTATAATTTTTGATGTTCCATGCTTGGTTTTATCCACTTTCTTGTGTTTTGTCCACACTTTGGAGTACTTTTCATATGATTTCTTGGACTAACCTATTAACAAGAGCCATAGTGCCAGCTGCCTGTTTTCTGTTGTTTTTGGTTCCAAGAAAGTCAGAAAATGAATATTCTCGGAATTGGACAGGACAAAAGCCAAAGTACCTATTTTTCCGGAAGTCATCAGATGCCCAAATACGAGACGGAGAAGGGCTGGGGGCCGGCCACACCACCTGGCCACGCGGCCAGGCCTGGCCCACGCCAGGGGGTGGTCTGGTCGACCCCAGCACCCCCTCGGCCTCTCCTTCCGCCTATAAGATACCCTCGGGACGAAAACCCTAAGTACCCTTTCAAAAATCCATGAAAGAGTCTGTAGCCACTGTCATCTCCATCCCTAGATCGAGAGGGATCTGAAGCTATTTCTGGCACCCTGCCGGAGAGGGGAATTCACCCTCGAGGCCTTCTTCATCACCATGCAAGCCTCCAGTGTGATGCGTGAGTAGTTCATCCTTGGACTACAGATCCATGTAGTAGCTATATGGCTGGTTCTCCTCATTTGTGCTTACATGTCTAGATCTTGTGAGCTCCGTTCATGATCAAGATCATCTATTTGTAATTCTGCATGTTGTGTTTGCGGGGATCCGATGGATATTGAGATGCTATTTAAGATTGATTATTGATTCTATCATGTCTTTGTTATTTGTGATCTTGCATGCTTTCCGTTTTTAGTAGCTATCTTCGCCAAGTAGATGCTAGCAACTCCAAGAGTTAGTATTTATGCTCGATAGTGGGTTCATGCCTCTGGTAATCTAGGGAAGTGATAGAAATCTCTAAGGTACTAGATGTGCTGTTGCTACTAGGGAGAAAACAACAATCCTTTGTTCATAGAACAATCATATTGTTTACATTACACGCATTTCGTAAAGCAATAATATGTGGCTTGCAACTTAATACTGGAGGGGGTTCGGATGATAACCTGAAGGTGGATTATTAGTCATAGATGCAGTTGGATGGCGGTCTATGTATAATGTTGTAATGCCCAATCAAGTCTCAAAGGAGTCAAGAGGATTAGTATATGCATGTATTGCTTTCTCGATGTTTGTCAATTGCCCCGCTGTAATTTTTTCACCCAGCATGTTATCTATCTTAAGGAGAGCCACCTCTAGTGAACTATGGATCCCGGTCCTTTTCTTTTACATACAATCTACAGACTGTTTACTGCTTTGTGTTTACTTTCTGCAAACTATTACTTCCTTCCATTCGATACGTTTAATCCTTTGTTTTCAGCAAAGCACGGTGAGATTGACAACCTCATCGCAAGTTGGGGACAGAGTTCTGTGGTTGTGTTGTGCAGGTCTCCACGTTGCTACTAGCACCGGTAGTGTGCCCTGCCAAGGCTCAGCTAGCAACACCTTTGGGGTGTTTCCTTGCTCCTAGTGGTTCGATTAAACCTTGGTTTCATAACTGAGGGAAACTTGCTGATGTGCTCATCATACCTTCCTCTTGGGGTTCCCAACGAGCTCTACATGAATACTAAGCCATCAACCAACTTCTTTATGGCATTAACAACATCATCCTCATTGCATTGGAGGAAATCTCCTCCCACTACAACATCCAAAGCATATCTACAGCAAAGAGCAATTCTAAGGTAAAAACTGCTAAGGAACAAGCTTTGAGTCATTTTAGGTTCAGTTTTTTCATGTAGATCGGAGATTCTAGACCAAGCTTACTCTCTTCAATTCCTTGTTTAAAAGCTAAAATCATTTCCTCAGGTGACATAGTGATTGGAGCAATGCTAGACATAATGGCAACTTAAGATAGGAACTATTTTTTGTGTTTTTAATAAAGAAAGCAAACTAGTGAAACTAATTTTTTGTGTTTTTGATAAAGAAAAAAGAAAACAAGCAGAACATAAACTAAGCAAAACAAAAACAACAAAGTAAAGAGATTGGTTATGAGGGACTCCCCTTGTGAAGATGTCCTTGTCTCCTCGACAATGGAGCCAGAAAAATAGCTTGATGGCCCAAAATATATCGAGCTCGTTTTGGAACCCCAAGAGCAAGGTATGATGAGCACAGCAGCAAGTTTTCTCTCAGTTATAAAGCCAAGGTTATCGAACTAGTAGGATTAAGGAAACACCTCCAAGGTTTTTTTGCCAACTTGGAATCCTGCACAACACAACCACAAAACTTTGCCCCCAACTTACAATGAGGTTGTCAATCTCACCGGTTTTGCTAAAAACAAAGGATTAAACGTATTGTGTGGAAGATAGTAATTGCTTGCAGAAAGTAAAGAGAAAGCAGTAAACAGTTGTAGATTGATGATAAAAGAAAGGATCGGGGTCCATAGTTCACTAGTGGTGGCTCTCCTTAAGATACATGACATGTTGGGTGAACAAATTAGAGTGGGGCAACTGACAAACATCGAGAAAGCATACATGCATATACTAATCATCTTGACTCCTTTGAGATTTGATTGGGCATTACAACATTATACATAGACTGTAATCCAACTACATCTATGACTAATAATCCACCTTTAGGCTATCATCCAAACTCCCCGCGAAGTGTTGCACTTGAGGCACTCAAGTCGTTGGAGCCAGAAGGAGTGCAAGGACTTCATCACGACCTTGAGGTCGGCTTCGTCTCGTCTACATCAACCACGCTCTCCTGAGCATTGACAATGCTTTTCGGTCTTCAAGGGTAAGTTCACGAAAAGCCCCTCCCATTACTGTATTACTAATATATAGGTCCTGGCAGCTTCAGGGGTTCAGGGTCGTAGAGTAAAATTTATTGTTTTCATACGTGGAACCCCTACACAAGCAACAGATAATTGCATTACACATTGCGTGTAAAGTAAACAATACAATTGTTCTATGAACAAAGTATTGTTGTTTTCTCCCTAGTAGCAACAACACATCTAGTACCTTAGAGATTTCTGTCACTTCCCCAGATTACTAGAGGCATGGACCCACTATCGAGCATAAATACTATCTCTTGGAGTTGCTAGCATCTACTTGGCCAAGATAGCTACTAACAACGGAAAGCATGCAAGATCACAAATAACAAAGACATGATAGAATCAATAATCAATCTAAAATAGCATCTCAATATCCATCGCATCCCCGCAAACACAACATGTAGGATTACAAATAGATGGTCTTGATCATGAATGGAGCTCACAAGATCTAAACATGGTAGCACAAAGGAGAAGAACCAACCATCTAGCTACTACATGGACCCGTAGTCTAGAGATGAACTACTCACACATCTCACCGGAGGCACTCATGGTGATGAAGAAGGCCTCCAGGGTGATCTCTGGCCCCTCTTCGTCTCGTATTCTAGCTCTGTGTCCCCCTCTGTGAAAAACTGACTTTGGCTTTTGTCCCGTCCAATTCCAAGAATATTCATTTTCTGACTTTCCTGGAACCAAAAACAGCAGAAAACAAGCAGCTGGTACTGTGGCATCTTGTTAATAGGTTAGTCCAAGAAAATGTATAAAAAGTACTCCAAAGTTGGAACAAAACATAAGAAAGTATATAAAAACCAAGCATGGAACATCAAAAATTATGGATACGTTAGCAACGTATCACTTAGTTAGTTGTGCTAGTGTGACATATAGGTAAATTCACCTTAGTTGCATATCTAGAGAATTTACCTTTTGTGTCAAGCCCTAACTTGAAAAAGAGTAAAATTTGAAGTAGCACCTATTCACCCCCCCTCTAGGTGCCCATACGGTCCTTTCAATTGGTATCAGAGCCTCGGCTCTTTATTCGGGTTTAACCGCCTAAGTGTGTATGGGTAACCCTGAGGCAGATGGAGGGGGTGAGGCTAGCACTTCAGTGACCATGGTAGATCTCAAGAAGTTGGAAACAAGCTTGAGCTCTACCTTGGGCAACGAAATACAATAGTTGCGTCAACTAGTTCAACAACTTGTTAAGGAAAAGTCTGTCTCACCACCTCCCTCTCAAGAGGAAACGCCTCCTAACCCTAAGGAAAATGCTCCGCCTAAGCCAACGGGTGAATTAGTGGGGGACGAACACATTGGAACTAACTCCTCCACCAAAAAGGGTGATAGGAAGGAAGAGCACCATGCGGTTCCCAGATGGTACTCTCTTGACCCCCCAATCCCTCATCACCATATAAATAATAGAGGTGACCCACCTATGTTAGCTGCACATTCTTTTGCTCAATGGCAAGTTTTGATGTAATCTCATGTGTGCAGCTCTTGCATTGACTTGTGGAACATTATTGAAGAAGGACTCAAAATTGAGGATCCAACCAACTTGTCAAGAAGATAAGTGGTCAATAGTCAACTAAATGCCACCGCCTTCCACATGACTCAACTTGGAGTAGGGCCAAAGGACTTTCCCCACGTTGAGCACGTCAATATCGCCAAGGAAGCTTGGGAGGCTCTCATTGACTTATTTGTTGGGAATGAGAGCATGAGAAGAAATAGATATGATGCCCTGAGCAATGAAGCTGAAGGCTTCTATATAAAGGATGGTGAGGATCATGAAGATATGTATCGAAGACTCAAATCTACTACCATCACCTTTAGAAATGTTGGCGCCTCTCATATTTATGATGCTTGGATAAAGAGGAAGTATGTGAGTGTGATCATGCCCTTCGAGCCCATTGACTTGAAGAGTCTCTAAGTAAGACACAACTACCATCTGACCTCAAATGAAGTTATGCAAGAGATGTCTGCCTTCAAGGTTGCTGCTAAGAATGCCAAAGATTCCCGGGCTCGTGCCATTGGGATGAGCAGTGGTGTTAATCTTGTCTTGAAGGCCAAAGTTGTGGAAAATGAAGAAGAAGGAAGTGATGATGTGCTTAATATGAGCCATCTCGAAGATGTCAAGGTTGCTCATGGAGAATACATGGCCTTCTATGCGAGATTTTTTTGGAAATATCCCGCCAAGGCCAAGATGGAGATGCAACGAAGAAACAACCCAAGTGGTAGAAAAGAGAATGGTTCAAGATTGAGAATGTTGGAGATGTAACCCTAGTTACTCCAGAGTTGATGTGTTAAGTGACTCTAATAGAACAATGAAGGATTCACTCAAATATATATATGGAGGGGAAAGGCATTAAATGGACAAAATACATTGTAAAGAATATAGAAATAAAGAAAAAGAGAAAAAGAAACGCAACTGGGCTGACTTATGGCTAAATCGGCCCGTCCCTTGGCCTCCCGAGCCGGATCTGGCCTGAATCAGCGCTTGACCTGGCACCGGCCCAACTCTCACGCCGGCCTTGTCTCCCGGGTGGGCCGACATCAGCCAAAGTTGGCCCACCGCGGGCCTCCTCCCGCCAAACTCCTCACTCCCGCTCGACGCCACCACCGCGAGACCTCGCCTTGCTACCATCGTAGCATCCCCGGGTGGGCAGGATGGCGCCTTGATTCGGCCCATCGCGGGACCTTGCCTCGCCGACAACTCCTCTTCATCTGGGTGGGCCAGGTGACGACTAGTTCAGCCCACCGCGGGTCTCCACTCCACCGCGCCACCTCGTCTAGTCACCGCGGGAGCCTCGGCAGGACTCCCGGGAGTGGCTCGTTGCTCGGACTGGGTCGGATAAGAGGAGATCCCGGCTGGGCCACCCCAAGCCGGGTTAGCGCTAACCCTGGCTAGGCCGCCCCAGGCCAAATTCACTCCAAGTCCGGCTGGACCTTCAGAATCACCCTGCCCTGGGCTGAACTGACTCATAATTCGGCTGGGTAAGAAATAACTCGGCCAGGGCACTGTTCACTGCCCAGGTGGGCCCCATTTCTCCCCAGGCCGAGTTATTTTCCCCCACGGCCGAATTTCACTTCCCCGGGCCAAATTACTTTGTCCCGGATCTCACCGGACTCATATTTGGACCCACCATCAACCTCTACATCGACATGCTACCAAGTGAAGTCAAGCCTACGTCAGGTTCCAGTCTTGGGACGCCCCTGGCTCAGACAGGCCCTTTTGGTCCAAGATGCTAAGGAATATGCTGGGCATCTTGGGAGATGCTAGGGAATATGCCGAGCATCTCCTGAATATGCCAAGGAATATGCCGAAGGGATAAGACCGGGGACTCATTAAAGGACAAGATGACTGGGCAAAGCCCCACTAGACAGCTCATAGGAGTAGTTGTGATGACATACCTTGTCCCCTGGGCTCCCCTTTATAACGAGCACCAGGGGTAACGTTACACGGGAGGCCCTGAAGGGCTCCTCTCCCTGTGAATTTCACTTGCCCGGGCCGAATCCCATGCATGTATCAGAATCACGCCTCCACTTTGTCCAAAAAGTCCATGTGAAGTAATTATTTTACTGAACGGATGCATGTACTGCCTCATGCCATGCGCCTTGGTTTGATCCGTGGATGCGACAATCTGCCCACACAACGTTGCATAGTTTGCACGTGATATGGGTCTGAGTGGGATTAGCTTGTCCTTCCGTGATTTGGGATTGTATCTGCTGATTTTGATGAGACACGAACGGACTCCTAGTGGCGTACAGAGCACCACTATGATACGGATTTCGAAGGTCGAAGGCTACAGCTAGACGAACGGGTCGGCCTCGGTTCAGCTGGACGTTCTTCTCACATATCGCCTGGTGGCGACACGTCTTGCAGCCAGGATGATGGAACTTGATCTGAACACATGCCCAAGCATAGAAGACAGCGATGAAGCCTCCGCCGAGTCGCATAGAACTGACCGTGATGGCGAAATTGAAAATGTTGGCGTGGAGGAATCGGTCGATGATGATCTTGACGATGGTGATGGAGCTGAAGCGTCGAAGTAGATCTGTTCCTCGGACGCTGACGAATCATAGCTAGTGGGTGATGGGGCCGTCGAGATCGCAACATCAGCGCTTCCAGTTCCCATAGACGGCGCCAATTGACGAGGGTTTAACTCATCAATGCCCATTGTTATGGACTTAGGTTCAGGAATTGAGAAGCGCTGGAAATCTCGGTACGGCTAGCAAACAAGCACACAGGGACGCAAGGTTTACCCAGGTTCGGGCCTCGTAGAGGACCCTACTCCTGCTTGTCTGCTCTTGATTGATGATGATCCGAAGGATTACAATGTCGTCGATGGCGGTGTTGCGCAGATTGGATCTGGCGTATGAGAGATCGTAGATCTATCTATTTGGGGAGTCACGATGTCTAGATCTATTGTCTATTGTGGGAGTCGCGATGTCTAGATCTATTGTGGCGTAGCGTGTCTTAGGTCGTGTCCTCCTCGTTGGACCCTCCTAGCCTTTATATATGGGGAGGCTAGGTCTCAGGTACCAATACGAGTTGGTTACAAGTTGTATTCAAACTCTAGTCTTGAGGTTTCTTTGTCTTGTGCGTTTGGGAGTATGTGTCCATATGGGCTTCATACCACTCGAACCATCATAGGCATCATGGACCTTGGCAATTCGTCGAGTGGGCCTTCCGTCGAGCCGCACCAGGTAGGCCGTAGTCGAGTGCCTATTGGGCATACCCATGTCAGTATCCCCCGAGTGTCCATGCGAATCGTAGATTCGGGTGGAGACTCAAAAGTCTTGATCTTCACATTAGGATGTCGGAGTCGACAATTGTGTCGAGTGCATAGCACTTCTCCCGGAAGTTCATCGGGCCAGTCGAATTTGTAGTAGTTCATAGGGATGATGGTAAACGTGCCTGGTGCGCTCGATGGATCGGGACCAGTTAATTGCTCTAGGGCAAAAACAACGTCACCTACTCAAACTCGAGTCCCCAGACTCGAATCCGGAAATTGCTGGCGTAATTTGACTCAGGCCACGGAGGTCTTACAGGAGTCGAATTCCAGTGTATGGGTGTGAGCACTCGACGCGTCCGTCAAGGCATATTCATCGTACCTGCAGGCACGGATATATCTCTGGTAGTGCGCAGCAGATGCGTTGCCAGGCCTTATTCAGGTCTTATCTTCACGCTGTAAGCGCGGCATCCAAATTTTTTGTCATTGCGGAGATGATTCGGGTGGCCCAGGAGACGTAATCTCTTTGTAGGGAAAATATGAGGCGGAGTCGCCATAGCGTTCGAGTGTGGATGTTATCAACACATAGTATGATGTACAAATAATCATAGGGTGCGCGACCAGCGCCCCCTATGGGAGTAGCCCCCGAGTGCCTGGTTGAGTCGAAGACTCAAGCAGGGACTAAATAACTTTTGTGACTGTTGTCGTCTTTTGTTGCTTGTTTCAGTCGAAGATTCAGGCAGGGACTAAATAACTTTTGCGACTGCTGTCATCTTTTGTTGCTCATCAATGCTCATCAATGTCGTCTTTTGTTGCTTATTTTAGTCGAATATGCTTTCAGCGCCCCCTATGGGAGTAACCTGAAGTCCACAATCGAATCGTAGATTCGAGTGAAGGGTTTTCATGATGCTTGGATATTTCCACAAATTTCTTCAGGTGCGCGGCCAGTGCCCCCTATGGGAGTAGCCCCCGAGTCCTTAGTCGAATCGTGGATTTGAGTGAGGACTCAGAGCGTGTCACTCGAGGATCTTGTATATGCGCCACCAGCGCTCCAGTTTGGAGTAGCCCCCGAGTGTCTGGCAGAGTCGTAGACTCGGGCAGAGACTCGAGTCTTGTATCTTTGTAGATGTAGTCACCAATCATGCGAGAAGAAACCACAGGTGAGTCGATGATGCGGATGGATTCGACGCAATCACTTCTATCGGATGCGCGACCAACGTCGCGTGTGTGTAGCATCAAGCGATGCAACCATCCGAGGAGGGACTCGACTCGGGTCTTGAGTGTATGTCGTAGCCAGTTGTTTTGTCGACTCCTGTTGGAGGACCCGATAGAATAGCTCGACGCAATCGACATCCTTATAAGCTGCATAAAACATTAAGAATCATGAAGTATATGTATCTTGTAGAGAGTATTTGCTTGTTAGCTTGTAAAGTAAAATTCTGGTGCCAATCGAGTCGACACTTTTGCACCGTATGCTAGGCCTTTTCGTTAGCCTGATTACCCTTAGTCTCAGTACCTTGCCGAGGCACTCGGAGTTCAAGGATTCGACGATCAGGCAGAATCAGCTACTCGGGCTGTCGCGTATGAGGTGCTCGAGTCCGTGGAATTGGTGGCACATTAGGTTACTCGAAGAGGGCGCAACCCCCGAGTGTTTCGAGTGCGATTAAAGTAAGAAAGAAATCATCTCTAATAGAGGGTAACTTAGCTTTATTGGTAGTCGTTGTGGACGAAGTCGATGCAATCGCGGACGTAGTCGACGCAGCAACGGGTTGTGTGAAGGAGTCGAAGACACATCAGGTCGGCAAAGTCGAAGACCACGGTGCACTACCGCAGCCGAAGACTGCATCAGGTCGCGTGCTGGAGTCGAAGATTGTAGCGGCTCGCTGTCGCGGGAGTCAAGAAAGTCCTCGAGTCACCCGATATGAAGACCACAGCCAGTCATTGAAGTTGAAGACTGTGGCGGTTGCCGAAGCAGAGGGAGCCCCCGAGTCACTGGAACCGAAGATCGTAGCGGATTGTCGATGGAGTCGAAGACGGGAGCAGGTTGCGTGATGGAGTCGAAGACTCAATAGGTCGGCGGAGTCGAGGACCATAGCGAGTCGCTGGATCACCAATGTTGAGGGAGCCCCCCCGAGTCGCTGGAGTCGAGGACCACACCTGGTCACCGGAGTCGAAGAAGTCCTCGAGTTGCCGGAGTCGAAGGCCACAGCGGGTCGCTGGAGCCGAAAGAGCCCCCGAGTCGCCGGAGCCGAGAATCGCACCGTGTCGTCGCAGCCGAAGACTGTAGCGGGTCGCTGGAGCTGAAGAACGCAGAGCATCATCGATGTCGAGGAAGCCCCCGAGTCGCGGTCACTGAAGCTGATGCGGCCGGTCGGCGCAATAAAAGATTATATTGGGTTGCCGCATCCGAAGGATGTAACGAGTCACCGCAATTGAAGACCGTAGAGGATCATCGCAGTCGCAAACCGCAACAGGTTGATAGTCGCGAGTCATATGACCAAGTGGGCGCAGCCCCCGAGCGTGGAGTCGAGGACCGAAGTGGGTCGTACAGCAGAGTCAAAGATAGTCGTGGCTCGCGGTCGCCGGAGTCGAGGGAGTCCCGGGTCGTCGGAGCCGAAGATCATAGCTAATCATTGGAGTCAAAGACTCTAGTTGGCATGGCAGCGGGTTAGATGGCGGACATAGTCGACGCGACGGATCAGAGTCGCGTGGTGATGACGAGTTGCCGCATATGAAGACTGTAACGGGCCACAGCAGTCGAAGACCGCATCGGGTCGCCTCATCCGAAGACTGCAGACGGTCACCGGAATCGAAGGACGCGGCGGGCCGTCGTAGAGGAGGGATCCTGAGTCGCTAGAGCTGAAGATGGCAACGAGTCACATGGCGGAGTCGAAGACCGTAGTTGACGTGGCAACGGGTCACGCGGCAGACGTGATCGACGCGGCGGATCGGAGTCGATTCGATGGACTGGATGGAGTCGTGTGGCGTCGATCGTGGCAGGCCAAAGCAGTCGATGTCGATACTGGTCCACGGATTGCAGTCTGCAACCTGGCTATTCTTGTACTTGTGCATGCAAAACGATTAGTAGACACAATAAAATATATTAATTCAAATAATCTAGAGGCGAGAGATTGCTTTTTTAATCCCATGCATGTATCAGAATCACGCCTGCACTTTGTCCAAAAAACTCCATGTGAAGTAATTATTTTACTGAACGGATGTACATACTGCCTCATGCCATGCGCCTTGGTTTGATCCGTGGATGCGACAATCTGCCCACACAACGTTGCATAGTTTGCACGTGATACGGGTCTGAGTGGGATTAGCTTGTCCTTCCGTGATTTGGGACTGTATCTGCTGATTTTGATGAGACACGAGCGGACTCCTGGTGGCGTACAGAGCACCACTATGATACGGATTTCGAAGATCGAAGGCTACAGCTGGACGAACGGGTCGGCCTCGGTTCAGCTGGACGTTTTTCTCACATATCGCCTGGTGGCGACACGTCTTGCGGCCAGGATGATGGAACCTGATCTGAACGCATGCCCAAGCATAGAAGACAGCGATGAAGCCTCCACCGAGTCGCATAGAACTGACCGTGATGGCGAAATTGAAAACATTGGCGTGGAAGAATCGGTCGATGATGATCTTGACGATGGTGATGGAGCTGAAGCGTCGAAGCAGATCTGTTCCTCGGACGCTGACGAATCGTAGCTAGTGGGTGATGGGGCCGTCGAGATCGCAACATCAGCGCTTCTAGTTCCCATAGACGGCGCCATTTGACGAGGGTTTAACTCATCAATGCCCATTGTTATGGACTTAGGTTCAGGAATTGAGAAGCACTGAAAATATCGATACGGCTAGCAAACAAGCACACAGGGACGCAAGGTTTACCCAGGTTCGGGCCTCGTAGAGGACCCTACTCCTGCTTGTCTGCTCTTGATTGATGATGATCCGAAGGATTACAATGTCGTCGATGGCGGTGTTGCGCAGATTGGATCTGGCATATGAGAGATCGTAGATCTATCTATTTGGGGAGTCGCGATGTCTAGATCTATTGTCTATTGTGGGAGTCGCGATGTCTAGATCTATTGTGGCGTAGCATGTCTTAGGTCGTGTCCTCCTCGTTGGACCCTCCTAGCCTTTATATATGGGGAGGCTAGGTCTCAGGTACAAATACGAGTTGGTTACAAGTTGTATTCAAACTCTAGTCTTGAGGTTTCTTTGTCTTGTGCGTTTGGGAGTCTGTGTCCATATGGGCTTCATACCACTCGAACCGTCATAGGCATCATGGACCTTGGCAATTCGTCGAGTGGGCCTTCCGTCGAGCCGCACCAGGTAGACCGTAGTCACGTGCCTATTGGGCATACCCATGTCACATGGTAACTTAGATTTTACTTCAGTTTTCCTAATTACAGGATTCCAGGTTACATGGTAACTTGGATTTTACCTCGGTTTCCCTAGTTCCAGGTAACTCAGATTTTACTTCAGTTTACCTAATCATAGGGAAACTCGGATTTGCTTAAATTTCCTAGTTACAGGGTAACTCAAATTCTATTTTAGCTTGCCAAATTACTTGGTAACTCGGATTTTAACTCAGCTTATCAGGTTGTCTTATACCTCGAATCAATTTGCTCCATATCTTGTATGGCTAATTGCTAGCATATCAATAACTCATCATATTCAATCTCGGATCTATATCTCGGATACATATCTTTGGATGTATGACGCCATATCACAAAGTCATGTCATGACTCAAAATCATATCTCGGATAAGTAACTCAGATCCAAGTCAATGGCAGTTTGCCAACATATCATAATACCATGTCATACCTCAGCAACTGCAACTCGGATTTGAGTTAAGTAACTCGGGTTTGAGTCAGGTAACTCGGATTTGAGTCAAGTAACTCAGACTGGGGTCAGGTAACTCAGATTTGAGTCAGGTAACTCGAATTTGAGTCTTGTAACTCGGATTTGAGTCAAGTAACTCGGATTTTGAGTCAAGTAACTCAAAACGGAGACTCAAGTCAATTTTGAGTCATATAACTCAACAAGTATAACTCAGATGAGATAACTCGGATTATAATTCATAAGGCCAGAGCCAAATTAGACCAGAAGCCAAAAGAATTATCCAAATGGGCTACGGCCAGAGCCAAATCAGGCCAGAAGCCAAATGAGTCACCCAAATGGGTTAAGGCCAGAAGCCAAATGAGTCACCCAAATGGGTTAAGGCCAGAGCCAAATCAGGCCAGAAGCCAAAAGAGTTACCCAAATGGGTTAAGGCCAGAGCCAAATCAGGCTAGAAGCCAAATGACTTACCCAAATGGGTTAGGGCCAGAGCCAAATCAGGTCATAAGCCAAATGACTTACCCAAATGGGTTACGGCCAGAGCCAAATAAGGCCAGAAGCCAAATGACATACACAAATGGGTTAAGGCGAGAGCTAAATCAGGCCAGAAGCCAAATAACTTACCCAAATGGGTTAAGGACAGAGCCAAATCAGGCCAGAAGCCAAATGACTTACCCAAATGGGTTAAGGCCAGAGCCAAATTCGTCCAGAAGTCAAAAACTTACCCAAATGGGTTACGGCCAGAGCCAAATCAGGCCAGAATCCAAATGACTTACCCAAATGGGTTACGGCCAGAGCCAAATCAGGCCAGAAGCCAAAAGAGTCACCCAAATGGGTTAAGGCCAGAGCCAAATCAGGCCAGAAGCCAAAAGAGTTGCCCAAATGGGTTAAGGCTAGAGCCAAATCAGGCTAGAAGCTAAATGACTTACCCAAATGGGTTACGGCCAGAGCCAAATCAGGCCAGAAGCCAAATGACTTACCCAAATGGGTTAAGGCTAGAGCCAAATCAGGCCAGAAGCCAAATGACTTACCTGAATGGGTTAAAGCCAGAGCCAAATCAGGCCAGAAGCCAAATGACTTACCCAAATGGGTTAAGGCCAGAGCCAAATTTGGCCAGAAGCCAAAAGACTTACCCAAAATAGGCCAGAAGTCAAAAACTTACCTAAAGAGGGTCATATGACGGATGCCCATGAAAGCTATATGTCAATTTGAGTCGATTCTTGCCAAGGATATATTGGAACAGAGAAAAAGGATTATAAGTCAGAAACAACTCTAGAGATACTTCTTATGAAGCCTATGTGCGATTTTGCCAATCCCACATAGCCTCGGGGACTAATTTTGGGGATGTAACCCCAGGGTACCCCAGAGTTGAAGTGTTAAGTGACTCAAATAGAACAATGAAGGATTCGCCCAAAGATATATATGGAGGATAATGGCATTAAATGGACAAAATACACTATAAAGAATATAGAAATAAAGAAAAAGAGAAAAAGAAATGCGACTGGGCCGACTTATGGTTAAATCGGCTCGTCCCCTGGCCTCCCGAGCCGGAACTGGCCTAAATCAGCGCTTGACCCGGCACCGGCCCAACTCTCACGCCGGCCTCGTCTCCCGGGTGGGCCGACATCAGCCAAAGTCAGCCCACTGTGGGCCTCCTCCCGCCGAACTCCCCACTCCCGCTTAATGCCACCACTACGGAACCTCGCCTCGCTGCCATCGTAGCATCCCTAAGTGGGCCAGATGGTGCCTTGATTTGGCCCACCGCGATACCTTGCCTCGCCGACAGCTCCTCTTCGCCCGGGTGGGCCGAGTGACGACCAGTTCGGCCCACTGCGGGTCTCCACTCCACTGCGCCGCCTCGTCTAGTCACCACGGGAGCCTCGGTAGGACTCCCGAGAGTGGCTCGTTGCTCAGACTGGGCTAGATAAGAGGATATCCCGGCTGGGCCACCCCAGGTCGGGTTAGCTCTAACCCCGGTTGGGCTGCCCCAGGCCAAATTCACTCCAAGTCCGACTAGACCTTCAGAATCACCCCCGCATGGGCCAAACTGACTCATAATTCGGCTGGTGATGGGGGAATACCAATCGGGGTATACCCATGAAGCGGAGTCGCCCATGGCGGGTCGACTCGCCGAACATAGCGACTGACGCATACCGGACCCGGATGACTTGCCGACTGGAGGCCCAAGATGGCGACTCCAATAGAAAGCCCATTAGCACTTGTAAACCCTAACTGGCTGCATATATAAAGCCACCAGGAGCACCCCCACGGGACACGATCGCCAACATCATATTAGATCTACTCTCTCCCTCCACCTACGGTGATCCCCATGTAAACCAATCTATGATCATATATTGGATTGATAGCAGGACATAGCGATCCTCTACCGAGGGGACATGAACCTGGGTACATCGTGTGCCAATCTCGCTTCCGGATTCTCCTACGTCGCCTTGCCCTTTCCTCTACGTAAGCTACCCTGTAGCATCTGCCGTGGTCAATACCACGACAGTTAGCGCCCACCGTGGGGCAAGTGACGCTTGGAATCATCATCCGGGCGGGATCAATTCATAGGATCGGCGGCGGTGAAATAGCTTCAGCTGAGCTTGTTCGTACGGTCGGGCATGCATCCGCGTTGGCGGAATCAACAACCGACTCCGTCGTCAACATCCACAAGGCACAGAGGCCCAACTGCCCTCGTGTGTGACATCCACAGTTTCCCGATCGCTGCCCAACGCGACTCGGGCAGATGCGTGTGCCATGCTGAAGAGGATTGAGTCCATACGCTTGCCAGTTTTTTATTCTATCTAATCTGTTTTTTATTCCATCTAATCTTTCTTCCTCTAATTGATTATTTTATCAACTGATTATTCTATTTGGATCTAACGATTGTGCCTGCATGTCTCTGGTACATATGATTGATCTATGTATGCAAAAATCAGGTTGAAACAGGCCGATACGATCCGTTTGGGGTAATAACAACAACCGGCAATTGTGCTAGATGAAATCATCCAATTGCTGTACCCCAGAGAAAGGTGGACACGCCCGTGCGGCCATGCCGCCGGCGACCTCGGTGACAGGCCTGAGATCAGGAGGACTTTGCTCACGCTGCAGCAAATTGATTCCTGGCGAGTCGAGTTCTCCACAGATTGATGTTTGTTGTCTTTTATTCAGCATCTAATCCTACTTTCTTTTGATGTGTTCTTACATATGTCCAAGGGCGATGAAGAAGGCAAGTTTACTCCATTCCGGGTGGACCAAAATCCGACCGACTCCAACACCGCGGCTCTGTCCATAAAGCAACTTCTCTCCATTCAAGTTTATCTCTAATTATTAAACATATTTATTAATCATTTCCTTTACCAAACAATTGTGGATGCATGAACAAGGAAGAGCCAAACTCACCGTCGTGACTTCGTCCGACCGACTCCACCGCGTGACACCGTCTGCTGCATCAACTCCGCCACGTACGCTCCGACAAAAATCTGGCTAACTCCGCCGCGTGGCTCCGTCTGTTGTAACGTCTTTGATGCATCTACTCCGGATGACAAAAAATCTCATGATTTTGCCACGCTTGGGGACTCGCCCGTCGTGGACTCTCCCCTCGCGGACTCTCCGCACTCGGGAACTCGCGACTCGCTCTCGTGGATTCGCCACGTCCGGCGACTCGCCCTCGCAGACTCGCTACGCCCGGGGACTTTCCATCGCCGACTCGCCGCCGTGGACTTGCCATGCTAACAGCTAAGTTTCTTTATATTCGTACATGCTACAAGTCCAAAATATATTCATCTTTTCGTTCAATCTACAAAACCATACTTGAGATTGATTTCATTTTGGTTTGCTGTTTATTCGCGTCCGTCAAAGTAGTGAGGCTATGTACCAAAATGCCGACCTTGTCTCCGGGTTCAATAGTCTGGCATCGCGTCCCTGTTACCCGGCAAGCGTTTTATGCTGGAGGTCTGCCTACTCATGAAAAGATACGCATAAACCTTTCATACTACTAATTGATCCAATTAACGATGTGCATTTTATTTCAACATCTACGAATCACACTCTTTACAAATATTTAATATATTTCATAAATACACCTTACTGCAGTTGTATCTTTTTCTCCTTCTCAGCAAAACAGTCTGGTGTCTTTCTCGCCACTCGCCGTGCTCGGGGACTCGGCACGCTACAGATGGCACCGCTCGCCGGTCGCCTGACCTCACCACTCACCACGCTCGGGGACTCGATGCACTATAGACGACGCCGCTCGCCGGTCGCCTGACCTCACCACTTGCCATGCTCAGGGATTCGGCGTGCTCCAGATAGCAGCACTCGCCGGTCACCCGACCTCGCCACCCGCCGCGCTCCCGATAGCGCCAGTCACCGGTTGCTCGACCTTGGCACTCGCCGCGCTCGGGGACTCAGCGCGCTCCAGACATCGCCATTTTCCTGTCGCCCGACCTCGCCACCCGCCATGCTCGGCGACTCGGCACGCTCCACGGTCGAGGACTCGCCGCAACTGGCGGCTTCACCGACGCCCTGCACCTTTCGCCGACTGGCTCTTGCCGATTGGTTCTCACTGACCGGCTCACGTCGACCGCCGATCGCCTCTCGCTTCACGGTTCTTTCCTCTTTTCAGGAGCTCGTCGTTGATTCACCACGATCCATCGCCAAGACTCTCCACACCCTGCCTCAAGCCCGCGTCGAATCCACAACGCGCTCGGGGACTACTGATGGGGGAATACCAATCGGGGTATACCCATGTAGCGGAGTCGCTCATGGCGGGTCGACTCGCCGAACATAGCGACTTACGCACACCGGACCCGGATGACTCGCCAACTGGAGGCCCAAGACGGCGACTCCAATAGAAAGCCCATTAGCACTTGTAAACCCTAACTAGCTGCATATATAAAGCCACCAGGGGCACCCCCACGGGACACGATCGCCCACATCATATTAGATCTACTCTCTCCCTCTGCCTACGGTGACCCCCATGTAAACCAATCTATGATCATATACTGGATTGATAGTAGGACGTAGTGATCCTCCACCGAGGGGAGGTGAACCTGGGTACATCGTGTGCCAATCTCGCTCCCGGATTCTCCTATGTCGCCTTGCCCTTTCCTCTACGTAAGCTACCCCGTAGCATCTGCCGTGGTCAATACCACGATAGCTGGGTTAGAAATAACTCGGCTAGGGCACTATTCACTGTCTAGGTGGGCCCCATTTCTCCCCGGGCCGAGTTATCTTCCCCCACGGCCGGATTTCACTTCCCCGGGCCGAATTACTTTTTCCCGGATCTCACTATACTCATATTTGGACCCACCATCAACCTCTACATCGACACACTACCATGTCAAGTCAAGCCTATGTCAGGTGCCAGTCTTGGGACGTCCCTGGATCAGACTGGCCCTTTTGGTCCAAGATGCTAAGGAATATGCTGGACATCTTGGGAGATGCTAGGGAATATGCCGAGCATCTCCTAAAGATGCCAAGGAATATGCCGAAGGGATAAGACCGGGGACTCATTAAAGGACAAAATGACTGGGCAAAGCCCCCACTAGACAGGTCATAGGAGTACTTGTGATTACATACATTGTCCCCTGGGCTCCCCTTTATAAGGAGCACCAGGGGTAACGTTACATGGGAGGCCCCGAAGGTCTCCTCTCCCTCTGCTCACTAGGAGCACAATTTCTTCTTCCTCTGCTCTCTCCATTAGAGGCATAAGAGTACCCTCAAGGAGCACCATTGTAGCCACAAGCAAGGCAATATATATGAGATTAGATGCAGGAGTAGATGTGTTATCTCACTAGGAGAGCCTCGAACCTGGGTATATCATGTCTCTCTGAGTTCTTCCGTATGAGGTATTCACTTCATCATCCCTCCCCGGGTTCCTCCACCGTCCATCGGCCCCAACTTTAGCCTATACCAGTCATCCGCCGTGACGCCACCACGACAGAGAACTTGCTTCAACTATGGTGACCGCTATCATTTTGTTGTTGGTTGTCCATATGAGAAGAGACAAGATCATGGTGGTGCACTCACATTGAAGAAAAATCCAAAGGCCCCCTTCAAGAAGTCTTTCAACAAGAAGAATGCCACCCACAAGAAGTCCGGTGACATTGTATTGATAACACATGAAGCGTTCTCTTTCGATGATGAAGAGGAGGAAGAATAAGAAACGATGAGTGGTGTAGCTACCATTGCCACTACCTCTAAATCCACTTTTCCCTCTTCGATTCCCCAAATGAGAACATCCCCAACAAGAACATCACTTGCCTTATGACAAGAGCAGCGGAGGTATCATCATCTCCCATATCCACCTATATTATCAATGAAGACTTAAATGATGATATAACTCTTGAGGTGAAGGAGGAATTAGTTGATTTCGATGCTTATATGACTAACTTGCAAGGGGAGCATAAGAAGCATTTTGTAAATCTCTTGAACTAACTTGCTCACACACAAGAGCTTCTTGATGAGAGATGCAAACTTGGGAGAGAGCAACTACTTGAGATGGATGCTCTAACTAATGCTCTAGAATAAGAACAAGATACTAGGGAGTCTCTTGAAGAAAAACTTGAAGGCCTCGATGATGCAAATGATCAAATTGTAGCTAAACTCATTAAGGAATGTGATCATGCCATTGCTAAGTATAAAAAGGCTAAAAAGGACAAGATTGAGTTTGGGGTTGTTCATGACAAACTTGCCGAGGATTTTGAGAAACTTAACAAGGCTCACAAGGTCTT
Organism: Avena eriantha; assembly: GCA_910589775.1. Taxonomy (NCBI): domain Eukaryota; kingdom Viridiplantae; phylum Streptophyta; class Magnoliopsida; order Poales; family Poaceae; genus Avena; species Avena eriantha. The sequence goes on from OU342745.1 coordinate 50,880,647, forward strand.
GGAAAGTGAACTCATGACTCTCACAAAGTCTCGTGAACAGCTTCAAACTCAATTGACTAATGTTGCTTCACATAGTATTTTCATTCCCTCTAGTAGTACGAACATTCTTGAAGAAATGGCTAGGTTGAAGGGGAGCTTGCAAAGGCCACCTTCCTAGTAGGAAACAAGTCTCTTGATGACCTCTTGAGTAAGCAAAGGTCAAAAAAAATGAGAAAAGAGGTCTTGGCTATGTGTCCAACGCCACGAAGAAGAATAACAAAAATAACAAGGCCAAGTCCACACAAGCAAAAGGCAAGACCATTATGGGTGGTAATACCATAAGTGGCATAACCATGTCTCAAGATGACTTTGCGGGAAGTGTTAACCCTCACTATGTCTTAATACATAATTATAATGGTGATGTTTATGCATAATGTGTTGGTCCGTTTGATGGTTATATTACCTGGTCTATTTGGGTTCCTAAGACCCTTGTCACTAACAAGAGAGGACCCATTGAAAAATAGGTACCTAAAAACTAGATTGATCTCTTGTAGAACTATGCTTCCGGCGAGTAAAAGTGGGTGCTTAATAGTGGGTGCCTAAAAGGAAGGCAATAATGAAGGAGATAAGGCCAAATCAAGATCATATAACTGTCACATATGCCGATAAGTCAAAATCTCAGGTAATGGGTCTTAGCAAAGTTGTGGTTGCACACGATGTTACTCAAGTGGACGTCAATCTTGTTAAGACTCTTGGTTATAATTTACTTTCAGTTCGTACCCTTGGAAAGATGGGTTTTGCCGTCTTTATTGATAATGATATTGTGGTTCTCTTGTGGAGCAAGACTCTAAAGGTTGCTTTCGTTGGGTACGTTGAAAATGACTTGTATGTGGTGGAGTTTTCGGGGAAAACCACTACAAGTACGATGTGCTTATTCGGAAAGGCTGATGTGGGTTGGTTGTGGCATCGCTGACTAGCCCATGTCAATATGAGAACTTTGCAAAGCCTCCACAAGGGTGGCCATATTGTGGGACAAAGAAAATGTTTGTTTTGCCAAATATCGTGTTTGCGGGTCTTGTGTTAAAGTAAGATGCATGATTCTCCCCACAAGCCAAATAACATTATAAAGTCGAAGAGGATCTTGGAGCTCCTTCATGTGTATCTCTTTGGTCCTCCATCTCATGCAAGTATTTTTGGAAAGAAATATTGTTTGGTGATTGTTGATGACTACTCAAGATATTCATGGGTCTACTTCTTCAATTTGAAGAGTGAGACCCAACAATACTTCATCGACTTCGTCAATATGGTTCAACGTTAATACGATGTGCCCGTGCTTGTGCTAAGAAGTGACAACGACACTGAGTTCGAGAACTACACCTTGAATGGATTCCTTAGTGATGAGGGGATAAAATATCAATATTCCACTGCATACACCCCTCAACAAAATGGTGTAGTCGAGAGGAAGAACCGGACATTAATGGACATGGCAAGGTCCATGTTGGCGGAGTTTAAGTCTCCATAATTTTTTTGGGTTGAGGCAATCTCCACTTCATGCCATGCATCAAACCGGCTCTACCTCCGTAAAGAATTGATCAAGACGCCATATGAAATACTTACCGGGAACAAGCCTAATGTTTCATGATAAACTCTCTGGAATTGTCATAGAATCTTGTAGCGTGGTTTTCGAAGAATATGATGGGCCCCAGGTGGGGCATGTTGATGTTTGTGATGTAGATGATGAAATACCTCAAGATGCCATAAGAAGAATGGGTGCAGGATTCATCTGCCCCGTTGAGTAACCCCTTGTGACTGACCGAGAAGAACTATGCTCTACTCAAGTGGAGCCCTCATCTTCACAACTTCAACAAGCTCCTATTATTGAGGGTAATGATGACCCAAGCCAAAGATAAGCTGAGAACCCTAACCATGTTGATCAGGCTGGAATAAACTTCAGTATTTCTTGCAGGAACACACTTAGCAATATCTTTATAAGTTTCATGATACTTATTCACTTCTTTTTAGGAACTTCTATATAGGAAGCAAAAGCCTTAAAATAAGTTGCAATAGCTTGAGAGTCTAGACCGTAAGCATTTTTAATATTTTGAAAGTCATCAGTTCCCATAAAAGATTCAATGCATTCATAATCATAATTTATACCTGACTTTCTTCCTTTGTCATTCTCCCATGCTTCAGCATTGTCTTGAATACGGTCCAGAAGATCCCATTTAGCTTCTTCTTCCATGCGAGTGAATGATCCAACACAAGAAGCATCCAATAAATCCTTATCATGAAGAGAAAGCCTTGCATAAAAGTTATTGATAATAATATTGTTGGGGAGCTCATGAATGGGACATTTGAGCATTAGTAACTTCAGTCTCCCCAAGCTTGAGTTGTACTCTCTCCATCAAGAGGCCAAAAGTTGTATATTTGATTCTGATCTTTATGAATCTCACTAGGAGGATAAAACTTTGACTAAAAGAGAGGCACTATTTCCTCCCATTCAAGAGCTTGACCATTCTTAAGTAGCTTATACCATTCCTCAGCTCTTCCTTTCAGTGATAATGAGAATAACTTATTCTTACCTTGATCTGTAGTAATACCTGCACACTTTAACAACCCACATAATTCGTGTATAAAGAGCAAATGATCACCGGGATGGACAGTTCCATCCCCAACATAGTAGTTATCCATAACACGGTCAATAATTCTCATAGGTATTTTAAAAGTATCATTCTCAGCAGGTGGTGGTTCATCTACTACCTTAGCAATGGTAGTAGCATTACGAAATAAGAAACTCAGCGAATTATCCATATTGAAAATAAAGCAACTAAGGGAAATAAACAATACTCACAGTAGAAGTTTCCTTTACCAGTTCCACTCTCCAATAGCACTTCACTCCCCGGCAACAGCGCCAGAAAATAGTCTTGATGACCCACAAGTATAGGGGGTGTATCGCAGTATTTTCGATAAGTAAGAGTGTCGAACCCAATGAGGAGCAGAAGGTGCTGGCTAGTGGTATGGATCACGAATTCTCTGCAAATACTTAGCAAACGGATATTTAGGTTTTTTTTTGATAATGCAGGTAAATAAAGTACAAGTAAATTAAAGACAATAAGAATAAATGCAGCAAGTGGCCCAATCCTTTATTCAGCAAAGGACAAGCTCGTTGTATTACTTAAGATGACCAAACGTTCTCGAGGACACACGGGAATTTTGTCAAGTGCTTTCGCTTCATATAGTTGATTAATCTTCTTTAGTTTGCTAAGTGTTGTGTGGGTGAACCTGTGCTAATGTACCGACCTTCCTAGGACTAATACATACTTGTAATTATACCCCGTGCAAACATCCGTAAGTACAAGAAAGTAATTAAGGTAGAAACCTAACCACAACTTTAAACTCTAAGACCCGGACGTCCGTTGTGCAATGGTTTCCTAACGGGGGTTCAGGTTTCTGTCACTCCGGCAACCCCTACGATTAGTAGCCAAATACACAATGCATTCCCCTAGGCCCATATAGGTGAAGTGTCATGTAGTCGATGTTCACATGACACCACTAGAAGAAGTACACCATAATTTAAATATCAAACTATTGAATCTTTCTCAACACAATTCCACTACTAACAACATGACTTCTCCCATGTCCTAAAAAAACGAACTACTCACAAGACATCATATGGATCATGATTAGAGATGGAATAATGATGTATAACAATCTAAACATAAACAATAATTTAATGGTTCCACTCAATAGCATCAACTACAAAGAGTAATCAACACCGGGAAAGTTTCCCCTAAGAATATTATGCAAGATTCAACCCAATTGTTACAGTGGTATGGAGGTGGTGATGATGGTGCTGGTGGAGATGATGATGATGATCCCGATGAAGTCCAGCTTGATGGTGGTGTTGATGGCGACGATCTCCCCTCTCCGGGAAGGAATTCCCCCAGCAGAAATCTGTCTACCGGAGAGATCCTTCTCTCTCGGTGTTATCCGCCTCGCAGAGGCGGCGAAATCTTTCTGTGGTCGCTCCCCCGGTATTAGGGTTCCGTGGAGATAATATACGCCATAGGGGAGAGCCAGGGGTGGACCAGGGCGGCCACACCACCTGGTGGCGCGGCCCAGGGTGGCCTGCGCCAGGGGGTGGTGTGGGCCCCCTGTGGCCCATCTCCACTCCTCCTTCTGGCAGCCTTCGTCTTCTGGAAAAATAGGATTTTCCATATATTTTCCCGAATTTTCCGATCTTCACGAATTTTGCCTTCAAATAGCACCTTTTCCATCAGAATCCTGACTGCATCGGTCCATGCTCCAAAAGTCATCAACCATGCAAAAACAGATGAAATAACATAAGTATCATCTCTTAATATGAAATATATCAATGAATAACAGTAAATTATGATATAGAATAGTGATGCAAAATGGACGTATTACACTTTAGTTGGAGAGAATAAATATCTTTTCTTTCTTTCTCATGTGGATCGGTATCTTACTTCCGTATTGAGAGGTGCTATAGTGATCTCCTGCTCTCGGGGTTTATCAAGGATGTTGTTGGGAGGTGGGGCTAGACATGGCGCCCACATATTTCCACCCATCCCAAAAAATGGAAAAAATAGGATATGTGGCAACTAAGTTTAGGGTATCCTATTGAATATGCTTTTATCAGTGTTTTTTTGTAAGGGCAACTCCAACGGGCCACCGCATTTGGGACAACCATTTTGTATGATTCGGTCTATTTGCGGTGGCTCGTAGATAGCTACGAAGCCCATGTCCTCGTCTAATCCATTTGCGGGTGGCTGTGCACCCAACAACTACCCAAAAAAGTGCACATGAAAAAAGAGTGAAGAAACTATAATTTACAATATATATTACATTTAGGCACATTATACAACTAAAAAATAAATAAATATATAGATAATGAGGACCTAGTCCTCTTGTGGTGGTTATGGCGGTGGGCGGCCTAGTCCTCCTCTATGATGATGAGAACCTGCGTCGGTGGCCAAACCCTATTGCTGAAGGCAGAGGCAGTAGTGGCTCAGTAGGTGTAGTCGTCGGTGGTGTAGCTGCCATTTGCATGGACTCCATGGATTCACGGAGGCCATTCCACTTGGCATCCTCCTCCTGTTGGGAGATCTCAATGGCAGCAACGAGATGCTCCTCCTCCATCGTCTCGTGGTCCTCCGTCAGGTAGTCTTCTGCAGGTCTGTCGCCTGCTCCTCCTTGATGTAGCAAACGTCGGGAGGAAACAGTGGGGGAAGGTTCATGTATTGCGTGGTCGCACCATGGTACTTCGACCACTCCAACCAACCATGCTCTAGGGTAGGGAACACATACCAAACCTAGTCCCCTGGCTGTGGCTCGAAGGCTGAGTAGTCCTCCTCCGGCAGTGATGGAGACAGGTCCTCCACCGACTCGTTGGCCTCATAGTCCTTGTCATCATTTTCAAGACCCTCTTGGAGGGCATTGATGGACTGCCTTTGAGCGTTGTTGTCGGCCTTGAACTACAGTGCCCACATCATCGATAGCATACGCGGGGTCCTTCTGCATATCTAGTGGGAGGAAGGCCCGGTACCAGAGGATCACGCAGCGGCGGGATGGGACGGTTGCCGGAATGGAGGGCACAAGCACACGCGCCTGGTTTAGATGCCACTCATGGGGTAGGTATACATCTGGCCATGGCAGCGGTACCCCCTCCTCAACGAACTTCCATGCCACCTCCACCTCGACGTACACCTGACGCTCGGACCGGGGATGCAGAGGTAGGCACGGTGGCCTCAACACCGTAAGCGTAGGTGGCGACATGAAAAAACGGCGACCGCCACCGCTGCTGGAGGACCCTGCCTCATGGTTGTTGCGAGTGGGGCGACCAAACTAGCCCATGCCACCTCCCTTCACCGTTGGATCCCTAGGGTTCAACTAGGGTTTTCTGTGCGCACATGGGGATGGAAGCTTCTAGTTGGGATGAGAGTAAGGATAGTGACGGTGGATGGATGATGCTAGTCTCCATTAAAAAGGACTAGGCCCATGCCGCTTCCACTCTGACACAGATGCATGGACCCCATGACAACCACTGGAGGACACGCTCGTATATGCCGGCCGTTCACGTCCCCGCAAAGCCAACTTAAATTTCGGCTAGAAATGGGGATCAAACAGATAGATTTCGGGCGGTGTCTCGTTGGACCAAAAACTCTGTCAGATATGTCGACCGTTCGCGTCCCTCTGCCTGACCGAACAAACTTCGCTAGGACTGGTCCGTATGCGGGACACCATTGGAGTTTCCCCAAGGAACCACATTTGGTCATCCGTTTTACCAAAAAGTGGAAACTAAGGCAAACACAAATTTCGCAATGTCACTTCAAACAATCAACTGGAGCATCGGGGGCCATCGATTCGTATCCTCATAGGCACCATAACTTGGCACGCCCCTCCTACAATGCAATGCTAGGAAAGCAGTATATCATGCCCCGGTACCTTGGGAGATGTGGGCCTGAGATCCATGGGACACAGGCTGGTGATCATGGGCTAGCACTGCCGATGGATGACAACCAAAGAGAGAAGCCACACATGAAGAAGGGCATTGAAGAATTGAACTCACTCTGGGTTTCTCATGTTCCTCTCTCTGTCGTCCCCTACCTCTCCGTTGGCCGCTCTCCACAAGCGATGATATCCTCCGATGGCCGCTCTCCACAAGAAAGTAATCCTACTCCTCGCACGGGTGACCGCCGGCAAGATATAGGTATTACACGGAAGTGTGATAGCAAGAACGACGAGAGAACGGAGAGGCAATGATAGGATCAGAGGAAGAAGGAATGGCATGGGCCCCTTCTCCTCCTCCTAGAAGAAGAAACAAACATTGATTGGGTAATGTCTCGTGCGGGTGACTGATGGCCCAAAATATATCGAGCTTGTTGGGGAACCCCAAGAGGAAGGTATGATGAGCACAGCAGCAAGTTTTCCCTCAGTATGAAACCAAGGTTTAATCAAACCAGTAGGAGTAAGGAAACACCCCAAAGGTGTTGCTAGCTGATCCTTGGCAGGGCGCACTACCGGTGCTAGTAGCAACGTGGAGACCTGCACAACACAACCACAGAACTTTGTCCCCAACTTGCGATGAGGTTGTCAATCTCACCGGTTTTGCTGAAAACAAAGGATTAAACGTATTGAATGGAAGAAAGTAATAGTTTGCAGAAAGTAAACACAAAGCAGTAAAGAGTTTGTAGATTGATAGTAAAAGAAAGGACCGGGGTCCATAGTTCAAAAGAGGTGGCTCTCCTTAAGATAGATAACATGTTGGGTGAACAAATTACAGCGGGGCAATTGACAAACATCGAGAAAGCATACAAGCATATACTACTCATCTTGACTCCTTTGAGATTCGATTGGGCATTACAACATTATACATAGACCACCATCCAACTGCATCTATGACTAATAATCCACCTTCAGGTTATCATCCGAACCCCCTCCAGTATTAAGTTGCAAGCAACGGATAAATTGCATTACCAATTGCGTGTAAAGTAAACAATACGATTGTTCTATGAACAATGGATTGTTGTTTTCTCCCTAGTAGCAACAGCACATCTAGTACCTTAGAGATTTATGTCACTTCCCCAGATTACCAGAGGCATGAACCCACTATCGACCATAAATACTAACTCTTGGAGTTGCTAGCATCTACTTGGCCAAGATAGCTACTAACAACGGAAAGAATGCAAGATCACAAATAACAAAGACATGATGGAATCAATAATCAATCTGAAATAGCATCTCAATATCCATCAGATCCCCGCAAACAAAACATGTATGAATTACAAATAGATGATCTTGATCATGAACGGAGCTCACAAGATCTAAACATGATAACACAAAGGAGGAGAACCAGCCATCTAGGAACTACATGGACCCGTAGTCTAGAGATGAACTACTCACACATCACACCGGAGGCTTGCATGATGATGAAGAAGGCCTCCAGGGTGAATTCCCCTCTCCGCCAGGGTGTCGAGAAGAGCTTTAGATCCCTCCCGATCTAGGGATGGAGATGACGGCGGCTACAGACTCTTTCGTGGATTTTTGATCGAGTACTTAGGGTTTCTATATCGGGGGCAATATATAGGCGGAAGCGGAGGCTGAGGGGGTGCCTGGGGTGGCCAGACCACCCCCTGGTGCGGGCCAAGCCTGGCCACGCGGCCAAGTGGTGTGGCCGGGCCCCAGCCCCTTTCCGTCTCATATTCTGGCTCTAGGTGTCCCTCGGTAAAGTAATGACTTTAGCTTTTGTCCCGTTCAATTCCGAGAATATTCATTTTCTGACTTTCCTGGAACCAAAAACAGCAGAAAACAGGCAACTGGCATTGTGGCTCTTGTTAATAGGTTAGTCCAAGAAATCATATGAAAAGTACTCCAAAGTGTGGACAAATCATAAGAAAGTAGATAAAACCAAGCATGGAACATCAAAAATTATAGATACATTTCCAATGTATCAACATCCCCAAGCTTAACTCCTGCTCGTCCTCGAGTAGGTAAGTGATAAAAAGAATGAATGATTTTTAAGGTGACATGCACCATCACAAACTTGATCAAAGTATTTGTAAAATATTCAAAGCTGGGATCATAGTACTTTAATAATAACATGAAAGACAAAGTTCTAGCAATGAGACAAAGAAACTACATTGCGACATGAAAAGGCACAAACAAAAGATTCATGAATAACAGTGCTTTGCAAGGCGTTTGTTTGTTTCACATAAATAAAACATAGCATAGTGACATTCAGCTTGTCCCTCATAGAGTAGCAAATATACATGCATAGGACACCTTCAAAGTTCATAAGAGTGACTAGACACAAGTAGTTTGAAACAAGCAATATCAAGATATGCATCAAGCAACAAGTCTTGGGACAATGTACATAGAACTAAGAATGGCCACAATGCTCTCAAAGTAGGCGCATAAATATAGAAGGTGGGGACTCAACATAAAAGTAAAACAAAGGCCTTCATAGAAGGAAGTAGGGATTCAAGTCTCATAAGAGCTTCCAAAAATTATGGTACTTAATAGCTTTCAGCTCTCATTGCCCCTATCATAAGAATCTTGAAGGTGATTAAGGTTAAAGTGACACAACTAAGAGGATATGCTTGACAAGTTATAAGTCGAAATCAAATGCCCCTTACTTACGAAGACCGAACCTCATGCTACTCAACTTTAGTCACGAGCAAGCTCTTGTCATTGTAAGTACATATGTATCATAAAGAACCGCCAACGGGGTACCCCTTGCACATGATACAGGAGTTATCCCATAATCAAAATGACAAGGCAAGCAGACAATGAGCATCTCAGCGATCTTTTTATTTGCTATTTAAATAGATTTTTATTGAGGATGCTTCATAGAATGCTCATTATGGTGATGCTGCAAGTTTCCACCATGATTGGCTTAGGCTAGCGGCCCAGGCGTTTCTCTAACACACATACAAACTCCATGATCTTACAAGTTCCACTTTTATTTCACTACGTCGGGATCCATAAGCAAAAGAACATGATATCAACGGGGTACAAAGTATAGGTGCAATGTTGAAAGCGTTCCCCGTGATATATGGTTCTGGTAATTTCAACTTATAAAGCGCAAGCATATACGCAACAAAGAAGGACCCAATGGTTCAAGTTTATTAAATGCAAAAGGAGTAAAGTGTGCCATCAAGTTCGTGAGAGCTTTAATCATTAGTTTTCTCATAACAAGTTTAATTTGGAAGGTAAACAAAAGCATGAATATACTTGGAATAGCATATGCTAGTAGGTAGGTATGGTGGACTCTTTGGAATAACTTGGTTTAAGGAGTTGGAACATGAGTGGAACTCACACTTGGTTATGGAGGCTCGCAAAAGACTGGGAGCGACAAACTAAGAGAGCAATAATGGCCATAATCATGCAGAGCGACAAAACATTATTGATCAAAGCATAAAGTGATACTACAAGTTGAAAACTAAAGTATCATAAAGGCTTATGGTGACTTAGGATAGTCATAACATGGTGTGAGCATGCGCCAAGTCAACCCAAATAAAGCATCAAAGGAGAATACCACAATACTATGCTTTAATATGCTAACACAACGCATCATCCTTCCAAGGCACATTAAGCAATCTCAATTGTTTATAACAAGTCATGCTACACCAAATAATAATAATCATAAAGCCAAAACAATATCAAGCATGACATGACAAAGCATAGGCCACAGTCAAAAACAAGCTCTCTTTACCACTTAAGCATGAACTTTCCTACTCTTTTCCAATCCAAAGCAAACTATTTGAAAACCAATGTATGAAAGAGGGGGTCCAACCAATTTATTCAGCAAACTAAGAAAACCAAGCAAACGAAAAACCAAAACGAAAACGAAAAAGAAGACGCTCCAAGAACAACACAACTATGCATGAAATAATAAAAATAAAGCGTTTGGAAGAAACCTGGAATTTTTATTGATGAAGAGGGGGATGCCTTGGGCATCCCCAAGCTTTGATGCTTGTACTTCTTGGATATTTCTTGGGGTGACACCCGTGGCATCCCCAAGCTTGAGCTTTAGTCCATCCTTCATCTCATTACTTCCATACACCTGAAATTTTTTCCTTCATACAAAACTTCACACAATCTTTATTAGCAACATTAGTGCACTCAAGATAATAAGTCTTTAGGTTCAGTTCTAACACCAATAAAACTTCCATTAAAACACAAGCTACTGTAGCACTTCCCTCAAAAAGCTCAATTCCCAAAAAGAACTCAAAAAGGAACCAACAAGAAGCAAATGCAGAAAATGGCAGAAATCTATCAAAACAGACCAACAGGTAAAGACGGATTTTTTCAAAGACCTTCTGTTGCTTAAATCGAAAAGTGTTGAACTAACGAAAGTTAGATAACAGCCTGGGGCAGAAGCACAAACATTCATGCCTCAAAAGGACGTACAGAGATTTTACACGAATTTTTACGGTGAAGCACAGAAATCTGTTTCGGGACAGCAACTTTCCCAATCATTACTTCTCTCTCATTAGAGGTTACTCTTGGCACAAAAAGAAAATAAAAAGTATAAGGAGTGGTTATTATAGAGGTAATAACTTCCAAGACTCATCTAAAACTTTTGGGTTATCTCCCAATAAGTACTTTTCTTTAACGCCTTTAAGTTAGGCATGATAGTTTGAGAAGATGCTCACATAAGAAATATGAATTGAAGTAAAAGAGAGCATCAAGAAGCAAATTCAAAACACATTTAAGTCTAACCCACTTCCTATGCATAGGAATCTTGTAAAAAAATAAATCAAAGAAGCACATAGTAACAAGAATGGGTACATAAAACAAGAGCAACTTCAAAACTTTCAGCACATAGAGAGGTGTTTCATTACCATGAAAACTTCTACAACCATATTTTCCTCTCTCATAATAATTTTCAGTAGCCTCATGAATAAAATCAACAATATAACTATCACATAAAGCATGCTTTTCATGATCTACAAACACTAGAGCTTTATTATAAACATTTTCAAAAGAATTCGCAGGAACATGACATTCGTCCTCCTTTGGTAGGTATGTGGGACAATCAAATAATGTAAGGGGTAAAGAGTTACTCTCATTAGAAGGTAGGGATGGGTAGATACATTCTTCCTCCTCTTGATCATTACTCTCCTCCTCTTTTTCATCCAATGAGCTTCTAGTTTCAGCAATTTCTTCTTCCATAGGCTCCTGCAAGGCATTAATCACCTCCATTGGTGGAGAGCATCTATTAAGATATTCAAGAATATAGCCATTTTCTATCTTGTATTTATCAAAGAAAAATTTAAGTATATCATAAACCTCATATTTATAAGGTGAATCATCAGTGTTTTCAAGCAAACTAGCAAGTTCAAATGCACCCTTCCAAGCAATAAATTCTTCAATTTGTTCCACATCATAAAAGTCATAATTTCCTTTAACATAAGAAGATATGGTAACATTATCATTATACTCACATTGAAAAGGGAGGTGTTTATACCTCCTACAGCAACAAGATTTATCAAAGCAATAAGTAACATTATAAGTACAGCACACGTTTATAGCAATGGTATACAATTTATCAATTTGTTCCCATAAGTGTTTCCCTTTTTGTGACAAGCGGTGTTCCTTATAATAATATTTTTGTTCTTCCGTGAACCCACCTTGCCAATAAGATTCAGTTTCAAAGAAACCAACCATTGATAGAAAGCATGATAAAGCAAGACAATAACAGACCAACGAAAATAACAACTATAGTAGGAGCTAATTTGTTTTTGTATTTTTGATAAGGAAACAAACAAACTAAGCAAAAATAAACTAAGCAAAATAAAAATAACAAAGTAAAGATATTGGTTATGAGGGACTCCCCTTGTGAAGATATCCTTGACTCCCCGGCAACGGCGCCAGAAAAGTAGCTTGATGGCCCAAAATATATCGAGCTCGTTGGGGAACCCCAAGAGGAAGGTATGATGAGCACAGCAGCAAGTTTTCCCTCGGTATGAAACCAAGGTTTAATCGAACCAGTAGGAGCAAGGAAACACCCCAAAGGTGTTGCTAGCTGAGCCTTGGTAGGGCGCACTACCGGTGCTAGTAGCAACATGGAGACATGCACAACACAACCACAGAACTTTGTCCCCAACTTGCGATGAGGTTGTCAATCTCACAGGTTTTGCTGAAAACAAAGGATTAAACGTATCGAATGGAAGAAAGTAATAGTTTGCAGAAAGTAAACACAAAGCGGTAAACAGTTTGTAGATTGATAGTAAAAGAAAGGACTGGGGTCCATAGTTCACTAGAGGTGGCTCTCCTTAAGATAGATAGCATGCTGGGTGAACAAATTACAGCGGGGCAATTGACAAACATCGAGAAAGCATACAAGCATATACTACTCATCTTGACTCCTTTGAGATTCGATTAGGCATTACAACATTATACATAGACTGTCATCCAACTGCATCTATGACTAATAATCCACCTTTAGGTTATCATCCGAACCCCCTCCAGTATTAAGTTGCAAGCAACGGATAATTGCATTACGAATTGCATGTAAAGTAAACAATACGATTGTTCTATGAACAAAGGATTGTTGTTTTCTCCCTAGTAGCACCATCACATCTAGTACCTTAGAGATTTCTGTCACTTCTCCAGATTACCAGAGGCATGAACCCACTATCGACCATAAATACTAACTCTTGGAGTTGCTAGCATCTACTTGGCCAAGATAGCAACTAGCAACGGAAAGCATGCAAGATCACAAATAACAAAGACATGATAGAATCAATAATCAATCTGAAATAGCATCTCAATATCCATCGGATCCCCGCAAACACAACATGTATGAATTACAAATAGATGATCTTGATCATGAACAGAGCTCACAAGATCTAAACATGATAGCACAAAGGAGGAGAACCAGCCATCTAGCTACTACATGGACCCGTAGTCTAGAGATGAACTACTCACACATCACACCGGAGGCTTGCATGATGATGAAGAAGGCCTCCAGGGTGAATTCCCCTCTCCGGCAGGGTGCCGGGAAGAGCTTCAGATCCCTCCCGATCTAGGGATGGAGATAATAGCGGCTATAGACTCTTTCGTGGATTTTTGATCGGGTACTTAGGGTTTCTGTATCAGGGGCAATATATAGGCGGAAGCGGAGGCCGAGGGGGTGCCTAGGGCAGCCAGACCACCCCCTTGCACGGGCCAAGCCTGGCCGCGTGGCCAGGTGGTGTAGCCGGGCCTCATCCCCTCTCCGTCTCGTATTCTGGCTCCAGGTGTCCCTCGGTAAAATAATGACTTTGGCTTTTGTCCCGTCTAATTCTGAGAATATTCATTTTTTGACTTTCCTGGAACCAAAAACAGCAGAAAACAGGCAGCTGGTACTGTGGCTCTTGTTAATAGGTTAGTCCAATAAAACATATGAAAAGTACTCCAAAGTGTGGACAAATCATAAGAAAGTAGATAAAACCAAGCATGGAACATCAAAAATTATAGATACATTTGCAATGTATCAGTGACCAAGCTGATCATTATCGGTAAATCTGTATTGTTCTGTATGGTTCGATATCTGTTATTCAATTGTCGGGATGAGAAATGATATCATTTCAGGTGTTATTCAATTGTCGGGATGAGAAATGATAGATAACACCAATGAGTTGCTAGTGGTGTTGTCACTGAGATTAAATGATATCACCTAGATGACAAATGGTCGGGATGGGCTTCCCTCGGGGCACGCACAACCCCGAGGCCGGCGGCTCCCACGTGGATGCGCGAGCTATGCCTACCATGCCTCGCCGTGTCGCCTAGCCGGAGCTGCAGCCCTACCCTATAGGGTTGAGCTCGCGAACTCGAGCGATGACGACCTCTTCGGCGATGACGACCCCCTCTTCCCTGAGGTGGTGCAGTGCTTGCGGGAGAGCGTCTTCACCAATGTCTAGGACAAGACGGAGTGTCGCCGTATTCCACCAGGAGGAGGATGTGGCCAAGGCAATTATGTGCTCCCACAAAGAGCACCTAGGCTTTGTCTTCGTCGACTATGCCAATGATAGCGCCTCAGAGTAGCTCCCCGGTGCTGCCCGCATCCGTAGAAGCCTCGGTAAGATAGAATCTCAGGAGCATTGATAGGGTTAGGTAGATCTTGGGTCCGATTTAAGCATGACATTTGATTTTGGATGTAAATGGTGATGACCCCCCCCCCCTCATGTATGTATGAGCTACTCGATCTCTACCGCGAATGCTTTTGTGTTCAGTTATGCAGTTTCATATGCCTTGGCGCACATGCATTTCCCGCATCCACATTTTGCGGTACCACAATATGGTATCGGCTACAGATGCTCTAACATTACTTCATATCAATACACATGTGCTAGGTTTCACATTTTTCCAAGTTTGGAGTAAGCTAAGGAACCCAATTTCATTGGCAGATTTTCAGGCATAGGGGGTACATTTACCAGATACCGTCAATGAAATGGATATTCCAGAGAGAACTTAGAGCATCTCCACCGACGCCCCGGAAAGGATGGCCGACAAGTGCGACAACGTTGACCTTGGGGGCCAACACCCAAATTGGCGGCGCTTTGGGGAAGCCTATCCACATCGGCGACCCCCAACGATCACGTCGGGGATTAAATTGCCCAAATTTGAAAAAGATCACACAACTAGAGCATGTTTATTACAACAAATGCAAATACAATCAAGTTTAATACAACAAATTGAATGTATCAAGAAACTAGTTCACAGAGTAATTTACATAAATAAAAATTAAATATAAATCAAGCAGTAGGGAATCCGTTGGCTTGGGGTTTTTGAGGTGCATTTTCTCTGAGCACCGACAAATGTTTGACGAGATCTTCTTGTAGCTGATCGTGCCCCTGGGTGTCGCGGATTTCTTGATGCATGGCGAGAAAAGCACCAAAATCAGCCGGCACCTCGTGATCGACCTCAGCAAGAGGGCACATCCCCTCAAATGGAACGGATCAACCACTAGATCATCACGCTCACTCTCAATGATCATATTATGTATGGTCACTCAAGAATTCATCACCTCCGACATCTGTGATGTTGACCAAGTTAGAGCAGGGTACCTGATGATATCAAAGAGAGCTTGGAGCATACCAAATATGTTGGCCCAAAGTATCCGCCAACAACATGACAAAACATGTACACACACTCAAATGTCATGGACTTTGCCATGCACGGGTAGTCATCTTGAGTATATGTGGGAGCTCTGTATGCAAGACGTCGCAAGGCAGCGGTGCACTTTTGGATAAAGGTGAAACCAGCCAAACCGGTGTAGTGCTTCTTGCAAATGAAATATGTATCAATCTCTCGCACTACATGCACAATCTTCATGAAAAACTCCTTGTTCATTCTAAACCAGCATCGAAACACCGCAAGACCATGGGTTGAATCATCTTGAAAATAATCTACTTCTTCTTCCCCGACCTTGAGCCTCCCCACCGAGGAGCTAGCCAACTGGCATGTATGCGAATGAGGCCGCCAATGATCATAATACGCTCTGCTTCATAGGCTTGCAGGTCAGCCTCCTCCTGCAGCATTTGCATCATCATGAGCTCATCGTCGCTATCCATGACCTAGACAAAAGGTCGAGCACCTTCTGTGCGCGGCGAGCTCGACACGGTTCGCGGTCGAGAGGGACGCACCTTCTGCCCTAGAGACAGACGCGGCGATGCAGAGACACGGCCGATTCAAACAGCCTCTCGCGAGAGGGGTGGCAGGGTGTCCTCGGCCAGTGGTAGGCGATCTCCAGGTCGCAACGTCGGTGGCGTTGAATCGACGGAAAGAGCGCAACGAAAACCAGTGCGGGCTTATTGGGAAAGATAAATCCTGATTTGATTCATTGCATGAATACAACCTAGTGCGTTATGCTTATTTTTAAAATATTAATCATTGTCGGTGCATGAATACATAAGTACATCCTGAAAGTCAGATTAGATCACAATGGCGCGCGTTACGCGAAGGCCACACACCAAAATTTATCAAATTGTGACAGTCTTTTTAGCGAGCTGCATTTATCCAACGGATGTTTTGAATTTAATGATAAAGATTAGTCATATAAAGTTACTGGCAGTGCTAGTGCTTCTGCTGTAAAAACTGAGTTACGCCAGTGTTTTCTTCCGGTGTCGGCTGAGACAAAGGGTACATTCGTCCAGTGTCGGCTGAGACAAAGGGTACATTAGCTCAAGTAGGGCCAAATAAGAAATTCTCTATAATTTACCTAGATTCTCTCCAACACGAACCACAAATTTCTGAAACCATGCTTCCTAACAGCCATGGTTCATTCGATTCTCGTATACTTTGCTGCCATGGTTCATTCGATTCTCATATACTTTGCTTAAACAATACAAAAGTTTTGCACCACACGATTCCAGCCATGCTTGTATGTTTCCTACTCCCTCCGTCTCAAAATAGATGTCAGGAAAATTCACTAGATTCATTCCAATTTTAACAAATCTACAACATCTATTTTAAGACGGTTTGTTTACATTGTACGAACATTTAATACTCCCTCCATCCCAAAATAAGTGACTTGAGTTTGTCTAGATTCGCATGTACCTATATACAAAAATGTGTCTAGATACATCCGAATCTAGACAAACCCACGTCACTTATTTTGAGACGGAGGGAGTACAAACAATGCCTCATGCTTTCACTGAATCATGTATCCGAATCACCGTGCATCAGTGCCGTTGTGGTAGCATAATATTTTTGTTTCCTAACATTCATGTTTCCTTCTTTCTCACACATGCTTCGTGAATTCGAAGGCAGTGGGTCGCTATCTTGACATGGATGGTGCGTCGTGGCATGAAAGAGTCCAACATCACAGTAGATTTCTTCTCACCTCCAGACACCATGGATGGCTACTCCGTGGGAGTCACGCCGCCCACATCGAACAGCCCCCTTCCTACCGCCTTCATGTCCATCGTCATCACAGCGTCGCTGCCAGTTTGACCCTCACAATTTGCAGATGGCGAATAACAATGATCAATACACATAGCAAATGTTAAACAATCCATAAATTTGGCAATCCTGGAGAGAGATAGCTAGACAAATTTTCACATCAAGAGAAAAGTTTACAAGTCTTAGTTTGGTTTGTGTACCGGTGAAGAAACTAAATAGAGGAAGGTTCATACTGCAATCACCTGGGAGGCTGCGGTGATGGGTGGGTGCCGTCGTGGCATGCAAGAACTCGACATCACAGTAGATCTCTTCTCGCTTCCAGACACCATGGGTACTCTGTGTGTTTCAAGCCGCCCACACATCCAACCACCCCATCCCTACCTCCTTCATGTCCGTCAGTCATCACAGCGCCGCTGCCAGTTTGCCCTAGGAATTTGCATATGGAGAATAACAATGATCAATAAGCATAGCACATGTTAAACAACCCATAAATTTGGTTATCCTAAAGAGATAGCTAGACCAATTTTCACATCAAAACAAGTTCATAAGTTTTAGTTTGGTCAGTGGTACGAAACTAAATAGAGAAAGTACAAGATCACCTGGGAGGCTGAGGTCAAGGGTGGGTACGCCATGGCAAGAGTTCGACATCACAGTAGATCTCTTCTCGCCTCCAGACATCATGGGTGGAGTCACACTGCCCACATCGAATCACCCCATTCCTACATCCTTCGTGTCCGTCGTCATCACAGCGCCGCTGCCAGTTTGACCCTCAGAATTTCCAGATGGAGAATAACAATGATCAATACATGTAGCAAATGTTAAACAGCCCATAAATTTGGTCATCCTAGAGAAAGATAGCTCGATCAATTTTCACATCAAAAGAAGTAAGTTTATAAGTTCTAGTTTGATTTGTGTATCAGTCAAGAAAAACTAAATAGAGAAAGTATGATAGTGCGATCACCTGGGAGGCTGTGATAGCTCGTTGCCACCATCCTGCACGTCATTTGTAACTTTTAATTCTTGAGTCAATGCATAAAACAGCCGATTAGAAGGGAAGTGCATAGCTGGCCTAAAAAATATCACTTGTGTTGGCATACAGAGATGACCAGCGAAGCAATTGTCGTGTAGCCGCAGAAACCACAAGGCGAGTAGGTGGTGTCAGCCGTCGTTGCCAAATCTCCAGAACACACCAAGGCAATGCTGCTCCTTGCCACCTGGATCCACATCCCTGCGAGCCTCTACTGCAATCTTCACGCACTAATGCAAGGAGGAAAAATCATGAACCAAGGCACAGATATTGCAGGGGGAACTAGTTAGTAAGATGTACTTTCAATAGAGCTAACATGTGGCTTTGTGTCTCAGACACCTGGCATCTTGTCTCTGACCCATTCAGTATGGATAACATACCTATATACATTTTGTTTTTCCTAGCTATCGGTGCATGTCAAAGCATTTTTAGCATCATCGTACAGTATATGAGCAACTAAAAAGTCCTGGAAGCATTTTTTACACAGCACAGAAAGAGATACAAAGATGTTACCATAGATGGAAAAAGGCACCAACCATCAACAAATATACATCAACAGAAGTTAAATGAAATGCCTATTCTTGGAGATAACACATAATAAAGTGAACACGAAGATGGAGGATAAAAGGTGCATCTTGCCCCTTTCATCGCCAACTAGTAGTTACTGTATTGTCTTACCAAGTCCATAATTTGCACCCCATTGATATATTTGACCATACCTACACCTCAAGGATAAGCAGAATCATGGATCAATTACCTCAGGCTATACATTTAAAACATCTGATAACGTGAAGCTGAACTGGAAGTAATGCCAGATGCTGACGCTATAATATTAGCTTCCATATTTGAATCATCAGTAGCAGTTGATTACAATAACAGCTACTAGATACGCAGGTAAAACATTGTTTTTAGAATCCTCAGGTGAAACGTTATGATTGATCCAAAAAGGGTGGCACATCCAAAGGATTGACTGAGAATAGAGTATGTCCAATAAAAGGTGCACCTTGACCCTTTCATATACAATGATAAAAGTAATATAAGGTAAGGATTTATTCCCTTAGCAGGTTTATAATTTTGAGAGGCACATTGGCATATTTAATCATATGTAAACCTCAGGCCTCTTCCCAAAATCTGAAGAATTCGAGAGGCATAACATCTAGCCACAATCATCTTCCTCAGCTCATCAATGCTTAATACAAGATATGAAGTGAATAACCAAATAAGACAATTACTCCATTTGTAACCAAATTCTAATAACCGTTCACTATCATATAGTTGTTGGGCTAGGGTTGGTTCAATACTGACAACAAAATATTAATTCCTTCACGTGAGACGTTAACAGCCAAAAAAGCTCAATTTAACACAAAAGAAAAGAAATATATTGGAACTAGCCACGATAAAACCCACAACCAATTAATTTCACAAGGTTTCTCCTCAAGATATATAGAAGAAAAGAAATGAAAGGATCAATACAGATTTACCAAGAATAAACTAATTACCTCCTTAATACCTAATAAAGTTCACTTGTTGCTTAACTGATTTATATCCACTGGTGTCCATAAAGAGGGCAGGTAACCAGGCACCTGATAAAATGAAAAACAATTAAAATTTCGACCAAGTAGTACCATAGGTCCTGTTCCTTGCACAAATCTTATCAGTTCAAATAAAAAACCGCACCAATACCACACTACCAATTATTTATTAAACAGCTAGACGCTATTAACTCGTTTGAAAGGAGAAATATTTCTGCGATTGGATGTTCCCCATCAAAGTTGTAACATGCAAACAAGAGGTAGCTGATCCCCCTTACACCAAAGTTTTAACAAAAAAGTTCATAAACAAGAGGACACAAATGACATAGACAAGTAAAGTAGCTTCTATAAGTTTGTTTGTTGGAGAACTGAGTTACCATAATCAGCAAAAGGAGGGAAAGCATAGAATGTTTGCTGAACTATTCTCCCAGAGAAGTGAAAGTAACCTCTTTAAGATTCTTGTTGGCCAACTGAATTTCCATATTATTTAACTGTAGAACATGAAAATATTATATAACACTGGCTGCAAGGTAATAAACTGAAGAATCAGTAAGGAGGCACAGTAAGAATAACATAGAGTTTTACCTGCGTCCCAAGGGCTGAAAGAAGAAACTCAGGTGGGACGCCTCCCTCTCTGACAGTAGAAGTTCCTCCTAATTACAGACAACCAAGAAATCATTCTCTAGGAAGAACAAACTGGAGAAATAGGGAACAAGAGAATGACCAGAAAGAATGTACCTAACAACAAGAGAAGGTACCTGCAGCCACCCCGCCATCTTATATTGAAGAAGGAGAAGAAGCGACGAAGGTCTCAGCTAAAATTTCTACAGAGCCCAAACCCACACCATCACCTACAGCCCAAAAGAAACCCAGCAGAGACTAAAAACATGCTGGACCAAGGAAGCAGGTAGAGCAAAATAGGACCTCAGTATACATAGTGAACCCATGGTTCTAGCAAATGTGTCAAGAAAACAAGAGTAACTAAGGCACCTATATGTATTGTACGACCAGGAATGGCTCAGATAAATGTAACAAGAACCTACTGATGTTAGCAATGACATTTATAATAGCAAAAGCAGTAGACACCTCAATATACAGTACTACTCCCTCCATCCAGAAATAACTGACTTGAATTTGTCTAGATTCGAATGTATCTATATACTAAAATGTGTCTAAATACATTCAAATCTAGACAAATCCAAGTCAGTTATTTCTGGACGGAGGGAGTAGAAAAGAAACTCACCTCTGCTAAAGGTATTAGCTACCAACCATAGTAAGTAGTAAAAAATATCATCAATAGTACCCATACAGATAAGAAACAGTTGATATATTATTTATGAAAGACTGCCGAAGATAATATTACCTCCTAACCATTTTCTGCATTATTTGCTTTTTGGTGATTAACGACAATAAAGGAGTCCACCTATATAATGGACGGAATTCTGAAAATTGTATGTCAGTGTGTCAATTTATAAGATCTATATTTGTATATAGGATATATATAAGATGGAGATAAACAGTAAAGATGGTCGACCTATGTTAAGTTTAAAATTGAGAATAAGGAACATTAGATGAACGTATACCATCCAATTTAAGGGATATTTTTTTATTTTTGGCAAGTTTAGGGGTATATTGCTGCAAGTTTAATTACTATGTAAACTATGGATGGTGGGATCTACAGGAACAAATTGTACTACATCAAAAACAGCAAAAAAATCAAATCATAAAACTATTGAAGAACAACCAGAACATAAAACAGCTCACCAAAAAAGCACAATTGAGCAACAGCAGCTACCAGCACCCACCAAACCGCACCTGCAAACTAACATAGGGAAACACGCGGAAATCACAGAAACAGGTAGAAATGTAGCACCCAGCTGTGCACAAATTAACCAAACTAGACTATCTATACACAAAACCCAACTATGTATGCACAATCACAGAGAGGCTAAAAAGACCATCTAACAAAACCGCAAAAGGCATATATTGCACGCTCTCACCTGGAACAGGTTTTATTGAAGTGTTTATATCACAGATGAATTCTACCATCATTAGATGCAAAAGTAATAAATGATGAATCCTAACTGGGCGGAATTGAATATTACCAGATCTGCAAGCAGGACAACTTTTAATAGCAATATTATTGGAAACCTGAAAGAAAGCATCTAGAAACAATAAACATGAGTCGCCATGATCCTGAAACTAAACACCCAGACAAGTGAAAAATTAAGGGTTGAACAAATAGAAATTTTGTAGAAGTGTGTATACTATTCAGTTTAAGGGATATTTTTTATTTTTGGCAAGTTTAGGGGTATATTGCTTCAAGTTTAATTACTATGTAAATAAACTATGGAATAGAGGGAGAGGGAGAGGGAGAGGGAGCGATATCACCGGTGCGGGTTCCATGGGGACCCATCGAATTGAAGTCCGTTGTTGATGCTTGGCCTCCAAACCCAATGCCAAACCATTTGGCGCTCAGTTCCTGCATAATCGTGTCCTTAACCTCGCAGAATTTCTCAGCCCAACCAGGTGGTTCGATGGCACTGACTCCTAACCCAGGGGCCCGGTCGTTGGACTGAAGGTTGACTGGCTCTGCCCAGTCAGCCACATACGCAGAAACCCGCCTTTTGAATTTAACCTTGAACTCTGTCCAAGCTTGATATTTATAATGGTTAATACGTGCCAGCCTGGTCCATGTACTATTGAAAGTGGACTTGAGGGTGAAATGATGTATCACGTTCTGTAGTGAATGGTCCACAGCGTCAAGACGGACGACAGATTTGTGTTTCTGATTGTTCTTCAACCGACAGGTGTACCCTTGGCAGACCCCCTCTTGCGGATGTGCTGTTTGGCCCGAGGGACCAAAATCATAGCAGGGGAAACTGATTTGCCCAATCTGGGGATCAACCGACAGAACTGCTTCGAGCATGGATTTTGACGGATTCTCCAAACTTTTCCAGGCCGGTGAAAAGATGAACTCATCAACATCAATAAAAGCCATCCACTGGCACGATGCTTGATGCGCTGTGGCACAGTGGGAAAGACCGGCTTCCTGAGTCTTGATCCAAGGCCATGCCACGGTGGAGATGTTGATTCCAGCAGACCTGAGCTGAGCTACCTGATCGGCCAGGTTATCCTCGCTCCCGTTGTCATACAAGAAAAACTGGTCTACGCCCAGGGCGGCATGGTACAGCACCCACTCCCGGATAAACTTGGAGACATTGCGCACCATTGTGCAGGCGCATAGCAGGTTTCTTCTTGGTGTCACCAAAACGCCACTTTGTTGTGGAAGGTAGGTCGCAAGGGAGGGGATGGGCTTGTCACCGGAGATGGCGAGTGTGACTCGAAGCTCTGTGTTACCGGAATTCAAATGCATAGGTGGAGGGGAGCACCTGGCAACTTGCTGCACTGATGTGATGGCCGGGAAGGAGGCCACCACCGCACCGGCACGGTCGTGGTACACACACTGGAGATCAGATTGATTGGCCACTTGGCGGCGGATGACTCCTTTGGCGAAGACAAGTACGTCTCCTCCGTCGAGGACAGCGGAATCGAACACTAGCCGGTCACTCCAGTTGAGCAACGCGCGGGCGGGGAAATCAGCAGCATCGGTCGAGGAAGGAAGCAGCAGGGGCGCTTTGAGCGGTTGGATCGCCAGTGCTGGTTCAGGCATGAGGCAGACGTAGGCGTGGCGTCCAGGCCCGGGGAGTCTCCCGAGAGCCCGCGCAGGTGACGACGCCCCACCCTCGAAGGCGCACATCAGGTTGCCCGGGTCGGCAGCAGGCTCATCGGACAGCACAAGGACCTCCGAGTCCGGGAGCAGGACAGCGTCCGTGTCGTCCAGCGGCGGCGGCGGAGGCGAGTGGCCGGCGGCACGGCGGGTGGGCAGCAGGCGCCGCGGGAGGGCCAATTCGGTGTCGGCCTCCGAGCTCTCCGGCGGCGGCGGCAGGAGGTAGCTTGGCAGCGGGAGAAGCATCTCCTGCGGCACCGGCCAGTTGTGGGCGCCGCCGACGAGGCCGACGCCGAGGGGCAGGCCCCCCGGGAAGAGCGGGGCAGCGGAATAGCCTGCGCCGCACAGCAGAAGAGCACCGACCGAGGCTGCCCCGGCGGCCTTGATGATACGGCGGCCGAGGCTGTGGTGGCGGTGCTGCGGCATGACGGGCAAGATTTGGGATATCTTTCGCGAGCGAGCGCGGGAATTTGGGCGGGAGGCGAGAGCGAGAGCGAGAGCGAGCGCGGGATGATTTGGGGCGCGGAAGTTTCTTTGCGATCTAGCGAAAGCAGAGAGGTAGAGGAAGAAGGGTTCGGGTCGCAGTATATGCTGCTGCTGCGCCGAATCGATCGAGTTGGAGTCAGACTCGGTCGGTCGGTCGGTCGGTCGCGGGAAGTTACTCAGCTTGCTTGCTTGCCACGCTGCTTGCCACGCTGGAGTTCGGGTCTGGCACGGGGGAGAAGAGAACTGGTTCGGTCAATTACCGGCTCGTCCTAGTAGTCACCAAAAGGCACGCTTCAAAACATCCTAAACGGGTGGTAACAGCATCTCTAATACTTACTAGATGACTTATTATTTTAGTGTAGATGCCCTAAAAACTGTTTTTAAGGCATGAAAAGGCAAAAAAATGGCCTCCAACAGGTGCCCTGTAATAGGGTTGCCCTAAAATTAGCAGCGGCACGACGAAAATGAGGGTGACCCGCCACCGCTGCGCCCTCCGGAGAATGGCTGCCGCTATCCTAGCGCTCCAAAGCGCCGCGTACCAAGCAGCATCTCCAAGAAGGAAAGCGACGACACCGACGCTGCTGCCCGGACGGATCCTAGGGTTTCCCCCGATACGCTGCGAGAGGTGGGGAAGAGGTACCCCCGACACCCTTCAGGGAGGACGGCAACACCCGCAGGCGTTACCGCTTCGGTGTCACGACGATAAGGATTTCTCCTGACCCTTCAAAAAAACACATTCCCGGACGCTCTGGATTGCTCCACCACTCTCGCCGCCCACCAGCACGCACCACCACGGTCTTGCAGCCACCACCGTCATCACACCATGGCCCACGCTGCAAGGCCGGACAGTCCGAAAGGAGAAGACTTCAGCGAGGGTCAACGCTATAGAAGCACGCGAGAGGGAACTACCTTCACCGTCGGAAGACGGTAACCGACCAGATGCAGCAGCAAGGACAAACCAGGCCCTCGCTGACCTGGCCGAGCCCAAAAGGACCCATGAAGACCAGCCGCCGCACTGCAGCAAGAAAGAAGGCGACCATGGCGACAGTGAACATTGTGGTAAGACAAGGGTTTGGCACAAGCACCATCGCCCCCGGGGCCGACGAAAGTCAAGGGAGAACCACGCCAACTTTCCATTCGAGGAGTGGGTCATCTTCGAACCCAGGCTACTTCCAAGAAAGCATGGGTGCAACATTGTTGTCAAGGTTCTCCCCTGAGTACGGCGAGAGCGAGCATGGTGGCTTCAACCCGAAAGCCTTGTTTTCCCCTGGCATCGCCGATAGCAGCCATGCTGCAGACGACAGCTTCGACCTCATCAATCCCTACAATATGATGATTTGTGTCGCCATCTTGTAAGAAATGGTCATCCAAAGGGCACATGAAGCAATGGCGACACCAACACCCCCTGCGGAAACGGCGTCGCCAACACCGCCGGTGACGGAAGAGTCGATGGCCACAGTTGAGGAGTTCGTATTCCATTTGATTTTCATGTTATGCATTAGTGACACTTAATTTCCCTTATTTTATTTCAAACAAATGAAGTCTAGATTGCGACCAATAAATCAAGAGGACTCCAATAACACAACAACAATAGCATTCAACAACCTATTTATTTGAAGGAAAGGCAAATTGTTTCATTATCCTACTTTGGAGGATTTTGAAACAAAAGGTAAAAATTGTTTCATTGCCCCTTTTCGGAGGATGTGAAAGTCTGAAAGAACAACAACAACAATATCAGAGTCAACAGCCTATTTATTTGAACGAAAGATAAATTGTTTTATTATCCCACTTTAGAGGATTTTGAAACGAAAGGTGTGAAGCAATCTAAAAGAACAAGAACAACAAAATAGCATAGTCAACAGCCTATTTATTTAACCGAAAGGTATATATTGTTTTATTACCCGGCTTTGTAGGGTTTTGAAACGAAAAGTACTCCCTCTGTCCCAAAATAAATGACGTGGATTTGTCTAAATTCGCATGTATCTAAACATATTTTAGAATATAGATACATGCGAATCTAGACAAATTTAACTCACTTATTTTGGGACCGAGGGGTACATTGTTTCATTACCAGACTTTGGAGAATGTGAAACAGTGTGAAAGAAAGATAAATGCCGGGAACAACACAGCTGATCATATCTCCTCTGGGATAGTGTTTAGGATCACATATGCAAAGAAAGCCTCAATTTGAATCTTGAGTTCCCCTCGTAATTGGTAGACGTGTGTGAAAAAATAATGCTGCATACTGTCGAACAGAATAAAGGGACTAATTGGCAGGCCGGTCTGAATTAGGTCGTGGAATAATAAATCTTGTACTTTCTTTTTGACTAATTTGTACTCGGGAGCTCCGGGGAGCTACCCTCACCGGTATATCTGAACCTCCAAAGGCCTGTGTCGACCGATTCGCCCAGGAGGGTTTTTTCTTCGAGAGCACACCAATATAGCATACTAAAGGTTTATAGAAGATATAATTTGACTGCAAGAACGACATTTTCGTTGCACATAACGAAAGTCCTGAACTCCCACACCTAAAGCACGTAATCTCACTCTCTCACAGCATGGCTGCACCCTCCTGCTCTTGCTAAGTTCCACTGAACCCACTCATCCCTTATCTGCAAGACTTTTTTTTGGCTACCTCTTGCATTACTTTTCTTCCATACACTCTAGCAGAAAAGCATGATGATGAGTGTGTCCAGTTTGTCTCGCTTGCTGCACTCCTTGAGGACGGATAGTTAGCCACCAATTCTTCAGACTGTCAGAATGCAGCCTGATCAAGATGTGTTCCACGCTGTCCTCCTGAAGACGTGTGAAACAGGTGGAGGAAGTGTCCATGACCATGGCTCACCTGAGGACGGCACTAAACCCACACAGAAACGGTCCTGCTGGGGCACGGATGCCAACTCATTGGGTTCCTACTCGTGCGACCTTGCCGTCGGACGTGTGCGAGAGGTTCAAGGCGTCCGTGGAGAACCTGTTGTACTTCACCGGGGAGGCGTCCAGCGCAGAGCACCCTGGCACCATCCACAGTGCCTACCCGTTGGCGCATCGATGTCCTACATGCACTCGAGAAGTGGGGACAGCCCAACTCACATGTTTGTGGTGCAAACCGATAACTCGGCGGGCATTGCGCATTAACACACGCTCGTATAGCAAATGAACCCATTTTCTTTGGTTATATCAGGTTCAGCTCAAATAAATTCCCTGAAGTGTGGATTCTGGCTTCTGGGGATCCTGTTAGATTTGCGACAAGTAAATAACGAAGAACGAAAAATAAAATCACAGCAAGGGGACACAGATTTAACGTGGAAAACCCTCTCCAACAAAGAGAGGGGAAAAACCACGGGCGCCAGCCAACGAAACTTCACTATAACGGAGAGTGTTTACACAACGCCGAGGATTTCTCAGATGCAACTTATCCCAGCCGGCGGCTTACAAGAAGTATATATAGCGGTGGTAACCTAGGTCATCAACGATCCGTACCGCATCGGCCCAAGCCTCCGGCGACGGGCCTCGCTCCGCTCCGTCAGAAGTTGGCCTCTACTTTGTAGAATTTGGATCAACATATAACAGATCCCGTGAACAAGCACTCTAAATAGAATTTTGATACTGGTTTTGCATGATTTGACTACGGAGAATTCTTTATCAGGTTCAGTGCTGCAAGTAGTTATATGTCAAACCAAAAATAGATTGTGGCACAATGGATTATGGTTAAGCTCATTCGAATTTTTAGGGTTTTTAAATCTGAAAATAAAAGGTGGAGAAGGCATAATGCCTGACAACATAAGGAATTAAGACCAACCAATTCCTTTAGAAAGCACAATTGTAAGGGAGCAGATATAATACCTCTTCAGCCGAGCCTACATGACTTGAAGTGCGAAAAAGCCATATTTGGATCAGCAGATCCCTTGTCAGTAGATCGTGCGATTACACGGAAAGTACAACTGACCTACATGCACAATATATTTGTTCTTTAAGAAAGAAAGGAGAACATCAGGGAACAATATGTAATTAACACTTATAAGGGCCAAAGGGGGCTTACCCAGCTCACAAGCCTACACAGGTTATTAGCGTCCAGTTTCTCGATATCTACATCAATCCACACTAAGTAGTGTGCTAAAACATAGAGAAATGAAGCCTGAAAAGAACATTTGGAAACAAGCATGATTTATATCTTGAAAGATCCCTCAGTTTAGTACTTCTAAAAATCTATGATGAAATTCATCATTTTGGAACATGAGCAATTTTAAATGGTATAAATGAATACCGACATAATGCACCTGAATAGGAGGATCATTGTAGGCCTTGTCAATTACCACTTGCTAGCAGGAAAAGTGAATCGACATTGTGCACGAGTGCAGCCAACTCCTGAACAAATCAGAAAATAGCAATTGGTTACTGAAAAAGTCACCCTTACACAAAAAGAGAGATATTAATTTGAACTTCTAAAGTACATTAAAAGGGAATGGGAACTGATGCTCCAAGCAGATATGGTTCAGGGTTTTATTGTGAGTAGGCTATAGAGCATTACATTACACAGCAAACAGGCTGCTACCTGCAACACGAGTTCGTTTGTCACAGGATAAAGTAATGATAAAAGGTTAGACACATGTTTATGCACCAACCACGAGATACAGCAAGCTCTCAAAAAAAGTAAATGGTCTCTCATCCTTATTCATTCCTATAGTATTGTTAAGAATTGTTATGCATCTCAAAATCTTTAAAGAGAAAGCTCACATTAGAGTTACCAGCGCCATCGAGATATAGGTGGATCGAAACCTACCATTAGAACTTCTTTGTAAGACCTGAATTGAACAAAGACAAATTTGAAACCAAACATGTTTCACCCGTGCAAACTACAACTGTTTCAGTTATATACAATCCTTATTGTTCTCTGTTGATTATACGATTATTGTTCACCAATTAGATCAACTACCTGGTGCAGTCTGTACAACTACCTGCAACACCAGGCGATCCTTGCTTGCAGTAGGGTACTTGTAGTATGCAGCCTTGAGATAAGCTACTTCGACACATTTATATGCTAAAGCAGCAGCAACCATCTTCTTGCACCTTTCATATTCATGACCAACAAAGCTGGGCAATACAGTTAATTATAGTGACCAAACTTGAGCACTGTTCACCCCAAAAAAAATGAGCACTGTTACACAGAACCACAGCTTCAGATTATAGTTGGATAAAACGAACAATTATACTGTTACCAGAGCAATTTGCCAACATCCAGCTGGCAAAAGTTTAGTAATATCACATCAGCTTGAAAAAGAAAGGTTCTACAGAACCATTAAATGTGAGGGGGAGCAGGCAATATACAAACAATACATGTGTATACATCAATGAAGACTGATATCAGCAGGACATGGCACATACAACAAGACATATTTTGCACTGCTAACAGTGGAACATATGTCAGAAACTCAGAATTAGATTGATAACTAGTATACTTCATGTGTAATACTGTATCTTCTTACCAGATATATTAATGTAAAAGCTATAGCTACCTAACTTTTTTTTGGAGTATTCTGCTTCCTAACTGCTATGGTCTCTGTAAAAAGGGTGGTTTTCTTTTATTAACTCATAACTAAGAAAAAATCAATATTAGATTTGATAGAACCATGTTTGTCAGTTATTAATTTAAGTTTGTACAATAAATATCATTCTTGTGGTATCATTGTTGCATGCAAAAACCAAAAAGTGGTCGAACAAACTATGCACTGGAGATCATCCTTAGCACAAGAAATCTAGCAGGCTTTACAATCTGAGCCTAGTCTTTCAGTATAATGAGAAACAGAGATCCTTCCACAATCTGATGATCTGATCATGTGAATGCTTATGGAAGGAAACTACTCACTGGTATAGCTAAAAACTGTGAAATATTAATTTCTGCCATATCTCCGGACTAATCCACAGCACAAGAACTTAGAAGGCAATTGAAAGACTCTCGACTGACCTCTCCAATCTTTCCATAGATGAATCGCCCGCTTCCCCCAATTTATTTCCATAGGTTAAGTTTCCAACAACTACACTATTATCAGTATCTATCATAAATTTTTAAAAATTTAGTATTGTGTAAACTACTATCAGATTAACCAAGTGATGATAACTAATAATCAAGCCAGGGCAAGACAATCTGGCCATATCATAACTAAACTGGAATAACATTGTAACAATTTGAACTGGGCCAAAATAAATTCTCTAAGAAAGTAGAAGAATCACACAAACGCACCTAGAATAGGAGCATCAGGCTTGACAGCTGCAGCAGTCGTGCTGGTCTTGACCCGGGGGCAGCCAGTGATGGAAGCACGTTACCCGCCTCCAGCTGCAGCTCGAAGGTGTGTGCATCCACGGCTGCACAAAGGGCGGCGGCGTCTATGTCCCTGTCTGCTCGGAGGAAGGGTACAGCGGGGCGTCGTCTCCGACGTCACTTGTCCCGCGAGAGGAGGAGGCCGGCGATATGGATCCAACCAACGCGCGCGCGGTGGCCGCAGCCGCGGGTCAGGTAGAGACGAGGTCCGCACATCCGCCTCCGTCGGCGCCTAGCGCAGGGTGGCCTGGCCTGGCTCGAGCGAGCGTCGCCCGGTCTCCACCGGTTCTCCAGTGCCTCCTTGGGGTTTTCGGCCACCGGAATCAACGACCAGGGGCAGAGTAGAAGTCAGGGTGTGCCGCCGGCGCGAGGAAATGGCGGCAGTGGCGGGGAGGCAAGGGAAGGGCTGGTCGTCGCGGGAGCGGTGGGAAGGCAGGTGAGGGGGCGGAGCTCGCGGCAGCACGGAGATAAAGGGGAGAGCGTGGTCCTCTTGCCGGCCGGCGGAGAGGCAACACGGAGAGACAGTGAGAGCGTGGTCCTCGCGCCGGCGAGCGGGGATGCAAGGTGGTGGTGGTGGGGCGAGACAAGTGTGCGTTTGATCCGGGAATTCCTTTTCTTTCTTTTCTGTTGTGCCGAAGCACTGTCCAAAAAGAGCCAACAAAGTTTTGCTCGTCCAATAGCTAGAGATTACTACTGTACTAACATTTCCTGTAACTAGAAATATATATTTTCACCAAATATCTTTTAATTCTGGAGAATAATTATTAAGAGTGTCCGTGCGTCGCTACGGCTTACTTAAATTTTTTACTGCACATACAAATATAGTTTACATGAAAATTCATGTGGAAATGGCTACATAATATTCTAAGAAAATAGATTTTACTTTGCTATTATGGAGAGAAAGCTAATCTCCACAGCATACAACCCAACAATTATCATCTATATCAAATCGTCATCAGGCTCTCCGCCTCTCCCCTCCCTTGTTTCTTGCTCCACTAGATCCGGGCTTCCCCCTATTCTCTGGCGCTCGCCGACATTGAGTCCTGGTGAGGGACCCTCCCCTGTGTACATAGTAGTTTAGGCTAGGTTTCTTGTGTGTATGCCTTGATGGCGACTAAGGGTAGAGCGGTGGTTCTCTGCGACCAACACCATTGTGCCATGGGATTCCTCTTCCTCTCCGTGCCCCGTTGGTGGCGGACGACGGCGCTAGGGTCAATGGGAAGACCTTGCATCCCTCCCAATAAGGTCTACGCCAGGAGATTGGAGCAGGGCCCTCAGGCCAGGCCCTTCTCTGCTTGGGGATTCTTCTCTCTGTGGTGGTGCTCTCATGTAGGGAGCCAGATGCGGTGGCGTTGATGACCCTAGGCATCTCCTTCAATAAGGTATGCGTGTTGGTCTTCTTCCACTACAATTTCTCTCTTGATCTGCCTCCTCCAACTGGTGGCGGCTTCTTGGAGTTCGATGGAGGATTGGCTTTTACCATGCGGTGGTCGGAGGCCTTTTTGGGCGGTCAGAACTCGCTGGTGGCTACTGCCCTCCCCTCTTCTTTTGTACATCATGAAGGTGGGAGTAGGGAGATGTGGATGGTGTGCTCCCTTGGGATCCGAACTGCCATGGAGATTTGGTGTCGATGATGTTTGTGGATCAATCTCGGTGGCCCTCATTTTGGCAACCGACTTAGGTGACCATCTGGTGGTCTTCTTCAAAGCAGGCGATGTTTGCCGAAGCTTCTTCAACCTCCACGCAGAGGCCCTCTTTCGAGTTCACGGTAGCGCTCCTCTTCCTATCGGCGTCAAGTGGTATCGTCCCCGGCTACGGCGAGGTTCGAGTTTCCCTGGCGTGCGCGAAGGACCTAATGGCGTTTCTTGTTTTAGATTTTGGATCATGTATGTAAATGACAGTGACTGTTTTGTTATTTTTTCATCTCTCTGGACCACTGATGTATATGTACGCACCGCTGATATTAATGGCATCTAGGCCCTTCGGGCCTCTCCACGTTTCAAAAACAAAACAATTATCATCTATCCACTAAGATTTCACTTCGCTACTATTTAGGAGAATTTTTTCCTCCATAGTCATGACATTATGCATAGGCATTGCACATGCCTGGTCTGTTTTCCTAAACCCTTAAACTATTTCGTATTTCGCAGACCGTGTTTTGCATTTCCTAGTTTATTCATGTGGTTTTATAAATTACCCTCTTTTCACCTTCTATTATAAAACCAAAATATAATGTAATGTATTTTTTTTAGTAAACAGTTCTTAATTCTATGATGGAAGTCCCAAATCTTTAAACTTTGAGATCCTGCTTTAAATGTGCCCAAAATCCCTTTCTCTTTTATCCGGATTTAGAAAAAAAAAGGAAAAAAGAAAATTAAAACAAGAGAGAGAAGACCCAGCAAGCGCATGCGACACACCCACCCACGCCAGACCCACACACGCGGTGCACCGGCACATACGGCGCAACACGAGTATTCTACACGACACGCACTCCCCGACCAGATCCCCACCTACATCCTTCTCCCCAACTCCATCGCCCTGACCTCGAGCGCCTCCTCCCATCGCGAGAGCCAGCACCTCCAGCGTCGATCCCCTCCACTCCGCTCACGACGCCCTTCCTCGACCTGTTGCCAAGCACACGTCGCGCGCCTCCCGCTCATATCCACCTCGTGTGGGAGCCTTCTTCCCCGAGCTTGTCCCCCTGTGTTGTCTCGCCTCCTCCTGCTCTGCTCCCCGCCACCGGCGCCTTGCCCTGTGCCGCCTCTCCTGTGACGGGCGCCGCCTGCAAAGCTTGTCTCTGACGTGCTCGCCGATGACCTTCCTCGCAGTCGACCTATGTGCGCCCCCTCCATCCGCCTCCATGGTCCCCGATCTCACGCATGTCCTGCATCTCTGTCTGCTCCACGCGCGCCTCCCGCGAGCTCCCATCACCGCTCGCTTGTGTAACCCTCTCTTCCCTCTCACTTGATGAAACCCATCGCAAGTCCCCTAGTGCGCTGCCAAGAGTACACAACGGCACATCGACGCGAGTCCCCTTTTGTCGGCTGGAACTTCGGCCGATTCCTTATGTCTCGTCGGCCACGGTCCGCGCATGCTCAGCACGACAGCCCTCCTCTTGTTCCCACAATCTCGGCGTCGCCGCCTAGGTCCAGGCAGCCGCCCCGTGGGGCCCTGGAATTTTGCTTCCATCATCGCCAGGTCTGGCTGCCTCCGCGCGAGGCGCTGGGCTTCGGTCGCCGCGCCGCCCAGGTCTAGACAGCTGCCCCATGGGGCCTTGGATTTTTGCGGCCGCCGTCGCCAGGTCCGGCCGCCCTCAGTTGGGTTCTCGATTTTGGCGGGACGACTACAACATAGCCGACCAGCGCGGTGCTCGGAGGAGAACCCGTGGAGGTCCTTGCCGCGAGCTTTGCCGGCCGCCGCGCTCGGAGGAGAACTCGTGGAGGTCCTGGCCACGAGCTTTGCGGTCGCCGAGCACGCAAGGCAGCAAGCTGGGGTGGCCTCAGAGGATATCCCGTGGAGTTCCTTGGCCCTACGGCGGCGGGGAAGGACTGACGGCGGCGGGGCTGCGGGGCCGGCTGTGCGGGGGCAGCGGTGGCGGCCGGTTGGGGAGTGCGGGGCGCAGTGCTCGCTAGGGGCCGTTTCCCTTTTCCGTTCGGTGTTTTGGCGGTGGCAGAACATGTAAATACCTCGAATAGTGAGGGCCAAAAGCGTCATTTGATGGTAGACGGATTTTCAGCGCGACGAACGTCCTATTATTATTTTTAACTTCGACAACTTTATTATTGAATCACTATTGAATCACAACACGGTCTTGTACAAGTACAGGGAGAATAAAAGAGGGGGGGGGGTCCGTAATCCAAAACTCTCTAGCACCATGTGTCGAACTAAAACGAGCAAGCTCATGGGCGGCAACATTAGCCTCTCGTGGACAATGATGGATTGTTGCCATGCCAAGCACTATTAGTAGATGTCGACAGTCATCGATAACCACCGCGCTAACTCCTATGTACGCCGAAGGATCAGTGACAGCTTGTATAACCTCTAGAGAATCAAATTCCACCACTAGAGACGTAGCACCGAACTGTTCTGCTAGACGAAGACCGTTGAGCAAAGCGCAGGCCTCCATAGCTGCAGCATCATTTGCATCATCATTGAACTCACAGCAAGCTGCAATGAAATTCCCACTAGAATCTCTAATTATAGCTCGAGTTGCTCTAATGCCAGAGTCCTCATCATAGGCCGTGTCGACGTTCAGTTTATACACTCCAGAAGCTGGTTTCGACCAACCTCCACGGCGGATTACATTGCCGCTTCCTTGTAATTTAATACTATTAGCCAAGATTCCCATGATGTTAATAATGGACCTCCCCGGTGTAGGCACTAGTTCTTTATTTTTAATCTGCCTCCGTGACCACCATAGATACCAACATGTGATCATAACTGTTTTCATCCGATGTTTCATATTGCATGTAATCCCCCCGAGATTGGTGAACACAATAGCTCTTCCAGAACCATAGATCCTATTCGGTCAATAGCAACAACCGATCTAATGATTTCCCCCAATTGTAGACCATCCCAAACCTCCAAAGCTCTAGGGCATTGAAAGAGCATATGTTAGAGGTCCTCCGCATTTGTTGTACACACTGGAAAGTTCACGGAAGTGGCAACATGACGGTCCGCCAGTTTACACAAGCATGGCACAATTCCATGAAGAGCGCGCTAGTTGAAGATTTATATCCTCCTAGCAACTTTAGCATTCCAAATTCTCTTCCAAACTACATGAGGTGCCGATCTGTCTGAGGCATCAGGGCGCTGCGCCCTTCTCATGTACTCCACCCTCCACTCAAGGTGATAAGTCGATTTGATAGAAAAACAACCATTTTTATTCGGATGCCAGGCAATAAAGTCAGATTGCCCAAAGTTCGGTAATGGTATCTGTAAAATACGGTTCACATCCATAGGCATAAAATTATCTCGGATTAAATCTTCATCCCACTGGCCAGAGATTGGATCAATCAATTCTTCCACTCTTGTGAGTAAGCAATTATCTCTTGGGGTCGCAATCATCTTGGATGGGCTATCAGGAACCCACATATCAGTCCAGATATTAATTGTACTACCAGTCCCTGGTCTCCAAATACATCCTCTTTTAAAAGTTTTCAGACCTGCCATGATGCTCTGCTAGGTAAAGGATGACCCCTTCTTCAACTTTGCATTAATAAGATCTCCATCTGGATAATATTTAGCTCGTAGGACCTGTGCACACAATGAATCAGGATCACAAGAAGCCGCCAACACTGTTTTGCCAACATCGCTTGGTTAAAAAAATGGAGATCACGAAAACCCGTTCCTCCTTCAGATTTTGGAATACTCATTTTCCACCACGCCATCCAGTGCATCTTGCGCTGGTTTTCACATCCACCCCACCAAAACCTCGCAATAGCATTACAGATGGCTTTGCAGATTTGTTTGGGGATATTGAATACTGACATAGCATACGCCAGGATAGCATGCGCAATTGCTTTCAGGAGAATTTCTTTCCCTCCCATTGACATCAGTTTTTCATTCCATCCATAGATCCGTTGACAGACTCTCTCAACCAGATGTTGATGTTGGGTCCGCAACATAGAAAACAAAAAATTTCCTACGATGAGAACTATACACCAAGGTCTATCTACTAGATATAGAGCAACAGATGGACATACATCCATGGAGAACTTACCCTCGAAGACAACGAGTTTTGTTAACGAGTAGGAACTCGTGGTTGATGTAGTCGTACGCTTGCCGATCTCAAGATCGTGTGGAAGTCCGAGCGCCGCAAATCAGCAGCGCATCCGTCCTCGCACACATGTTCAAGCTACCGGACAACCTCCACCTCCTCACTCCAGCGAATCGGCGGAAGCAGCAACTCCTTCTAGACGCAAGGCCACCGGGAACATGTATCTCGCTAATCCAAGACCATGGGGGAATATCTAGAGGGGGAGAGAGATCCTTCACAAGGAGGTGTGTTTTGTGAGGGAGGAGATTGGGGACTCCTCGTCTACCATGGTCGGTGGCCAAGGAAGGATCCCCCTCCTCTTCCTCATTCATGTGGTGGAAGCTCCACTCATATCAATTCAAGCTCCACCCAAAGTTCCACTCACATGCATTAAATTTCCACCAAATTTAATGCCACTCTCAATTAATAAAACTCTCTTATTTATTTTATTCAGAATTTTGTTAATTACTTTAATTAACAAACATTCACATAAAACCCCTTGCAACATTTCAATATCACATGCATAACCACTTTCTGCAATTTCACCTGAAACAATTCCGTTTTCTATCGAAACATTTCCTGCGCTTTGCAAACCTTTTGTCTGAAACATATGTGCTCCTAAATGGTGTCTGGTAACCCTTAAGTGTGTCACCCTACGGTTCGCGAATAATGCAGACATGATTGAGACTCCTCTCAGATTAATAATCAGAAGCGCGACCTGGAGATCCATACTGACTCCTGCACATTCAACGATGACTTCTGTGATCGTGAGAACCTTTAACGCTAATAATTTAATCCCTTTGTCTCATGATATAATACATGTCCGAGATTTGATCATCAGTATCTAAATACCTAGTTTGATCTCGCTACCGACATTGATACATTGCAAATGTATCTATAATTTTTGATGTTCCATGCTTGGTTTTATCCACTTTCTTGTGTTTTGTCCATACTTTGGAGTACTTTTCATATGATTTCTTGGACTAACCTATTAATAAGAGCCACAGTGCCAACTGCCTGTTTTCTACTGTTTTTGGTTCCAGGAAAGTCAGAAAATGAATATTCTCGGAATTGGTCGGGACAAAAGCCAAAGTGCCTATTTTTCTGGAAGTCATCAGATGCCAGAATACGAGACGGAGAAGGGTTGGGGGCCAGCCACACCACCTGGCCGCACGGCCAGGCCTGGCCCGCGCCAGGGGGTGGTCTAGCCGACCCCAACACCCCTCGGCCTCTCCTTCCGCCTATATATTGCCCTCGAGACGAAAACCCTAAGTACCCGATCAAAAATCCACGAAAGAGTCTATAGCCACCGTCATATCCATCCCTAGACCGGGAGGGATCTGAAGCTCTTCCCGGTACCCTGCCGGAGAGGGGAATTCACCCTGGAGGCGTTCTTCATCACCATGCAAGCCTCATGTGTGATGCGTGAGTAGTTCATCCTTGGACTACGGATCCATGTAGTAGCTTGATGGCTGGTTCTCCTCCTTTGTGTTTTCATGTCTAGATCTTGTGAGCTCCATTCATGATCAAGATCATCTATTTGTAATTCTGCATGTTGTGTTTGCGGGGATCCGATGGATATTGAGATGCTATTTTAGATTGGTTAATGATTCTATCATGTCTTTGTTATTTGTGATCTTGCATGCTTTCTGTTGTTAGTAGCTATCTTGGCCAAGTATATGCTAGCAACTCCAAGAGTTAGTATTTATGCTCGATAGTGGGTTCATGCCTCTGGTAATCTGGGGCAGTGACAGAAATCTCTAAGGTACTAGATGTGTTGTTGCTACTAGGGAGAAAACAACAATCCTTTATTCATAGAACAATCGTATTGTTTACATTACACGCAATTCGTAAAGCAATAATCTGTTGCTTGTAACTTAATACTAGAGGGGGTTCGGATGATAACCTAAAGGTGGATTATTAGTCATAGATGAAGTTGGATGGCGGTCTATATATAATGTTGTAATTCCCAATCGAATCTCAAAGGAGTCAAGATGATTAGTATATGCATGTATTGCTTTCTCGATGTTTGTCAATTGCCCCGCTTTAATTTGTTCACCCAGCATGTTATCTATCTAAGGAGAGCCACCTCTAGTGAACTATGGATCCCGGTCCTTTTCTTTACATACAATCTATAAACTGTTACTGCTTTGTGTTTACTTTCTGCAAACTATTACTTCCTTCCATTCGATACGTTTAATCCTTTGTTTTCAGCAAAACACGGTGAGATTGACAACCTCATCGCAAGTTGGGGACAGAGTTCTGTGGTTGTGTTGTGCAGGTCTCCACGTTGCTACTAGCACCGGTAGTGCGCCCTGCCAAGGCTCAGCCAGTAACTTCTTTGGGGTGTTTCCTTGCTCCTACTGGTTCGATTAAACCTTGGTCTCATAACTGAGGAAAACTTGCTGCTGTGCTCATCATACCTTCCTCTTGGGGTTCCCAACGAGCTCTACATCAACACTGAGCCATCAATCATTTTTCTAGCGCCGTTGCCGAGGAGTCAAGGACATCTTCACAAGGGGAGTCCCTCATAACCAATCTCTTTACTTTGTTATTTTTGTTTTTCTTAGTTACTTTTTGCTTTGTTTGCTTGTTTTGTTATTCAAAAACACACAAAAATTAGTCTTACTAGTTTGCTTTCTTATTTGAAAACACAAAAAAATGACTACTCTTGAAAACACTAAGTTGTGTGACTTCACTAGCACCAACAACAATGATTTTATG
The DNA here is from genome assembly GCA_910589775.1 of Avena eriantha. Taxonomy (NCBI): domain Eukaryota; kingdom Viridiplantae; phylum Streptophyta; class Magnoliopsida; order Poales; family Poaceae; genus Avena; species Avena eriantha. The sequence goes on from OU342745.1 coordinate 50,919,611, forward strand.
AGCACACCTATTGCTCCACCAGTGCCTGGAGATACTTTCTTTGAGATAAAACCTGCTTTGCTCAATCTTGTTATGAGAGAATAATTTTCTAGTATTAGTAATGAAGATGTTGCTGCCTATCTAAATAACTTTGTTGAACTTTGTGAGATGCAAAAGCATAGGGATGTAGATGGTGATATTATTAAGCTGAAATTGTTTCCTTTCTCTTTGAGAGGAAAAGCTAAAAAATGGTTGAATTCCTTAACTAGGAATAGTATTGATTCTTGGACTAAGTGCAAAGATGCTTTCATTGGAAAATACTATCCTCCTGCTAAGATTATATCTATGACAAGTGAAATAATGAAGTTTAAACAATCTGATAATGAGCATGTTGCTCAAGCTTGGGAAAGAATGAAATCTTTGGTAAAGAATTGTCCCACTCATGGACTGACTGCTTGGATGATCATCCAAACTTTTTATGCAGGATTGAACTATTCTTCAAGGAACCTATTGGATTCTGCTGCTGGAGGTACCTTTACGACCATCACTTTGGGTGTTGCAACAAAACTTCTGGACAATATGATGGTTAATTATTCTGAATGGCATACTAAGAGAGCTCCACAAGGTAGGAAGGTAAATTCTGTTGAGGAAACCTCCTCCTTGAATGATAAGATTGATATTATTATGTCTATGCTTGTGAATGGGAAAGCCCGTATTGATCCAAATAATGTTCCTTTAGCCTCTTTGGTTGCTCAAGAAGAACAAGATGATGTGAACTTCATATGAAATAATAATTTTGGCAATAATGCTTATAGGAGTAATTTTGGTAACAACAATTATAAGCCATATCCTCCCAACAATGGTAGTGCTTATGGAAATTCCTACAACAATAATAGGAGTGCTCCCTCTGAACTTGAAGTTATGCTTAAAGACTTTATTAGTAAGCAAACTGCTTTCAATAAAACTATTAAGGAAAAACTCTCTAATGTTGAAAGAAATATAGCATCTCTAGCTGAAGCTCAATCTTCTTTGAATAAAATGGCTGCTAAACCTGAAACTAATGATAATCCCTTTGCAGCTACTAATGCTATACAAGTAAGAATTGATTAAAATGTTAGACTATTAGCTGAATTACATGTATAGTAAAGATATTCTTATGAGCTTTGGAAGAACTAAGAATATATCATGTATAAGTGACAAATAGTTAAAGGTAGTTCATTGTAAAGTGTTACATTGATACTAGTTTTGTCACAAGATACAGATTAAATTTATCTCAATTTAGACTATGGTTGGCACAATGTAATGGAAAGGATGTTCCATGATGGATTTGGATGAGTTCCAAAGTTGAGACATTGTGACGGATACTACAACAAAAGGTTAAGTATATAACTGCTATAATAGCAGCAAAGGAGGGCATTTGTGTTAAGTAGTTTGTTATCAAACTAGATTTGGTTCAAACTGGGCTAATACTATGAAGATATATTGTGTGACAATAATATCAACATATTTTAACTGGAACGAACTAAAGGTCCCACCAAAGGACCAAATTTATACAATGCCATCTCATTTGAGAATGAGTGATGCGTAGAGACGCAAAGACATGCAAATACACACGGACCTAAAACTGTCAGATCCGGAGATTATGTTAACCACTAGCAATCGCGTATATGCAACACCATAAAGCCATAGGTGTTCAATACGCAAAGTTTTTTAAACTAGATTATTGACTCTAGTGCAAGTGGGAGACTGAAGGGAATATGCCCGAGAGGCAATAATAAAGTGGTTATTATCGTATTCCATGTTTATGATAAATGTTTATTTTGCATGCTATAATTGTATTGATCGGAAACATCAATACATGTGTGTTTAATAAACAAAAGGGTTCCTAGTTATGCCTCTCTTATAGACTAGCTTGTTGATTAACAAGATGATCAAGGTTTCCTGATCATGGACATTGGATGTTGTTAATAACAAGGTCACAACATTAGTTGAATGATGTGATGAACATTCATCTGAAGTATAGCATTACGATCAAGTCATTATGTTTATATTGCTATAACATCATACGAAGTAATCTTTATCCTTAGACCATGAGATCATGTTAATTGCTGACACCTGAAGAGTATCTTGATAACATCAAACGTCACACCGTAGCAGGGTGACTATAAAGATGGGCTCAGTGCTATGGAGGTGTTATGTTGAGGCTCATGGATCAAGAGTGGAATTTGTCAATCCCGATGACGGATAGATATACGCTGGGCCCTCACGGTGATATCACATTAAGTTAGCTTGCAAGCAAGTGATGTGATCACTAGAATGTTATATCACAGGAACGAGAAAAGAGTGCATGTCGGTAATGAGATCAAACTAGGTATGGAGATACCGATGATCGAATCTTGGACATGTAATATATCGCGATACAAAGGGATTTAGTTACTAGCGTTAAAGGTTCTCACGATCACAGAAGTCATCGTTGAATGTGTAGGAGTCAGTATGGATCTCCAGGTCCCACTTCTGATTATTGATCTAAGAAGGGTCTCGATCATGTCTGCATTATTCGCGAGCCATAGGGTGACACACTTAAGGGATACCAACACCATTTGGAGCAAATATGTTTCAGATAAAGATTTAAGAAAGCGCTGAAATTATTTCAATAGACACCGAAACTGTTTCGGGTGAAATTACTGAAATTGGTTCTGCATGTAATATTGAAATGTTGCAGGGGGTTTTATGTGAATGTTTGTTAATTAAAGTAATTAACAAAATTCTGAATAAAAATAATAAAAGAGTTTTATTAAATGAGAGAGCATTAAATTTAGAGAAATTTAATGCATTTAAAGTGGAGACTTTAAAAGAGAATGTGAAGGGGCAAATTTATGTGGAGGGAGTTACCACCACATGAATGAGGAGGTGAAGGGTCTCCCCTTGAGGTGCCGGCCATGGGGAGGGGTACCCTCCCCTCCTCCTATAAAAGGCCCCCCTCACACCCCTTCTTCCACACACCTCCTCATGAAGGATCTCTCTCCCCCTCTAGTATTATTCTCCTATGGTCTCGGATTAGCGAGATACATGTTCCCGGTGGCTTTATCTAGAAAGGAGTTGCTGCTTCCGCTGCTTTGCTGGAGCGAGGGACAGAGGTTGTCGGGGTACTGGACGTGTGTGCGATCACGGATGCACCGCTGCTTTGCGGTGCTGGACTTGGTGGTGCTAGAGCTGGATCTGAAGGACGTGCTGGAGCCGGACCTGCTTGGACTTCCACTCGATCTTGAGATCGGCAAGTGTACGACTACATCAACCACGAGTTCCTACTCGTTAACAAAACTCGTTGTCTTCGAGGGTAAGTTCTCGTTGGATGTATGTCCACCCGTTGCTCTGTACCGAGTAGATAGATCTTGGCGTGTAGTTCTCATCGTAGGAAATTTTTTGTTTTCTATGCTGCGGACCCAACAGTGGTATCAGAGCCTGATCTATGCGTAGGTGTTTTGCACGGGTAGTACACATATGTTTATATGTGGGCGATTATGATCATGTTATTGCATCTTCTATGTATTTTGGATATTGGTGGCATAGTGGGATGAAGCGGCCCAGATCAACCTTACATGTCATCGTACATGAGACCGGTTCAACGACTGACATGCAACTAGTTTTGCATAAGTGGCTAGCGGGTGTCTGTCTCTCCTACTATAGTCAATATCTGATTTACAACGAGTTGCTAATAACTTGGTTATCCTCGTTGTAGTTCATGTTCGTAGGTAAGACCGGTTCTATCTCCGAAAGCCCTAAGCCACGTAAAACTTGCAATTGATAAATTAGAGGCGTCTAGTTTAGATCGTTGATGGGCTAGTGTCTTGATATGGTATTGTTGTAAGTAGATGTATGATAGATACTCTTACAACTCACTTAACGTGTAAGTTCCATAGACCTTGGCCTTACACACAAAGGAATGATAGAGATCATACCACGATGCAAATGATAGAGAACAAATGCATGGACCGTATCATATCACTTCACACATTAGATGTTAGCATCTTATATTGCTAGTTTGGCGCTTTTGGTAGCATTATAAGATGATCCCTCATTTAGATATCAAGATAAAATGTGTTCTTCCTTAAGTATGCACCGTTTTGTGGATTGTGTTTTGAGGCATCACGTGATGATCGGGTGTTCTCGACTCTACGCTTTCATACAACGGGTGTAAGACAGTTTTACACACGTGAATACTAAGGTTCTTACTTGGCGAGCCTAGAATGTACAAACATGGCCTTAGAACACAGACCGAAAGGTTAAGCATGAGTCATATAGTTGATATGATGCCCATATAGATGCTCGCCTTTGAAGCTACACCGACTCGCGTGATGATCGGACTTGGTGTAGTGAATTTGGTTCATGTAATCACCAAAAGGACATAAGGGATGTCGTTTTTGAGTGGGAGTTTATTAGTAATTTGGATTAGTCGAACTCAATATATCATAAACTAAATCGAAGTGAATTTGCATAATTTGTTGTAGTCATTGGCATCTGTTCACTACCTTATGCTTAGTTTTAGTTGAGATAATAGAACTATAGAATTCTGGATATTTACTTTACGAACTGGTATCGTATTGTGTTGAATGTCAATTTAAAGTTTATAAGTCCTATTGCAAACTTTCAGCAAACTCTATTTACTCTATGAAGTTTAATAAGTAGTATTAAATCAAGAGTAAGAATTCCAATGTTAGTATCTAAAGTATCATGTTTGCCTCCATGATTCTTGATATTCAAAAGTTCTTTTAATATCGAGGTTATCTAGGAGCTGAAAGAATTGTTTCAGAAACCATCATGTGTGAAAGATCTTGTGATATCTGAAACAATGTTTTTGGTTGCATTATGATAGAGTATAATTTAGCAAAATACATGTTCTCATATTGTATGAGAGTTTGTGAAGGATGGAGATGCTAGACATCCGAATATCCCAAAAGGTTTCGGGAACTAAATTTATACTCGCCATTCTTCCTTATAGGCTATAGTAGCTTGATCATGAAAGTTGTCATGATAAGGATGAATATAAGATGTAAGTAAAATGTTTACTACATTAATAGATTACTAAAGAATGGATTTTTGAAAGAATACCAAACATTTGGTGATGGTAATTCACTTCAAAGTGCAAGTCCAAAGGTATTAGTATTTGACTATATATGCTTTGTACTATGTGTCATGTGAATGACAGCACAATTGATATTGATAGATTCTTTTAAAAGGAAAAGGAATTGCTGAAAGAGAATCTATAAAATATTTGGTAGAAAAGAAAAGGTTGGATATGTCCAACTTAGGTATATAGAAGATATACATGTTATGGTTGTATTCCTTGCTTGTTAAACAATGTGGTTCTTAGGTATTGGATACCGGTATTGGATACCGAATTGGTTGGTATGAAGTGTCATACATGACAACGCAATTCATGAACTGCAATGGCCTAAGTAACTAGCAAGAGAATAAGTGATGATGTTCATCGAAAACAAATAAAGTGTTATTGTGTTTTTTCGTTGTTATCAAACCTAGCCTTCAAGATTTGTTTAAATAATTGTCATTTTGTTCCGGTATTATGAGAACAATGGTTGTTCAAATAATTATCGTATTCCATAAAGGATGGATGAACTTTTACAAGTCTAGTGGGAGAACTCACATCCATAAACATTATTGCTAAAATGCCACAAGACAAATGATTAAAAGATCACTTATGAAGTGACATCGCTGTTTTAAATTATATTGGAAAGTAAACATGAAGAAACTCCATGTTGATGGATTTTTGGAGTCTTTGATTTTGATCAATTGACGCATGTGAGACTTTCCTCGAGATAATTGAAACTTCGTCCATAGGCCAGAGAGGAACGGATGACTAGCTTATTGGAAATTGTGCATGCTGATGTGCATAGTCCATTATGTGTAGCCATATGCGATGGATATTTTTGCTTCATATGCTTTCTCCGAAAATTTGAGTGAATATATCTGTATATTTACTTAATAAGGAAGAAGTATGAAACATTTGAAAATTGTTCAAAGACTTTCAAGATGAAGTGGAAAATCATTGTAACAAGAAAATAAAGAGTTTATGATTCGATCATAAAGGAAGATATTTGAGTTACATGTTTAGCAAAAACACCTAAGATTTGAGGAATTGTTCCATGATTTGTGTTTCCCAATAAACCATAGGATTATGGCATATTCGAGAGATGAAATCAAACCATGTTTGACGTGGTAAGATCAAAAGTATCATTTATAAAACTTCCATTATGTTTTAAGGATTAAAGCTTTAGAGACTACCGCTTTTACATTGAAAAGAGCACCATCGTGATCCGTTGAAATGACACCATATAAGTTATGGTTTGGGATAAAACCCGAATTGTCTTTTCTTAAATTTTGGTATGCTATGCATAAGTAAAATGTTTACAACCAAAGTCGGATAAGCACGTCTTTGTAGGTTATCCCAAAGAATTTGTTGGGAATTTCTCCATAACACCGAGGACAAAAGAGTTTGTTACTTGGAACGTCAAGTTTCTTGAGAAGGAATTTATCGCGAAAAGTTAAGTGGGAGGACAATAAAACTTTGATAAGGTTGTTGAACCTTAGCTATATGTGGTAAGTAGCGCAGCGCCGGAAAGTGTCCCGGTGGCGGCCACAATGCTCATGGCTCCTGTGATTACAAAGGGTGTGATCTCGGAGATTAGAGTTCCTATTGAACCGTGTGGGTCGGTAAGAATCAATAGTGTGATTTGATAAGCAAGTAGTTATTGTTTTGACAATGATGAACCGACTACATGCAAAGAAGCGATGATAGGCCCTGACTCCATAAAATGACTAGAAGTCATAGAATCCGTGATAGTATCCATACATGAGAAATCAAGTTTCTGAACTTGGAAGACCCTCCGGAAAGGCGTGAAGCCTATCGATCGTGTCTGGATCTATAAAGAAATAGACATGGATGTTTAACATCTATGAAATAGTTGACATGTCGGAAAGAAATTTACCAAAATGTTCAAGGAGTTGACTATGATAAGATTTGATCTTTCATAGCGATATTTAGTCTTGACGGATTAATGTAGCAACCACTACATATAATTTGATGTATGGTAGTTGAACAAACAAAACAATGTTCTTCTAATAGAACGGTTACCTAGGACATGTACTTGACATGGTCCGAAGGGTTTTGTTAATTCAAAGAGTGCTAAAAGGGCATGCAAACTTCAATAGTTGAAGTAAGCATAGCGGAGTCGGAATCTTCACCATGATGAAACTGTTAAAAGAGTTTAAATTCATCGGAGATGATGAAGATGTTTGCATTTGCAAGAAATTAAGTGGGAGCGCTGAGACATATTTCTAATACATTATGTAGAGGACATATTGTTGATTGGAAATGATGTATATTGTATTGACACAAGTTAAGAATTTCATTAAAATAAGATTTCGATGAAAGACTTGGGCAAAACTGGAATATTTGGCATCAATATCTATATGGATAGATTGAGGCGCTAATATGGTTGTGGCAGACATACATATATGAGATATTGAAAGGGTTCAATATGGAAACAACAAGAAAGGTTCATGCTACATGGAAATGATTGTATCAAGATTAAAGTGTCTCAACACTTGGTGAGTAAAATCACATGAAGATTTTGATCGATTATATCGTGATATGTATATATCCAGATATGTCCTATGGTCTAAATGTTATGAGCACATACCAGAATGATCCATAAGATGATCATTGGACAATAGTAAAGATATTCTTATGAGCTTTGGAAGAACTAATAATATATCATGTATAAGTGACAAATAGTTAAAGGTAGTTCATTGTAAAGTGTTACATTGATACTAGTTTTGTCACAAGATACAAATTAAATTTATCTTAATTTAGACTACGGGTGGCACAGTGTAATGGAAAGGATGTTCCATGATGGATTTGGATGAGTTCCAAAGTTGAGACATTGTGACGGATACTACAACAAAAGGCTAAGTATAGAACTGTTATAGTAGCAGCAAAGGAGGGCATTTGTATTAAGTAGTTTGTTATCAAACTAGGCGTGGTTCAAAGTGGGCTAATACTATGAAGATATATTGTGTGACAATAATATCAATATATTTTAACCCGAACGAACTAAAGGTCTCACCAAAGGACCAAATTTATACAATGCCATCTCATTTGAGAATGACTGATGCGTAGAGATGCAAAGACATGCAAATACACACGGACCTGAAACTGTCATATCCGGAGATTATTTTAACCACTAGCAATCGCGTATATGCAACACCATAAAGCCATAGGTGTTCAATACGCAAAGTTTTTTAAACTAGATTATTGACTCTAGTGCAAGTGGGAGACTGAAGGGAATATGCCCGAGAGGCAATAATAAAGTGGTTATTATCTTATTCCATGTTTATGATAAATGTTTATTTTGCATGCTATAATTGTATTGGTAGGAAACATCAATACATGTGTTTTTAATAAACAAAAGGGTTCCTAGTTATGCCTCTCTTATAGACTAGCTTGTTGATTAACAAGATGATCAAGGTTTCCTGATCATGGACATTGGATGTTGTTAATAACAAGGTCACAACATTAGTTGAATGATGTGATGAACATTCATCCGAAGTATAGCATTACGATCAAGTCATTATGTTTATATTGCTATAACATCATACGAAGTAATCTTTATCCTTAGACCATGAGATCATGTTAATTGCTGACACCTAAAGAGTATCTTGATAACATGAAACGTCACACCGTAACAGGGTGACTATAAAGATGGGTTCAGTGCTACGAAGGTGTTATGTTGAGGCTCATGGATCAAGAGTGGAATTTGTCAATCCCGATGACGGATAGATATACTCTAGGCCCTCTCGGTGATATCACATTAAGATAGCTTGCAAGCAAGTGATGTGATTACTAGAATGTTATATCACGGGAACGAGAAAAGAGTGCATGTCGGTAACGAGATCAAACTAGGTATGGAGATACCGATGATCGAATCTCGGACATGTAATATATCGCGAGACAAAGGGATTTAGTTACTAGCGTTAAAGGTTCTCACGATCACATAAGTCATCGTCGAATGTGTAGGACTCAGTATGGATCTCCAGGTCCCGCTTCTGATTATTGATCTGAGAAGGGTCTCGATCATGTCTGCATTATTCGCGAGCCATAGGGTGACACACTTAAGGGATACCGACACCATTTGGAGCAAATATGTTTCAGATAAAGATTTAAGAAAGCGCTGGAATTATTTCAATAGACACTGAAACTGTTTCGGGTGAAATTGCTGAAATTGGTTCTGCATGTAATATTGAAATGTTGCAGGGGGTTTTATGTGAATGTTTGTTAATTAAAGTAATTAACAAAATTCTGAATAAAAATAATAAAAGAGTTTTATTAAATGAGAGAGAATTAATTTTGGAGAAATTTAATGCATTTAAAGTGGAGACTTTAAAAGAGAATGTGAAGGGGCAAATTTATGTGGAGGGAGTTACCACCACATGAATGAGGAGGTGAAGGGTCACCCCTTGAGGCGCCGGCCATAGGGAGGGGTACCCTCCCCTCCTCCTATAAAAGGCCCCCCTCTCACCCCTTCTTCCACACACTTCCTCGTGAAGGATCTCTCTCCCCCTCTAGTATTATTCCCCCATGGTCTCGGATTAGCGAGATACATGTTCCCGGTGGCTTTATCTGGAAAGGAGTTGCTGCTTTCGCTGCTTTGCTGGAGCGAGGGACGGAGGTTGTCGGGGTACCGGACGTGTGTGCGATCACGGATGCACCGCTGCTTTGCGGTGCTGGACTTGGTGGTGCTGGAGCTGGATCTGAAGGACGTGATGGAGTCAGACCTGCTCGGACTTCCACTCGACCTTGAGATCGGAAAGTGTACGACTACATCAACCACGAGTTCCTACTCATTAACAAAACTCGTTGTCTTCGAGGGTAAGTTCTCGTTGGATGTATGTCCATCCGTTGCTCTGTACGTAGTAGATAGATCTTGGCGTGTAGTTCTCATCGTAGGAATTTTTTTTGTTTTCTATGCTGCGGACCCAACACTTTCATACATTGGTTTGCAAATAGTTTGGTTTGGTTTGGAAAAGAGTAGGAAAGTTCATACTTTTGTGGTAAAAAGAGCTCGTTTTTTACTCTGGCCTATGCTTTGTCATGCCATGCTTGATATTGTTTTGGCTTTATGCTTAGTATTCTTTGATGTAGCATGACTTGTTATAAACAATTGAGATTGCTTAATGTGCCTTGGATGAATCATGCGTTGTTTAGCATATTAAAGCATAGTATAGCGGTATTCTCCTTTGATGCTTTATTTGGGTTGACTTGGCACATGTTCACACCATGTTATGACTATCTCAAGTGACCATAGCCTTTATGATCCTTTAGTTTTCAACTTGTAGTATCACTTTATGCTTTGATCAATGATGTTTTGTCGCTCTGCATTATTATGGCAATTATTGCTCTTTTAGTTTGTCGCTCCTAGTCTTTTGCTAGCCTCCACAACCAAGTATGAGTTCCACTCATGCATCCAACTCCTTAAATCAAGTTATTCCAAAGAGTCCACCATACCTACCTACTAGCTTATGCTATTCCAAGTATATTCATGCTTTTGTTTACCTTCCAAATTAAACTTGTTATGAGAAAACTAGTGATTAAAGCTCTCACGAACTTGATGGCACACTTTACTTTTTTTTGCATCTAATAAACTTGAACCATTAGGTCCTTCTTTGTTGCGTAAATGCTAGAGTTTTATAAGTTGAAATTAGCAGAACCATGTATCATGGGGAACGCTTTCAACATTGCACTTGTACTTTGTACCCCGTTGATATCATGTTCTTTTGCTTACGGATCCCGGCGGTGTGAAATAAAAGTGGAACTTGTAAGATCATGGAGTTTGTATGTGTGTTAGAGAAACGCCTCGGCTGCTAGCCTAAGCCATGCCTAATCATGGTAGAAACTTGCAGCATCACCATAATGAGCACTCTATGAAGCATCCTCAATAAAAACCTATGCAAATAGAAAATAAAAAGATCGCTGAGATGCTCATCGTCTGCTTGCCTTGTCATTTTGATTATGAGATAACTCCTGTATCATGTGCAAGGGGTACCCCGTTGGCGGTTCTTTATGATACATATGTACTTACAATGACAAGAGCTTACTCGTGACTAAAGTTGAGTAGCATGAGGTTCGGTCTTCGTAAGTAAGGGGCATGCGATTTCGGTTTATAACTTGTCAAGCATATCCTCTTAGTTGTGTTACTTTAACCTTAATCACCTTCAAGATGCTTATGATAGGGGCAATGAGAGCTGGAAGCTATAAGTACAATAATTTTTGGAAGCTCTTTATGAGACTTGAATCCCTACTTCCTTTTATGAAGGCCTTTCTTCCACCATTATATTGACTCTCCACCTTCTACCTTTATGCACCTACTTTGAGAGCATAGTGGCCATTCTTAGTTCTATGTGCATTGTTCCAAGACTAGTTGATTGATGCATAGCTTGATATTGCTTGTTTTTAACTATTTGTATCTAGTCACTCTTATGAACTTTGAAGGTGTCCTATGCATTTATATTTGCTACTTTATGAGGGACAAGCTGAATACTATTATGCTATGTTTTATTTATGTGAAACAAACAAACGTCTTGCAAAACATTGTTATTCATGAATCTTTTGTTTGTGCCTTTTCATGTTGAATCATAGTTTCTTTGTCTTATTGCTAGAACTCTTTCTTTTTGAATTACTATGATCCCAGCTTTGAATGTTTTACAAATACTTTGATTAAGTCTTTGATGGTGCATGTCACCTCAAAAATTATTCTTTCTTTTTATCACTTACCTACTCGAGGACGAGCAGGAGTTAAGCTTGGGGATGTTGATACATTGCAAATGTATCTATAATTTTTGATGTTCCATGCTTGTTTTTATCCACTTTCTTGTGTTTTGTCCACACTTTGGAGTACTTTTCATATGATTTCTTGGACTAACCTATTAACAAGAGCCACGGTGCCAGCTGCCTGTTTTCTGCTGTTTTTGGTTCCAGGAAAGTCATAAAATGAATATTCTCGGAATTGGACAGGACAAAAGCCAAAGTGCCTATTTTTCCGGAAGTCATCAGATGCCAGAATACGAGACGGAGAAGGGCTGGGGGCCGGCCACACCACTTGGTCGCATGGCCAGGCCTGGCCCGCGCCAGGGGGTGGTCTGGCCAACCCCAGCACCTCATCGGCCTCTCATTCTGCCTATATATTGCCCTCGGGACGAAAACCCTAAGTATCCGATCAAAAATCCACAAAAGAGTCTGTAGCCGCCGTCATGTCCATTCCTAGGTCGGGAGGGATCTAAAGCTCTTCCCAGCACCCTGCCGGAGAGGGGAATTCACCCTGGAGGCCTTCTTCATCGCCATGCAAGCCTCCGGCGTGATGCGTGAGTACTTCATCCTTGAACTACGGATCCACGTAGTAGCTAGATGGCTGGTTCTCCTCCTTTGTGCTTTCATGTCTACATCTTGTGAGCTCCGTTCATGATCAAGATCATCTATTTGTAATCTGCATGTTGTGTTTGCGGGGATCCGATGGATATTGAGATGCTATTTTAGATTGGTTATTGATTCTATCATGTCTTTGTTATTTGTGATCTTGCATGCTTTCTGTTGTTAGTAGCTATCTTGGCCAAGTATATGCTAGTAACTCCAAGAGTTAGTATTTATGCTCGATAGTGGGTTCATGCCTCTGGTAATCTGGGGCAGTGACAGAAATCTCTAAGGTACTAGATGTGTTGTTGCTACTAGGGAGAAAACAACAATCCTTTATTCATAGAACAATCGTATTGTTTACATTACACGCAATTCGTAAAGCAATAATCTGTTGCTTGTAACTTAATACTAGAGGGGGTTCGGATGATAACCTAAAGGTGGATTATTAGTCATAGATGAAGTTGGATGGTGGTCTATATATAATGTTGTAATTCCCAATCGAATCTCAAAGGAGTCAAGATGATTAGTATATGCATGTATTGCTTTCTCGATGTTTGTCAATTGCCCCGCTGTAATTTGTTCACCCAGCATGTTATCTATCTAAGGAGAGCCACCTCTAGTGAACTATGGATCCCGGTCCTTTTCTTTACATACAATCTATAAAATGTTACTGCTTTGTGTTTACTTTCTGCAAACTATTACTTCCTTCCATTCGATACGTTTAATCCTTTGTTTTCAGCAAAACACGGTGAGATTGACAACCTCATCGCAAGTTGGGGACAGAGTTCTGTGGTTGTGTTGTGCAGGTCTCCACGTTGCTACTAGCACCGGTAGTGCGCCCTGCCAAGGCTCAGCTAGTAACTTCTTTGGGGTGTTTCCTTGCTCCTACTGGTTCGATTAAACCTTGGTCTCATAACTGAGGAAAACTTGCCGCTGTGCTCATCATACCTTCCTCTTGGGGTTCCCAACGAGCTCTACATCAACACTGAGCCATGAGACATGCACTCTTTTCTCGTTCCCGTGATATAACATTCTAGTGATCACATCACTTGCTTGCAAGCTATCTTAATGTGATATCACCGAGAGGGCCCAGAGTATATCTATTCGTCATTGGGATTGACAAATTCCACTCTTGATCCATGAGCCTCAACATAACACCTTCATAGTACTGAACCCACCTTTATAGTCACCCTGCTATTGTGTGACGTTTGATGTTATCAAGATACTCTTCTGGTGCTAGCAATTAACATGATCTCATGGTCTAAGGATAAAGATTACTTCGTATGATGTTATAGCAATATAAACATAATGACTTGATCGTAATGCTATACTTCGGATGAATGTTCATCACATCATTTCACAAATGGTGTGACCTTGTTATTAACAACATCCAATTTCGATGATCAGGAAACCTTGATCATCTTGTTAATCAGCAAGCTAGTCTATAAGAGAGGCATAACTAGGAACCCTTTTTGTTTATTAAACACACATGTATTGACGTTTCCTATCAATACAATTATAGCATGCAAAATAAACATCTATCATATACAAGGAATACATAATAACAACTTTATTATTGCCTCTCAGGGCATATTTCCTTCAGCTGAAAGCAATCTGAACGATCAATACCCACCAGAGATGGCAACCCAAGGTATTTATCTGTTAATGCCTCCACTAAAATATTCAGATGGATGCAAATCTCCTCCCGGACCAAAACATTTGTATTCGGGCTGAAAAAGACACTGGATTTCGAATCACTCACCAGCTTTCCTGAGCTTGCACAATACATATCTAGTTCATTACGAAGAGCCGTGGCGTTGGTCATATTAGCCGACATCAAGATTAAAGAATCATCAGCAAAAAGAAGGTGTGATACTGACGGTGTACCCCTCCACACTTTAATCCCTTGAATACCATCAGTCATCTCCTCATACGCTAGAAGGCTCGACAAACCCTCAGCACATATCAAGAACAAGTACGGCGATAGAGGGTCCCCCTGTCGAATCCCCCGTGATGGGGTAAAGACTTCTGTTTCCTCAGAGTTAAATTGGACCCTATAGTTGACAGAAGTAACACATGCCATAATGAGATTCACCCAAACTTGATCAAATCCCAATCGCTGCATCATATCTCGCAGAAAACTCCATTCAACGTGATCATATGCTTTGTGCATATCAAGCTTCACAACACAAATACCATTATTCCCTTGCCTTTTGTTTTTGATAGTATGAAAACATTCGTAGGCAACCAGGATGTTGTCAGTAATCAATCGACCTGGTACAAATGCACTCTGCATGTTCGAAATTATTTCCGGCAGAATAGCTTTAAGTCTCTTCAACAAAATCGTAGCAATCACCTTATAAATAACATTACACAGGCTGATAGGGCGGAATTGTGTGACCAGTTCTGGACTTTGGATTTTAGGAATCAGAACAATAGCGGTTTCATTCCATCCCTCAGGAATAACACCAGAATTCAGCGCTTGTAAAACTTCATGGGTAACATCGACACCGACCACATCCCAAAACGTCTTATAAAAAACAGCATGGAGACCATCTGTACCTGGTGCTTTGAAGTCCCTGATACTAAACATTGCATTCTTCACTTCTTCCTCTATAAAGGGTTTTAGAATTGCCATATTCATCTCCGGGGTCACACGAGGGATAACCCGGCTCAATAAAATCTCATTGGTTTGTTGCACTTTAGACCTAAACAGCGATGAGAAATAATCATGAATCAGCCCTCCCATCTCCTCCTTGCCTTCTATCCATTGACCATTTAAATCCTTTAACCTCAATATGGTACTCCTCTTCCGATGTGCTTTCGTACATTCGTCTCCCCTAAAATCTGTCTGCCTTGGATTGACGCTTTTGTCCCTGGTAGTTTAAGGATATCACAGGTACTGCCATCGCCAAGTGACATGTCTCCTCCGTCTCCCTCCCGATCCCCAGCTCTCCTCTGCCTCCCTCCTGATCGGTCCGCCTCTCTCTCCCGAGAAGCGACCAAGATAGAAGATGGTGTGGTCCTGGAGAGAAAGGGAACCTCCTCCGCCACCCCTTTTCTAGGCCTAGACGGGAAGGGCAGTGGCGGCGCATCTCCCGACTGGTCCGCCTCTCTCCCGAGCGGAAGCTCTGCTCTGCCTCCCTCCTGATCCCCAAATCTCCTCCGCCTCCCCCAAGCGGGAGCTCGAGCTCCATGGCGTAGCACCGGCGAGATCCCCAGAAAGAGGGGAAAGTCGAGCAGGCCAAGAGACGCCGCCCATGGCACATGATGCATTGCCTCTCTTTGGCCGACGAGACCCCCATGAAGAGGGGCAAGTCGAGCAGGCCAAGATATGCCACCGGCCCGTGGTCGCCCCTCCACCCTGCTCTTCCCTCCATCCTACTCTTGTACCACATGTGCTCCTCCTGTTCCCTCGCTTGCTCATTCTCCTGGATACTAGCACAGCCCCTGATGCGTCGGCATCGGCGGCAGAGGCATCCGAATCAGGTGTTGGAGGAGGAGGTCGGACCGTCGGAGCAGCGATTGGAACTACTCCTTGAGGAGGATGTTGAGGATGGGGAAGATCAGGAACACAGTGCTCAGTGTGATGACGGACACGACCTCGATGGGGCTGTGGCGCCGCTCGATCCGGACGACCTCAGGTGGGGGCTCCCAGAAGAATACCTATATGCAATATCTGTATCTTAGCATAGCTTGAAGAAGTCCAGGTCCCTGATTGTTGATTCATGCACTTCAAACTCCAGATCACTGATTGATGCCATGGTTGTTGATTTATGCTACTCAAAGTTTGCTTCTGCTTATGCCCCAATCGTTGATTGATGCTCATCTTCTATGCATAGGCTGTATTTTCTCGATGCAATTGGATGGCTTTTAGTCAGGCCCCTCGCCGTGGCTGGCATGAACAAGCACCTGCCTCCCACGAGCTGAAGCCGTCGGAAAACAATGTAGGTGATTCTGTGCTGCCGGGTGGCCACAAGATGACTGGGAGGCCCCAATTCCCCCGGAGGCCGCTGCAGATGCTATCATGGCATGTTTATCATCAATTTTGCCTGTGATTAAATTCCGACGAGGACACATTTCTGATGAATTGTGAAGAATCAGGTAAGGCATCTGCTGGCATTGGACACTTTATTCTGGAACTCAAGGATAACGCTATGTGTACGAAGCTGGTCATAAAGTTCAAATTTAATCTAAGATTCCATTAGGAGATGGCATGTTCGACTTCCAAATATAAAATATGGTGTTCAGATAGAGCCATCCAAGAACTGACTGTTATTTCCATAGCATTACTAATCGACTATTGCATATTTCGAAAAACAATTACCCATGGGAGTAACTTTGCATTTTCTTGGTTCCATTCTGGAAATGACGTATCATATTTCTTTTTACACTGCTATATGATCTTCCTCTTGGTTCGAACACCGGCCCTGGTCCTACGGTTGTCGTGACGCTTGCAGCTTCAGCTCCTACTATGGTTTTTCCTTCGTCTGCCCTCTATTCTTTGCATCTAACTGCAACTGTTCTGGTTTGGATGCTTGTTTGACTGCAAATCTTGGTTGTGAAAATGTCACGGAATGCTTGAGTTGTGAAAATGCCCCGTGTCATTTCTTCGCTTTTCCAGTCACACCTGCCACGCACTAGAATCCAATAGCTATGTCATCTTGCACTCCGATAAGGTTTAATTGACTTGGCATAAATTCAATATCCATCAGTATGCACTGCAAGTTGATGGCCGTACAAACTTCATGGAGAGGGTTCAGACTTCAGAGCAATACCATGTATGCTTTGTACCCTGTGCTCTAACCCTTTGGCATGTCAGGAACAACATGGTCTCTAATAACAAGTTAATTACAAGAGGACATCTACTCAACAAGGTCAAATATGAGCTAAACTTATGGGCAACACGCATGAGCAAAGAAGTTGTATTCACTTGCGCGGGATGCAGCCGTAGCATTGTCAAGTATTGTATTTGAAAAATAAGCAAATTGGACATCAACTCTTGGCTCTTTCATTTCATGTTAAGCAGGCTATTCGCGTACTCCTTTGGATGCATGGGCAGTTACAAAACAATTCATTTTTGAGAAGTTACAGAGAATTTATCTAAATTTAAATTCGGTGTGATCCCCTATATCACATGATTTCATGTTTATCGGTTTCTCGTGAGGATCATGCGGCGACCAACAAGGAGAGGGGACCGAGCCAGGGACCAAGGTGGGGTGGTGGGGTCGGAGGGCACGTTCGCGCTGGCCGGAGGCGGCGACCGGCAAGTGATGGAGGGCGGCAAGCTGCGATTCCCATTGGAGGGCACGCTGGTGCTGGCCCGGCAGCAGGCAGTCACTAGCAGGTAATGGCGGGTGTTGGAGCTCAGTGTCGAGCAGAGCTGTAGGTGGCTGTTGTGTGCCACTGGGAGCCCTACAAGCCTAGCTTGCTTCTCCCGTAGAGATTTGCTAAAGAAATGTTTCTTCTGCAGGATCGGAGAAGGTAAACAAGTCTCTTTGTTGCATGAATGGTGGATACCTGATATACCGCATAGCAAACTATTCCCTGGGTTTGGGCTGGAGACGGTCATCGGCAACCAGTACACGCAGGCACAAACTGTGGCTACCACGCTGGTATCGTTGTCTGTCGGCACATCGGTTAAGTCGTGCCTTGATGCACATCTTTGGAATTCAGTTTTTCCATTGGCAGAATATATTGGTTCATATCGTTCTGAACTTCCTTTTTCGTCGTGTATTTTGTTGCAGGTGAATTGAGCTGCTACTTTTGCGTGAGTCCAAGCTTTTTTCTGTTTTCTCTTGTAAAAGAATATGTATACAGTCAGTTAGTGAAGGATTTCCGAGTAGCATTCATCGCAGAGTTGTCACAAAAAAGAGTCACCTGAAACAAAATTTGCTTAATTTTGTGTAAATTTGAGTTTGTAGCAATGAAAATAGAAGTACATTTGTGTGAATTATATATTTTTTCTTTCATGAATGAATGAATAGGACGCTGCCTGTGTAAACTAAATCAAATCGGTAATGGGAAAATTGAGGTTGTTATGTGGGTCAATGGACTTTGCGGCATAAATTTAGGCCACAAATATTTTTTGTCCAGAAGTTTATTTTTTCTCCCGTTGCAACACACCGGCACATTTTCTATAATTTAATAAAAATCAATCTGTTGCAACACACAAATATACGTGCTATATTACTTCAAATTTATGTATCAATTTTGTGGATTACAAGTGGATGAAATATATATTAATTATGTCGATGATTCAGAAGAAAAACAGAAGGCATAGGCCTCAGACTCCATTATAACAAGACTTTTTATCACCATTGCTACAGTTAAACTATTGAATCTAATATCGTAGCAACGTACGGGCATTTAACTAGTCTTTTTAATAGTACTGGACTAGATCAGAAAAAAGTAGATTGATGGATTCGTGCTATGTGCAATATAATTTACCGACCTTAGGTTATATTCCCTCAGTTCGAAAATATAAGACATTCTATGTATGTAGACACCTTTTAGTGTATAGGTTCACTCCGAACCTATATGAACCTATACACTAAAACACATCTAGATATATTCGATTCACAAAGCTAAAATATCTTATATTTCTGAACGGAGGGAGTATGTGTGTACACGCTATATGGAATGAAGGTCGACGTACCAATACATGTTTTTGAGATGCAAAGTAATTCAACAAGTTTGGTGAAATAAATGAATGTAGTTTTATTTAACCTCACACTACACACCACACTAGGTAGGGGGCTGAGGCGCGTTTTCAAACCTTCATAGACCTCGACGACATGTCGGCTGGCAACGAGACCCGCGCTGAGCGAGCTCTCCGTCGCGCGGCGAGCAAGGTCCAGACGGAGCCGCCTCCACGGCGCACCTCCTCCGAGCAGGTCCCGTGAACGGAGGATGAAGGAGGCTCCTCCTACCGCCTGTCGCGGGAGCCCCCTTCATCCTCGTGCGGTGCCACATTGCTCTCTCGCACTGCGTCATCACGCGGTCACCCGAGCGTCTCACCCTGGAGGCTGCCAGGCGCATGGTGCATGAGCTCTTGGACCACCCGCCTGCTGAGCTAGGAAAGGGAAGGTGGTGCGACCGGATAGCCGAACTCCTTGACATCGCCACTGACGGGGATATGTCTACCAGGGTGTACCCAACATGACGTTTTGACTAGCCCAAACTCAAAGCGAATGGGCCTGCAGGACGGTGACTGGAAAGCGACTGGAGGAGAAGCCCGACGATTAGAAGCTGAAGGCCCAAAAGCGTAGATAGGCCCAGTCGGATTAGGTCAAATCCTCCGAGTTCCTAACTGACTCGGTTGTAATCCTGCAAACCCTAACTAGGTACCCCCTATATAAACCTCCCTAGGGTACTCTCTGTACTTACGTTCCATCATACACCCCATCCAAGCGACTCACTGCCTAGCCGCCGAGCTCGCCACCCTTGTAATCCACTCGAGAGAATACAGTCTAGCAAGAGTAGGTCTTTACCTTACGGGGGGCCGAACCTGGGTAAATCCCCTTGTCTTTGTCCCCAATCTTGCACCGTAGATGGCGACTCACTCTTGCCCCTAAACCTTCCAATTGCTACCCATGGTAGCGACCGTCATAGTCATTCCCACGACAGTGGCACCCACTGTGGGGCATAGCCGGTCCAACCTGAGTTCTATGGCGAGACCCTACTCGCCAATCGATTGGCTGATCGCCACCGGTCGCAAGCAGCGGGATCCTTTAGATCTTGCCCAACAACTATATCCCAGCGTCGCGCCCGATCACACACAGCGCGGTGATGCCGGTCGGCACCATCAACCTGTTTGTCGGGTTCACGGACGTCGTCGAACCGACAGAGACGGCGATCATCGGCGGGTCACCGCCACGCCGTGATCTACTCTCGGAAGGCCAGATTCGCTCCATCACCCACGTCGCCTCCGAGTACGACTCGGCCACCAACAACGTGGCCGAGACCGACGTGGTCGCAGACGATATGGCCCTCCACGACGACGCCGATTCGGCGACCCCTGCCTCGGCTGCCGGATCCATCACCGCGCATCACGCGAATACTCCCATTTTGTGAGTCTCAAACACTGAGGATTTCGAGGATCCCTCCATCCTCGGGATCTTCGACTCCGGGTCGGACACTAGTAGGGAAAACCCTATAGATGGATTTATTACCGTCGGCGAAGTGTGCACGCGGGTCGTCGACGGTGAGGCCATCTAGGCCTGCCTCGCGTTACCGCCGGCGAGAGGAAAATGGAACCGCTGGGCCTGGCCCAATTTTCGCCGTTGAAGAGGTCGGGTGCGCGCCGGTGATGTTGTGGGCCACGTGCCCTTGCGGGAGATGGATTTTAGCGCGGGCAAAACTCGATGGATGTGAATGGTTCTTTGGCTTGGGCCGGGTTGAGACGTCCAAGTCCAGCCATGAAAGCAATCATGGATTCGTTCTGCCCCGTCTTTTGCAAAAGAGTAAAATCTAAAATCCACCCTACCTAAACTTGGCATAAAAACTTTGGTACTCATTTTTTATAAGGTCATCAATCTCAAGAATACACGACTTAACGTACCCCACTGAATACAGTGGCTGTTTCATTATAGTCACCGGACCTCTATACAACGGTGTATTCACTTACGTGAGCATATTTTAACCAGTCTACAATGATAAGCCCCTCGATTAAAACTATTTGGCATATGCCCTAAGCCTACCTGACGGCCTCTTTGCAAACATCATATTCGAAAAATCAATCACAAAAAGGGCCCATGGGTCAGCCTCTGCTTAACTGCTAACTGCTAATAGAGTGAGATTAACCTACTCATTCCACGAACAGAGGAGCCCTGAGTTGGCCGTGTATGGTCGCCGAGCTCCGGCTGGCCCTGATCTCTGCTTCGGCCCGTGCTGCTGATACATTGCTAACGTATTCATAATTTTTCATGTTTCATGCTTGATTTTTATCTACTTTCTTATGTTTTGTCCACACTTTGGAGTACTTTTCATATGATTTCTTGGACTAACCTATTAACAAAGAGCCACAGTGCCAGCTGCCTGTGTTCTGCTGTTTTTGTTCCAGGAGGTCAAAAAATGAATATTCTCGGAATTGGTCGGGACAAAAGCCGAAGTTGATAGTTTACCGGAAGACTCATGGAGCCAGAAGACGAGACGGAGAGGGGCCACAGGGTGGCCACACCACCCCTAGGTGCGGGTCCCCCTGGCCACGCTAGGGCATGGTGTGGCCCCCCTGGCCGGCCACCGACCTTGCCTCTTCGCCTATAAGATGCCTCCCGATGCAAAAACCCTAAATCGTTAATCAGAAATCCACGAAAAGTTCCGCAGCGCCGCCGTCACTGAAGGGGAGATTTAGAGGACAGAAAGTCTCTGTTCCGGCACCCTGCCAGGACGGGAAGTGCCCTCGAAGCCATCTCCATCGATCTCTACCACCATCTCCATCGTCGTTGCTGATTCCCATGATGAGGAGGGAGTAGTTCTCTCTCGAGGCTAAGGGTTCTACCGATAGCTATGTGTTCGTCTCTCTCTCTCTATGCATTATCATATTGTGATCATGAGCTTTGTAATCAAGTAGATCTACCTTGCTACTCAAGTGCTTTAATAGATCTCTGTTCTCCCCATGTGTATGAAACTGACAGCGTACACACCATGGTGGCACTTAGGCTAGAGATTACAAATACTTGTTATGGGTTATATTTGGAGTTAGATGTCTTTATGAAATTGTGGTATTTGTGGGAACCATCTAGTGCTCAAGGTGACAATGTGGGGTTATCTAGATGGGAAATGCTTACTTTGAGGTGTGCTGTTATAGCCCACCATGGATTAGAGTGTCCAACTGAAGAGTAGTTCAGCATAGTATCATGAAGATAATATATTTATATGAGAGTGTTCACCAGTGAAAGTATGATTCCTAGGCCATGTTTCTAAGCTTTGAAACACCGTTTGCAATTAGATCTGTTACATGTTTCCTTGCCTCCATCTTTATTTTAGTTTGCCTTTAGTCTCTTCTATGCCATCAAGCTATTTTTTATCACCGTTGTCTTATATCCATACCACTTGTATTTCACTATCTCTTCGCCGAACTAGTGCACCTATACACCTGACAAGTGTATTGGGTGTGTTGGGGACACAAGAGACTTCTTGTATCTTGATTGCATGGTTGCTTGAGAGGGGATACCTTTGACCACTTTCTCCCTGAGTTCGATAAACCTTGGGTGATCCACTTAAGGGAAAACTTGTTGCTGTTCTACAAACCTCTGCACTTGGAGGCCCAACAACTGTATAGAAGAATAGAAGTGCGTAGACATCAGCTGCCGCCGCTCCACCCCAACTCTGTCCGTCCCATCGTTTGCCTGTCCCCACTCCGGCCTGGCTCGCCATGTCCCTGCTTTGGTCCCGCCACCGCACATCGTAGGTCCAAGGTTGGCGAGCGAGCGCATGCCTAGCACCTTCGTTGCCGGAGCCATCGACGAGCGAGCAGCCTGCACTGGTGGTGTTCCTCACGGACACGCCGCGAGTCACGTCTCCACCATCCTGCGGCTCCCCCGCCTCCCGATTCGTCGCCACCGACAACTCCCCGCTGCCCAATTCGTCGCCTCCGGCCGCTCCCCCGCCACCCGATTTGTCACCTCTGGCCGCTCTCCTGCAACCCGATTCTTCACCATCGGTGGATGCCTGTCGCCCAATTCGTCGCATCTAGTCATCTGGTCGATCATTGTAGTATTATTAATCTTTGGTAGTTCTTGCTAAGTCCTATCATTATATATTAGTGCATATGAGCATTTTATTATGCTATAAAGTTGTGAAAAATCATGAGTATGTTGTGAACCCGTGAACAATGGAATGCGTTGTGAACAGTGTAATGTATTGTTTTTATTTCCACACTAAAACTATTGTAAAAAACTATATTTGCTCCATACGATGCTTATATTTGTCCAATAATTTTTTTAATCGCCTTGCGTCGCCGATTAAATTTTTATTGACTTGCGGCACACCCAGGCTTCGACAAATTCCTAGGCTCGCCTCTGATATAAGGCCCAATGATATGGGGTGGCCAGATCTTCTCAGCAAGCACTTGTCGATGATGATAATGGTGGATAGATAAATAGCCTTTAGCTATGAACTCTCCCGCTCGAACCCTGATGCCAATGCAACAGCTCTCGAACCCTGTGGGATATTCACAACACCACGCTCTTGCGCACACAGCCGTCGACCACCAACGGTAGTTTGCAATCTACTAATTTCCAATGGAACAACATATCACACTCAATTACAGTAGTATAATTCGATCATAGGGTAATTCCAGATGTTCTTTAAAAGAAACAACTCCAAAATAGTTTAAACGTGGTCTTAACCCTAACTATGGGGCGTCCTAGGGCTTATAAGGGCGGCCAAAGACCGAAAATAAGACGTGTACGACTCAAACTGATACATGTCGACTCGGACCAGATTTCGGTCGGCGGGCGGATAATCCGGTTGATATCGACCGGACAGTCCGGTCGGGCGGATACTCCGGGTGAATTCGGCTGGACAGTCCGGTCCGACCGGAAACTTCCAAGTTTTCGGTTGGTGTCCGGGTAGTGTCCGATTTGGTGTATTGATTGTCCGTACCACTTCTCCTCGCAGGTAGGCCGGACAGTCCAGGTGGACTCGGCCGGACACTTTGGTCGTCACAGACATTCATGCGCTTTCCTTCTTGATGATCTCCTCCTTGCTCCATGCGCCTGCCTACCGCTCCTCCCTCGCACATCCTTGGATGATCATCACGTCGGACTCCTCTCCTTCCTCCCTCTCCTTCCCGCTATCGCTAGTCCGAACGATACTAAATCTAGTCAAACAATAACACTATGATTTAGGTAGTATAAAGTTCTTATAAATCAAAGTATCTTGTCCAACTATGAATGAGTCACCTAATAGTCATTATTGATTTGACTCAAAAATTCCTTCCAGTTCAAGCAGTCAGAATCATTGTAATTCTTGTATATATCCTCATCACCCTCCCTTTCTTCAAGAAAAGCCGTCCATGGCTTTGGGTAAGCTGAAAGTGGAAGAAACAAAAATAATAACGTGTACGCAAAGTATATATATAACATGTTGTATTATTGTTGTTCACATGAAAATTATGTCCAGTATACATCAAGCAACTTAAATTGCAGGTATAAGTGAAGTACAAAGAATCATGATCATGGTGAAAAACAACTAAATAGATAGTCTTGTTCTTCAATATTAAATTCAGTTTGCTGAAAGAAGATCTATGATCAAATTTGTGAACAATATCAAACCAATTCAATATGTGTGAAAACCAAATTGATTCATGCCATGCTTCAACTACGCTACTCTGATTATTATGAACATGATCATGTTGTCCAGTATTTAAGATGCAACTCAATTTGCAAATATCAGTGAAGTATAGAGCATTAACACAACTAGGCAACGACTTTTGGGACAAACACAATGGATATGAAAACTTGGATTCTATTCTAGCAAGACTACAACGATCCGTCATTGGTAAAATTACTCGTGTTGGTTCCAATATATCAACTAGACCAGAATGTATTTCCACAATATCTCAAACATGAACTATTATCCCATAGCAAACATTTTGTGACACATTGCATATATGGCTAAAAACAGCTTGTTTCAGTTTAACGATTCTATCACAAGTAATGCATATATGATCCACAAGAAAATTTTCATTCATGCTATATTCACCAATTAGATTGAAAGTGAAACAAGGAGAATATGTGCTAGAATTTAGACATGAAATTTCAGAAATCTTATCCATAACACAACTCATACTCATAGATTCATTTAGCATGATGAAATACACAATATCAGCAGCTGGTATTCGAGCAAGTATTTCTTTATGTGTAATCAGTAGCACATGAGCAAAAATTGAATTTGGTAAACTATCACATGGTGCTGAAACAGTAGTGCAAGACAAGTCACAAGGAGACATGAACAAAGGAATAGACTCACAATATGTTGCATATGTTGGTTGAATCTCCAAATCAGTACCGATGTCATCAACAATCTCCTCAGTTGTAGTAGGTACTAAAACATCCTCCACAATTGACAATGCATAGTCCAGTGATACAAGTTGTAAAATAGATTGCTCCCTTTTTTTCAAAAGCAACCTAGATATCACAAAAAATAACACTAGGAATAGAGATGATTACATTAGTAGAAACCTCATTTGTCGCATGAACTCTCACTCTCGGTTCTTCTACGACAGGATCAACATGTGGTTTTATGTTGGTGGTTATATGTGCACATAGGTTTTGACACCTAATCTCCTGAAATTGCTTAATATTTGAATATGCTAACCACATATGCTTACCATTCCAAAAGATAGTAGGATCACACTCACTACCAAACACAACTTGGAATTGATTACACCACTTTGTTCCCAACATGATATGACAGGAGTTAAATGCTCTAGGAACGACAAAACAAGAAATCGTCCTACTAGGGCCATAAATAGTGAGTGAAACAGATACAATCTGAGTAACTGGTAGTGCATGACCATGAGTTGCTAACATAAATGGGTGTTTTAATGCACTTGTGTATAATTGTAGCTTTTAAACAACCTCAACACTAACCAAATTTATGTAAGAACAAGTATCAATGGTAGTAGCAGCTTGTCTACCATTAATTTCTATGATGAAGTGGAACAAACCCGAAGTAGGCACCACTCTTGACTCCTCTTCCCAAAATGTGTTGCTGCAGTAGGATTGTAATGGAAAGGGATAATCATCTGCATCCTTTTTCTACATCACATCAACACTACTAGAAGACATGATTAGGAGGTTAGTGTAAAAATCAAAATCTGTTTGGTGGAAACACTCACAACTGACAAGAAAGCAGATCTTACTGTTCCAAAATGAATAGAGATGCTTATCAATTCGAATCAACAACTTATGCATAGATATGATGAAGTGAATATCCAGGGTATAGAGAATGATCATAGGACACACATGTTATTTATGATGGAGCTATAGGTATGGTATCCTA
The DNA here is from genome assembly GCA_910589775.1 of Avena eriantha. NCBI lineage: Eukaryota > Viridiplantae > Streptophyta > Magnoliopsida > Poales > Poaceae > Avena > Avena eriantha. Next base: position 50,946,087 of record OU342745.1, read on the forward strand.
ACTACACCGCAAACAAGTCCTAGTGCTGATTTTATGACAAAACCTAAGAAACACACACAGTTGGAGATAAACGTGGCAAATCATCTTATGAAAAGGAATATTTCAATGCACAAGACAGACACTAGTAAAAACTCAAATTAAACAGGCACAAGATTGCTCAATCCATGAGTGCTATGATCAACTAGGACTCCAATAATGCACACTTTGATATCTCTTTTTATCACGCTTGTAGTTCTTTTCTTCTTCTTTTTTATACTGATTTTCTTTTTTTTCAACTATATGATTTAATGCAAACACGAGTGCAACAACGTAGAACAAACTGGGTCGGAAAGTCTAGATGATACGCGTCGGAGACTCCGGTCGAGCCGGATAGTCTGGTGTAGATGTGCCGGATAGTCTGGTTTTACCTGTCAAAAATTTCCGCACTTCGAAAATCTAATGAGCAGCATGTTGGAGCAAAACAACTAGTCTTGTGGGTACATTCATAAGAACGGATGCTGTAGATAGGCTGTGTCTATGGTATGCAAACAAAGATACGCTATATGGACTTGGACAAATGATGAAAACTTGTAGAAAACAGTGATGATGGACACGGCGGAAAACAAGATCAAACCCTAAACCTAGACATAAATGAAAACTAGACTTCTACGAGAAAAACCTGCAAATCAGATCTACGAGAAGACACGATCAGTAACTAAAACTCAAAAACGATGTAATCTAGTCTATGGCAAATCTTTTTGTAAGGCTTTTTCTGTATAGGACTGAAAATAACTAACCTATGGATGGATTTCTGGATGCTTACCGAGTAAACGAGGAAATATGATACCAAGATGATACCCAGAAGTCGTACGCTCTGATACCAAGGTGTGGCCCGATCTTCTCAGCAAGCACTTGTCGATGATGATAATGGTGGATAGAGAAATAGCTTGTAGCTATGAACTCTCCCACTCGAACCCTGATGCCAATGCAACATCTCTCAAATCCTGTGGGATATTCACAACACCACGCTCTTGCGCACGCAGCCATCGACCACGAACAGTAGTTTACAATCTACTAATTCCCAATGGAACAACATATCACACTCAATTGCAATAGTATAATTCGATCACAGGGTAATTCCAGAGGTTTTTTGAAAGAAACAACTCCAAAATAGTTTAACCATGGTCTTAACCCTAACTATGGGGCATCCTAGGGCTTATAAGGGTGGCTGGGCCGGCCATAGACCGAAACTAAGACACGTACGACTCAAACTGATACATGCCGATTCGGACCATATTTCGGTCGGCGGGCAAACATTCTGGTTGATATCGACCGGATAGTCCAGTCGGGCGGACACTCCCGATGAATTCGGCCGGACAGTCTGGTCCAGCCAGAAACTTCCAAGTTTCTGGGTGGTGTCCGGGTAGTGTCCGATTTGGTGTACTGATTGTCCGCACCACTTCTCCTCGCAGGTAGGCCGGATAGTCCGGGTGGACTTGGCCGGACACTCTGATCGTCGCAGACATTCTTGCGCTTTCCTTCTTGATGATCTCCTCCTCGTTCCGTATCCCTGCCTCCCGCTCCTCCCTCACGCATCCTTGGATGATCATCACGTCGGACTCCTCGCCCTCCTCCCTCTCCTTCCCGCTAGCGCTAGTCCGAACGATATTAAATCTAGTCAAACAATAACATTATGATTTAGGTAGTATAAAGTTCTTATAAATCAAAGTATCTTGTCCAACTAGGAATGAATTCACCTAATAGTCATTATTGATTTGACTCAATATTTCCTTCCAGTTCAAGCAGTCAGAATCATTGTAATCCTTGTATCTATCCTCATCAGGGGGCTTACCCAGCTCACCAGAGTACGCAGGTTATTAGCAGGCAGTTTCTCGATGTATACATCAATCCACACTAAGTAGTGTGCTAAAACAGAGAGAACTAAAGCCTGAAAATAACATTTGGAACAACAAACATGCTTTATCTTGAAAGAGCCCTCAGTAGTACTTTTGATAATCTATGATGGAATTTCATCATTTTGGAACACGAGCAATTTAAAATGGTATGAATGAATGCCAATATAATGCACCTGAAAAGGAGGATCATTGCAGGCATTGTCAATTACCCTACCCCTTGCTAGCAGGCAAAGCGAAAATCGACCTTGTCCACGAGTGGAGCCAACTCCTGAACAAATCCGAAAATAGCAATTGGTTACTAAAAAAAGTCACCCTCGCACAAAAAGAGAGACAGTGATTTGAACTTTTCAAGTACATTAAAAAGGAATGGGAATGCCACATTCAGATATGGTTCAGGGCTTTACCGTGAGTAGGCTATAAAGCATTACCTTAGGCAGCAAACATGCTGCTAACTGGCAATCTTGAGCAGTTAGCACACAATGTAGGGCCACAGTGACAACACAAGTTTGTTTTTTCACAGGATAAAATAATGACGCATGTTTATGCACCAGCCACGAGATACAGCGATCTCTATTAAAAAATAAGTAAATGGCCTCTCATCCTTATTCCTATCATTCATAGTATTACCAAGATTTGTTATGCATCTCAAAATCTATAAAGAGAAAGCTCACATTAGAGTTTCCAGTGCCGTCGAGATCTAGGTGATCGCAACCTACCATTAGAACTTCTTTGTAAGACCCGCACTGAGCAAAGAAACCAAACATGTTTCATGTGTGACCCACAACTACTTCAGTTATATACACTCCTTATTGTTCAATGTTGATTATACCATTATTGTTCATCAATTAGATCAACTACTTGGTGTAGTTTGTACAACTGCCTGCAATACCTGGCAATCCTTGCTTGCAATGGGGTACTTGTAGTATGCAGCTTTGAGATAAGCTACTTTGACACATTGATATGCTAAAGCAGCAGCAGCCATCTTCCCGCGTCTTTCATATTGATGACCAAAAAACAGGGGAATAAAATGAATACAGTTAATTATAGGGCCAAACTTGAGCACTTTTCACGTAAAAATATCACTATTGTTACACAAAACCACAGCTTCGGATATAAGTGGATAACAAGAACAATCATAATGTTATCGGAGCAATTTCCAACATCCAGCTAGCAAAAAATTAGTAATATCACATCAGTTTAAAACATCAAGGTCTACCGAACCATTAAATGTGAGAGGCAGCAGGTAAATACTAACAATACGTGTTTATCCATCAATTAAGGCTCACATCAGCAGGACATGACGCATATAACAAGACATATTTAGCCGTGGATTAAGCAAACAATGGAACAAATGTCAGATTTAGATTGATATAATTAGTATACTTCATGTGTAATATTATGCCTCCTTAACAGATATATTAATGCAAAACCTACAGCTACCTTTTTTTTGAAATATTCTGCTTCCTAACTGCTATGGGTATCTGAAAAAAGGGTGTTTTTTTTATTAATTCATACCCAAGAAAAAAAAGGGTGTACCTAGTGATGAAGGGAATTTCTAGGCAGCCTTTCTCTTGCTTTTTATGAAAGGAGGCTGATTCGAACCCAGGACCTCCAGATCAAAAAAAGAAAATAAATATTAGATTTTATAGAATCATGTTTGTCAGTTAGTAGTTCAAGTTTGTACAGTAAATATTATTCTTTGTAGTATCATTGTTGCATGTAAAAACCAAAGATTAGCCTAACAAACTATATACTGGAGATCATCTTTAACAAGAAATCTAGCAGGCTTTACAATTTCTAAGCCTAGTATTTCAGCATAATGAGAAACAAAGATCCTTCTACAATCTGATAATCCTCTTAATCCTCTTCTGTGAATTCTTATGGAAGGAAACTACTCACTGTATAGCTAAAACTATGAAATATTTGTTTCCGCAATATCTCTAGATTAATCCACAACAGAAAAACCTAGAAAACAATTTAAAGGCTCTCAACTGACCTTTCTAATCGTTTCCATAGATGAAACACCTCTTTCTCCCAATTCTGTAACTGCTTCCAAGGTTAAGTTGGGAAACTTCAACACTAGTACCAGTACCTATCATAAGTTTGTAACAAATTAGTAGTGTGAAACTATCAGACTAACTAAGGGATGATAAGTTGATAACTAGATGGTAATGATTTGAACGGGGCCAGGGCAAGGCAATCTGGTTATATCATTACAAAGAATGGAACAACATGGTAATAATTTGAACTGGGCCAAAATAAATGCGCCAAGAAAGAAGAAGAATCACGCACACACCTAGATAAGGAGTAGCAGGCTCGAGAGCTGCACCAATCGTGGCATTAGCCTTGGCCAGGAGGACAGCTAGCGGTGGAAGCACTTCATCTGCCTTCAGCTGCACCTCGGACGCGTCGTGTGCGTACACTGCTGCGCACAGTACAGCGGTGGCTTCTGTGTCCCTGGCTACTCGGAGGAAGGATGATAGCTTGCGGTGGTGGCTTCTGTGTCCCTGGCTACTTTGGCGTGCGGCAGCCGCTCTGGTGGTGGTGGTGGCTTGCGGCGCGGGTGGTTACCCATCTGGCTGGTGGCGGCGCCCGGTGTGGGCTGGTATGCGGCGCTTCGGCCTCGGCTCCGGCGGTGTCCTGCGACCTCGAGCTGCCCCTGGAGGGGATGGACTGCTTGGGCGCCGGGTGGCTCCAAAAGCAGGGGCTCCACCCTCCCGAGCCAAATCTCGCTCCCCAGATCCAAAGGCGACGGTGGCCAGCCCCCGGTTCTCCGGTCTTCATTGACCACGTGTCGGTGTCTCTTGGCGTCTTTCGCTGTTCTAGGTTGGGCGCAGCTCGGTTCCCGCGTGGCGGCCCCGGATGGTGGTGAGCTCTGTGGTTGGCGGGCGTGCCAGGGGCTCTGGTGCTGGCCGACTTCCATGGTCGTGGGGACGACTTGGAGCCAGCGAGCCGTGCGACGTGGCTTTGGACCACGGAGTGTCTTCACCGGGGGAAACCCTTGCCCTCTTGGCCTCGACGGCGGCGTTCGTGGATGTCGTCCCCTGCCTGCAGGCGTCGTTGTGGCGGCGTTCGGTGTGTCCTGGTTGGAGGCAAAAGCCTGTGTCGAGGGGAAACCCTGTCCTTTGGGCCGCGATGGTGGCGTCTACGGACGTCGTTCCCTTGATGAAGGCGTCGTTGCGGTGCTTTCAGTCTCCCTCGTGCTCCGGGTGAAAACTCTGATCCTCGGATCGGGCGGCGGCAGCGCTCTAGCGTCGTGATCTTCTTGAAGACGCCGCCTTGGAGCCCTCGTCGTGTGGCGCTCCGGTAGAGACTTGGCGGAGCCGCGGTGTCTTCGGACGGTTGGAGTTGCGGCGTGTCTTCCTCGGCAAGGCTTGTGGCGGATCTACTCTCCCTCTCCTGGGGGCTCCCTCGATGCGGCCGGGGGCCTGCGGGCTCCCTGGTTTGGTTCCTGAAGGTGGTCGGCTTCTGGTGGCATTGCTGCAGCGGTGGCAGGATCTCGACGGCGCGCGTGAAAATAGCTCGTCCTCTGGAGGAGCTCCGGTCCGACATTGTAGACGTCTTGTTCTCTCCTTCCGCTTTTGTAGTAACTGTAATGGCCTTGCGTTTTAGAGTGTAGCTTCGTGGTTTGCATCGTGTTGTAGGCGGGTTGCTCTTTCATGTAAGCTGGGTGTGTTGGGTCCGCAGCATAGAAAATAAAAATTTTCCTACGATGAGAACTATACGCCAAGATCTATCTACTAGATACAGAGCAACGGGTGAACATACATCCATGGAGAACTTACCCTCGAAGACAACGAGTTTTGTTAACGAGTAGGAACTCGTGGTTGATGTAGTCGTACGCTTGCCGATCTCGAGATCGTGTGGAAGTCCGAGCGCCGCAAATCAGCAGCGCATCCGTCCTCGCACACACGTTCAAGCCACCGGACAACCCCACCTCCTCGCTCCAGCGAATTAGCGGAAGCAGCAACTCCTTCCAGACGCAAGGCCACCGGGAACATGTATCTCGCTAATCCGAGACCATGGGGGAATATCTAGAGGGGGAGAGAGATCCTTCACGAGGAGATGTCAGGATGAAGGAGGGAATGGGTGGCCTTTTATAGGAGGAGGGGGGTGCCCCCTCTCTCCATGGCCGGCACATGGGGGGGTGACCCCTCACCTCCCCCATTCATGTGGTGGTAACCCCTCCACATTAAAATGCCTCTTCACATTCCCTTTTAAAGTCTCCACTTTAAATGCATTAAATTTTTCCAAATTTAATGCTCTCTCATTTAATAAAACTCTTTTATTTATTTTATTCAGAATTTTTTTAATTACTTTAATTAACAAACATTCACATAAAACCCCTTGCAACATTTCAATATTACATGCAGAACCACTTTCTGCAATTTCACCCGAAACAATTCCGGTTTCTATCGAAACAATTCCTGTTTCTATCGAAACATTTCCTGCGCTTTGCAAACCTTTTGTCTGGAACATATGTGCTCCTAAATGGTGTCCGGCAACCCTTAAGTGTGTCACCCTACGGTTCGCGAATAATTCAGACATGATTGAGACTCCTCTCAGATCAATAATCAGAAGCAGGACCTGGAGATCCATACTGACTCCTGCATATTCAACGATGACTTCTGTGATCGTGAGAACCTTTAACGTCAACAATTTAATCCCTTTGTCTCATGATATAATACATGTCCGAGATTCGATCATCGGTATCCAAATACCTAGTTTGATCTCGTTACCGACATGCACTCTTTTCTCGTTCCCGTGATACAACATTCTAGTGATCACATCACTTCCTTGCAAGCTATCTTAATGTGATATCACCGAGAGGGCCCAGAGTATATCTATCCGTCATCTGGATTGAAAAATTCCACTCTTGATCCATGAGCCTCAACATAACACCTTCGTAATACCGAACCCATCTTTATAGTCACCCTGTTACGGTGTGACGTTTGATGTTATCAAGATACTCTTCGGTGTTAGCAATTAACATGATATCATGGTCTAAGGACTAAGACTACTTTGTATGATGTTATAGCAATATAAAAATAATGACTTGATCGTAATGCTATACTTCGGATGAATGTTCATCACATCATTTCACAAATGTCGTGACCTTGTTATTAACAACATCCAATGTCCATGATCAGGAAACTTTGATCATCTTGTTAATCAACAAGCTAATCTATAAGAGAGGCATAGCTAGGAACCCTTTTTGTTTATTAAACACACATGTATTGATGTTTCCTATCAATACAATTATAGCATGCAAAATAAACATCTATTATATACAAGAAATATATAATAACAACTTTATTATTGCCTCTCAGGGCATATTTCCTTCAGTCTCCCACTTGCACTAGAGACAATAATCTAGTTTACACAGTGATAAATCTAACACCCATGGAGTTCTGGTGTTGATCATGTTTTGCCCTAGGGAGTACTTTAGTCAACGGATCTGCTACATTTAGGTCCGTGTGCACTTTACAAATCTTTATATCTCCATCCTTGACATGCTCGCGGATGGAGTGAAACCGACGCTTAATATGTTTGGAATTCTTGTGAGACCTTGGTTCCTTTGCGTTGGCTATGGCTCCATTGTTGTCACAATAGATCACCATCGGGTCCAACGCACTGGGAACCACACCCAGTTCTGTAATGAACTGTTTCATCCAAACTGCCTCCTGCGCCACTTCTGAAGCAGCAACATATTCCGCCTCTGTTGTTGATCCAGCCACCACAGGTTGTTTGGAACTCCTCCAACTAACTGCTGCTCCGTTCAAGCGAAATACGTATCTGGATTGAGACTTAGAGTCATCTGGATCGGTGTCAAAGCTAGCATCGACATAACACTTAGCGACTAGCTCTTCTTCACCTCCGTATATAAGAAACATATCCTTAGTTCTTCTCAAGTACTTGAGGATGTTCTTTACCGCTATCCAGTGTTCCAAACCTGGATCAGATTGGTACCTACTAGTCAAACTAATAGCATGTGCCACATCCGGTCTTGTACATAGCATGTCATACATAATAGAGCCTATGGCCGAGGCATAGGGGATCTTATCCATCATCTCTCTTTCTTCCGCCGTAGCCAGACTTTGAGTCTTACTCAATGTCTTGCCTTGCAACATAGGTGAGAACCCCTTCTTACTTTCGTCCATATTAAACTTCTTTAATATCTTATCAAGGTATGTACTCTGCGATAGCCCAATTAGGCGTCTTGATCTATCTCTATATATTTTAATGCCTAATATATATGAAGCTTCACCAAGGTCCTTCATCGAAAATTTGCTGTTTAGATAACTTTTAACACTGTTTAAAAGATCTATATCATTTCCAATCAATAATATGTCATCCACATATAATATCAGAAATGCCACATTGCTCCCACTCACTTTCTTGTAAATACAATCCTCTCCATAAGTTTGGACAAATCCAAACTCTTTGATCACCTCATCAAAGCGGAGATTCCAACTCCGTGATGCTTGCTTTAGTCCATAGATGGATCGCTGAAGTTTGCACACCTTATTAGCACCCTTAGGATCGACAAACCCTTTGGTTGTATCATATACAACTCTTCTTCAATATTACCATTGAGGAACGCAGTTTTGACATCCATCTACCATATTTCATAATCGAAATATGCAGCAATTGCTAGCATAATCCTAACCGACTTAAGCATCGCTACGGGAGAGAATGTCTCATCGTAGTCAACTCCTTGAATTTGTCGAAACCCCTTTGCGACAACTCGAGCCTTATAGATGGTTACATTACCATCAGCATCAGTTTTTCTTTTGAAAATCCATTTATTCTCAACGGCCTTTCGATCGTGAGGTAAGTCCACCAAGGTCCAAACCTGGTTTTCGTACATGGATTCCATCTCGGATTTCATGGCTTCTAGCCATTTGTTGGAATCAGGGCTCATCATCGCTTCTTCAGACGTCGCAGGGTCATCTATTTCATCAATCATGAAATTCATAACAGGATTGCCGTACAGTTCAGGAGCTGCACGTGTCCTGCTTGACCTGCGAGGTTCGGTAGTGTCCTCTTTCAGAGTTTCATGATCAATATCATTAGCTCTCTCTTCATTAGGTGAAGTCAACTCCGAAACAACTTCTGGTGCTGCGCTACTCGCCATTTCATGAAGAGAAGGTTCAATAACCTCTTTGAGTTCTACCTTCCGACCACTCACACCTTTCGCGAGAAACTCCTTCTCAAGAAAGGATCCATTCTTGGCAACAAAGACCTTGCCCTCGGATCTGTGATAGAAGGTATACCCAATCGTTTCCTTAGGGTATCCTATGAAGACGCATTTTTTCCGCTTAGGGTTCGAGTTTATCCGGTTGAAGTTTCTTCACATAAACATCACATCCCCAAACTTTAAGAAATGACAGCTTAGGTTTGTTTCCAAACCATAATTCATACGGTGTCTTTTCAATGGATTTAGATGGTGCCCTATTTAAAGTGAATGTAGCGGTTTCCAGTGCATAACCCCAAAATGACAGTGGCAAGTCAGTCAGAGACATCATAGATCGAACCATATTCAATAAAGTACGATTACGACGTTCTGACACACCATTACGTTATGGTGTTCCGGCAGGCGTGAGTTGTGAAACTATTCCACACTCTTTCATGTGTGTGCTAAACTCGTAACTTAGATACTCTCCTCCACGGTCAGACCGTAGAAATTTGATCTTTCTATTACGATGATTTTCCACTTCATTCTGAAATTCCTTGAACTTTTCAAAAGTTTCAGACTTGTGTTTCATCAAATAGATATACCCGTATCTACTCAAATCATCCGTGAAAGTAACAAAATAACGATATCCACCTCGCGCCGACACACTCATTGGTCCACACACATCAGTATGTATGATTTCCAATAAATCTGTCACCCGTTCCATTGAACCGGAAAACGGCGTTCTAGTCATCTTGCCCATAAGGCATGGCTCACATGTATCAAATGATTCAAAATCAAGTGATTCCAAAAGTCCATCAGAATGGAGTTTCTTCATGCGTTTAACGCCAATATGACCTAGACGGCAGTGCCACATATATGCAGATATATCATTATCAAGTTTAATCCTTTTAGCATCAACATTATGAATATGCGTAATACTATTATCGAGATCCAATAGAAATAAACCATTCAACACAGGTGCATGACCATAAAAGATATTATTCATATAAATCGAACAACCATTGTTTTCAGATTTAAACGAATAACCACTTTGCATCAAACATGATCCGGATACAATGTTCATGCTCAGTGCAGGCACCAAATAACAATTATTCAGGTTTATAACTAATCCCGACAGCATATGGAGAGGCAGCGTTCCGACGGCGATCACATCAACTCTTGATCCATTGCCGACCCGCATCGTGACCTCATCCCTTGCTAGTTGTCGCTTGTTCCGCAGCCCCTGAACCGAGTTACATATATTGGCAACCGATCCGGTATCAAATACCCAGGTGCTACTGCGAGTACTAGTCAAGTACACATCAATAACATGTATATCACATATACCTTTGTTTGCCTTGCCGGCCTTTTTGTCCGCCAAATACTTGGGGCAGTTGCGCTTCCAATGGCCAGTCCCCTTGCAATAGTAGCACTCAGTGTCAGACTTAGGGCCAGCTCGGGGTTTCTTTTCAGGCGCGGCAACAAATTTGCCACCCTTCTTTCCCTTCTGCTTGCCTTTCTTGTCCTTCTTGAAACCGGTGGTCTTATTGATCATCAACACTTGATGTTCTATCCTAATCTCCACTTCTGCAGTCTTAAGCATTGACAGAAGCTCGGGAAGAGACTTCTTCATGCCCTGCATATTATAGTTCATCACGAAGCTCTTGTAGCTAGGTGGCAGAGATTGGAGAACACGATGTATGCCTAAGTCAATGGGAATCGTTATTCCCAAGGACACAAGCTTATCGGCGTACCCAGACATTTTGAGTACGTGCTCACTAACGGAGCTGTTCTCTTCCATCATGCAGCTAAAGAACTTTTCAGAAGCATTATAACTCTCTACGGCAGCATGGGTATCGAAAATCATTTTCTCCCATGGTATCAAAGGCATTGCCATTTTCGAAACGTTTTCAAAGTTCTAGTTCTAGCCCATACAGTATGCCACAATGAACTAAGTTGTGGTCCTCCTGACGAGTTATATAGACGTTCTTTTCCTCGTCAGGGGCATCAGGAGCTGGTGGGGGGCCTAGCGGCGCCTCTTGCACATATTGCTTTTGTGCAGCAGTGAGGAGAATCCTCAAATTCATAGCCCAGTTGGTGAAGTTGCTACCATTCGCAGCAAGCTTCTCTTTCTCCATAAACACATTGAAATTAAAAGCAGGTGGTGCCATCTACAACAGAATTTGTAAAATATATTTAGACTAAGTTTATGATAGATTGAGTTCAACTAATCCAAATTACTAATGAACTCCCACTCAAAAACGACATCCCTCGTGTCCTTTTGGTGATGACATGAACCAAATCCACTACACCAAGTCTGATCATCACGTGAGTCGGTGTAGCTTTAAAGACGAGTATCTATATAGGCATCATATCAACTATATGACGCATGCTTAACCTTTCGGTCCGTGTTCCGAGGCCATGTCTGTACATGCTAGGCTCGTCAAGTAAGAACCTTAGTATTCGCGTGTGTAAAACTGTCTTACACCCGTTGTATGAAAGCGTAGAGTCGAGAACACCCGATTATCACGTGATGCCTCAAAACACGATCCACAAAACGATGCATACTTAAGGAAGAACACATTTTATCTTGATATCTAAATGAGGGATCATCTTATAATGCTACCAAAAGCGCCAAACTAGCAATATAAGATGCTAACATCTAATGTGTGAAGTGAGGTGATATGGTCCATGCATTTGATCTCTATCATTTGCATCGTGGTATGATCTCTATCATTCCTTTGTGTGTAAGGCCAAGGTCTATGGAACTTACACGTTAAGTGAGTTGTAAGAGTATCTATCATACATCTACTTACACCAATACCATATCAAGACACTAGCCCAACAACGATCTAAACTAGACGCCTCTAATTTATCAATTGCAAGTTTTACGTGGCTTAGGGCTTTCAGAGATAGAACCGGTCTTACCTACGAACATGAACCACAACGAGGATAACCAAGTTATTAGCAACTCGTTGTATATCAGATATTGACTATAGTAGGAGAGACAGACACCCGCCAGCCACTTATGCAAAACAAGTTGCATGTCAGTCGTGGAACCGGTCTCATGTACGATGACATGTAAGGTTGGTCCGGGCCGCTTCATCCCACTATGCCACCAATATCTAAAGTACATAGAAGATGCAATAACATGATCATCATCGCCCACATATAAACATATGTGTACTACCCGTGCAAAGCACCTACGCATAGATCAGGCTCTGATACCACTGTTGGGTCCGCAACATAGAAAACAAAAATTTTCCTACGATGAGAACTATACGCCAAGATCTATCTACAAGATACAGAGCAACGGGTGGACATACATCCATGGAGAACTTACCGTCGAAGACAACGAGTTTTGTTAACGAGTAGGAACTCGTGGTTGATGTAGTCCTACGCTTGCCGATCTCAAGATCGTGTGGAAGTCCGGGCGCCGCAAATCAGCAGCGCATCCGTCCTCGCACACATGTTCAAGCCACCGGACAACCTCCACCTCCTCGCTCCAGCAAATCAGCGGAAGCAGCAACTCCTTCCAGACGCAAGGCCACCGGAAACATGTATCTCGCTAATCTGAGACCATGGGGGAATATCTAGAGGGGGAGAGAGATCCTTCACGAGGAGGTGTGAGGATGAAGGAGGGAATGGGTGGCCTTTTATAGGAGGAGGGGGGTGCCCCCTCTCTCCATGGCCGGCGCATGGGGGAGGGGTGACCCCTCACCTCCCCCATTCATGTGGTGGTAACCCCTCCACATTAAAATGCCTCTTCACATTCCCTTTTAAAGTCTCCACTTTAAGTGCATTAAATTTCTCCAAATTTAATGCTCTCTCATTTAATAAAACTCTTTTATTTATTTTATTCAGAATTTTGTTAATTACATTAATTAACAAACATTCACATAAAACCTCTTGCAACATTTCAATATTACATGCAGAACCACTTTCTGCAATTTCACCCGAAACAATTCCGGTTTCTATCGAAGCAATTCCTGTTTCTATTGAAACATTTCCTGCGCTTTGCAAACCTTTTGTCTGGAACATATGTGCTCCTAAATGGTGTCCGGCAACCCTTAAGTGTGTCACCCTACGGTTCGCGAATAATGCAGACATGATTGAGACTCCTCTCAGATCAATAATCAGAAGCAGGACCTGGAGATCCATACTGACTCCTGCATATTCAACGATGACTTCTGTGATCGTGAGAACCTTTAACGTCAGCAATTTAATCCCTTTGTCTCATGATATAATACATGTCCGAGATTCGATCGTCGGTATCCAAATACCTAGTTTGATCTCGTTACCGACATGCACTCTTTTCTTGTTCCCGTGATACAACATTCTAGTGATCACATCACTTGCTTGCAAGCTATCTTAATGTGATATCACCGAGAGGGCCCAGAGTATATCTATCCGTCATCTGGATTGACAAATTCCACTCTTGATCCATGAGCCTCAACATAACACCTTCGTAATACCGAACCCATCTTTATAGTCACCCTATTACGGTGTGACGTTTGATGTTATCAAGATACTCGTCCGGTGTTAGCAATTAACATGATCTCATGGTCTAAGGACTAAGACTACTTTGTATGATGTTATAGCAATATAAACATAATGACTTGATCGTAATGCTATACTTCGGATGAATGTTCATCACATCATTTCACAAATGTTGTGACCTTGTTATTAACAACATCCAATGTCCATGATCAGGAAACTTTGATCATCTTGTTAATCAACAAGCTAGTCTATAAGAGAGGCATAACTAGGAACCCTTTTTGTTTATTAAACACACATGTATTGATGTTTCCTATCAATACAATTATTGCATGCAAAATAAACATCTATCATATACAAGAAATATATAATAACAACTTTATTATTGCCTCTCAGGGCATATTTCCTTCAGGGTGAAGTACCTTGTATCCTTTCGCCGTTTGACTTATTAATTTAACGTCAGGCCTTTGGCGTCTTATTTAAAAAAAATTGCCTACGAAGAGGGGCGGATCGGGTGTCACTTCGCAACCCTACTCGGTATCATGATACTTGTTTTATTATATTTCAGGTTGCAGGCGGGGCGGGTCGCGGCTGGCCGCTACAGACCATAGCGGGACAGCGCCAGCATTGCGGACCCCCGCGACTCGCCGCGGTAAACCGCTAGTATTAACGCCGGGCATTGCGGCGCCCACGTCAGCCCGCAATTAGCCGCTTCACGATATAAAGCCGTTAGTACATGCTTAATAAATACCTGGCAGCCCACATTAGTTCGCTCTGTGATCTTAGGCCGTGAGCACATGCAAGAAAAAAAAACAGACCTGGCCTGCGTGAGCACATTGTCTTCCTGCGGTGCCAACGACTTTGACCATGGAGACTGGTCCGCTCGAGGAACACCTACGGCTCGGCGGGCCCACTGGAGAGCACGTCGGGGCTGTTGGAGTCGTCGCGCGGGATCTACAGTCTGCACCACCCACAACGACCTATGCCCGGCTCGATCCAGCCCAACGGTGATCTCCTCCAGTGCGGCTCGTGGAAGCGGCGTGGCACGGCACCGATCTCCCAAAGCTGGTGGCGCCAATCTGGGTCTGCATGTGCGGGAGGTGCAAGTTGCGACGAGGTTGTTAACTGTTGGCGCAACCGAAGACGTACTCCGGCATGCCGAGCTCGGCGACGACGTTGAGGGCCGAGGGCCATGACACGCACGGAGAGGAGCACGCAGGGGAGGTAGTCGCGGAAACACGTTATTGGAGGAGAGAAAAGAGGGTTGCGAGGATACATGCCTTACGCAAATTGCGGGCTATGCAGCTAGGCGGGATGGCTGGTGGACAATGCGGCGTAACCGCGTCAACCCGCTAGGAATGTCGCGGTCAGCCCAGCGGCATTGCGCGGATTTTTTTTGCGGGGCGGCGTAGCGGCATAGCGGGTTGTCCCGCCCCGCTTGCAGCCCTAATTATATTATTATCTGAAAAGTAACTATGGTTACCAATTATCAGATTCGACATATTTTAGAAAAAAAATCTACGTACTAATTTAAGCAGAAATGCTACATTTACGGGCAGAATGTTACACGGACAAAACCCGACGGGATGACGTGCCGATGAAGTAGTGGCCGCTGGAAATTTTCCTGAAACTGCCGCATTCCTTTTTTCCAATGACTTGGTTCCACCTCCGTCCGTAAAAAAATCTCGTAACAATTTGTCCGTAAGGGTAGCATTTCTCTAATTTAAGCTCACGTACGTTCGTCTGCCAACGGTTTCTATCCCTGACGCTTCAGAGAAATTACAGGACTTGCCACCGCTTATGTAAACTAGACGGCTCAGCAGTCCCGCGACGCTCTCCTCCCTTCTCTGGTGCTCCCATCCTTTCTCTGGTGAGAGCGCCGCCACCTAGGTTGGATGGCTGGATGCCGCCGCCACCCCCTTGATCTCCGGCCACCGCCTCGGAACCCTGCCCACCCGCGATTGATTCCCCATCTCCGATTCCCCCAGGGTGACGATTGCACACCATGGTGCCACAACCGCTGAACAATCCCACCGCCTACGTCACAGCCATGGCGGAGCTCAAGTCGAGGTCAGGTGGTTCGAGATAGATTTGGAGCGGCGAGAGGCTCAACTTCCTTTTCCAGTTCCAAGTATAGGTACTCGACCCTCTTTCCTCCTCCTGCTTTGTTGTTGTGCATGCGGATTGGGCGCGCGGCGGCAGGAATCCGGGAGGCAGCTCTCTGTGAGCACCCGCGACGATGGCCGGCGGCGCTAGGCATTGGATACGAAGAGAGAATGAGGGACAGAGAGGAGAGGTGTTCCAGAATGACGGATCAGGAAGGGTTGTCCCAGACTGGAACTACTTGGTTGTAGGAGGGGTCTGGAGGTGGAGAAGAACTACTGAGAATGGGAATCTAGCTGGCTAGAGGCAAGCTGGCGATTTAGGAATTGTGCTACTAACGGTTGCTTCGATTTTTTTCTCACATATCATAGATGACTGAGCTGCTGCCTTGATTTTGCGACGTGGGCGAGTTTATACCGAGTGACAATCAGGATATACAAACAGTTTGGTACCGACTCCAGCTGCTGCTATGATGTTCTTTCCTACTTATTTATAGCTGATTGATGCTTGTGTATATTTTGTACAGTTGTAATCTGACGTATATGATATATCTAAAACTGGAGACAAGTAAATGAGAATTTAACTTCACTATTTTCACTGTTGGTGTACAGGTCTGATACCAATTGGATCAATCGAGAAGCTAGGCTCTAAATTTTGGGGGTGTTTTTTCCTGTAGAAATGCATGCTTCACTGCATTAGATGGTTTAAGATGCAATGCCTGATTGGATCTTTTACAGGGTACATCCACGAATACAACCCTTTGAATGGGCGGTCTGATATCTTGCGGTTATTATATTCTGCACTTCAACCATCTAGCACTTTGGAAGATCGAAGGTACCAAAGTAACGTGGCACTATGGATATGCTGGACTTTTCTCTGTTAATTGATATGTACTTATATTTTGGTATTTTGGAACTCAGAAGTCACTCTTGTCTGTGCACATATCATATCTTTTCTTCTACCACATAGTTTGAACAAGTTAGACTTTGATGTTTGATTTTTTTGACTGTCTCCAATTTGATTCTTTAAATATATGTCTATCATAAAAAATTCAAACATAGTATTGAGGTGAAATCTAGCAGCATGTGACTTCAGTAAGTTTAAACCGTCAATATATGTTGTATACATCACCGAACTTGATATGACCAGTAGAGTTAGATGCGCTGACGCATTTCTTTTCACCAGATATTATGATGGCCGTCTTTCTGAGAAGTAGATGGCGTTACTTCAGTATGATAGGGGCAATATTATTACCTGAGTGAGGAGGTATGTGGAAAATGAATACAATTGTGAGGTCAAATATTCAAGACCCATCTCGCTAAAACTATTCCCTTTTGTATATTCATATCCTTTGTAATAGTTGTAGAGGAGGTGTACCCAGTAGCAGAACGGTGTGTATTTTTAGATCCTGTTACCTTAGATTAATTGCGGCAATTAGTCATACTATTTTATGAAAGGAGGAATACGCTGAACCCTTGTAAATCTGTGCTGAGTTATTCGGTCAGACTAGGACTACACATCGAAGGATTGGATAATCAATGTACAGTTACTTTTCTGGTCAAATTATCATAGGCCATAATATTAAATCAGTTGCACTTTTAGAAGTTTGGTTATTAAGAAACTAATTATTTTTCTTTTCTTGAAAGGTGCTGCTCTTACAAGAATGTTCGAGAATATACTAGAGAACTGATGTTGGGAACACTCCTCTGGTATGCACAACACTAACTGCTTATGCTGCATTAGTTTTAAGCGGCACTTGCCCAGGTTCAGAATTAGAGAAAAAAACCAAGTAGCTGTTATATGAAAATCAGAGAACCACATCCCTTTGTCATCAAATACACCTCAAAGGTGCGGCAACCTCACTATCAACATGGATGTCTATCGGACTACAGAGATCTTGAAGTTGCAATATTCTTGTTAACTTGAGTACCCTCGGTTACACAGTTATCTTTAACTGAATCTCATATGTCAGTGCAGTGTGCCACTGACATAGGAAAATATATAAGCATCTTCAGAAATCTACACCATTATATGAACATTGTAAGGTTAATTTAAATTTTGGAGCTTATGATTTATATAGGGAGCTAGGACTAGATACTCCTATTTTAACTTGTGTTTTCAACTAAGATTCATATACCTATATGAACTTCCATAATCTTAGAAATTGGGTTCATAAGCCAAATGCAACGAGTCATCATCATATATTTATCCCCATGCAGCCGTTGTGTTTTTTATATTATTTTGTCACAGCAACGCGCGGATGGGTCCGCTAGCTGAGTGAGATTCTGGTTTAAAATGTCTTGGTGCACACTCTCCAGACAGACTCCATTTCAGAGTATATTTTTACATTTACTCTGTACAGATCTTGATTTATGCAAAGTATTTTTTTTAAATATCACGTAGATATCTTTTCTAGCGTATACGTACGCTTGTATAAAGATAAATATGAGCCGTAGCAACGCACGGGCACTCAGCTCTCAGCTAGTAGTTGTAATTTTAGTCAACTTGGAAATGAATGGTAAAAGCGCAAGAAGTCGAGATTCCCAATATGTACAAAAAACATACATCCCTCGGATCATATGGTTCATTTTGTCTTAATGTGATCGATGTATTAGACGTTGCTCTCAAAGTTGCAAACCTAGCAAAAGGGTAGTTCCCTCGATATGGATGCGCGTGCTACGTTTCACTTCTTTCTAATTTTGTAGTGAGCTAAAGAACCCTATTTCTTTAGCAGATTTTCAGGCACGCGAAGTATATTTAGAAGATACCGCCGATGAAATCGATACTGTAGAGAAAACTTATAATTTACCGAAATACTCTCCAAATAGGCTCGATGAAATTTATTCACGAACCACAAATTTCAGCCACGCTCGTATGTTTCTTACATTAGTTATACTGTACGAACTTCTAATACAAAATTTAAGAATCTAAATCAGTGCGTCTTGGCGCCCGTTGGGCTAGCATCATATTTTTTCTTCCTAGCGTGTTAGAATTATATTCAGACTAACCCGCATGTCGTGTATCACGTATATGTGTTGTATACGATTGTAACTTGTATGTGGTCATGATTATATAAGTGGAGCATGTGCTGGGCTTTTGATCTACACACAAAACACTAAATCCTCTTTTTAATCTTGGTATTAGAGCCCGCTGTCGCCGGGAGTCTCGTACGCCGTCGTTGTGCGATCCATCTACCGTCACCGTCAAGAGACCTCTCATCCGCGGTCGCGATGCCGTTGTCTGCCCTTTAGCTCTCCACGGCCGTCGGGGCCATTGCTTCCTCCTCCTCGACTGCAACCGTCTCCGCCGGGGTCGTTCCCATGATCTCAGTTCGCTTGGAGGCAGCCAACTTCAACCTCTGAAAGGGCATCCTTCTCCCCAACCCCTCTGGCATCGGTCTCCATCTTCACCTTGATGGAACCGTCGCGTCGCCCGAGAAGCCATCACAAAGGGAGAAGGCGACAAGGCCGTCACTATGGGGATTGTTGGTTTGCGGTACCAAACTTTCCGGGCGAGTGCATCCCGGTACCCGAGTTGTCATCAATCTCGCGGAGGGGAAGTAGTAGAATCGCCAATCGTCCAGAAGGGCCAAATGGGGGTGAATACAAATCTAACGGCCAAACAGTCGTTTGAACCAAACAAAAAACGGTTGAACTCAAATACCGTCATTAGGTCAACTCTTCTTGGCCCGCCCTGTCAGTATTCTCCGTTATCTTTTGCGGTCGTGGACTAGTTTACCCCTGCGTGGACGAGATCCCTGAGTGGACCAGATCTATTTCTTTGCTTTGCTTTGCTCTTCTCCCATGCTCCCCTCCCCATAACCTTTGCTCAGCTTCGGCTGCTCGTCTTAGATCAGAGCCCGCACTTGCTCTAATTTGTGTCCCCTCCATGTCCGGTCAACCTCCCACGCCTCTAATCAAAGCTCACAGCCGTCGTTGTCGCATCGTTCGCCGTATCGGAGCTTCGTGTCCACAGACTAATATCTCGCCTCTGTCTAGTCCTTCTCGCACGGCGGAGCGCGTCCCGTCGGGCGATGCTGGCCGGTGACTGGCCTCGGGCAGTTGCGTGCTGCCGCGCACCCCAGGCATGGTAGCACTGGCACAATAGTTCGACAACCACGCTCTCATGGCCATCGTGATGGGCATTTGTCCCGCCGTGTCGCCGACAGAGTTGCTGTCGGCTTTCATGTCTTGTTTTGGGATTAGACGAAATGAGGTCAAGATTGAGGTATGCGCGCCGCCATTCGATTTTTTCATCCGGTTCGAGCACAACTCATACACCGAGCGCGTTCTGCATTCTTCCCGTTCTTTCGAGTGTAGCGGGGAGAAAATGAGCTTCATGCGTTGGCATCGCGCCTGTGGGTGGGACGATCGCTTGGGGCAGCTTCTTTTCTTCTCCAAACTCGGCTTTGACGGCCTCCCATTGGATGCTTGGGAGCCAGAGGCCCTCAAGTAGGTCGTGAGTAGCCTTGGCGGCGAGCCGGTGGAAATCGTGCCACCGAGCGACAGAGGGTCATCGAGGTAAATGTGTGGCTGAAAGATCCTGATGTCGTTCTTAAGATGTATGAGGTGCAGATTCCAAGCAGGGCAGGGCGACAACTTTGCTGGAAGCACCCGGTCACCATCCACCAGGAAGAGGTTCTGGAATCGGTACATGGCATTCAGAGCCCCGAAGAGGCTGCCAGAAAGCATCCTTGTCGCCTGCAGTGTTGACCTAGAAGGATCGATGGCACAAGACCACCACTGTTTCATGACGGCGCACACAGTTTCGGTGGGGGAACTGGGTTTGGACAAGCTGGTGGTTCTGATTTCCCTCGAGTGAAGACATAGCTCTAGTGAATTGCCGTGGTATGTGTGGCTAATGAATTTGTAATGTGGAGAGCGTAGCAGGAAGTTAGCATCGACTAAAAATGTGTAATAGTTTGAATCGATGTAGTACGTGTGAGTAATGAATTTGAAGTAGTATGTGTGTGTAATAGTTTGAATCGATGTAGTATGTGTGGGTAATGAATTTGATGCAGTGTGTGTGTAATAGTTTGAATCGATATAGTTGAACACCGTGATTTATAATTTCTGTGAATAACCAAGGACAACCTCATGAAAAGAGGGTGGTCTGGCAATGAGCAATGTTAATTCTGTGGATGCTAGGAAAATGTAGTCCATCTCCTCTTCAAGTACAAGGTAGCTATATTTGTAACACGTTGAACTACATGACCATTTTGCAGACAACACAAGACAAAGGAAAAATGGTTTACAACACAGACATCAGACGCAAAATTTGTAGTCTGGGATAAAAAAATGGTGGATCCATATGCGGTCTTTGAAAAGAACACACATACCATTACACTGGTTGATCCATATCTGGTATGTGAAAAGAACACACATGCAATGGTACTAGTGGATCCATATGTGGTATGTGAAAAGAACACACATGTAATGACACCGGTGGATCAATGTGCTTTGTCAAAAGAACACACGTGGAATGACATTGGTGGATCCATATGTAGTCTGTGAAAAGAACACACATGCAATGACACTGGTGGATCCATATGTGGTCTGTGAAAAGAACACACATTTCAATGACACTTGTGGATCCATATATGGTTTGTGCAAAGAACACACATGCAATAAACTCTGGTGGATCCATATGTGGTCTATGAAAAGAACAAACATGCAATGACACAGGTGGATCCATATGTGGTCTGTGAAAAGAACTCACATACAATGACACTGGTGGATCCATAGGTGGATTGTGAAAAGAACACACATGCAATGATCTCTGGTGCATCCATATGTGGTCTGTGAAAATAATAGACATGAAATGACTCTAGATGTGGTTAATGAAAGAATACACATTTCAATGACAATGGTGATTCCATATGTGGTTTGTAAAAAAACATGCAATGACTCTAGCTATGGTTAATGAAAATAACACACATGCAATGACACTAGTGGATCCATAGGTGGATTGTGAAAAGAACACACATCCAATGAACTCTGGTGGATCCATATGCAATGACACTGGTGAATCCTTATGTGGTCTCTGAAAATAACACACATTTCAATGACACTGGTGGATCCAAATATGGTTTGTGAAAATAACACACATGCAACGAACTCTGGTGGATCCATATGCGGTCTGTGAAAAGAATACACATACAATGACACTGGTTGATCCATATCTGGTCTGTGAAAATAACACACATACAATGGTACTAGTGGATCCATATGTGGTATGTGAAAAGAACACACATGTAATGACACCGGTGGATCAATGTGGTTTGTCAAAAGAACACACGTGGAATGACATTGGTCGATCCATATGTAGTCTGTGAAAATAACACACATGCAATGACACTGGTGGATGCATATGTGGTCTGTGAAAAGAACACATATTTCAATGACACTTGTGGATCCATATATGGTTTGTGCAAAGAACACACATGCAATGAACTCTGGTGGATCCATATGTGGTCTGTGAAAAGAACACACATACAATGACACTACTTGATCCATATGTGGTCTATGAAAAGAACAGACATGCAATGGCACTGGCGGATCCATGAAAAGAACACACATACAATGACACTACTTGATCCATATGTGGTCTATGAAAAGAACACACATGCAATGGCACTGGTGGATCCATATGTGGTCTGTGAAAAGAACACACATGCAATGACACCGGTGGATCCATATGCGGTCTGTGAAAAGAACACACATGCAATGACACCGGTGGATCCATATTTGGTCTATGAAAAGAACAAACATTTCAATGACACTGGTAGATCCATATGTGGTCTATGAAAAGAACACACATGCAATGACTCTAGCGGTGGTTAATGAAAAGAACAGACATGTAATGACACTGGTTGATCCATACGTGGTTAATGAAAAGAACACACATGCAATGACACTGGTGGATCCATGTGTGGTTTGTGACAAGAACACAAATGCAATGACACCAAAGGATCAATGTGGTTTGTCAAAAGAAGACACATGCAATCATATTGGTGGATCCATATGTGGTCTGTGAAAAGAACACACATGCAATGACACTGGTGGATCCATATGTGGTCTATGAAAAGAACACACATGCAATGACATTAGTGGATCGATAGGTGGATTGTGAAAAGAACACACATGCAATGAACTCTAGTGGATCCATATGTTGTCTGTGAAAAGATCAGACATGAAATGACTCTAGATGTGGTTTATGAAAGAATACACATTTCAATCACAATGGTGGTTCCATATGTGGTTTGTAAAAAAACATGCAATGACTCTAGCTATGGTTAATGAAAAGAACACACATGCAATGACACTAGTGGATCCATAGGTGGAGTGTGAAAAGAACACACATGCAATGAACTCTGGTGGATCCAGATGCAATGACACTGGTGGATCCATATGTGGTCTGTGAAAAGATCAAACATTTCAACTACACTGGTGGATTCATATATGGTTCGTGGAAAGAACACACATGCAATGAACTCTGGTGGATCCATAAGCGGTCTATGGAAAAAGTACACATGCAATGACACTGGTTGATCCATATGTGGTATGTGAAAAGAACACACATGCAATGACACTGGTGGATCCATATGTGGTCTGTGAAAATAACACACATGCAATGACACCGGTGGATCAATATGGTTTGTGAAAAGAAGACACATGCAATGACACTGGTGGATCCATATGTGGTCTGTGAAAAGAACACACATGCAATGACACAGGTGGATCCATATGTGGTCTGTGAAAAGAACTCACATACAATGACACTGGTGGATCCATAGGTGGATTGTGAAAAGAACACACATGCAATGATCTCTGGTGCATCCATATGTGGTCTGTGAAAATAATAGACATGAAATGACTCTAGATGTGGTTAATGAAAGAATACACATTTCAATGACAATGGTGATTCCATATGTGGTTTGTAAAAAAACATGCAATGACTCTAGCTATGGTTAATGAAAAGAACACACATGCAATGACACTAGTGGATCCATAGGTGGATAGTGAAAAGAACACACATCCAATGAACTCTGGTGGATCCATATGCAATGACACTGGTGAATCCTTATGTGGTCTCTGAAAATAACACACATTTCAATGACACTGGTGGATCCATATATGGTTTGTGAAAAGAACACACATGCAATGAACTCTGGTGGATCCATATGCGGTCTGTGAAAAGAATACACATACAATGACACTGGTTGATCCATATCTGGTCTGTGAAAATAACACACATACAATGGTACTAGTGGATCCATATGTGGTCTGTGAAAAGAACACACATGTAATGACACCGGTGGATCAATGTGGTTTGTCAAAAGAACACACGTGGAATGACATTGGTCGATCCATATGTAGTCTGTGAAAATAACACACATGCAATGACACTGGTGGATGCATATGTGGTCTGTGAAAAGAACACATATTTCAATGACACTTGTGGATCCATATATGGTTTGTGCAAAGAACACACATGCAATGAACTCTGGTGGATCCATATGTGGTCTGTGAAAAGAACACACATACAATGACACTACTTGATCCATATGTGGTCTATGAAAAGAACAGACATGCAATGGCACTGGCGGATCCATGAAAAGAACACACATACAATGACACTACTTGATCCATATGTGGTCTATGAAAAGAACACACATGCAATGGCACTGGTGGATCCATATGTGGTCTGTGAAAAGAACACACATGCAATGACACCGGTGGATCCATATGCGGTCTGTGAAAAGAACACACATGCAATGACACCGGTGGATCCATATTTGGTCTATGAAAAGAACAGACATTTCAATGACACTGGTAGATCCATATGTGGTCTATGAAAAGAACACACATGCAATGACTCTAGCGGTGGTTAATGAAAAGAACAGACATGTAATGACACTGGTTGATCCATACGTGGTTAATGAAAAGAACACACATGCAATGACACTGGTGGATCCATGTGTGGTTTGTGAAAAGAACACAAATGCAATGACACCAAAGGATCAATGTGGTTTGTCAAAAGAAGACACATGCAATCATATTGGTGGATCCATATGTGGTCTGTGAAAAGAACACACATGCAATGACACTGGTGGATCCATATGTGGTCTATGAAAAGAACACACATGCAATGACATTAGTGGATCGATAGGTGGATTGTGAAAGAACACACATGCAATGAACTCTAGTGGATCCATATGTTGTCTGTGAAAAGATCAGACATGAAATGACTCTAGATGTGGTTTATGAAAGAATACACATTTCAATCACAATGGTGGTTCCATATGTGGTTTGTGAAATGAACAGACATGCAATGACTCTAGTTGTGGTTAATGAAAAGAACACACATGCAATGACACTAGTGGATCCATAGGTGGATTGTGAAACAAACACACATGTAATGAACTCTGGTGGATCCATATGCGATGACACTGGTGGATCCATATGTGGTCTGTGAAAAGATCAAACATTTCAATTACACTGGTGGATTCATATATGGTTCGTGGAAAGAACACACATGCAATGAACTCTAGTGGATCCATATGCGGTCTATGGAAAGAATACACATGCAATGACACTGGTTGATCCGTATGTGGTATGTGAAAAGAACACACATGCAATGACACTGGTGGATCCATATGTGGTCTGTGAAAATAACACACATGCAATGACATCGGTGGATCAATATGGTTTGTGAAAAGAAGACACATGCAATGACACTGGTGGATCCATATGTGGTCTGTGAAAAGAACACACATGCAATGACACTGGTGGATCCATATGTGGTCTATGAAAAGAACACACATGCAATGACACCGGTGGATCCATAGGTGGATTTAGAAAAGAACACACATGCAATGAACTCTGGTGGATCCATATGCGGTCTGTGAAAAGAACACACATACAATAACACTAGTTGATCCATACGTGGTCTGGGAAAAGAACACACATGCAATGACACTAGTGGATCCATATGTGGTTTGTGAAAAGAACACACATGCAATGACACCGGTGGATCAATGTGGTTTGTGAAAATAAGACACATGCAATGATACTGGTCTATCCATATGTGGTATGTGAAAAGAACACACATGCAATGTCACTGGTGGATCCATACGTGGTCTGTGAAAAGAACACACATGCAATGACACTGGTGGATCCATAGGTGGATTGTGAAAAGAACACACATGCAATGAACTCTCGTGGATCCGTATGTGGTCTATGAAAAGGACAGACATGAAATGACTCTAGATGTGGTTAATGAAAGAATACACATTTCAATCACAATGGTGGTTCCATATGTGGTTTGTAAAAAAACATGCAACGACTCTAGCTATGGTTAATGAAAAGAACACACATGCAATGACACTAGTGGATCCATAGGTGGATTGTGAAAAGAACACACATGCAATGAACTCTGGTGGATCCAGATGCAATGACACTGGTGGATCCATATGGACGTCGCCTAGAGGGGGGGTGAATAGGGGTTTTAAAATTATTACGGTTTAGGCTCTAATAAATGCGGAATAAAACTTAACGTTTAATTTATCAAGCCAAAACCTATATCCACTAGGTTCACTAAGTGCACAACAACCTATGCTAAGCAAGATAAACAACAAGGTGATAGCAAGATATAATACTTCAAGCACGATGGCTATCACAATGCAAATATCATAAGTAAAGGGCTCGGTTCAGAGATAACCGATAGACGCGGAGACGATGATTCGTTTCCCGAAGTTCACTTCCAAAGATGCTACGTCTCTGTTGGAGAGGTGCGGGGGCGCAATGTACTTCGAACGCCACAAGTGGCTCACCTCGAGGTGTGGTGGCTCGATGCTCACCCAACGCCACACAAGGCCTCACCCCAAGATGCGACGGCACGCAACCTATCGACACCACAAAAGGCTCACCCTATTCTCCCGTGAGCTCGCCACAAAGGCCTACTCACGTTCCACTATGGGACACTTGAGGGCGGTCACCGAACCCGTACAAGGCTTGGGGCAAACTCCACAACAATTGGAGGCTCCCAAGAAATGCCACAAAGGCTCCACAATGCCACAAAAGGACAACAAGCTTGAGGAATCTCCACAACTCAATTGGAGGCGTCAAGAACACACCACAACTCCACACAACCGCCTAGGGTTCCAAAAACCCAAGAGAAACAAGCCCAAGAGCTTGAACTCGCCGAATCTTTGAGGAGAACTCAAACCTATGCACCAAATGCAAGAGGCACGTCCTTCTCTCTCAAATTCCACCAAAGCTACAAAAGCTATTGGGGAATAAGAGAGGAAGAACACAAGAGGAGAACACACAACTCTCCAAGATCTAGATCCCAAAGATTCCTTCACAAAGAAGGAATTTAGTTTGGTGGGGGTTATAGATCTAGATCTCCTCTCTCAAATCTCTCAAAGAGATGCAAGAATCATGGGAGGGAGAAGGGAAGAGGGCAAGATTTTGAAGGTCAACAATGGAGGAGAGAGAGTGGAAGAGCAAGCAAAAATGACCTCCAAACTTGGGGAAACTTTAGGGAAGAGGGGCCCTTAAATAGGGCAAGAGAAATCTGCCTGTTTGGGCCAGATTCGTGCCCCACCGGAACTGCCAGTGCCCTACCGGTACTACCGGTAAATAGAAACACAAGATACAGAACAAAAATGAGATTTACCGGAACTTTGGCCGGAACTTGGGCCGGTACTACCGCTCAAGCAAAAACGTTAGATAACATTACACGAAAACTTCAATAACTTTTGACTCCGGACTCCGATTTCGGTGATCTTGGGCTCGTTTTGAAGAGAACAAAAATCTCTAAAAGATTATGCAAATAAACATCATAGTCCAACAAGGGAGTATAAAAATAAAATGGAGAAAGGTATGACCTCTCAGAAGCGACGAACCGGTAAAACCTCCAGAACCCAAAACGCAAGAAGTTGAGCTTGGAAACTCCAATTGGGATGAAACCAATTTTGTTGGAAAGATAATAAAGAGAGAATCCAACAAAAGGTGAAATATTGGGTATCACCAAGGTAGAAAATATCATGAATATATAAGTGAGATATCTCCCAAGGTGTGGAGCCGGAAAACCAGCAAGATAAAAATGCAATAAGATATGCAAGGGAAATCCGTTTTTGATGAATTAGAGCTTGTTATGAATATAACCACAAGCTATAGATCCTCACATGGACAGTAAGCAAACAACCAATAAAGATGATGCTATGTATGCAAAGGTTTGAGATCTCTCCTAAAGATACGAACAAGTCACCCACAAGAGAGCCCCTCTTGATAGTACGGCTATCTATCCTAAACCCGGTCTCCCAACACTACAAGAGACCGGTATAGTAGAAACCCTATCAAGATCATACCTTTTCCTTGAGCATCCCACTTGAGCTTGATGTAGACGATCTTGTCACCTTCATGATGGAACACCTTTCTTGCTTGCTCTTGCTTGATGAAGATTGCAAATGGCTCCCCCATACTCCATGAGGAAACCTCTTCTTTGACCTTGTCTTCATCACCCATGAACGTCGAGGATGGCAAGCTCCAAGCATGAGATCTTATAGAGATGGCGCACCGTGAGCTTGCACATCAATTCTTCATGATGATTTCTTGAAGAAAGCCATGATGAACTCCATCTTCTTCTTCTTCTTCAAGACATACTTGATCTTCTTCTTCTTCTGCTTGATTCCAATAGGCACAAAGCCCTTGGACAATGCTTCTTATTTTTCATCCTTGAAACCAACACATGGTCCAAGCAATGCCAATGGACAAACCTACAAGTGAGACTCAATTTGCACATTAGTCCATAGGGATTGTCATTAATTACCAAAACCACACATGAGGGCATACATGCCCTTTCAATCTCCCCCATTTTGTTAATTGCTGACAATCCCTTTGAGAGGGTTTAAATATGGAATTTAACAAACACAATGGTTGCCCCAACATCAAATACTACACAAGTATGTGATGTTGGTACAACCACAATATATAGAGCAAACTCCCCCACAATCTATGCATGTGTGATGAACTTGAATTTCATTGCATATATTGCCAACCATTATTGTTGGAAGAGTTTCCTCTATATATTAAACATGCCAAGCAACAACAAATATGGAAGAGCATGCAAGGCTAATGCTTAAGAACCAACTCAAAGCATAAACCAACTTCCCTTAAACCCTCTAAAACTTCTCCCCCATTGGCATCGATTGCCAAAATGGGTGAAAAGTTTTAGACGACCAATATAGTGAGAATTCCTCCAAAGGTGTGCATATGCACATATCCAATGATGAATCCTTGGGAGGAAGTAAAACTATATTGAGGACCTAGAGATTGCAAAAATAAAAGAAAGATAAAATATCTTCAACAAATGAAGCGAGCAACCCAAAAGACCCAAAATACCAATTGACAACAATAATTGATACCAACACATTATATTATGATACGAACAAAAGAGTGTTTAGATGAAATAGGGAAGCTCCCCAATCTTCGTGCACAATATAGAATCATCTGAATACATCATGCACAAATATGGAATCCTCCCTCCCCATAGACATTTAAACCTCAAACAAAGAGAAAGACAAATGAGCATTCTTAAGTGAGTTAGAGGAGCTCCCCAAGGATTATGCACCAATTATAATAGTTATATTTGGAAACAAAGTGCACAATCATGGGATATTCACTCCTACAAACTCATTTAACAATACACGACAAGAGAGATCAAATTATGAATGCCCGGAGATGCAAACAAATGGGACAAGCACTCATAGGAAAATAAATTTGGAAGCCACTTAAGAATCAAAAAGAAATAAAGGGTGGTCTCCAAGGAAAACAAAAACAACCAATGATTTATCTTCTCTTGTGTGTATACGTTTCTAGGTGGAAAATATCACAAAGACATATGCCCACAAAGAAACATGTACATAGAAAATAGATACACAAGAAAGCACACGAATAACAAAATGAAGTCATATAATATATCAATAGGATTTTTTGCTCGAAAGCATGGCCAAAGGCTCAAATATATCTTATTGTACATCAATGAGCTTCAAACACCAACAGACTACATACATTGCAACTATTACCAAGGGAAAACGGGAATGGTTGCAATATATGGAGAAACGAAACAAGTATCACAAAAAAATCAACTTTACATAATAGTCACTATTGCACGTGAGAGAAAATGAGGAAGAGATATTGACATAGTTGGGATTGGCGAATCATGAGCATGATTTTGTATAGTCCCCCTTATATGCACTCATCTCATCCTACTCACATTTGCAATAGAGAGAACTCCCATAACCAAACAAGGAACCACAACATTACAAACACACAAGTTCATGCCAACAAGCAACCCACAAAAGGTTGGAAACAAGATATGTATGCATGAGAGAGATACTTGTTACCGAGATATAATTGGTAGGATGTAGAGGATAAGAATTTGTTGATCATCCTAGCTTGCCTCCAATTGACATGTAAGCACCACTTCTTCCCAATTGATGAGACAAGCATCCAATATATCTCCAATGTACCTACACAAAAATAAGTACACTATGGTCCCCAAACAAATTGGGTCCAAAGAAGTTAGTGCAACTACAATACATAGGAGACCCTCCACATAAATATGTGCATATTGATATGAAATTGAATTTCATGCACATCTTAGGCGATAGGATTTGGTGGAGAATCCCCTATATATTGGATTAAGAAAGCAAGCATGCCATGATATAAACATGTAGTAAATATGCATGCTCAAGACTCTCAAGAACCAAAAAGAGATACAATTTGAACTAAAGCACCAAGTAAACCAAGAAGTAGCGCACAAGAGTGTGACACGACAAAAGGTGTCCAAATTGTATCAAAGAGCCAAATCAACACATGGAAGGACCCCAATTCAACAAATGAACAAGGCAAAAGCCAAAGAGAAAAAGATGCACACAACACACAATTCTCAAGGATTTATCTCATCCTAAAAGATCAAACAAGTAAAGAGGATAAGACAAAACCAACTCCCAAATAGAGCAAGGTTCCAACACACAAACCCACACTCTGTACACTTTTCATGATGGCACAAAGTACCAAAAGAAAAGATCAAGCATCCAAGCACGAGAAACACTAAAAGGATCAAATTAAGAAGCATAAACATGATTATTATAAATAATATAGGAGAGCTCCCCATGAGTGGTGCATTACTTAGAATTTTACTATTTAATGCAAAATGCACACAAGTGATATCATAACCACTACCAAAATTAAATATAACACAAGATAATACCAATAAACTAAAATGATCCACAAGAGGCAAGGAATACATGGGAGAAAAGGAAAACATTTTCTTGGCCAAAGATACATAAGAAACAAGCAATGACCAAAATGAATATGATCGAAGAATTCTACCTTATATGGAGTACCACTTTTCCAATGACAAGAATTATGGGGAAATATTTCCCAAGGTAGTTTGCAGGGATATCATGATCATATTCACAACAAAAAGCATATAACAAAAAAATAAGCATGATGCTTAGACAAAGATTTCTTGATAGCTCCAAATAGTCACACAATCATTAAACATTAAAGTAACTTGAAGCCAATGTTTTCCATGGAGTTTGTGGAGGTCCAAATATGAGGAAACACATATCAAGAAAAACTCTCACAAACAAGATCCAAAAGATGAGCAATAAAAGCAATCCAAAGGAATTGGAACCTTTTTGAGCTAAATGTGCCACTTAGGAGCTAGATAAATATCAATATCAATTCTAAGTGACAATGCCTCAAATGTCCACATTTTCTAGGTTTGTAATATGCACAAAGCATATGACTCCCCCATAATGCGATAAATCAAGAAAACTCAACAAAAGGTATATACATCCAAATATAGATGATTAATGGACATTATGAAATTTAAATTTATCATGAGAAAGACATACCACATAGAGACTAGATAAAATTGTAATATACATACTAAGTGGTATTCCTCATGTACACACATTTTAGTATTGTGGAATGCCCAAGCATAACACTCCCCCAAAATGGGATAATCCATTAATCTCTCGCAAGAGCCCAAAAAGACACCAAATGAATTCAACAAAGGCTCCAAACCAAGAACACAAATACATGATGTGCCAACCAACATACACAAACATACTTGATAACTCAATATAAGTATGAGAGAAGCACAACATATACAAACACATATAATGGTACAAAACCAACACATGCACAAGGGAGCAAGTAAATTTCAATGTAAAGGAGTTGAGCACATGTTACCGAAGGAGGAACATTGGATATATGATAGAAGCATGATATTCCAAATGGCTTGACTTGAAAAAAATAAATTATGAAGATCCCTCAATTCTTCATAAAGTAGCCAAGCCTCCAATGCCCTCCAACCAACACCTATTGATCAAGTTTTAGCTTGTTGGTCCCCAACCAAGTTGGGTCCTAAGAAGTTAGTCACAATAGGCTTGGCCACCCAAATGGTTCTTTTCTTGACACCACGTTGGGCACCAACAAATTTGGCAAACACATTGCCTACCTCATCCTTACGAAGAGAATATGCATCATCAATCAAGATAGGCTTGGATGAGGAGTTAAACATGGTGCATGAGGAAGAAAGGTGCCCCTTCTCGCGGCAAATGTAGCAAGTTCTTCTCTTGCTATCTTTCTTCTTGGAAGATGCCACCCCGTGAGGAAGAGCTTGAGTCTTGGGAAGAGGCCCACTTCTAGCTTGAGGTGGAGCCTGAGATGGAGCTTGAGGCTGCTTCCCTTGTTGCTTCTTCTTCAATGGGAAACATCTCACATGATGTCCTTCTTACTTGCACTTGAAGCACACAATGTTGGCCAGATTCTTCACTTGACCTTGGCCATTCTTCTGGTTTCCCATGTGCTTCAACAAGTTGGTGGGCTTGTTCTTGATGTTGGAGTTATATCCAAGCCCACTCTTGTCATTTGGGGATCTTTGCACACCCAAGATGTTCTTGAGTGTGGTCTTCCCTTCATGACACTTCTTCAAGTCATTCTTCAAAGAATTGACTTGAGCCTTGAGCTTCGTGTTTTCCTCTAGATGGTTAGTATCAACAATAACACTAGAGGAAGTAGATGCTACGTTGTTAGAGCAACAAGGCAAGGGATGAAATTCATCAAAGGATATAGCATGGTTATGAGATTATGAATCACAAGGACTAGCACATGGAAATATGACACTAGGAGTAGATGTAGTGGTAATGTCCACATGAGGCATACTAGATGTTACCTTTGACATAATGGCCTCATGAGCCAACTTTAGACTACCATGGGAAACTATAAGGCCCTCATGCGAGCTTGAGAGCTTAGCATGACTCTCTTCCAATTTCCCATAGTTGCTAGTTAGCAAAGCAAGTTGAGCATGTAGCTCAACATTCTCCTTCACAATAGATGCTTCACAAGAGATAGAGTTAGTAGCACAAGCATCATGATTAATTGCTAGAGGTGAGGGTGACTTGGAAAGCTCTTTTGAGTATGAAGCTTTAAGTTGCTCATGCGACTCGGTGAGTTTGATGAGCTCCCCCTTGATGACCCTAGAGCCATTGTTGAGGTGCTCAAAATCCTCACGGAGTTTAGCATAGGAAACTTGTAGCTCGTCCTTTTTTAATTTGGAGGCCACTTGCCACCTCAAGTTCTCTATCATGAGATTTCTTCACTCTAGATAGGTCTAGAGCGAAGGTCTCCTCAAGAGATTCCTTGGTGGTTTGTTCCTCTTCAAGAGCTTCATTTAGGTTTGCAATGTCATTAGCATACTCACACTCAAGACTACTCATTTTGTCAATTGTGTCCTCATGCTCATAAATAATTTTCTTACTTTCAACGGCAAAGTTTAAGATTTCAATGAAAGTAGAGCAAGCATTTTTATCATTGTGAAGAGCACGAAGGACTAGCTCCCCCTTCTCTTTTAAAGAAGCAACATCATCATCTCCTACATCTAAGTCAACATTCATATCATCATGAGGTGCATTGGGGTCCAAAGGAGAAGTTACCTTTGATTCCTTAGCCATGAGGCATAAGTGAATGTTGGAAGAAGGTGATGATTGGGGAACACATGAAGCTCCAATAGCAACCTTGCCTTGGCCCACACATTCTTCGATTTCCTCTACATGGTTAGAAACACAAGTACTGGTGGAAATAGAAGCACATTTATGATGGCAACAAGGCAAAGCCAGCATATCATCATGAGATATATTCAATTCATTTCTACAAGATATGCAAGGGCAATCAACACTAGGATGTAAATCACATATAATCCTACAAGTGTTCATGCCCAAAGATACAACATTGCAATGAGATAGATATGGAGGATCATGAAAGGCAATCTCCGTATCCACATTGCAAGTTCTATCACCACTTACCATATCATTACCTTGTGACAACTCACATGTTGGTGTAGTGGAAGAAGATGAGAACTCATCAGAGCCGGACGTGGAGGGAACACAATCAACCTCATTAACCTTGGATACATCATATTTTGCTTGAAGCTTGGTCCAAATATCATGAGCATTCCAAAAAGGCATGATTGAGGAAAGAACTACAAAGATCACAACATTAACAAGCACATTAGATGCTTGAGCTTCGAGATAAGAGTTTGTATCCTCCCCAAAGATAGATTTTAGGGATCCTTAGGAGGAGACAAGCCCATATCTAGAATTCGCTCAATATTTGGGTCAATGACCCGGAAATGACTAAGCATGCGAATACACCAAACATCATAATTTGTGCATCAAATGTAAATGTGTGAGAGTGCACTAAATCCCTAGGATACATCCTTACTCTCGAGGTGGTGAAGCCTAAGAAGCGAGAGACCTCGCTCTGATACCAATTGACAGGGAAATGGACGTCGCCTAGAGGGGGGGGTGAATAGGCGTTTTAAAATTATTACGGTTTAGGCTCTAATAAATGCGGAATAAAACTTAACGTTTAATTTATCAAGCCAAAACCTATATCCACTAGGTTCACTAAGTGCACAACCTATGCTAAGCAAGATAAACAACAAGGTGATAGCAAGATATAATACTTCAAGCACGACGGCTATCACAATGCAAATAGCATAAGTAAAGGGCTCGGTTTAGAGATAACCGATGGACGCGGAGACGATGCTTTGTTTCCCGAAGTTCACTTCCAAAGACATTACGTCTCTGTTGGAGAGGTGCGGGGGCGCAATGTACTTCGAACGCCACAAGTGGCTCCTCGAGGTGTGGTGGCTCGATGCTCACCCAACGCCACACAAGGCCTCACCCCAAGATGCGAAGGCACGCAACCTATCGACACCACAAAATGCTCACCCTATTCTCCCGTGAGCTCGCCACAAATGCCTACTCATGTTCCACTATGGGACACTTGAGGGCGGTCACCAAACCCGTAGAAGGCTTGGGGCAAACTCCACAACAATTGGAGGGCTCCCAAGAAATGCCAAAAAGGGTCTACAATGCCACAAAAGGCCAACAAGCTTGAGGAATCTCCACAACTCAATTGGAGGCCTCAAGAACACACCACAACTCCATACAACCGTCTAGGATTCCAAAAACCCAAGAGAAACAAGCCCAAGAGCTTGAACTCGCCGAATCTCCGAGGAGAACTCAAACCTATGTACCAAATGCAAGAGGAAAGTCCTTCTCTCTCAAATTCCACCAAATCTACAAAAGCTAATGGGGGAGTCAGAGAGGAAGAACACAAGAGGAGAACACACAACTCTCCAAGATCTAGATCCCAAATTTCCTTCACAAAGAAGGGATTTGGTTTGGTGGGGGTTATAGATCTAGATCTCCTCTCTCAAATCTCTCAAAGAGATACAAGAATCATGGGAGGGAGAAGGGAAGAGGGCAAGCTTTTGAATGTCAACAATGGAGGAGAGGGAGTGGAAGAGCTAGCAAAAATGACCTCCAAACTTGGGGAAACTTTAGGGAAGAGGGGCCCTTAAATAGGGCAAGAGAAATCTGCCTTTTTGGGCCTGATTCGTGCCCCACCAGAACTACCGGTGCGCCACCGGTACTACCGGTAAATAGAAACACAAGATACAGAACAAAAACGAGATTTACCGGAACTTTGGCCGGAACTTGGGCTGGTACTACCGCTCAAGCAAAAACGTTAGACAACATTACACGAAAACTTCAATAACTTTTGACTCCGGACTCTAATTTCGATGATCTTGGGCTCGTTTTGAAGAGAACAAAAATCTCTACAAGATTGTGCAAAGAAACATCATAGTACAAAAAGGGAGTATAAAAATAAAATGGTGAAAGTTATGACCTCTCAGCAGCGACGAACCGGTAAAACCTCCAGAACCCAAAACGCAAGAAGTTGAGCTTGGAAACTCCAATTGGGATGAAACCAATTTTGTTGGAAAGATAATAAAGAGAGAATCCAACAAAAGGTGAAATATTGGGTATCAACAAGGTATGAAATATCATGAATATATAAGTGAGATATCTCCCAAGGCGTGGAGCCGGAAAACCCGCAAGATAAAAATGAAATAAGATATGCAAGGGAAATCTGTTTTTGATGAATTAGAGCTTGTTATGAATATAACCACAAGCTCTAGATCCTCACATGGACAAGAAGCAAACAACCAAGAAAGATGATACTATGTATGCAAAGGTTTGAGCTCTCTCCGAAAGATACGAACAAGTCACCCACTCGAGAGCCCCTCTTGATAGTACAACTATCTATCCTAAACCCGGTCTCCCAACACTACAAGAGACCGGTATAGTAGAAACCCTATCAAGATCATACCTTTTCCTTGAGCATCCAACTTGAGCTTAATATAGACGATCTTTTCACCTTCATGATGGAACACCTTTCTTGCTTGCTCTTGCTTGATGAAGATTGCAAATGGCTCCCCCATACTCCATGAGGAAACTTCTTCTTTGACCTTATCTTCATCACCCATGAACGCCGAGGATGGCAAGCTCTAAGCATGAGATCTTATAGAGATGGCGCACCGTGAGCTTGCACATCAATTCTTGATGATGATGTCTTCTTCTTCTACTTGATTCCAATAGGCACAAAGCCCTTGGACAATGCTTCTTATTTTTCATCCTTGAAACCAACACATGGTCCAAGTGATGTCAATGGACAAACCTACAAGTGAGACTCAATTTGCACATTAGTCCATAGGAATTGTCACTAATTAGCAAAACCACACATGGGGGCATACATGCCCTTTCAGAACCAATGCTGTAGACAGTGTTGTTCAAGTTTGGAAAAAATACTACTAGACAGATAGTTCAAAATAGAGCCTAGACCAAAAGGAATTACTCCAAAAGGGTTTACAGAACTTTTTTTGTGATTTTTATACTACTTTAAGCCTTTTTATAATCTAAGGAAATTACATACAGTACGCAATTTTGTGAATCCAACGATATATTATTTGCAAATTTTGGCCAAGTAGATCTTTTTCTATGAATTTTTAAAGTTATACATATTTTCTGTAAAAGTTTAATTCCTGGAATTTCCGAGGGAATATTCCCATGGACTGGTCAACCCGACGTGGCGCTGACTGGACCGGTCAGTGGTCCACTTGGTGGTCAGCGGCCAATCTGGGCCGTTCGTCCAGGATCGGACGGCCGGTGTGAGCTGGAGCTCACCTTGCTCGATCGACGGTGGTGGCGGCGTTTCGGCGAGTGTCGGCGGCGGCGGATGGTCGGACGTTGTACGGCGGCATGCAGTGGTCCTGGTGGAGGCTTCGGCGCGGACAGAGACTCATCGGGGCGGCGATGAGGAGCAGCCGGAGCGGCGGTCTCCGGCGGCTTCCCCTAGGGCGGCCCGGTGCTCTACAGGTGGGGAAAAAGGTTAGGGGCCGGCACACGACGGCGGTGCGGTTTTCAGGAGAAAAAGGAGAAGGGGTGGTCGGAGGAGCTCACACCGAGCTCCAATGGCGCAACAGCGGTGATGGACTCCAGCGAGGAATCTGGCGGCGTCTGGGGCGCGAGAGCTAGGGCTAGGAGGGGGAAAAGGACAGCGGTAGCAAACTCTATAAGGGAGGGCATAGAGGCGCGGGAAGGGAGCCGAATTCCCAAAGAAATCAGGCGAAAACTACGGCGGCAGTACGTCTCGGCAACGAACTCGGCGGCGGCGGTCTCCTGGTCGAGCACGGGCTGCTCGTGCGGCTAACAGGTGGGCCCTGGCGGTCAGGAAAAAAACAAAAAGGAAAAGAGAAAAAGAAAAAGGGGGAAAGGGGAAAAGGCTGCGTGGGCTGCTGGCGCTGTGCGGCTGGGCCTTGGGTGGGCTTGCTAGGCCGCTGCCCGGCTGGGCTGCCTATTTTCATCTTTTCTTCTTCTTTCTTTTATTCTTTTTCTGAACTGTGTTGTAACTGAACCTGTCTGTTTTTGTCTGAATTTTTCTGCAGTTTCTGAAATTTGGCATAACTTTTGATCTACTACTCCAAATTGAGTGAAACAAAAACCTACAGATTTGTAATTGAAAACTCTATGCATCTAAGCATCTAGGATGACTTTGTAGTGTCATCCAAGTAGATGGTAGGTAAAAACCATACTAGGCTTAAAATAAGTGAAGAACAAGCAAAGAGAGGTGTTTTGGCAAAAAGGCTTTAAAACTGAAATTTTACAATGATGATCATGATGCAATGACATGTATGTATGCAGTACAAAATCTAGAATTTTGGATGTGACAAGACTAACCCCCTTAAGATGAATCTCGTCCTCGAGATTCGACGTGGCTAGAAAATAGGTTCGGGTGGTCCTCTCGGAGTTCATCCTCTCGCTCCCAGGTGGCTTCCTCTTCAGTGTGATGGCTCCATTGCACCTTGCAAAACCTGATCATCTTGCTGCGGGTCAACCTCTCCGCTGTCTCCAAAATCTTGACCGACTTCTCCTCATAAGTAAAGTCACTCTTTAGCTGAACCTCATCTAGTGGCACTGTGTCCCTCAACGGTGTATCCACCATCTCCGGATGATATTTTTTCAGCTGGGCCACATGGAACACGTCATGAACAGCGGACAAAACTTCTGGCAATTCCAACTGATATGCAATCTCTCCATTGCATGCTAGGATCCGGTATGGTCCTATAAACCGAGGTGCCAGCTTACCCTTGATTCCAAATCTCTTAATTCCTCATAGTGGCGAAACTCTGAGGTATGCTCAATCTCCAATCTCATACACCACTTCCTTGCGCTTAGAATCATCATATCTCTTCTGTCTCGATTGTGCCACCTTCAACCTGTCCCGAATCAAACTAACCTTCTCTTCAGTATCCTTGATCAAATCAGGTCCAAATAGTTGACGTTCACCCACACCATCCCATAACAATGGTGTTCTGCACCTCTTACCATATAGTATATCGAATGGCGACGTCTTGATGCTGGATTGGTAGCTGTTGTTGTAGGAAAACTCAGCATAAGGCAAATTTTCATCCCAACTAGCGCCATGAGCTAAGGCACAAGCTCTCAACATATCCTCCAAAATCTGATTCACCCTCTCTGTCCGACCATCCATCTGGGGGTGAAAAGTTGTACTAAACTCCAATATCGTTCCCAACGACTCATGTAGCCGGCGCCAAAAGTGAGAGGTGAATTGGGTGCCTCTATATGACACAATGCTCTTAGGAACTCCATGCAGACATACAATTCTGTTCATGTAGACCTTGGCTAACTTAGCACTAGTGTAAGTGGTCTTCACAGGTATAAAGTGAGCTACCTTGGTCAAGTGATCTACCACTACCCAAATAGAGTCATACCCTGACTTAGTCCTGGGCAATCCTGTGATAAAGTCCATTCCAACTCTATCCCACTTCCAATCAGGTATCGACAATGGCTGTAGCAATCCTACTGGCTTTTGGTGGTCAGCCTTCACTCTACTACAGACATCACATAAGGCAATATACTCTGCAATCTCCCGCTTCATGTTAACCCACCAAAACCTTTCCTTCAAATCCATATACATCTTTGAGTTACCTGGATGTATAGAGTATGGCGAGTCATGAGCTTCCTTAAATATCAACTTCCTAATCTCCGGATCGTTGGGAACACATAAGCGATCCTTGTACCATAGTGTTCCTTGATCATCCTCATGGAATCCTTCAGCTTTACCTATGGGTATTTTTTCTCTTATTTCCTCCAGGTCACTATCCTTCTTTTGAGCTTCTCTAATCTCATCCAGAAGCGTTGGCTTGACTTCCATCGTTGCCAAATATCCCTTGGATACTACTTCCAACATGAGGTCCTTGAACTGTTCACACAAATCCTTGGGTAACTCTCCCATTGTCAGGCCATTAGCATAAACCTTGCGACTCAGCGCATCCGCTACAACATTGGCCTTTCCTGGGTGATATTGCAAACTCATGTCATAATCCTTTATGAGCTCCAACCATCTCCTCTGCATCATATTCAGCTCCTTCTATGTGAATATGTACTTCAGGCTTTTGTGATCCGTGAACACGTCACAATGCTTACCCATCAGATAGTGTCTCCACACCTTGAGCGCATGCACAACTGATGCTAATTCCAAGTCATGCGTGGGGTAATTCCTCTCATGGTGTTTAAGTTGGTGTGAGGCATAATATACCACTCTTCCATCCTGCATTTCAAACTTCTGGTTGTTGTTAGTAAAAAGAACACACATGCAATGACACTGGTGGATCCATGTTGGAAATACACTTGGAAATTCCTTGATGAGAGGCATCGCAATACACTTGGAAATCCTTCTGAATATCCGGCAAACACAAGATAGATGCGGTCACTAGGCGTTGCTTCAGTTCTTGGAAACTAGCTTCGCACTCCTTGGTCCATTCAAACTTCTTCTCCTTATTCAGTAATTCAGTCATTGGCTTTGCAATCTTGGAGAAATTTTCTATGAACCTTCTATAATATCCAGCAAGTCCCAAGAAACTCCTAATATCTCCCACATTCTTGGGCGACTCCCATTCTGTAACTGACGCCACCTTGCTTGGATTAACTGCAACTCCTTCACCTAACACCACGTGTCCAAGAATCCAATAGTGTTCAATCAGAATTCACATTTACTAAACATGGCATATAATTTATGCTCCCTCAGCTTTTCCATAATTAGTCGCAGGTGTTTCTCATGTTCAACATCATCCTTGGAATATATCAATATGTCATCAATGAACACCACCACGAACTTATCCAAGTACTCCATGAATACCTTGTTCATCATGGTCATAAAATATGCCGGAGCATTTGTTAGTCAAAAAGACATAACAGTGTACTCGTATAACCCATTGATGACCCACAAGTATAGGGGGTGTATCGCAGTATTTTCGAGGGAAGTGAAACCCAATTT
Organism: Avena eriantha; assembly: GCA_910589775.1. Classification (NCBI taxonomy): domain Eukaryota; kingdom Viridiplantae; phylum Streptophyta; class Magnoliopsida; order Poales; family Poaceae; genus Avena; species Avena eriantha. Next base: position 50,987,054 of record OU342745.1, read on the forward strand.
ATTGATTCGACACAAGGGGGGCCAAAGAATATTTATAAGCCTTAACAACTGAGTTGTCAATTCAGCTGCACCTGGAAACAATCTTGCTCACATCAGTTTATCACTAGCAACAGTTTTGTAGTAGGAGTAGTGAAGTAACAGCAATAGTAATGTAAAGACAACAGTAAAGTGTATCAGAGGCATCTTATAGGCGAAAGGGGAGGCCGAGGGGGTGCCCTAGGCGACCACACCACCCTCGGCATGGGCCAGGCTTGGCCGCGCGGCCAGGTGGTGTGGCGGCCCTCTGGCCCCTCTCCGTCTCGTATTCTGGCTCCGTGTCCCCCTCGATGAAAAACTGACTTTGGCTTTTGTCCCGTCCAATTCTGAGAATATTCATTTTCTGACTTTCCTAGAACCAAAAACAGCAGAAAACAGGCAGCTAGCACTGTGGCATCTTGCTAATAGGTTAGTCCAAGAAAGTGTATAAAAAGTACTCCAAAGTTGGAAAAAAACATAAGAAAGTATATAAAAACCAAGCATGGAACATCAAAAATTATGGATACGTTAGCAACGTATCAACACCCCCAAGCTTAACTCCTTCTCGTCCTCGAGTAGGTAAGTGATAAAAAGAAAGAATAATTTTTGAGGTGAAATGCACCATCATAAACTTGATCAAACTATTTGTAAAACATTGATAGCTGGGATCATAGTACTTCAACATAGCATGAAAGATAAAGTTCTACCAATCAGACATAGCAACTATGTTGCAACATGAAAAGGCACAAACAAAAGATTCATGCACAACAATTCTTTGCTAGACATTTGTTTGTTTCACATAAAGAAAACATAGCATAGTGGCATTCAGCTTGTCCCTCATAGAGTAGCAAACATAAATGCATAGGACACCTTCAAAGTTCATAAGAGTGACTAGATACAAGTAGTTTAAGAACAAGCAATATCAAGTTATGCATCAATCATGGTCTTGGGACAATGCACATAGAACTAAGAATGGCCACTATGCTCTCAAAGTAGGTGCATACAAGTAGAAGGTGGAGACTCAACATAAAAGTAAAAGAAAGGCCTTCATAGAAGGAAGTAGAGATTCAAGTTTCATAAAGAGCTTCCAAAAATTATGGTACTTGTTAGCTTTCATCTCTCATTGCCCCTATCATAAGCATCTTTAGGTGATTAAGGTTAAAGTGACACAACTAAGAGGATATGCTTGACAAGTTATAAGCTAAAATCTCATGCCCCTTACTCACGAAGACTTAACCTCATGCTACTCAACTTCAGTCACAAGTAAGCTCTTCTCATTGTAAGTACATATGTATCATAGAGAACCGCCAACAGGGTACCCCTTGCACATGATATAGGATCTATCCCATAATCAAAATGACAAGGCAAGCAGACAATGAGCATCTCAACGATCTTTTTATTTGCTATTTGCATATGTTTTTATTGAGGATGCTTCATAGAGTGCTCATTATGGTTATGCTGCAAGTTCTCACCATGATTAGGTATGGCTTAGGCTAGCGGCCTAGGCGTTTCTCTAACACACATACAAACTCCATGATCTTATAAGTTCCCCTTTTATTTCACACCGTCGGGATCCATAAGCAAAAGAACATGATATCAACGGGGTACAATGTACAAGTGCAATGTTGAAAGTGTTCCCCATGATACATGGTTCTGCTAACTTTAACTTATAAAGCGGAAGCATATATGCAACAAAGATGGACACAATGGTTCAAGTTTATTAAATGCAAGAAAGTAAAGTGTGCCATCAAGTTCGTGAGAGCTTTAGTCACTAATTTTCACATAACAAGTTTAATTCGGAAGGTAGATAAAAACAGGAATATACTTGGAATAGCAAATGCTAATAGGTAGGTATGGTGGACTCTTTGGAATTACTTGGTTTTAGGAGTTGGATGCATGAGTGGAACTCATACTTAGTTACAGAGGCTAGCAAAAGACTGGGAGCGACCAACTAAGAGAGCAATAATGGCCATAATCATGCAGAGCAACAAAACATGGTGTGAGCATGCACCAAGTCAACCCAAATAAAGCATCAAAGGAGAATACCACAATACTATGCTTTAGTATGCTAAAACAACGCATGATTCTTTCAAGGCTCATTAAGCAATCTCAATTGTTTATAACATGTCATGCTACAACAAAGATGACTAAGCATAAAGCCAAAACAATATCAAGCATGACATGACAAAGCATAAACCACAGTCAAAACAAGCTCTCTTTACCACTTAAGCATGAACTTTCCTACTCTTTTTCCAATCCAAACCAAAGTATTTGAAAACCAATATAGGAAAGAGGGGGTCCAACCAATTTATTCAACAAACTAAGAAAACCAAGCAAATGAAAACCAAAACAAAAACGAAGACGCTCCAAGAACAACACAACTGTGCATGAAACAATATAAATGAAGTGTTTGGAAGAAACCTGGGATTTTTATTGATGAAGAAGGGGATGCCTTGGGCATCCCCAAGCTTTGACGCTTGTACTTCTTGGATATTTCTTGGGGTGGCACGTGTGGCATCCCCAAGCTTGATCTTTAGTCCATTCTTCATCTCATTACATCATTCTCTCCATACATCTGAAATTTTTCCTTCATAGAAAACTTCAGACAATCTTTATTAGAAACATTAGTGCACTCAAGATAATAAGTCTTTGGGTTCAGTTTCAACTCCAATAAAACTTCCATTAAAACACAATCTACTGTAGCACTTCCCTCAAAAATCTCAATTCCCCAAAGAGAACTCAAAAAGGAACCAACAAGAAGCAAATGCAAATAATGGTAGAAATCTGTCAAAACAGACCAGCAGGTAAAAACCAATTTTATCGAAGACCTTGTGTTCCTCAAATCAAAAAGTGTTGAACTAACGAAAGTTAGATAACAACCTGGGGCAGAAGCACAAAAATTCACGCCTCAAAACGACGTACAGAGATTTTACATGAATGTTTACGGTGAAGAACAAAAATCTGTTTCGGGACAACAACTTTCCCAATCATTACTTCTTTCTCATTAGAGGTTACTCTTGGCAGGATAAGGAGAGGTTATTACAGAAGTAATAACTTCCAAGACTCGTCTAAAACTTTTGGATTATCTCCCAATAAGTACTTTTCTTTAACGCCTTTAAGTTAGGCATAAGAAGCAAGAAAGGAATCAAGTGTTCTCAAATGAAGAAGCATTAAAACCAAATTTCTTGCCCTTACCTCTCTTACTTTTATTCTTAACCTTGGGGAACATATGACTATTTGGTGGAGAAGCAAAGTGCATGGTGCCCTTTCCCACATCTATTATTGCTCCAAGGAGCTTCAATAGGGATCTTCCAAGTGTAATTTGTCCTTTTCCTACACATTTAATAACAAGATAATCAGTAGAAACAATTTTCCCTAGGATCTTTGTAAACACTCCTTCAGCTATTCGAATGGGTGATATTGTGGCATTATTAGCAAGAAATATGTCTTCTCCTCCTTCAGAAAGCCCCCAAAGATTCAAAGATTCATAGATATCTTTGGGCATAAGACAAAATTCAGACATGATATCACAGCGAGGATGAAAATTTTCATTATTTATAACAATTTTTACTGTGGTGAGCCACTTTGAGGGTTCAGAATTGTAACGGACCGATTTTTGGAGTTTTCAAAAACTTTTATTTGAAAATGAGGACTAGAAAATTTTGGTTAAATAATTAAGGCTTAACTAAAATTTTCAGATGCAAAACGGCTTTAACATGAATTAATACCAACGTGAATATATATATATTTTTGTTTTATTTGTCCCTCAAGTTAGATTGTCTTTTGTGGACTTCCGGTTATAAAAATCTTCTTCTTTTGATTTGGTTTAGATTTATTGATTTCTATTTATTTTGTTTCTTTCCAAAAAAAAAACATCCAGTCGATCTGATCTTACAGCCATTTACGTGCATGTAAGTGCATCATGTCTATATCTATAATAACTCCTCTCCCTCTTGTGTGACTTTCTATTTCTTTCTCATGCATGTATGTATATGCATGCATCGAGTCCTACAATCTCTCTCACCTTCCTTTTCTTTTTTTATTTTATTTTCTTGTCCACTACTGGAGTAAATAGACCAGCGGACTTACTTTCTTTCTTTCTTTTAACGAGTAAGCATGGCTCCAATCAAAGCCCAAACGTTTTCCACCGTGCAGCCTAAATTCTTTTTTTCTATTCTTCTCAGCCCTGCCACCTGAACCAATCGAGTGACGCTCCCATTCTATTTGCACGTACCTGGGGAGTCCGAACACGGCACGCCCAGCCCTGGCCAAACCAACACATCCAGGCCTAGGCGAGTGAAGAAATGCTTCACCGTCTCGTCGTCTTTCTTCACGCACGAACTGCAGGGCAATGGCCAGATTGAAATGGCGTCAGCTCGTACCAGAAACGGCTCCACAATACTTCACATTCATTTCTCCATTTTATCTCGTCAGTTACAGCACATATCCTCCTTCTATATAGTCCTGAATCGATGTGCTCGCCCTTTACCCTGTACGTACCAGTTCGCCTCCTCTCGTCTATTCCTTTTTATTTTCTATCGATTCAACTATCTGGCCCACGCTCAGTCCGCCCAGCTCTAATACAGCAACAAGACCGAAACGTTTCAGGTACCGAGCAAGCCATCCATCGCTCGGACCCACGGGAGACAGTCAGTGCCCACCACTCCAAGTCTCTAACCATCCTAAGCATCACGCCGCTTCTTATTCCTGCACGTATACCCAACAGCTTGAAATGCCAGTTCGCTGAAGTCACGCAGTCGTCTCTTCTTTGCATATAAAGCACCATGTCTCCATCCTTTCTATCCTCTGGCCATCCCAGCCATCAGTCCCACATGTATCTCGCCACATCATCTAATCTCGTGGAGCTTCGTTCGGACAATCGCCGCTGCAAACTGCCGCCGGACGCCATGGTCATTGGCGGTAAACCAGGCCAGTCGAGGAAGAGATATTGCGCCACTAACACCCCCTAGACACTTACAATTTCTTCATGCAATTGATTCCTCGATCCGTCATCTACGGCTCATCAATTTCGTAGTCTACTGTAGCTCTATCTACAATTTCTTCGGACGAATTCGTCACACAGGGTAAGAATCGGACCAATTCCTTCCATACATGATCTGTTCTTGACCTCGCCTACCTCCTAGAGAACCCCCTATACCATATCGTTCTGGTTGATCGCGTTGCCGGTGAACCAAATGCCATCCGATGGCATTGGTATGTTAGTGTACCTTGCACATGTCAGATCAACTCGAACCCAGCACCAAAAGCATGCCAAGTGACCTTACAAACCTAGCAGTGTTGCTAGTTCTCATTGTTATTGGGTAGAATTTAAACTAGATTTTTATATGTCAATATTTTGGGTCATATTCAAATGGTATTTGAATTATACGTTTTGATTGTGTGTGTGGTTTATTCTCATTCCTAGTTAATTTACGGTATAGGGGATCTTTGCAAATTCTTTATATGATTTTGTGACGTGTGTAGATTATTGGTTAAATTTAAAGAGTGGTTTATAGCTTATTATTATAAATGAAATGTCGTGTGTTACTTTGAAATTATCACTAGCCTAATATTCATGATTACACGGATTCTTGTGTGATGTTGATCCATGTTTAATTATTTTATTCATGAATAACTTGCTGCTAGTATTTTTTCTAGTTAAATGCATATTTAGCTATCATTTGCTTAGTGTTAGCTTATTACTTATTTAGTGTGAAGTAAGTTAGCTGTGTATAATATGTTGACATTCTTTGATTATTCTTATTTGTTTACTATGTCATCCATAGACTTAATTGTTGTCTTCATGTATATGCCTAGCTATCATCTTATTGCATGTGCAATGTTTGTCTAGACTATCATTCATGCTTAGCTACTCATTGGTATCTTTTGTACCATATGTTATATATTATGTTTGACTCTATTTTATTCTAGTAGCACATCTTTGTGATAGTGTGTGTTCATGCTTTGTATATATGTGTGGTTATACATATGATCTCATGCCTTATTTCATTGCTTAGTTCTTTATGTTATATGCATAGATTATAGCTTATTATCATGTTACTTTTGCATGCTTTCTAGTGATGTGTCTTTGTTTATGGAGCCATACATTTACGCGTTGACTAGATAATATTATGACATCGATGGTTGCTTGATTATAGATGCACATAGTGTAGCATACATGTATCGTAACTTATGAGATGTTTTTACATTGCATAGTAGACAATCACATGCTTAGGCTAGTTTGTTTTCATGTTAGAAGTGCATGATAGTATATCATTGTGAGTACATGTCTTCTTGTTAAGTATACAATAGAATGTCATGAGTGTTACCCTTGTAGTATATGCCTGTATACTTTGTTATCACATCATGGTAATGATGGGCTTGACAATTATTTTGTACCATGTTATAGTATCACTCAAATGCATAGGATTGTATACCCTTTATGATGAAGTCATATAGTACCATGAGTATGACCAACTATGTTATAAAGCACATGTAATGTTTGTTGTCAATTCGAAAGCCTATCCATAAATCCTATCAAAACATTCTCTTGAGATAATATATCCAAGCATCCAAGCTTCCATTCTATTTGATCCATATTCGAGTTATAACAACTCACTTCCTCTATTCTATCAAGTTGTCCTATGTCCTATTCTACACCAACTCATCATTCGTTTTGATTTATATTTCATTTGGTATTTATTGCCTTGGTATTTATTTGGTTTTCATTTGCTAGCATTACAACGAGTAGGGAGTGACGAGTTTGGTCGTGGACATAATCAACTTATTTAAGAAGAAGTATTCATCAACGAAGGCATGCCCCTTTCATAATTATTCCATGTTTTACAAGTGCATGTTATTATTGTTTTATAAATATCTGCTATTTTGGTTACCCACATACCTTGATACACCTGTCGCCATACACAACCCTAAGTAGATATTATATATTAATCCTGTAGAGTAGAATTGCTTAGCCATGCTAAATAATATTTAGGATCCTTGATCTCCCCTCTTCGGAGGAATTGGATGACCCTCGGGTCACATATATACTTTTGAAACTTGTTGAGCTCGTTGAGCTAGCCGTTGTTGCTTCCTCTACTCTATTCTACTCTGGGTGAAACTTACCATCTAAACACTGGCGCGGGCGACAACTGGATCAAAGGAAGGAGCGATTGGCTGCCCTTCACTAGTTGAAGGGGGCAATCAGTCGTCCGTGCCGCATGAGGGCCTAATAAGTCTTGGATTTGAAGATTGTGACCATCTGTACAACCACATGCTATAATGGGCACTGGCTTGGTCAAGTAGGTTAGTCAGCCTTAGGTGTCGATGTCACCGTACCGCTGATGACGTGTCTGCCTGCGGGAGAACCTTCGGCACAGATGGGGGGACCGGTTTGGGGACGTACTCTCAGTTCCGTGTGCCATACCCGGTGGGCATGTCACATCTTTGGGGGATCTAGCTAAAAGACCTCGTCACAATTCCTCTGCCGGTACACCAATAGGTGTGTACTAAACCAGCGGCCACTGGTGGGCAACAAGACGGGATTGTGTCGTGTGGGAAAAGTGTACAACCTCTGCAGAGTGTAAACCTATTCGAATAGCTGTGTCCACGGTCATGGACGACACATGAATCTTTCTTGACATACGGGAACCTGTCTTGCTACTTTCCTCTTTACCCCTATCCTTATCCTATGAACTATGTGAGTTGTCGTGGACAATCACACTATTGAGAAATATCACATTGATGATAAAGATGTTTTCGTCTAAAACCGCTGTTATCAAAACTATTACCATGTTGCAAATAAAATTGGCTTTTATGCAAAAGAACCATATGACCTCCACATAAAGCCACATGTAGATATATCAGGTTTTGTATAAGGGGTATGTTGAGTACGTCATGTACTCATGGCAATACTTTTATTGAATTCAGAATACTATGAAGGGGAGGACTATGACTACTGTGATGATGCTGATGAGTGAGGCCTCGTGGACTACATCGACTGCCTGTGGCTGAGATGTAGTCTCTACGCATTTTATATTTTCCGCTGTGCTTTCTGGATGTAATAAATGTCACTAGACATTTTACTATGTTTTTATCCAGACTTTGTAATAAATTACTTGTGTACGTCTGCAATGATATACATTTCGCTGTGTCGTCAACATTGATCTTGGGATTGACGAATAAACACATGGGGGTCTGGAAGTTAAGTTCCGGTCCTCACAAGAATTTATTGGAACATAGTCATGATGCTCTCTAAGTGTATTATAGCAATCTTTTAAACTAGCAGTGCTGGTTTCAAGAGTATTCAATCTAGCAAATATGTTTATGAAGGAAGAATCAGATTTGCTAGGCAAGCTGTAAGTAAAGACCAACTTCTTTATGACATTACCAACATCATCCTCATTGCATTGGAGGAAATCTCCTCCCACTACAGCATCCAAAGCATATCATAGCAAAGAGCAATTCCAAGGTAAAAACTGCTAAGAAACAAGCTTTGAGTCATTTTAGGTTCAGTTTTTTCATGTAGATCAGAGATTCTAGACCAAGCTTCTTTGAAACTCTCTTCAATTCCTTGTTTAAAAGATAAAATCATTTCCTCAGGTGACATAGTGATTGGAGCAATGCTAGACATAATGGCAACTTAAGATAGGGACAATTTTTTTTGTGTTTTTAATAAAGAAAGCAAACTAGTGAAACTAATTTTTTGTGTTTTTGATAAAGAAACAAGCAACCAAAGCAGAAAATAAACTAAGAAAAACAAAAACAACAAAGTAAAGAGATTGGTTTTGAGGGACTCCCCTTGTGAAGATGTCCTTGTCTCCCCGACAATGGCGCCAGAAAAATAGCTTGATGGCCCAAAATATATCGAGCTCGTTGGGGAACCCCAAGAGGAAGGTATGATGAGCACAGCAGCAAGTTTTCCCTCAGTTATGAAACCAAGGTTATCGAACCAGTAGGATCAAGGAAACACCTCCAAGGTGTTTTTGCCAACTTGGAATCATGCACAACACAACCACAGAACTTTGCCCCCAACTTACAATGAGGTTATCAATCTCACCGGTTTTGCTGAAAACAAAGGATTAAACGTATTGTGTGGAAGACAGTAATTGCTTGCAGAAAGTAAATAGAAAGTAGTAAACAGTTGTAGATTGATGATAAAAAAAAGGACCGGGGTCCATAGTTCACTAGTGGTGGCTCTCCTTAAGATAGATGACATGTTGGGTGAACAAATTACAGCGGGGCAATTGACAAACATCGAGAAAGCATACATGCATATACTAATCATCTTGACTCCTTTGAGATTTGATTGGGCATTACAATATTATACATAAACCGTAATACAACTGCATATATGACTAATAATCCACCTTTAGGTTATCATCCAAACCCCCTCCAGTATTAAGTTGCAAGCAACAGATAATTGCATTACGCATTGCGTGTAAAGTAAACAATACAATTGTTCTATGAACAAAGGATTGTTGTTTTCTCCCTAGTAGCAACAGCATATCTAGTACCTTAGAGATTTCTGTCACTTCCCTAGATTACTAGAGGCATGAACCCACTATCGAGAATAAATACTAACTCTTGGAGTTGCTAGCATCTACTTGGCCAAGATAGCTACTAACAATGGAAAGCATGCAAGATCACAAATAATAAAGACATGATAGAATCAATAATCAATCTGAAATAGCATCTCAATATCCATCCTATCCCCGCAAACACAACATGTAGGATTACAAATAGATGATCTTGATCATGAACGGAGATCACACGATCTAAACATGGTAGCACAAAGGAGAAGAACCAACCATCTAGCTACTACATGGACCCGTAGTCCAAGGATGAACTACTCACGCATCACACCGGAGGCTTGCATGGTGATGAAGAAGGCCTCCAGGGTGAATTATCCCCTCTGGCAGGGTGCCGAGAAGAGCTTCTGATCCCTCCGGATCTAGGGATGGAGATGACGGCGACTACAGAATCTTTCGTGGAATTTTGATCGGGTCCTTAGGGTTTCTGTATCGGAGGCATCTTATAGGCAAAAGGGGAGGCCGAGGGGGTGCCCTAGGCGGCCACACCACCCCCTGGCACGGGCCAGGCCTGGCCGCGCGGCCAGGTGGTGTGGCGGCCCTCTGGCCCCTCTCTGTCTCGTATTCTAGCTCTGTGTCCCCCTCGGTGAAAAACTGAGTTTGGCTTTTGTCCCGTCCAATTCCGAGAATATTCATTTTCTGACTTTCCTGGAACCAAAAACAGCAGAAAACAGGCAGCTGGCACTGTGGCATCTTGTTAATAGGTTAGTCCAAGAAAATGTATAAAAATTACTCCAAAGTTGGAACAAGACATAAGAAAGTAGATAAAAACCAAGCATGGAACATCAAAAATTATGGATACGTTAGCAACGTATCACTTAGTTAGTTGTGCTAGTGTGACATATAGGTAAATTCACCTTAGTTGCATATCTAGAGAATTTACCTTTTGTGTCAAACCCTAACTTGAAAAAGAGTAAAATTTGAAGTAGCACCTATTCACCCCCCCCGCTAGGTGCCCATACGGTCCTTTCAATTGGTATTAGAGCCTCGACTCTTTATTCGGGTTTAAGTGCCTAAGAGTGTATGGGTAACCCTGAGGAAGATGGAGGGGGTGAGGCTAGCACTTCGGTGACCATGGTAGATCTCAAGAAGTTGGAAACAAGCTTGAGCTCTACCTTGGGCAACGAAATACAATAGTTGCGTCAACTAGTTCAACAACTTGTTAAGGAAAAGTCTTCCTCACCACCTCCCTCTCAAGAGGAAACACCGCCTAACCCTAAGGAAAATGCTCCGGCAAAGCCAACGAGTGAATTAGTGGGGGCCGAACACATTGGAACTAACTCCTCCACCAAAAAGGGTGATAGGAAGGAAGAGCACCATGCGGTTCCTAGATGTTACTCTCTTGACCCTCCAATCCCTCATCACCATATAAATAATAGAGGTGACCCACCTATGTTAGCTGCACATTCTTTTGCTCAAGGGCAAGTTTTGATGAAATCTCATGTGCACAACTCTTGCATTGACTTGTGGAACATTATTGAAGAAGGACTCAAAATTGAGGATCCAACCAACTTGTCAAGAAGCTAAGTGGTCAATAGTCAACTAAATGCCACTGCCGTCCACATGATTCAACTTGGAGTAGGGCCAAAGGACTTTCCCCACATTGAGCACTTCAATCCCGCCAAGGAAGCTTGGGAGGCTCTCATTGACTTATTTGTTGGGAATGAGAGCATGAGAAGAAATAGATATGATGCCCTGAGCAATGAAGCTGAAGGCTTCTATATAAAGGATGGTGAGGATCATGAATATATGTATCAAAGACTCAAATCTACTACCATCGCCTTTAGAAATGTTGGCGCCTCCCATATTGATGATGCTTGGATAAAGAGGAAGTATGTGAGTGTGATCATGCCCTTCAAGCCCATTGACTTGAAGAGTCTCTAAGTAAGACAGAACTACCATCTGACCTCAAATGAAGTTATGCAAGAGATGTCCGCCTTCAAGGTTGCTGCTAAGAATGCCAAAGATTCCTAGGGTCGTGCCATTGGGATGAGCAGTGGTGTTAATCTTGTCTTGAAGGCCAAAGTTGTGGAATATGAAGAAGAAGAAGAAGAAGAAGAAGAAGAAGGAAGTGATGATGTGCTTACTATGAGCCATCCCGAAGATGTCAAGGTTGCTCATGGAGAATACATGGCCTTCTATGCGAGATTTTTTTGGAAATATCCCGCCAAGGCCAAGATGGAGATGCAACCAAGAAACAACCCAAGTGGTAGAAAAGAGAATGGTTCAAGATTGAGAATGTTGGAGATGTAAACCCAGTTACTCCAGAGTTACACAAATGGGTTAAGGCTAGAGCCAAATCAGGCCAGAAGCCAAATGACTTACCCAAATGGGTTAAGGCTAGAGCCAAATCAGGCCAGAAGCCAAATGACTTACCCAAATAGGTTAAGGCTAGAGCCAAATCAGGCCAGAAGCCAAATGACTTACCCAAATGGGTTAAGGCCAGAGCCAAATTCGGCCAGAAGTCAAAAACTTACCCAAATGGGTTACGGCCAGAGCCAAATCAGGCCAGAATCCAAATGACTTACCCAAATGGGTTATGGCCAGAGCCAAATCAAGCCAGAAGCCAAAAGAGTCACCCAAATGGGTTAAGGCTAGAGCCAAATCAGGCCAGAAGCCAAAAGAGTTACCCAAATAGGTTAAGGCCAGAGCCAAATCAGGCCAGAAGCCAAATGACTTACCCAAATGGGTTACGGCCAGAGCCAAATCAGGCCAGAAGCCAAATGACTTACCCAAATGGGTTAAGGCTAGAGCCAAATCAGGTCAGAAGCCAAATGACTTACCCGAATGGGTTAAAGCCAGAGCCAAATCAGGCCAAAAGCCAAATGACTTACCCAAATGGGTTAAGGCCAGAAGCCAAAAGACTTACCTAAAACAGGCTAGAAGTCAAAAACTTACCCAAAGAGGGTCATATGACGGATGCCCATGAAAGCTATATGTCAATTTGAGTCGATTCTCGCCAAGGATATATTGGAACAGAGAAAAAGGATTATAAGTCGGAAACAACTCTGGATATACTTCTTATGAAGCCTATGCGCGATTTTGCCAATCCCACATAGCCTCGGGGACTAATGTTGGGGATGTAACCCCAGGGTACCCCAGAGTTAAAGTGTTAAGTGAATCAAATAGAACAATGAAGGATTCGCCCAAAGATATATATGGAGGAGAAAGGCATTAAATGGACAAAATACACTATAAAGAATATAGAAATAAAGAAAAAGAGAAAAAGAAACGCGACTAGGCCAACTTATGGTTAAATCGGCCCGTCCCCTGGCCTCCCGAGCCGGATCTGGCCTGAATCAACGCTTGACCTGGCACCGGCCCAAGTCTCACGCCGGCCTCGTCTCCCGGGTGGGCCGACATCAGCTAAAGTCAGCCCACTACGGCCTCCTCTCCGCCGAACTCCTCACTCCCGCTTGATGCCACCACCACGGGACCTCGCCTCGCTGCCATCGTAGCATCCCTAGGTGGGCCGGATGGTGCCTTGATTCGGCCCACCGTGGGACCTTGCCTCGCTGATAGCTCCTCTTCGCCCGGGTGGGCCAGGTGACGACCAGTTCGGCCCACTGCGGGTCTCCACTCCATCATGCCGCCTCGTCTAGTCACCACGTGAGCCTCGGTAGGACTCCCGGGAGCGGCTCGTTGCTCGGACTAGGCCGGATAAGAGGAGATCCCGGCTGGGCCACCCCAGGCCAGGTTTAGCTCTAACCCCGGTTGGGCTGCCCCAGGGAAAATTCACTCCAAGTCTGGCTAGACCTTCAGAATCACCCCCGCATGGGCCGAACTGACTCATAATTCAGCTGGGTCAGAAATAACTCGGCCAGGGCACTGTTCACTGCCTAGGTGGGCCCCATTTCTCCCCGGGCCGAGTTATTTTCCCCCACGACCGGATTTCACTTCCCCGGGCCGAATTACTTTGTCCCGAATCTCACCAGACTCATATTTGGACCCACTATCAACCTCTACATCTACACACTACCAAGTCAAGTCAAGCCTATGTCAGGTGCCAGTCTTGGGACGCCTCTGGCTCAGACTGGCCCTTTTGGTCCAAGATGCTAAGGAATATGCTGGGCATCTTGGGAGATGCTAGGGAATATGCCGAGCATCTCCTAAATATGCCAAGGAATATGCCGAAGGGATAAGACCGGGGACTCATTAAAGGACAAAATGACTAGGCAAAGCCCCCACTAGACAGGTCATAGGAGTACTTGTGATGACATACATTGTCCCCTAGGCTCCCCTTTATAAGGAGCACCAGGAGTAACGTTACACGGGAGGCCTCGAAGGGCTCCTCTCCCTCTGCTTACTAGGAGCATGGTTTCTTCTTCCTCTGCTCTCTCCATTAGAGGCATAAGAGTACCCTCAAGGAGCACCATTGTAGCCACAAGCAAGGCAATATATATGAGATTAGATGTAGGAGTAGATGTGTTATCTCACTAGGAGAGCCTCGAACCTGGGTATATCACGTCTCTCTGAGTTCTTCCATATGAGGTCTTCACTTCATCATCCCTCCCCGGATTCCTCCATCGTCCATCGGCCCCAACTTTAGCCTATACCAGGCATCCACCGTGACGCCACCATGACAGAGAACTTGCTTCAACTGTGGTGACCGCTATCATTTTGTTGCTGGTTGTCCATATGAGAAGAGAGAAGATCATGGTGGTGCACTCATATTGAAGAAAAATCCAAAGGCCCCCTTCAAGAAGTCTTTCAACAAGAAGAATGACACCCACAAGAAGTCCGGTGACATTGTATTGGTAGCACATGAAGCGTTCTCTTTCGATGATGAAGAGGAGGAAGAAGAAGAAACGACGAGTGGTGTGGCTACCATTGCTAGTACCTCTTAATCCACTTTTTCCCTCTTCGATTCCCCAAATGAGAACATCCCCAACAAGAAGGTCACTTGCCTTATGGCAAGAGCAGCGGAGGTATCATCATCTCCCCTCTCCACCTATATTTTCAATGAAGACTTAAATTGTTGGGTCCGCAGCATAGAAACCAAAAAAATTCCTACGGTGTGAACTACACGCCAAGATCTATCTACTAGGTACAAAGCAACGGGTGGACATACATCCAACGAGAACTTACCCTCGAAGACAACGAGTTTTGTTAACGAGTAGGAACTCGTGGTTGATGTATTCGTACACTTGCCGATCTCAAGATTGTGAGGAAGTCCGAGCGCCACAACTCAGCAGCGCATCCGCACTCGCACACACGTTCAAGCCACCGGACAACCTCCACCTCCTCGCTCCAGCGATCCAGCAGAAGCAGCAACTCCTTCCAGACGAAATGCCAGCGGGAACATGTATCTTGCTAATCCGAGACCATGGGGGAATAATTCTAGAGGGGGAGAGAGATCCTTCACAAGGAGGTGTAAGGATGAAGGAGGGAATATGTGGCCTTTTATAGGACGAGGGGGGGGTGCCCCTCCTCTCCATGGCCGGCGCATGGGGGGTGACCCCTCACCTCCCCCATTCATGTGGTGGTAACCCCTCCACATTAAAATGCCTCTTCACATTCCCTTTTAAAGTCTCCACTTTAAATGCATTAAAATTCTCCAAGTTTAATGCTCTCTCATTTAATAAAACTCTTTTATTAAATTTATTCATAATTTTGTTAATTACTTTAATTAACAAACATTCACATATAGCCCCTTGAAATATTTCAATATCACATGCAGAACCACTTTCTGCAGTTTCACCCGAAACAATTTCCGGTTTCTATTGAAACAATTCCTGCGCTTTGCAATTCTTTCGTCTGAAACATATGTGCTCCAAAATGGTGTCTGGTAACTCTTAAGTGTGTCACCCTACGGTTCGTGAATAATGCAGACATGATCGAGACCCTTCTCCGATCAATAATCAGCAGCGGGACCTAGAGATCCGTACTGACTCCTACACATTCAACGATGACTTCTGTGATCATGAGAACCTTTAACGCTTGTAACTAAATCCCTTTGTCTCGCGATATATTACATGTCCGAGATTCGATCATTGGTATCTCCATACCTAGTTTGATCTCGTTTCCGACATGCACTCTTTTCTCGTTCCCGTGATATAACATTCTAGTGATCACATCACTTGCTTGCAAGCTATCTCAATATGATATCACCGAGAGGGCCCAGAGTATATCTATCCGTCATCGGGATTGACAAATTCCACTCTTGATCCATGAGCCTCAACATAACACCTTCGTAGTACTGAACCCATCTTTATAGTCACCCTGTTACGGTGTGATGTTTGATGTTATCAAGATACTCTTCAGGTGTTAGCAATTAACATGATCTCATGGTCTAAGGATAAAGATTACTTCGTATGATGTTATAGCAATATAAACATAATGACTTGATCGTAATGCTATACTTTGGATGAATGTTCATCACATCATTCCACCAATGGTGTGACCATGTTATTAACAACATCCAATGTCCATGATCAGGAAACCTTGATCATCTTGTTAATCAACAAGCTAGTCTATAAGAGAGGCATAACTAGGAACCCTTTTTGTTTATTAAACACACATGTATTGATGTTTCCGATCAATACAATTCTAGCATGTAAAATAAATATCTATCATATATAAGGAATACATAGCAACAACTTTATTATTGCCTCTCAGGGCATATTTCCTTCAGTCTCCCACTTGCACTAGAGACAATAATCTAGTTCACATAGTGATAAATCTAACACCCATGGAGTTCTGGTGTTGATCATGTTTTGCCCTAGGGAGAACTTTAGTCAACGGATCTGATACATTTAGGTCCGTGTGTACTTTACAAATCTTTATATCTCCATCCTTGACATGCTCGCGGATGGAGTGAAACCGACGCTTAATATGCTTGGAATTCTTGTGAGACCTCGGTTCCTTGGCTATGGCTCCATTCTTTATATCTCCATCCTTGGCTATGGCTCCATTGTTGTCACAATAGATCACCATTGGGTCCAATGCACTAGGAACCACACCTAGTTCCGTAATGAACTCTTTCATCCAAACCGCTTACTGCACCGCTTCTGAAGTAGCAACATATTCCGCCTCCGTCGTTGATCCAACCACCACAGGTTGTTCGGAACTCCTCCAACTAACTACTGCTCCGTTCAAGAGAAATACGTATCTGGATTGAGACTTAGAGTCATCCGGATTGGTGTCAAAGCTAGCATCGACATAACACTTAGCGACTAGCTCTTCTTCACCTCTGTATATAAGAAACATATCCCTAGTTCTTCTCAAGTACTTGAGGATGTTCTTTACCGCTATCCAGTGTTCCGAACCTGGATCAGATTGGTACCTACTAGTCAAACTAATAGCATGTGCCACATCCGGTCTTGTACATAGCATGGCATACATAATAGAGCCTATGGCTGAGGACAAGAAGAAGAACAACAAAAATAACAAGGCCAAGTCCACACAAGCAAAAGGGAAGACCATTATGGGTGGTTATACCATAAGTCGAAATCTCAGGTAATGGGTCTTGGCAAAATTGTGGTTGCACACGATGTTACTCAAGTGGACATCATGTTTGTTAAGACTCTTGGTTATAATTTACTTTCAGTCCGTGCCCTTGGAAAGATGGGTTTTGCCGTCTTTATTGATAATGATATTGTGGTTCTCTTGTGGAGCAAGACTCTAAAGGTTGCTTTCGTTGGGTACGTTGAAAATGACTTGTATGTGGTGGAGTTTTCGGGGAAAACCACTACAAGTACGATGTGCTTATTTGGAAAGGCTGATGTGGGTTGGTTGTGGCATCTCCGACTAGACCATGTCAATATGAGAACTTTGCAAAGCCTCCACAAGGGTGGCCATATTGTGGGACTAAAAGAAAATGTTTGTTTTGCCAAATATCGTGTTTGCGGGTCTTGTGTTAAAGTAAGATGCATGATTCTCCCCACAAGCCAAATAACATTATAAAGTCGAAGAGGATCTTGGAGCTCCTTCATGTGTATCTCTTTGGTCCTCCATCTCATGCAAGTACTTTTGGAAAGAAATATTGTTTGGTGATTGTTGATGACTACTCAAGATATTCATGGGTCTACTTCTTCATTTTGAAGAGTGAGACCCAACAATACTTCATCGACTTCGTCAATATGGTTCAACGTTAATACGATGTGCCCGTGCTAGTGATAAGAAGTGACAACGGCACTGAGTTCGAGAACTACACCTTGAATGGATTCCTTAGTGATGAGGGGATAAAACATCAATATTCTGCTGCATACACCCCTCAACAAAATTGTGTAGCCGAGAGGAAGAACCGGACATTAATGGATATGGCAAGGTCCATGTTGGTGGAGTTTAAGTCTCCATAATTTTTTTGGGTTGAGGCAATCTCCACTGCATTCCATGCATCAAACCGGCTCTACCTCCGTAGTCAAGACTCCACATGAAATACTTACCGGTAACAAGCCTAATGTTTCATGATAAACTCTCTAGAATTGTCATAGAATCTTGTAGTGTGGTTTTCGAAGAATATGATGGCCCCCAGGTGGGGCATGTTGATGTTTGTGATGTAGATGATGAAATACCTCACGATGCCATAAGAAGAATGGGTGCAGGATGCATCTGCCCCGTTGAGTAACCCCTTGTGACGGATCGAGAAGAACTATGCTCTACTCAAGTGGATCCCTCATCTTAACAACTTCAACAAGCTCCTATTATTGAGGGCAATGATGACCCAAGCCAAAGATAAGATGAGAACCCTAACCATGTTGATCAGGCTGGAAGATCAAGGCAAGATGGTCCAGTCTCTTCACTAACTGGATTTTCTAGCCCTGCGTAGTCAATTGCACAAGGAAAATTTATTCAGTCATCTGCAAGATCATGTAAAAAGACTTTCAAGTAGCATGCCTGATCAAGACCAAGATCAACCTGTACCTCATGTGGATGAAGCTAAACCCGTTGTTGATCAAGGTCAAAATGAAGGTCAATACAAGGACCAGGATGATGAAGAGATCCCAACAAGGAACAACAAGGAGATCAAAACTCGTCGCAAATCTCGAATGGATAAAATGTTGGAAAGAAGATACCACTCTCTTGAAAATGTTATTGGTGATCTAAGGAGTGGAATGTCCACTCGGGCTCAATTGAAGCATTTTGGTGAGCATCAAGCTCATATATCCATGGTGGAGCCCAAAAAGGTGTGGGAAGCTCTTGAAGATTCAGATTGGTTGGAAGCCATGCATAAGGACCTTAACAACTTTGAGATAAACAAAGTTTGGAAGTTAGTAGAAAAACCCAAAGATTGCCGCAATGTAATTGGCACCAAATGGATATTCAAGAACAAGCAAGATGATCCTGGAATTTTTATGAGGAGCAAGGCACGATTGGTAGCTCAAGGGTTCTCTCAAATTGAAGGCATTGATTATGGAGAGACATATGCTCCCGTGGCTCGCCTTCGGTCCATCCATATCCTTCTTGCATATGCTGCACATCATAATTTTAAATTACAACAAATGGATGTGGAAAGTTCTTTTCTAAATGGTCCATTGCATGAGTTGGTTTATGTTAAGCAATCCTCGGGTTTCGAGGATCCCAACTTCCCAAACCATGTCTACAAACTTGATAAGGCGCTCTACGGACTTAAACAAGCTCCACGCACATGGTATGAGCACCTTAGAGAGTTGTTGTTCGACCGTGGATTTGAGGTTTGGAAAATTGATCCCACTCTTTTTACTAAGAAGGTTAATGGGGAGCTTCTCATTTTCCAAATATATGTTTATGATATTATCTTTGGCTCATCTAACAAAGTTTTTATGATGAATTCTCAAAGCTTATGACTGATAGGTTTAGGATGTCTATGATGGGAGAGTTGAGGGTATTCCTTGGCTTTGAGATCAAGCAAATAAGGGGAGGAACCTTCTTCAATCAAGCCAAATATACTCAAGACATGCTAAAAAGGTTTAACATGAAAGAACTAAATGGAGCTCCTACTCCCATGGCAACAAAGACTCATCTTGAGCTAAACCCAAATGGTAAAGATGTAGATCAAAAGGTATACTGATCCATGATTGGTTCTTTTCTTTAACTATGTTCATCTAGACCCAATATTGTGTTAAGTGTTGGAGTGTGTGCAAGATATCAAGCGGCTCCTAAAGCAAGCCACTTGATGGCAGTCAAAAGAATCTTTCGATATTTGGTTCATACCCCAAACTATGGTGTGTGGTATCCTAGGGGCTCAACATTCTCTCTTTGTGGATACACTGATTCGGATTGGGCTGGTGGTAAGGATGATAGGAAATCAACCTTCAGGGCTTGCCAATTCCTTGGTAGGTCCTTGGTCTGTTGGTCTTCTAAAAAGCAAAATTGTATATCTCTCTCCACCGCTAAGGCTGGGTATGTGGTTGCTGCTAGTGCATGCACCCAATTGTTATGGATGAGGCAAACTTTAAAGGAATATGGTGTCCATTGTGACAAAGTGCCTCTTTTATGTGTGATGACCCACAAGTATAGGGGGTGTATCGTAGTATTTTCGAGGGAAGTGAAACCTAATTTATTGATTCAACACAAGGGGAGCCAAAGAATATTTATAAGCCTTCACAACTGAGTTGTCAATTCAGCTGCACCTGGAAACAATCTTGCTCACAACAGTTTATCAGTAGCAACAGTTTTGCAGTAGGAATAGTAAAGTAGCAGCAGTAGTAAAGCAAAGACAGCAGTAACAATAGCAGTAAACAGTGGGATTCGAGTGTGGTAGGCATAGGGATGGATGGACAGGCGTTGCATGGACAATACAATTCACATAGCAATCAGAACATAGGGCAATTGCAGATAAATAAGATAAAGCACCCAAGTACTAGATAATCCTAGGCATGTGTTCCATATATAGTCATACGTGCTCGCAATGAGAACTTGCACAACATCTTTTGTCCTGCCAGCCCGTTTGCAGCAGGGCCTCTAGGGAACTACTAGCAATTAAGGTGCTCCTTTTAATAGAGCACAAGAGGAAAGAATTAACACTCCGTGAACACATGTGATCCTCACATCAAAGCCATTCCCTTCGGTTATCCCGATTTCTGTCACTTCGGGGCCATCGGTTCCGGACAACAACGTGTGTATACAACTTGCAGATAAGACCATAAACAATAATATCATAATGAATCAATAACATGTTCAGATCTAAAATCATGGCACTCGGGCCCTAGTGACAAGCATTAAGCACAACAAATCGCAACAAAGTCATAAAGCACTAATAAAAGATACTAGGCACCATGCCCTAACAATCTGATGCCATTACATGAACGATCTCATCCAATCCCTACCATCCCCATAGCCTACAGCGGGGGATTACTCACTCATAAATGGGGGAAACATGGATGGTCAATAGAGAAGCGATGGTGATGAGGATGGCGATGATCTCCTCCAATTCCCCATCCCGGCAGGGTGCCAGAACGGAGTTTCTGGTGCTGTTTCGTGGAATCTGGTGGTGGCGGTGGAGCAGAACTCCTTTTGGAAAAACATCGAACCCCCCGAAGTTTTTAGGTCAGAAGGTTCCTTATAGGCGAAGAGAGAGGCCGAGGGGGTGCCTGGGGGGCCCACACTACCCCCTGGCACGGCCTGGCCTGGCCCGCGCCACCAGGTGGTGTGGCCACCCCCTGGTTCTTCTCCGTCTCGTATTCTGGCTCCTGGAGTCTTCGGGTGAAATAGGATTTTTGGCATATTTTCCGGGATTTTTCCTGATAATTGATTTTCTGCACAAAAAGTAGACACCAAGGCAATTCTGCTAAAAACAACGTCAGTTCGCATTAGTTGTATCCAAATCACACAAGTTTAGAGGAGAAACAATAGCAAAAGTGTTCAGGAAAGTAGATACGTTTTGGACGTATCAACTCCCCCAAGCTTAGATTATTGCTTGTCCTCAAGCAATTCAGTTGAAAACTGAGTGCGATAAAAGAACTTTCACGAACACATTTGCTTTATATGATGTAAATATTCTCAGCAATGTGATCAACTACTTAGACAATTCATAATAAAGAGTATGCAACTGAGTCTACTTAATAGTCATTGCAAGCTATGAAGAGATTCCAACTCAAAAATAATAAGTAGCACGAGGCACAAACATAAGCAACATTACAATGCTCATAGAAAGGTATGATGGAGTGCTATCTCGCTTGCCTTTGATTATGAATGTCAAGGCACCTCTGAAGTTCAAGTGATGACTAGAAGTAAAGATATCAAGGATACAAGCATCACAGTCATAACACAAATAATCAAGTAATGGGACAAACACAAAGAATGATAACTATGCTCTCAAGAAAGTGCTCGAAGAATATGTGGAGACTCAACAAGTAAAAGAAAAGGTTTTGAATAATTTGAAAGGCTTCCAAATGCTGAAAGTATGGTACTCATTAGCTTTGAGGTCTCATTGCCCCTGTCATAAGCATCTTTAATGTGGTTAAGGTGAAAGTGAGGTCCAATCTGAGTTATATGCTTGACAGACTATAAACTGAAAATCCCAAGTCCCTTGAGTACGAGGGCCGCTCCTCATGCTACTCAACTTTAGTTACCGGTAAGTTCTTGTCATCGTAAGTATGTGCGTATCACTGAGAACCGCCAACGGGGTACCCCTTGCCTGATGATACGGAAGAGTCCCCATATCAAAATGACAAGGCAAGCAGACAACGAGTATCTCAGCAATCTTCTTATTTACCATGGGAAAATGGTGCTTTTTTCTCTCTTTCCTCTTTTCATAAATCTCTTTTTTTTCTTTTTCTCAAAAGCTATCTCTCTTTTTTTATAAGAAGAATGCTTCATAGATATCATTATGGTTACGCTACAGGTTTCCACCATGTCAGCATGGATTAGACCAGCGGCCCAGGCGTTTCTCTAACACACATACATAACTCCATGGACTTACAAGCTCCCCTTTTATTTCACACCAACGACATCCGCAAACAAAAGAGCAAGGTATCAACTGGGTATATATATTTACAAATGTTGAAAGCGTTCCCCATGATAGCACGGTTCTGCTAATCCCTAGCCTATAATTTGCAAGCATATAACTTTCATGGAGAGTTCACAATGGTTCAGGTTTATTAAGTGCAGAAAATAAAGTGTACCATCAAGTTCGTGAGAGCTTTACTAACTAATTTTCCCATAACAAGCAAACATTTTATTCGTAAGAAAACAAGGCATAATGAATATGCACTGAAGTAGCAAATGATGCTAATGGGTAGGTATGGTGGACACTTTGGAAATACTTGGTTTTAGGAAGTTGGAAATATGAGTAAAACACTCAGTGGGAGTGAAGGCTAGCAATAGTAAGGGAGTGACAAACGAGAGAGCAATAGCTGTCATTATCATGCTTGCAACAAAACAGGACTACTCATGGCATGAAAGTGATTCAAGATCCTCAAGGAAAAATAATTCATTGAGGCTTAACTGATTATTACAGTCATGTGCACGCGTGAGCATGTGCCAAGCCAATCAAATGAAACATTCAGAGGAGGATACCACGGTGTCATACCAATTTATGAATAGAGCAATGCAAGCAAACATTCATAAGACATGCTACAAACTATTAGCAAGCTGGATCTAATCATAAGAAAGCAAGAACTACTAAGCATCCAAAGATAACATACACCCTACATGAACAGACTAAGCATGCTCACAGTGATGAGTATATGTACAAAAATGAAAACAAATAGAGTTCGTTACGAGCCTCTTACCATGCCTCAAGTTGTCATAAATCCTCATTACTGCTCTTCACTTGTCTGGCTTGAATAATAATATGAAACCAACATTCCACTGAGAACTGCTGAACCCTGTGGGAAACTCACAAAACCAAAGAAGAACGACAAATATTTTTGGTGTTTTCGATTTTTAAACAAGAACCAAAAGGGAAAAACAAGCAAAGCAAAATCTTTTTGGGTTTTTCGAATAGTTCAAACAAAGCAAAAAGGGAAAAACAAACCAAGGCAAAAAGAAGAAGCAAACCAAAGAGAAACAACCAAAATATTTTTGGTCTTTTTGTGTTTTAGGAAGCAAAAGGAAAGAAAAACGAAAACTAAAAAGAGAACGAAAACATGAATATACAAAGTACCGACGCAACATGATATGGAGATGAGTGCGGTCTCGGCGTACCTCCCCCCAAGCTTAGGCTTTTGGCCTAAGTGGGTATCAATCCCAAGCTGGCCAGGATGAAGTGTCACCCTGGTACGACGAAGAGGTCCCCTCATCCTGGTGCGAGCTCGAGTACGTCCCTCCGTAGTGCGCGGAATAATCATAGGAGGGCACATCCTCCTGGCGTTGCTCGTGGAAACCCAGCAAGCGAAGCTTCTCGTCCACCTCCTCCTTGGAGCATGACCACGGTTTCCTGTGAACACTAAACAAAGCAGACTGTGGCAAAAGGATCTCCCTTTCATCCTCGTCAGTGAAAAACATCCTATATACTAGACTGTTCAAATTAGAAGTAGCAGTGTCAAAGTGATGAGTTTTCATGGCAACAAGGTCAAGCCTCTGTGGTGCCAGCATAGCATCATAGGGATCCACCGACAGACCTAATGCATTGACTATACGCGAGGCAATGATGCCCCCATAGATAGGCCCCCTAGCAGCTAGGCGGCGAGCAATAAGTGAGCCAAGATTGTACCGAGTATCATTGTTAAGTGCAGCAGCAAGGAATGCTAAATGATAGTTGGAGATATTACTTGTGTTCTCCCTACCAAGTACACTAGTAGCAAGATAATATGCAAAGTATCTAAGAGCAGGGAGTTGGATATTTCTTATCTTTCCGCGCTGCGCCACGCGGTCATCATCATTGGTCACCCCTCGGTAAAGCTCCAACAAATCAGCGGGTAGCCCTTGAATTTTCTTCATGGTCCCTGTCATGCGCACACCTACAATACTGCAAAATCTCTCCAAAGGCATGGTGAAGGGCATATTATAGATCTTGAAAGAGATAGTAGACTGATAGGGTGTGTTAGTAAACGTGAAGCTCTCAACAAAAGTTTTGGTGAGCATAGCGTATTGCGCACTCTCATGTTGCATATATGAGGTCAAACCAACCCTCTCAATCAGTAGCAAGAAATCATCAAGAATACCTGCAGCTTGTAAGAAAGTAAAACAAGGAAAAGAGGATGGGTGAGCATCCCCATCATCCCTTTCACTACCAATACGAGTTGCAATGAGATCTTCATTGTATGATGGCCTAGCTTGAGAGGCTGTCCTCGAGGGCCTCGACCTCCTAGGTGCAACACTCTCAAATATCTCTCCAAAAGTATGGTTGTTCATGCTTGGTATTCTGAAATTTAAACACCTATTAAACAAGAGATTGCAAAGTAAATATAATGAAGGATTCTACTCATAGGGACTTGCAAGAGGCCTAAACATGCATCAAAACTATATCTCTAAGCATCAAACAAGCTTACAAGCTCTCATAACCAGTCACCTACAGTAGCAAAATACTCAATATATAATCCACTAAACACAAATCTACTTGGACAAGGGGAGGAGTCACATACCAGGGAACAAATGTTCTAAATTTCAGCAAGAAAGATGGGCTGATCAAGGAGATCGAAAAAATCGAGAGCAAGAATAGCAAGAACGCGATTTTGAGCTATGAACTAGAGCTTACTTGGGAGAAGAAGAAAGTGGCAGGTGAGAGAGTTGTGGGGGGGCAGGGGTGGCCCGCACCAGGGCATGGCACCACCCAAGGCTGGCCGCGCCACCATGTGGTGTGCCTGCCTGGTGGACCCCCTGGTACCTCCCAGGTACTCCTTTGCCCCTTTTTTCACGTAAAAATTTAATATGAATTTTCTGGAATTTTTCGAGACACTTTATTTTGGGCATTTTTCAGAAATAGAAGAATGATTTTTCTGACAGACAGATATTTTTTTTGAAAACATGTTGCAAGGACAAAATAAGGCTAGAACTACAGAAGTTCTAACATGCAAGCAACTAACAACAAAAAGAAAACTAAAAGAAAGCAAAAACTAAAATGCAAAGGATAGAAATAAACGGAGATAATCATAGTGAAAACATTGTTTTGTTCAATGGAATCCTTTTGTTAACAAGGTTGATCAAGTCTTGCTACCAAAACAATTGCATATGAGACAAAACTTTGTATCCCACTAATGATTATGTTACCTCAACCTTGATAGCAATGGTCCCAATCATAATAGTTTCAAATTTTTCTCTTGGTATGGGACAATATATTTCTCCAACTTGAATGCCCTCAACATGTTCAATTGAATTCAAACCATACGTCCTTTCAATCTTCTTGGGGAAATAGATAGTATGTTCCTTGTCATTAACATTGAAAGTCACCTTTCCTTGATTACAATTAATAACAGCTCCTGCAGTATTAAGAAAAGGTCTCCCAAGAATAATAGACATATTATCATCTTCAGGCATTTCAAGCACAACAAAATCAGTTAATATCAAGCAATTATGAGCCACTTGAACAGGTACATCCTTACATATACCCACAGGAATAGTGGTAGATTTATCAGCCATTTGCAAAGATATATCAGTTGGTATCAAGTTTTCTAGTTGAAGCCTCTTGTAGAGAGACAAAGGCATAACACTAACTCCAGCTCCCAAATCACACAAAGCAATTCTAACATAACTATTCTTAATAGAGCAAGGGATAGTTGGAATCCCTAGGTCTCCAAGTTTCTTAGGAACCTTACCATTGAAGGAATAATTAGCAACCAAAGTAGAGATTTCTTCATTAGGGATCTTCCTTTTATTCGAGACAATATCCTTCATATACTTTGAGTAAGGAGGCAATTTAATAGCATCAGTCAAATGAATTTGCAGGAATAAAGGCTTCATCCACTCACAAAACTTATTATAATGTTCATCCTCCTTTGACTTGTGTTTCTTATCAGGGAAAGGCATAGGTTTTTAGACCCAAGGTTCTCTTTCACTACCATGTTTCTTAGCAATAAAATCCTCTTTGGTGTATTTAGTATTCTTAGTGTGGTTTTCAGGTTCTTCCTCAAATTTTTCATTAGAACTTCATTTTCTTCATTACCACTTTCAGTTTCAGCATCATAGATAGATATACTATTAGGATCTATAGCAGGTTCAGAGGGTTCTACAACAGTTTTATGTTTCTTTTTCCTTTTCTTACGAGTAGAACCACTATTTTCAGCTTGTTGAGAATCCTGCTCAATTCTTTTGGGATGCCCCTCAGGATATAGAGGATCCTGGGTAGCATCACCACTTCTAGTTCTAATTTCATAAGCATGTTTTTCTTTAGCAGCATTAACTAGCAAGTCATTTTGCACTTTAACGAGTTGATCTATTTGAGTTTGAACCATTTGAAAGTGTTTAACAATCATTTTAACATCATTAGAGGTTCTTTCCACAATATCTTTCAACTCAACAATAGCTCTAGTGTTTTCCATTACATGATTTTGCACCCTTTTATTAAAATTATCTTGCTTAACAATAAATATATCGAATTCTTCTAAGCATTGATCATGAGGTTTAGAGTAAGGGATATCACCTTCAGCAAAGTGTTGGAGAGAATGTACCTCAATAGTGGATGAGTAGGAAATAGGCTTACATAATTCTTCTATAGGAGGTAAATTCTTGACATCTATAGCTTTAATTCCCTTCTCCTTAAGACATTTCTTAGCTTCCTTCATCACTTCATCAGTTAATTCAATAACTCCCTCTTCTTTGATGTTGGAATAGGCACCGGAATAGGAGGTTCAGGTACAATTACTTCAGGTATAGCTTGTTTAGGAGGAGTCCAATCTTCATAATTCTTACTTATTTTAGCCATTAATTCCTCAACTTCCTTGGAAGTCCTATTCCTAAAAACACAATCAGCACAACTATCTAGGTATGTCCTAGATTCTTCAGTTAGTCCATTATAAAATATATCAAGAAGCTCATTCTTAGGTAATGGACTTCCAGCCTGTGCATGAATCAAAGCACAAAACCTTGCCCAAGATTCAGGCAATACCTCTTTTTCTCCCTGTTTAAAATCAAAAAGTTCCTACAAAATAGCATGTCTAGCACTAGGAGGAAAATATTTCTGCAGGAAAGTATTAATCAAGCACTCAGGGCTATCAATAGATCCAGGAGGTAAATTACTAAACCAAGTTTTAGCTTCTCCTTTCAATGAAAAGGGGAAAATCTTAGCAACAAAGTAAGTACGCATCTTAACATCATCAGAAAACAATCCACTCATGGTAGAAAGTTCATTCATATGTGCTACCACACTGTCATTCTTAGTCCCACAAATAGGTTCTTTCTCGACAATAGCTATGTAAGATAGATTGAGAGAGAAACCATAATCTTCATCTATAATGTTTATGGGAGAAGCAACAAACTTAGCATCAGGAGACAATTTGGGTATAATAGTACGCCTCTCAAGGAGACTCTTAGCAGCGCTCCTATCATGGGTGTTTTTACATTCTTTAATAAATTCATCGGTCATCTCAACATAACCATCTTCAATATCATAACTCTCACTAGACTCAGGTGAGCTAACAGGTGTGGTAGTGTCTTCGTTAGGAGTTTCGGTATTTCCAGCTATGGTTCAAGCAATCATAGCATCTAGGAAAGGACCTAATGAACCACTCTTATCAAGCACAGTAGAAGCAGCATCATAAGCATTAGAAGTTTCAGATTCAGCAGTAGTAGCAGTGTGTGTAGCATGTGTATGTGGTGGTGTAAGGAACTTACTCATAACAGACGGTGAATCGAGAGCAGCAGAGGTGTTTAGAACCATACCTCTTCTTGTAGTGGATGGTAAAATAGGAACCTTGCCATCATGAGACTTACCCATGATGCATGGATAGCAGCTTACAATAGAGAATCCAAGTGAACTTGATAAATAAAGCTATGCTCCCCGGCAACGGCGCCAAAAAATAGTCTTGATGACCCACAAGTATAGGGGGTGTATCGCAGTATTTTCGAGGGAAGTGAAACCCAATTTATTGATTCGACACAAGGGGAGCCAAAGAATATTTATAAGCCTTAATAACTAAGTTGTCAATTCAGCTGCACCTGGAAACAATCTTGCTCACAGCAGTTTATCAGTAGCAACAGTTTTGTAGTAGGAATAGTAAAGTAGCAGCAGTAGTAAAGCAAAGACAAGAGTAACAATAGTAGTAAACACTGGGATTCGAGTGCGGTAGGCACAGGGATGGATGGACGGGCGTTGCATGGACAAGACAATTCACATAGCAATCAGAACATAGGGCAATTGCAGATAAATAAGATAAAGCACCCAAGTACTAGATAATCCTAGGCATGTGTTCCATATATAGTCATACGTGCTCGCAATGAGAACTTGCAAAACATCTTTTGTCTTGCCAGCTTGTTTGCAGCGGGGCCTCTAGGGAACTACTGGCAATTAAGGTGCTCCTTTTAATAAAGCACCGGAGCAAAGCATTAACACTCAGTGAACACATGTGATCCTCACATCAAAGCCATTCCCTCCTGTTATCCCGATTTCTGTCACTTCGGGGCCATCGGTTCCGGACAGCAACGTGTGTATACAACTTGCAGATAAGACCATAAACAATACTATCATAATGAATCAATAACATGTTCAGATCTAAAATCATGGTGCTCGGGCCCTAGTGACAAGCATTAAGCACACCAAGTCGCAACAAAGTCATAAAGCAGTAATAAAAGATACTAGGCACCATGCCCTAACAATCTGATGCCATTACATGAACGATCTCATCCAATCCCTACCATCCCCATAGCCTACATCGGGGGATTACTCACTCATAGATGGGGAAACATGGATGGTCGATGGAGAAGTGATGGTGATGATGATGGCGATGATCTCCTCCAATTCCCCATCCCGGCAGGGTGCCAGAACGGAGTTGCTGGTGCTGTTTCGTGGAATCTGGTGGTGGCGGCGGAGCGGAACTCCTTATGGAAAAACGTCGACCCCCCCCGAAGTTTTTAGGTCAGAAGGCTCATTATAGGCAAAGAGAGAGGCCGAGTGGGTGCCTAGGGGCCCACACCACCCCCTGGCGCGACCTGGCCTGGCCCGCGCCACCAGGTGGTGTGGCCACCCCTGGCTCTTCTCTGTCTCGTATTCTGGCTCCTGGAGTCTTCCGGTGAAATAGGATTTTTGGCATATTTTGTGGGATTTTTCCTGATAGTTGGTTTTCTGCACAAAAAGTAGACACCAAGGCAATTCTGCTGAAAACAGCGTCAGTCCGCATTAGTTGTATCCAAACCACACAAGTTTAGAGGAGAAACAATAGCAAAAGTGTTCGGGAAAGTAGATACGTTTTGGACGTATCAATGTGACAATGAAAGTGCTATCAATATTGCCTACAATCCTGTGGATCATACAAGGATAAATCATATTGAGATTCGTCATCATTTTATTAGAGATCATGTTGCTCGGAGAGATATTTAGTTATCCTATGTGTCAACCAAAGACCAACTTGCTGATATATTCACGAAGCAACTTGATGAAGCAAGGTTTCGCAATTTTAGGAATGCACTAAATATCATAGATTCAAGAAGTTTGACTTGATCATCTTGCATACTCACCTATTACTTGATCATTGTGTGGTTTAGGTGCAAGCATGGAGATAGGGGAGTGTAGTACGAATATATTGGGTTATCCCTCCCCCCATAATGCCAAAATTAAGAAAATCAATTATCTTAATATCATTCTTTTAATATGAAATCTTCATTGATGAGTAGTGGCTATGAACCCAAGGATAATTCTTTGCGGTGTCATGCCTCACACTCTTACATGGTGGCCTCGGCCACCGCCCTCTTTGTCATGAAGAGTTGGTTCTTAGTTCGATTGAATTGGAGTTCCACTTGACCTTTAATTTGCATTTCATTGCCTACTTGGTTTGGAATCTAAACCTAAGCCTTATACTCTCCCCTAAACACATTCTATCTATCATCTATTTCCCAAATTTGAATTTGGCTATTTTTGGTCAAAGAGGGACGGAGATTCCGGTGTGCAAACACCGGAGTCTCCGGTCAGTCCTGAATCTTAGGTCCGAAGGACTGGAATCTCCGATTTAGGATGGTTTCAGGCCATCACTTATGGGAGGCCAGGGTGAAAGAGGCATGAAACTCTTTCTTCCACCCCGACCTCCCCAATCACTCCTGTCACCTCCTCCTCCAAAACCATCGCCCGGGGCCCTTGTAGCCACTGGGATCACCATGCTGCCGGCCAACTCCACCCTCTCCACCCTCTCCACCCTAGGACATTCCCCACCGGTGGAATCACTCCAATGGACAAATCTGTTACTCTTCCTCTCGCCATGAACCTAGGGTTCATCCCCTTCGTTTACTTTGAGTATTGTACTGATTTTGCCCACTCGAACCACATGTTTGCATGCACTCTATCACATTAGTCTCATTCCCTTGCCCGATATGCTAGAATCAAGGCCTCCGTAGCCTCCTTACGCAACCCGATATATCCAAACCGGAGATTCTGGTTCATCAGACTGGAAACTCCGGTCTAGGCTGGAGATTCCGGTGTTGCACGCTGGAGACTCTGGTGTTGCTTGCTTCTAGCACATCTTGCAAAGTTTTAAGGGTCTTGTTTTGTCTCTGGGACATATATGCTCACCTCCATGCTATCCCCTCTCTCTATATTCATAGGTGGATATGGTTCTTGTCGTGGTCCTACCAAAGCCAAGTCCACAAAGGGCAGATCCTCGGTTTGATGAGGAAGCTAGACAGTATGTGATTCTGCCATCTAACCTGAGGCAGCAGGACAAAGATGCTGAATATATGAGAAGGAACCATGAGTGCATTGAGGAAGAAAATCATGCAAAAAGGTCCAAGTATGACAATTTGTAATCCCTTGCCCATATGACCAAGAAAGAATATCGTGAGATGCGCAAGACAAGGTTCTATTACTTGCCAAGAACCAATGATGACCCATGCTATTGGAGGAAGGAGCAGGAAGTGTTCATGACAGATATCTATCGCAAGATCACCAAGTCCCCTATGTATCCGCAACGGTATATGGACTTCCCTTACATGCGTGCCAATGATTACTTCACATATGCTCTTTGGGTCACTGAGAACCTGGGGCTGCACAATCTTATGGAGCTCCATGAGGACTACAACATTGCCTTGGTGCAACAATTCTATGCCATAGTTGTCTTTGACCATGATGAGGCTAAGACCATGACTTGGATGACAGGTGACTTCCGCTACACTGCTACCTTCTATGGCTTTGCCCATGTCATTTGCTAGACTTCTAGTGGTGTGACCGTTCCAGTTGGCCACCGTATGCATGATGCTGCTCTTGGTGAGAACAAAAACAAGCTAGCACCTCTCTATGGGAAAGGTGGCGTCATTGGGGAGTCCAAGGGACTCAAGCCCCTATACAATCTTCCATTGAGGATATTTGGCCACACCATTTCCCCAAGTGCTAGAAATGATGAAGCTATTAAGTGTGGGCTGGTCAACTTGCTCCACCATGCTCACAAGGTGGTTTGTGCTGGGCCTATGGCTGGTGGATTCACCATTGACATTATGGATTTCATTTTTGAGGAGATGCACCATGCTATTATCTTCAAGAAATCTCCTCTATATGCTCCTCTTGTGATGAGGCATATAAATACTCAATCCCATGGTTCACCCCTCGCCCTTCCACCCAGCCTTGAAGCACATGTCGCTGTGGCTCTTCAAAAGAAAGGGAAAATGGGTCCAGCCCCTAAGCAGCCATATGCTAGTGAAGATGAAGAGATTTCTGAGGCTGAGCGTGCTCCCACTCCTCCAAGGGTCTCTAGGAGGAAGAATGCATCCAATGCTCGCTTGGCACCTGTCACACGTGTGTTTGTTAAGGAGAAGGTCAAGAAGGCGTCTTTCTGGGAGAAGATAGTTTGTTGCATGAATGTAGACATCCGCAAGGAACAACATGCCTCCTATAAGAGCAACTGCGGAATTGAGAAGCTCCTCAAGGAAACTAAGGCTCAAGGAGATGAAGAGGAAGGGGAGTCCAAATACAATGACGAGCATGGGGCTGAACCATCTGCATAGTCTAATCAATTAGTGCTTGGAATGCCATGAATGACATCTTAGTTGATTGGCAGACTTTCTTAGAGGTCACATCAGGTTTTGCTTCTTAGGGTACTTCCTCCTCTCGCCCTCATGGCAAAGGGCCCCAGGTTCCAGGTGGTGATGATGATTATGAGGAGGACGAGGATGAGAACGATGACGACGATGATGACTTCGAGTGATTTCGTTGGGGCGATAGCTTGGACTTTTCCCTTTTTGGTGTTTCGATGCCAAAGGGGGAGAAGATGTCCATTAGGAACATCTAGGAGTTGCATGGGTTGGGCATTTGGCTGCTTGTTTGTTGCGACATTTGATTTTATTTGGTTCTTGTGAAACTATCTATGTGTGTGTGCACAAGCTATGCCCGTTCCTTTACTGTAATGGTTAAACCTCCCCATGTTTAGTTTCTATTACCTGACTTGCATGTATTACATGATTATCTTGATGCACATCGTCAAGGGGAGCATAGTTATGTCTCTTATTAAGATTCCCATGCAAAACCTCTTGTTGTCATCAAACACCAAAAAGGGGGAGATTGAAAGGACATTTATTGTCTTAATCTATTTTGGTGTTCGTTGACAACAAGAGGATCATTTAACAATATGCTGATGTTACTAGGTGATTATACTGAAAAAATATAAATCCATGGTGTAGTGGAAAGTTCCTGGAAGAAACAGTGTTTTCCTGAAGTTTTTAGACCAGAGTCTCTGGTGTGCAGACACCAGAATCTGTGCAGACACCGGAATCTTCGGTGTGGTCCGGAGTTTCCCCCCAAATCTCCGGAGTGGTTTCCAGAAGATGTCCAGGGACAGTCTGTGGGGGGGTCCAGAGACGGGCGGATACAGATCGGAATCTCCGGTGTTCTCGGTCAGACCGGAGTCTCCGGAGTGAAAACACCGGAGTCTTCGGTGTGCCGCCAGTCCGGAGTTTAGGCAAAGTCCCCAGAGGGTGTATCTTGACCAGGCCTAGGTCACTCGGTATGGTGGTCCGGAGATAGACCGGAGTTGGACCGGAATCTCCGGTCTAGGCCGGAGTCTCTAGTCTGCAGACCGGAATCTCTGGTGTGGAAGCTTTCCAACAGGCAGAAAATGGTCTGTGGCAGTAGGGGATAGAAATAGATGACCTCATCTTCTACCTCTATCGGCTCGTTCCAGACAAGAAGACCACCACCATTAGAGCCACCAAATCAGCTAGATCTCCCCATCCAACCATCCAAAGTTGCTAATCTTTGGAGGATCAAAGGAGGAGGCCTTGATCTACAGCTTCACCAAGAGAGATTTTCATTTCCCCCTCATTCACTTGAGGTCCCCTTGCTCTAGGGTTTCATTGGAAACCCTAAGCCTTGATTTGGTTCTTACAAGCTTGTCTTTGATTGTTGTGGCAGGTTGCTTGGATTCGGGAGCCTCCAATTAAGTTGTGGATGTGTGCCTCGAACTTGTTGTAAGGGTGCCGACTACCACCTTTTGAAGGTTGCTGATATAGTGGAAGCGTGAATCGATCCCATTGGGGTGAGGTTCATCGGAGAACCTCGGGTTCGAGGCAATAATGAAGGAGATAAGGGCAAATCAAGATCATATAACCGTCACATATGCCGATAAGTCAAAATCTCAGGTAATGGGTCTTGGCAAAATTGTGGTTGCACACGATGTTACTCAAGTGGACATCATGTTTGTTAAGACTCTTGGTTATAATTTACTTTCAGTCCGTGCCCTTGGAAAGATGGGTTTTGCCGTCTTTATTGATAATGATATTGTGGTTTTCTTGTGGAGCAAGACTCTAAAGGTTGCTTTCGTTGGGTACGTTGAAAATGACTTGTATGTGGTGGAGTTTTCGGGGAAAACCACTACAAGTACGATGTGCTTATTTGGAAAGGATGATGTGGGTTGGTTGTGGCATCGCCGACTAGACCATGTCAATATGAGAACTTTGCAAAGCCTCCACAAGGGTGGCCATATTGTGGGACTAAAAGAAAATGTTTGTTTTGCCAAATATCGTGTTTGCGGGTCTTGTGTTAAAGTAAGATGCATGATTCTCCCCACAAGCCAAATAACATTATAAAGTCGAAGAGGATCTTGGAGCTCCTTCATGTGTATCTCTTTGATCCTCCATCTCATGCAAGTATTTGTGGAAAGAAATATTGTTTGGTGATTGTTGATGACTACTCAAGATATTCATGGGTCTACTTCTTAAATTTGAAGAGTGAGACCCAACAATACTTCATCGACTTCGTCATTATGGTTCAACATTAATACAATGTGCCCGTGCTAGTGATAAGAAGTGACAACGACACTGAGTTCGAGAACTACACCTTGAATGGATTCCTTAGTGATGAGGGGATAAAACATCAATATTCCACTGCATACACCCCTCAACAAAATGGTGTAGCCGAGAGGAAGAACAGGACATTAATGGATATGGCAAGGTCCATGTTGGCGGAGTTTAAGCCTCCATAAATTTTTTGGGTTGAGGCAATCTCCACTGCATGCCATGCATCAAACCGGCTCTACCTCCGTAGAGAATTGATCAAGACTCCATATGAAATACTTACTGGTAACAAGCCTAATGTTTCATGATAAACTCTCTAGAATTGTCATAGAATCTTGTAGTGTGGTTTTCGAAGAATATGATGGCCCCCAGGTGGGGCATGTTGATGTTTGTGATGTAGATGATGAAATACCTCACGATGCCATAAGAAGAATGGGTGCAGGATGCATTTGCCCCGTTGAGTAACCCCTTGTGACGGATCGAGAAGAACTATGCTCTACTCAAGTGGATCCCTCATCTTAACAACTTCAACAAGCTCCTATTATTGAGGGCAATGATGACCCAAGCCAAAGATAAGATGAGAACCCTAACCATGTTGATCAGGCTGGAAGATCAAGGCAAGATGGTCCAGTCTCTTCACTAACTGGATTTTCTAGCCCTGCGTAGTCAATTGCACAAGGAAAATTTATTCAGTCATCTGCAAGATCATGTCAAAAGACTTTCAAGTAGCATGCCTGATCAAGACCAAGATCAACCTGTACCTCATGTGGATGAAGCTAAACCCGTTGTTGATCAAGGTCAAAATGAAGGTCAATACAAGGACCAGAATGATGAAGAGATCCCAACAAGGAACAACAAGGAGACCAAAACTCGTCGCAAATCTCGAATGGATAAAATGTTGGAAAGAAGATACCACTCTCTTGAAAATGTTATTGGTGATCTAAGGAGTGGAATGTCCACTCGGGCTCAATTGAAGCATTTTGGTGAGCATCAAGCTCATATATCCATGGTGGAGCCCAAAAAGGTGTGGGAAGCTCTTGAAGATTCAGATTGGTTGGAAGCCATGCATAAGGACCTTAACAACTTTGAGATAAACAAAGTTTGGAAGTTAGTAGAAAAACCCAAAGATTGCTGCAATGTAATTGGCACCAAATGGATATTCAAGAACAAGCAAGATGATCCTGGAATTTTTATGAGGAGCAAGGCACGATTGGTAGCTCAAGGGTTCTCTCAAATTGAAGGCATTGATTATGGAGAGACATATGCTCCCGTGGCTCGCCTTCGGTCCATCCATATCCTTCTTGCATATGCTGCACATCATAATTTTAAATTACAACAAATGGATGTGGAAAGTTCTTTTCTAAATGGTCCATTGCATGAGTTGGTTTATGTTAAGCAATCCTCGGGTTTCGAGGATCCCAACTTCCCAAACCATGTCTACAAACTTGATAAGGCGCTCTATGGACTTAAACAAGCTCCACGCACATGGTATGAGCACCTTAGAGAGTTGTTGTTCGACCGTGGATTTGAGGTTTGGAAAATTGATCCCACTCTTTTTACTAAGAAGGTTAATGGGGAGCTTCTCATTTTCCAAATATATGTTTATGATATTATCTTTGGCTCATCTAAGAAAGTTTTTATGATGAATTCTCAAAGCTTATGACTGATAGGTTTAGGATGTCTATGATGGGAGAGTTGAGGGTATTCCTTGGCTTTGAGATCAAGCAAATAAGGGGAGGAACCTTCTTCAATCAAGCCAAATATACTCAAGACATGCTAAAAAGGTTTAACATGAAAGAACTAAATGGAGCTCCTACTCCCATGGCAACAAAGACTCATCTTGAGCTAAACCCAAATGGTAAATATGTAGATCAAAAGGTATACTGATCCATGATTGGTTCTTTTCTTTAACTATGTTCAGCTAGACCCAATATTGTGTTAAGTGTTGGAGTGTGTGCAAGATATCAAGCGGCTCCTAAAGAAAGCCACTTGATGGCAGTCAAAAGAATCTTTCGATATTTGGTTCATACCCCAAACTATGGTGTGTGGTATCCTAGGGGCTCAACATTCTCTCTTTGTGGATACACTGATTCGGATTGGGCTGGTGATAAGGATGATAGGAAATCAACCTTCAGGGCTTGCCAATTCCTTGGTAGGTCCTTGGTCTGTTGGTCTTCTAAAAAGCAAAATTGTATATCTCTCTCCACCGCTAAGGCTGGGTATGTGGTTGCTGCTAGTGCATGCACCCAATTGTTATGGATGAGGCAAACTTTAAAGGAATATGGTGTCCATGGTGACAAAGTGCCTCTTTTATGTGTGATGAACCACAAGTATAGGGGGTGTATCGTAGTATTTTTGAGGGAAGTGAAACCTAATTTATTGATTCGACACAAGGGGAGCCAAAGAATATTTATAAGCCTTCACAACTGAGTTGTCAATTCAGCTGCACCTGGAAACAATCTTGCTCACAACATTTTATCAGTAGCAATAGTTTTGTAGTAGGAATAGTAAAGTAGCAGCAGTAGTAAAGCAAAGACAGCAGTAACAATAGCAGTAAACAGTGGGATTCGAGTGTGGTAGGCATAGGGATGGATGGACAGGCATTGCATGGACAATACAATTCACATAGAAATCAGAACATAGGGCAATTATAGATAAATAAGATAAAGCACCCAAGTACTAGATAATCCTTGGCATGTGTTCCATATATAGTCATACGTGCTCGCAATGAGCACCCAAGTAGTAGTTGATTTGTTTGTAAGATGAGTTGCCTTGATCTGCTGTTTAACTTGATTGCTTAGAAGTAGTGTGAGATACTCTAGGAGCTCATCAGTAGGATCAAGAGGTCTCCAAATCACCACACCCTAAGAAAGAATACAAGAAGTATCGGATCTCTAGCAACTAGGTGATCATTTAAAACCCTTAACTAGATCAACTCTGAAGTGATCCCTTCTAGAAGCTTCCAAGTCAATGAAGACCCATACCAAGCAAGTATCCTTTCTACTCCATCTACACCTCAACTTCATCCACTTGAGGCTGCTTTGGTACCTTGAAATCAATCAAGAAATTCCTCCCTCTTATTCTAGTCAAAAATCCTAAATCTGCCAAATTTGGCTGTCTGAAAATCTGTTTCCAACATCACCTTTTTGGATGTCTCCCTTTCTAAACCCTTGTGAATTTTTGGTAATGAACTTGAACCATATTGTTAATCATCCTAAGTACTACCAAGGCCCACTCTTGCCCTTGGTTATATCATCCTCAAACCCACTTGTACTTGATGGTTTTGCAGGCAAGAAAATAGCATTTCCTGCAAATCTAGTCAACATGCCTACTTTGGTAGAAGCTCACACCACCATCCAACCTTCTATGGACCAACTCTATTCATGGTTGTGTTCTACTCATATAGGTCTATCATTACCTACTTCACTTGATCCAATTGGATCCTTGAGATATTTACACCCACAAGGTTTTGAAGGCTAGATGATAATCTGCTTTGGCAGGCTTATTTTATTCTAAGTTTGAAGGCTTGTCTTGGTGAGCTCAAGCAGGATCCAGATCAAACCCCTACACCATTGCAATCGACATCACTTGGTCTATCCAACCATCTACCCCATGACCCAAGGGGAGATCTGAACTCCAAGTTACAACCATGTTTTGATGGTATGAAATTAACATCACCCTAGATCTTTAATCTAAGGTATTTCACCAAAATCAACATGGATTATCCAATACCAAGGTTGCAAATGCTTTCTACACCTTCTATACATCATCTACCTTGATAATCAAGATTTATCAACAATTATCCATATTTACTATGGACCAAAACTATTTAATTCCCTTAATAGGTAAAATCTCCAAAACTCTTCTCATAAAGAAAAGTTTGGTTTTTGCCAAAACACTTCCTCAACTTTTGGCTCAATTGAGTCCTATATAGCATACCCTATCATCCTACTTCAAAAATAAATATTTTTGAAGAGCTTTATTATTTCTTTTGCCCATTTTCTTAAATGGCTGAATTGGAATAATAATTGGTTAAAATACTTTTAAGCCTCAATAAATCTTGGGAAAATTCCTCTAAGTGTGTATTCACATTTGGGACCATCCCACATCAAAAACCAATCTTGGACAATGTAAAATTTTCCAATGAGATTCTATAAACTACTTCTGCCCTTTTTGAATAAATGGATTTAAGTGGACTTAAAGTCCTCTGAAAAATCCCAAATAATTCCTAGGGTTATGTCTTGACCTCACCTACCCACCAGTACCATTTCCCCCATCCTTTCCTATGCAGAATTTTGAACTTACTTCACAAGCACACATTTACTCAATTTGGCAAATCTAGCTAGTATTGAGCTAAACCAAGATCAAACCTCCACCAATCTTGCAAGGCAATGCACCACAACATCCAGCACTCATCTCTGGTCGTGATTACTGTAGCAATTACTGTAGCATGCTTGTCCTCTAGTGCTTGGACACTAGTGCTCAACCCCATGTGGGTATCTTGGCTTGCCAACCTTTCCTGCAGCAGCCACCAGCTGGCCCTCTCTGCTCCTGCACGACCTCAGGTAACACCTCCACCATCTCTCCACCCCCTGCTACCCAATGGATGGCCACCTCCATCCCTCCAAGCCATCCATGGTCCTAGCCCACCATGAGCCACTCCCACCCGAGACAAAGAGGCCAAAGATTCTCACCCCTGCCCCTGCTCCCTCATTTCGCCTCCACACTCTCCCCCTACCTCTCCCCGAGCTCCAGATCTCGTCCCTCAGCTCTCCCTCACCATGGAAGGAGAGGAAGCTCTCCTCTCGGCCCTTCTCTAAAAATGCAAGTACTCTCTCGAACCAGGCCACCTCCCTCCCTCTTATCCACTTCTCCTCGCCCCTCTCACTCAGATCTACTCCCATGTGCCCTCTCTTCTGTCCCAGGTACATCGGAGCCGTTGCCGGAGTGCCTGTCCGAGAGGAGCTCACTCCCGTCGAGCCCGACCTCCCCGAGCACCCGCAGCCCTGCCGAAGTCGTCCTAGTGCCCTCCTAGGACCTCCGCATCCACCCTGCACCCATGCCGCCGACATGCACGCAACCCCAAGCCTGCACCGGCAAGCTCCCGAGCTGGCCGAGCCACAGACGTGTGCAAACCCGCCCCCATGCAGAACCCGCCGCTTCCGCACCTCGCCAGGACCGTTGTCGTCGACCGCGTCTTCCTGCGGCGTCCCCGCCTCTCCTCCAGGCCCCAGCGAGCTCTCCTGCCAGCGCCACCCCGAGCTAGGGTTCCCGACCACCACCGTCGCGAGTCCCTGGGAGAAGACGAAGCCCGGCCGTCCATCGCCACTTGATCGAATGGCCAGAATTGCCACTTACCCCCTTTGCGCCCCCGTGAGGCTGACCGGTGGGCCCCGCCGTGCGGGATTTAAACCTCCCTCCCACGCATGGCTCGCCCTTGGGTGGGCCGGATTTCTCGGATTTCCCTCTGCGCGGCCCATTGAGGTGAAGGAATCAGCCCGGTAGTACCCCTTCTCTTTTTCTTTTATTCAAATCCTGCTATCCATAGTATTACTAATAGGTTTAATTCAAGATAAAAAATGAAAAATACCTCCTTCTGCCCAGTTCCAAATTTTAACATGTTCCTGTATCTTTTCTCTAACATGTAGAACAGGAAGTAACTAACAATATTGACTAGGTGGTTACTAGTAAAATAAACCCTCAAATGTATCCTTTCCCACTAATAAAATATTTCTGTGAGTTTTACACCCCCAATTGGAGTAAAACAAAATTTCCCTGTTAGGTAATTGAAATACCCATCTGTGAGAGTTGGTGTCATGCCTATTGAAGCACGGTTTTCCCTGTAGTAAAAATAACAAAATCCCTCCAGTTCTGACTTTAGAAAATTCCCTAGACCAAATCGTGAGTCCAATTGACCCAAGTACAATTATCCTGGATGTGGTACACTAAGACCTATCCAAATCAAGGAGCTCATGATTTATTGAACCTTGGATATTTTTCTGTGAATTAAATTATTCTGTGCATGGTTTCTTCACCCCTAAATTCACTACAGAAGCTATACAGCTCCAAAAAGGTGATTCCAATTTCTAAAGAAAGGTACTTCAACTACCTACCATGTGTCCTTGGAATAAAATCAAAAGCTACTGTATATTTAATTTGGTGAAAAAGACAAAAACCCCACAGAACTGCCTTTGGGAATTTCCTGAGAGAATTCTGTTAATTATTTTGGAATTATTCCAACTCTCAGTGAACCATTACACCAATACCTACCTAACCATCCAAGGAAATAATGTTTGGAGCTTTAGAACTTCCCTGGTGAATTATTTCCTAAAACTAGAGTCTTATTCACTATAAAAATTACTATAAATCTTCTGTAATTGATAAAATAGTGAAACCACTTTTGTTGGTTTAATTTTATCAATACATATCTGTTAGTATAATGTTTTTACAATGGTATCATACATAATATGTCTTGGTCCAAAAATCCATCTCTTAGGTAATTTCTAGACTATAAATCCTAAGGGATTTTCTTCCATAATTCCCAAGACAAGGCCAATCTCATTAATCCCTTCCCCCTAAGACCTACTGATTTGTAATATTGTATTATCCAATTTCTTGCTGTATTGTATTGGTGCTTGTATTCCTTGTGTTGATTGTGGCTTGGTTTATTTGCATATGTTGTCTGGACGACGATAGTTGCGGTGAAATCGGGGAGCGGAAGAAGTGGTACTTATTATTGATGTTGGTATTCTGGGATTATCTAAAGAAGAAGTCCAGGGACAATTATGCCATATTGCTGATCGCAGGAAAGCCACCTTCTTGCTCATAAGCCTTGTCCTACTATTTTACTTATGCATGTTTTGTCTGCTGTTTATTGAAACTGCATCGTTTTACTTTATGTTGATGTATATATATATATATGGTAGTGGTTTGGCTCCTCCGAACTATTACTATTGGTACTACTAGGTACAACCCCCTTGGTGATACCTATTTGCCCGTAGTGGAATAGATGGTGTATTACACCATACCCCTTTGGAGACCCCGATTCAGCCGAAGCAAAGCTAGAGGATGGGAAGACCCCGGAAAAAGTTTTACCAAATGTTTTATGATAAAACCTTGGTGAGGT
This sequence comes from Avena eriantha, assembly GCA_910589775.1. Taxonomy (NCBI): domain Eukaryota; kingdom Viridiplantae; phylum Streptophyta; class Magnoliopsida; order Poales; family Poaceae; genus Avena; species Avena eriantha. The sequence goes on from OU342745.1 coordinate 51,029,009, forward strand.
GGGACCTCCCAAGAGATGTTGAGAAAGAGAGAAGGTTTTGTTTTACAAAATGCTGAAGGAAAACTGGAGGAAAAAGGTTTACGAAAACGCACCCGGTTCTTTGTAGTTTTGCTAGAACAATTAACCCGTGCAACCACATTACTCTGGAATGGGACAGGGCTGGATTTGATGTTTGTCCACTCTGGTATGAGGTGCCTCGCAACAACTACAGGGGATCGGGGATCCCTGGAGGGTGGGCCTTCTCCGATAAAGGTCCATGCGGGACATCGACCTAGCGAAGGAACAAAGGGTCGACAGGCCTCCACGCGTTACTATGAGCCCCTCATTGAAAGCGCCACCTGGGAGGTGGAAAAAGCGCTCCGGTTGGTCCTCGCCTGACGTCCCGGTTTTGAGGGGATTAACACTCATAGGGTAGGCACTTATATTAGAGGGGTATCCGGAGAGTCTTGATCGGTGACTCGACCCATGATCGGGGAAGATCAGGGTAGGGTACCCGGATGATGTGGGTAAAGTGTACAACCTCTGCAGAGTGTAAATCTATTCGAATATCCGCGCCCGCGGTCATGGACAGTTGGGAAGGTTGTTGTAGAGCGGTGCTGGTTTTGTTTTCAAAAAGGATTTCGGAAAGGAAATGGTTTTGGAAATGTTTTGACCATGGGATAGTCGGGAAGGATACCTGCTTTGACCATGGGATGGTCAGAGAGGTATGGAAGGAGTTTGATCGTGGGACGACCTGAAAACGGGAACAGATGGGTGACCCAGTCCTAAAGTTTTTCCAAAACTTTTCAAAAAGGTGTCCAAAATGTGTACAAAAATTTTCAACAAAGATATGCAGATGATCTATCTACAAGAGAAACTATTTGAGAAAAGAACCTCTCTTGGAGCCCTCCTACTACCACAGCCAAAATGCATATCCTCCTGTTATTATTAATATCTTAAGGTGGTTTGCGAGTACATTCCAAGTACTCACTGGCATTGTCCCTGGCTATTAACTTGGCCAGATATCAAGAAGAAGATGGCGTTGGCGACTATGCGAGCTAGGACGTTCTCCCAGTCAGTTGCATGTAGGTTAAGGCAGGGCTCAGGTTCTACGCTTGATGAAGATCCGCTGATGTTTATTGATGTAGCCATAATGACATTTATGTAAGCTTTGTAAATTCGGTATGTCTCGGATGTTGTAATGATACTTGTCGGTTATGTGCCACGACTAACTGATCATGGGATCGTGGTTGTATGCATAACAGGGATTCTCGGAGTATTAATCCGGGGGCCCCACATATGTGACAATGAAAGTGCTATCAATATTGCCTACAATCCGGTGGATCATACAAGGACAAAGCATATTGAGATTCGTCATCATTTTATTAGAGATCATGTTGCTCGAGGAGATATTGAGTTATCCTATGTGTCAACCAAAGACCAACTTGCTGATATATTCACAAAGCCACTTGATGAAGCAAGGTTTTGCAATTTTAGGAATGAACTAAATATCATAGATTCAAGAAGTTTGACTTGATCATCTTGCATACTCACCTATTACTTGATCATTGTGTGGTTTAGGTGCAAGCATGTAGATAGGGGGAGTGTGGTACGAATATATTGGGTTATCCCTCCCCCCATAATGCCAAAATTAAGAAAATCAATTATCTTAATATCATTATTTTGATATGAAAGCTTCATTGATGAGTAGTGGCTATGAACCCAAGGATAATTCTTTGCAGTGTCAAGCCTCACACTCTTACATGGTGGCCATGGCCACCACCCTTTTTGTCATGAAGAGTTCGTTCTTGGTTCGATTGAATTGGAGTTCCACTTGACCTTTAATTTGCATCTCATTGCCTACCTGGTTCTTCACAGTTTGGAATCTAAACCTAAGCCTTATACTCTCCCCTAAACACATTCTATCTATCATCTATGTCTCAATTTTTAATTTAGCTATTTTTGGTCAAAGAGAGACGGAGATTCCGGTGTGCAAACACCGAAGTCTCCGGTTAGTCCCGAATCTCAGGTCCAAAGGACTGGAATCTCTGGTCTAGGATGGTTTCAGGCCATCACTTATGGGAGGCCAGGGTGAAAGAGGCATGAAACTCTTTCTTCCACCCTGAACTCCTGATGTCTATGCACTCCTATTCTTGTAGACAATTGTTGGGCCTCCAAGTGTAGAGGTTTGTAGAACAGCAACAAGTTTTCCCTTAAGTGGATCACCCAAGGTTTATCGAACTCAGGGAGGAAGTGGTCAAAGTTATTCCCTCTCAAGCAACCCTGCAATCAAGATACAAGAAGTCTCTTGTGTCCCCAACACACCCAATACACTTGTCAGGTGTATAGGTGCACTAGTTCGGCGAAGAGATAGTGAAATACAAGTGGTATAGATAATTATAAGTGGTAACGGTGATAGAAGATAGCTTGATGGCATGGAAAAGACTAAAGTAAAACTGAAATAAAGACAGAAGCAAGCAAACATGTAACCGATCTAGATGCAAACGGTCTATCAATGCTTAGAAACAAGGCCTAGGGATCATACTTTCACTAGTGAACACTCTCATATAAATATATTCTCTTCATGATACTACTCTTAACTACTCTCCGGTTGAACACTCTAATCGATGGTAGGGCTATAACAGCACACCTCAAAGTTCATCTTTCCCATCTAGAAAACCCCACACTGTCACCTTGAGTACTAGATGAGTCCAACAAACACCACAATTTCATAAAGACATTCAACTCCAAATATAACTCATAACAAGTATTTGTAATCTCTAGCCTAAGTGCCACCATGGTGTGCACGCTATCACTTTCACACACATGGGGAGAGCAGAGATCTATTAAAGCACTTGAGTAGCAAGGTAGGTCTACTTGATTACAAAGCTCATGATCACAATATATCATCCATAGAGAGAGAGATGAACACATAGCTACCGGTAGAACCCTTAGACTCGAGGAAGAACTACTCCCTCCTCATCATGGGAATCAGCAACGGTGATGGAGATGGCGGTGGAGATCGATGGAGATGGCTTCGGGGGCACTTCCCCGACCCGACAGGGTGCCAGAATAGAGACTTTCTATCCCCCGAATCTCCCCTTCGGTGGCGGCGGCGCTGCGGAACTTTTCGTGGCTGGAGGCTTGACGATTTAGGGTTTCTGCCTCGGGGGGCTTCTTATAGGCGAAGAGGCATGGTCGGTGGGCGGCCAGGGGGCCCACACCACCTGGTGGCGCGGCCAGGTCTAGCCCGTGCCACCACATGGTGTGGCCACCCTGTGGCCCCTCTCTGTCTCGTCTTCTGGCTCTGTGAGTCTTCCGGTAAAATAGGAACTTTGGCTTTTGTCCTGTCCAATTCCGAGAATATTGATTTTCTGACTTTCCTGGAACCAAAAACAGCAGAAAACAGGCCACTGGCACCGTGGCATCTTGTTAATAGGTTAGTCCAAGAAAGTCTATGAAAAGTACTCCAAAGTATGGACAAAACATAAGAAAGTAGATAAAACCAAGCATGGAACATCAAAAATTATAGATACATTTGTAATGTATCACATCCCCACTCACTCCCGTCGCCTCCTCCTCCAAAACCATCACCTAGGGCCCTTGTAGCCACTGGGATTCACCGTGCTACCGGCCAACTCCACCCTCTCCACCCTAGGACATTCCGCACCGGTGGAATCACTCCAATGGACAGATCTGTTACTCTTCGTCTCACCATGAACCTAGGATTCATCCCCTTCGTTTACTTTGAGTATGGTACTGATTTTCCCACTCGAACCACATGTTTGCGTGCACTCTATCACATTAGTCTCATTCCCTTGCCCGATATGCTAGAATCAAGGCCTCCCGCATCCTCCTTATGCAACCCGATATCTCCAGACCGGAGATTCTAGTTCGTCACACTGGAAACTCTGGTCTAAGCCGAAGATTCCGGTGTTGCATGCCGGAGACTCTGGTGTTGCTTGCTTCTAGCACATCTTGCAAAGTTTTGAGGGTCTTGTTTTGTCTATGGGACATATATGCTCACCTCCATGCTATTCCCTCTCTCTATATTCATAGGTGGATATGGTTCTCATCGTGGTCGCACCAAAGCCAAGTCCATAAAGGGCATATCCTCGGTTTGATGAGGAAGCTAGACAATATGTGATTATGCCATCTAACATGAGGCAGCAGGACAGAGATGCTAAATATATGAGAAGGAACCATGAGCGCATTGAGGAAGAAAATCGTGCAAAAAGTTCCAAGTATGACAATTTGCAATCCCTTGCCCATATGACCAAGAAATAATATCGTGAGATGTGCAAGACAAGGTTCTATTACTTGACAAGAACCAATGATGACCCATGCTATTGGAGGAAGGAGCGGGAAGTGTTCATGATAGATATCTATCGCAAGATCACCAAGTCCCCTATGTATCCGCAACGGTATATGGACTTCCCTTACACGCGTGCCAATGATTACTTCACGGAGGCTCTTTGGGTCACTGAGAAGCTGGGGCTGCACAATCTTATGGAGCTCCATGAGGACTACATCATTGCCTCGGTGCAACAATTCTCTGCCATAGTTGTCTAGGCTTAGCGTCCTTATTTGTCATAAGATATTTAATAGCAGCATGATCAGTATGAATGGTTACTTTTGAATCCACAATATAGGGCCTAAACTTATGACAGGCAAAAACAATAGCTAGAAATTCCTTTTCAATAGTGGCATAATTCCTTTGAGCAGCATCAAGAGTCTTACTAGCATAATGGATAACGTTTAACTTTTTATCAATACGTTGCCCAAGGTCAGCCCCTACAGCAAAATCACTAGCATCACACATTATTTCAAAGGGTAAACTCCAATCAGGTGGTTGAACAATAGGGGTTGTAGTTAAAGCCTTCTTAAGAGTTTCAAAAGCTTCCCTACAATCATCATCAAAAACAAAAGGTACATCTTTTTGAAGAAGATTAGTGAGAGGTTTTGATATCCGAGAGAAGTATTTAATAAACCTCCTATAGAAGCCAGCATGACCAAGGATACTACGAATACCTTTCATGTCTCTTGGACATGTCATCTTCTCAATTGCCTCAACCTTAGATCTATCAACCTCTATGCCTCTTTCAGAAACTTTATGCCCAAGAACAATCCCTTCATTAACCATGAAGTGGCAGTTATCCCAATTAAGAACAAGATTAGTTTCTTCACATCTCTGCAAAACTTTATCAAGGTTGTGCAGACAATTATCAAAAGAAGTTCCATAGACAGAAAAGTCATCCATGAACACTTCTACAATCTCTTCACAAAAACCATGAAAGATAGTAGACATGAACCTTTGGAAAGTAGCAGGAGCATTACATAAACCAAAAGGCATACATCTATAAGCATAAGTTCCAGAAGGGCAAGTAAAAGTAGTTTTTTCTTGATCTTGTTGTTTAACAGCAATTTGAGAGAAACCAGAATAACCATCAAGAAAACAAAAATGGGTCTTTTTAGACAACCTTTCCAACATTTGATCAATAAAAGGAAGCGGGTAGTGATCTTTCCTAGTAACTTTATTGACTTTCCTAAAATCAATGCACATCCTATAGCCTACCACTGTTCTTTGAGGAATAAGCTCGTCATTATCATTAGGGACAACGGTAATACCTCCATTTTTAGGAACACAATGAACATGACTAACCCATTCACTATCAGCAATAGGGTAAATAATACCAGCATCAAGGAGTTTCAATACCTCATTCCTTACCACTTCCTTCATCCTAGGATTTAAACGTCGTTGGTGCTCCACTACCGGCTTCACATCTGGTTCTATGTTGATAGAGTGCTGACATATAGTAGGTGAAATCCCTTTTAAATCATCCAGAGTATAGCCCATAGCTCCTCGATGTTTCCTCAAAACTTCCAATAACCTTTCTTCTTCCTTCCCTGAAAGTTTAGCGCTAACAATAACAGGATATATCTTTTTATCATCAATATAAGCATATTTAAGATCATCAGGGAGAGGGTTTAGATCGAAAACAGGATCCTTTTTAGGTGGCATCGTGGTACCCAAGTCTTCTACAGGCAAGTCGTGCTTAAGCATCATAGGTTGATCACGGAGAATCCTGTCAATCTCATTCCTTTCTTCCATGAAGATTTCACTTTCATGATCTTCCATAAATTGCTGCAAAGCATTGTTAGGAGCAAGAGAAATAGAAGCAAGTTGTTCACTCCTAAAATCATCATTATGGGTTTCCTCTTTGCAAGGTTCTTTAGCAAATTTCGAAAAATTAAACTCATAAGATTCCCCATCAAACTTAGTCAAGATTTTCTCCCTCTTGCAATCAATAATAGCTCCACAAGTACTCAATAAAGGTCTACCAAAAATGATAGGGTAGGTTTTACTAGCAGCCGAACCAAGTACTAGAAAATCAGCAGGGTACTTAATCTTACCACAAAGAACTTCCACGTCTCGTACAATACCAATTGGAGAGATGGTCTCTCTATTAGCAAGGTGAATAACCACATCAATCTCTTCCAACTCGCAAGGACTGATTTCATGCATAATTTCTCTGTAAAGCTCATAAGGAATAGCACTGGAACTTGCACCAATATCACATGATCCATAATAGAGAGGCTAAAACTTTATGAATCTCACTAGGAGGATAAAACTTTGAATAAAAGAGAGGCACTATTTCCTCCCATTCCATAGCTTGACCATTCTTCAGCAGCTTATACCATTCCTCAGCTCTTCCTTTTAGTGATAATGAGAATAACTTCTTCTTAACTTGATCTGTAGTAATACCTACACACTTGAACAACCCACATAATTCGTGTATAAAGAGTAAATGATCACCGGGATGCACAGTTCCATCCCCAACATAGTAGTTATCCATAACACGATCAATAATTCTTGTAGGTATTTTGAAAACATCTTTCTCAGCAGGTGGTGGCTTATCTACTACCCTAGTAGTGGTAGTAGCATTACCAAATAAGAAACTCAGCAAATTATCCGTAACAAAAATAAAGCAACTAGCAGAAGTAAACAATACTCACAGTAGAAGATTCCTTTACCAGATCCACTCTCCAATAGCGCTTCACTCCCCAGCAACAGCGACAGAAAATAGTCTTAATGACCCACAAGTATAGGGGGTGTATCGCAGTATTTTCGATAAGTAAGAGTGTCGAACCCAACGAGGAGCAGAAGGTGCTGGCTAGTGGTATGGATCAGGAATTCTCTGCACATACTTAGCAAACGGATTTTTAGGGCTTTTCGATAAAGCAAGTAAACAAAGTACGAGTAAATAAAAGATAGTAGGAATAAATGCAGCAAGTGGCTCAATCCTTTATGCAGAAAAGGACAAGCCGGTTGTATTTCTATAGATGACAAACGTTCTCGAGGACACATGGGAAGATTGTCAAGTGCTTTCACTTCATATAGTCGATTAATCTTCTTTAGCTTTCTAAGTGTTGTGTGGGTGAACCTGTGCTAATGTACCGCCCCATCCAAGACTAATACATACTTGTGATTATACCCCTTGCAAACATCCGTAAGTACAAGAAAGTAATTAAGGTAGAAACCTAACCGCAACTTTAAACTCTAAGACCCTTACGTCCCTTGTGCAATGGTTTCCTAACGGGGGTTCAGGTTTCTGTCACTCCGGCAACCCCTACGATTAGTACCCAAATACACAATGCATTCCCCTAGGCCCTTATAGGTGAAGTGTCATGTAGTCGACGTTCACATGACACCACTAGAAGAAGTACACCACAACTTAAACATCACATTTTCCATCAGAATCCTGACTGCAACGGTCCATGCTCCAAAAGTCATCAACCATGCAAAAACAGATGAAATAACATAAGTATCACCCCTCAATACGAAATATATCAATGAATAATAGTGAATTAAGACATAGAATAGTGATGTAAAATGGACGTATCAACTCCCCCAAGCTTAGATTTCGCTTGTCCCCAAGCGAAACTGAGCTCAATAAACATGACCTCGGGTTTATGGAGTGAAGAGTCGATAAAAGAATACGGACAAGAAGCATCACATTCATCAAAAACATAGATCGTAATATAAGACAACTCACTATTATATAACTCAACTTGTAATGAGTAAAGGTAACACAATAAAGATACATAAAGTAAATCTTAATTGGTAATGGAAAACTTAGCTCTTGGTCGAAGAATAATTGATAATTTGCTGGAGTTCACAAATAGCTGGTTTTTCAATGATAGCTTTCCAAGTAGTAAACATCAAGATAAGAGCAATGTGCAAAACAAGGAACATAAGAAACATGAATGAATAAATCATCATATGAATGAATGAAACACATCAACTCAAAATACTTGCTGAGATAGAAGGGAATAGGTTTACTAACTCAACTACAAAGTAAAAGAAAGGCCCTTCGCAGAGGGACGCAGGGATTCCAAGTCTCATAAAGAGTTCCCAAAAATTATGATACTTACTAGCTTTCAGCTCTCATTGCCCCTATCATAGGCATATTTAGGTGATTAAGGTTAAAGTGACATAACTAAGAGGATATGCTTGACAAGTTATAAGTTGAAATCTCATGCCCCTTACTTATGAGTACCGATCCTCATGCTACTCAACTTCAGTCACGAGCAAGCTCTTGTCATTGTAAATACATGCGTATCATTGAGAACCACCAACGGGGTACCCCTTGCACATGACACAGGAGCTATCCCATAATCAAAATGACAAGGCAAGCAGACAGCGAGCATCTCAGCGATCTTTTTATTTGCTATTTGCATAGGTTTTTATTGAGGATGCTTCATAGAATGCTCACTATAGTTATGCTGCAAGTTTCCACCATGATTAGGCATGGCTTAGGCTAGCGGCCTAGGCGTTTCTCTAACACACATATAAACTCCATGATCTTACAAGTTCCACTTTTATTTCACACCGCCGGGATCCATAAGCAAAAGAACATGATATCAACTAGGTACAAAGTACCAAATGAAGTGTTGAAAGCGGTCCCCATGATACATGGTTCGGCTAACTTCAACTCATAAAGCGCAAGCATATACGCAACAAAGAAGGACCCAATGGTTCAAGTTTATTAAATGCAAGAAAGTAAAGTGTGCCATCAAGTTCGTGAGAGCTTTAATCACTAATTTTCACATAACAAGTTTAATTTGGGAGGTAGATAAAACAAGAATTTACTTGGAATAGCAATAGTGCTACTAGGTAGGTATGGTGGACACAAATGACAAAGGTTTTGGTTTAAAGGAGGTGGATGCACGAGAAGAATTCCCTCTCAGTATAGGTTTTTGGCTAGCAAGGCTGAGTAGCAAGTATAAGAGTTGAAGGAAACAAACAAACATACAAATGATAAAGACAAACATGCAAACTTCCTTGGAAGCACAAAAGATCTTAACTAGAGAATACTAGACTTATGAGCAAATCAAGAAAGAAAGATGATGAAATTATTTATCTCTAGAGTACTTCTTTTTCTTTTCGATAAAGCAAGTAAACAAAGTACGAGTAAATTAAAGACAATAAGAATAAATGCAGCAAGTGGCCCAATCCTTTATGCAGCAAAGGACAAGCCGGTTGTATTTCTATAGATGACCAAACGTTCTCGAGGACACATGGGAAGACTGTCAAGTGCTTTCGCTTCATATAGTCGATTAATCTTCTTTAGCTTGCTAAGTGTTGTGTGGGTGAACCTGTGCTAATGTACCGCCCCGTCCAAGACTAATACATACTTGTGATTATACCCCTTGCAAACATCCGTAAGTACACGAAAGTAATTAAGGTAGAAACCTAACCACAGCTTTAAACTCTAAGACCCTTACGTCCCTTGTGCAATGGTTTCCTAACGGGGGTTCAGGTTTCTGTCACTTCGGCAACCCCTACGATTAGTAGCCAAATAAACAATGCATTCCCCTAGGCCCTTATAGGTGAAGTTTCATGTAGTCGACATTCACATGACACCACTAGAAGAAATACACCACAACTTAAATAACAATCTATTGAATCTTTCTCAATGCAACTCCACTACTAACAACAAGACTTCTCCCATGTCCTCAAGAACAAAACGAACTACTCACAAGACATCATATGGATCATGATCAGAGATGGAATAATGATGTATAACAATCTGAACATAAACAATAATTCAATGGTTCACTCAATAGCATCAACTACAAAGAGTAATCAACACCGGGAAAGTTTCCCCTAAGAACTATGCAAGATTCAACGCAATTGTTACAGAAATATGGAGATGGTGATGAGGGTGCTGATGGTGATGATGGTGGTGATGATGATGATGATGATGATGATGATCCCGATGAAGTCCAGCTTGATGGTGGTGTTGATGGCGATGATCTCCCCTCTACGGGAAGGAATTCCCCTGGTAGAAATCTGTCTGCTGGAGAGATCTTTCTCTCTCGGTGTTTTCCGCCCCACAGAGGCGGCGGAATCTTTCTGTGGTCGCTCCCCGAGTCTTAGGGTTCCGTGGGGATGATAAACGCCAGAGGAGAGAGGCTGGAGTGGGCCATGGCGGCCACACCACTCCTAGGCGCGGCCTAGGCCTGCCCGCGCCATGGGGTGGTGTGGGCCCCCTGTGGCCCACCTCCACTCCATCTTCTGGCATCCTGAGTCTTCTGGAAAAATCGGATTTTCCGTATATTTTCCCGGATTTTCTGATCTTCGCGAATTTTGCCTCCAAACAGCACCTTTTCCATCAGAATCCTGACTGCAGCGGTCCATGCTCCAAAAGTCATCAACCATGCAAAAACAGATGAAATAACATAAGTATCACCTCTCAATACGAAATATATCAATGAATAATAGTGAATTAAGACATAGAATAGTGATGCAAAATGGACGTATCAATGCACCATGCTATTATCTTCAAGAAATCTCCTCCATATGCTCCTCTTGTGATGAGGCGTATAAATACTCAATCCCATGGTTCACCCCTCGCCCTTCCACCCAGCCTTGAAGCACATGTCGCTGTGGCTCTTCAAAATAAAGGGAAAATGGGTCCAGCCCCTAGGCAGCCATATGCTAGTGAAGATGAAGAGATTTCTGAGGCTGAGCATGCTCCCACTCCTCTAAGGGTCTCTAGGAGGAAGAATGCATCCAATGCTCGCTTGGCACCTGTCACACGTGTGTTTGTTCAGGAGAAGGTTAAGAAGGCGTCTTTCTGGGAGAAGACACTTTGCTGCATGAATGTGGACATCCGCAAGGAACAGCATGCCTCCTATAAGAGCAACTGCAGAATTGAGAAGCTCCTCAAGGAAACTAAGTCTCAAGGAGAAGAAGAGGAAGGGGATTCCAAATACAATGATGGGCATGGGGCTGAACCATCTGCATAGTCTAATCACACACTCTCCTTTGGTGCTTGGAATGCCATGAATGACATCTTAGTTGATTGGCAGACTTTCTTAGAGGTCACATCAGGTTTTGCTTCTCAAGGTACTTCCTCCTCTCGCCCTCATGGCAAAGGGCCCCAGGTTCCAGGTGGTGATGATGATTATGAGGAGGACGAGGATGAGAATGATGACGACGACGATGACTCCGAGTGATTTTGTTGGGGCGATAGTTTGGACTTTTCCCTTTTTGGTGTTTCGATGCCAAAGGGGGAGAAGATGTACATTAGGAAAATCTAGGAGTTGCATGGGTTGGGCATTTAGCCGCTTGTTTGTTGCGAACATTTGATTTTATTTGGTTCTTGTGAAACTATCTATGTGTGTGTGGACAAGCTATGCCTGTTCCTTTATTGTAATGGTTAAACCTCCCCATGTTTAGTTTCTATTACCTGACTTGCATGTATTACATGATTATCTTGTTGCACATCGTCAAGGGGAGCATAGTTATGTCTCTTATTAAGATTCCCATGCAAAACCTCTTGTTGTCATCAAACACCAAAAAGGGGGAGATTGAAAGGACATTTATTGTCTTAATCTATTTTGGTGTTCGTTGACAACAAGAGGATCATTTGACAATATGCTGATGTTGCTAGGTGATTATACTGAAAAGATATAAGTCCATGGTGTAGTGGAAAGTTACTGGAAGAAACAGTGTTTTCCTGAAGTTTTTAGACCAAAGTCTTCGGTGTGCAGACACCGGAATCTCCGGTGTGGTCCGGAGTTTCCCCCCAAATCTCTGGAGAGGTTTCCAGAAGATGTCCAGGGATAGTCTATGTGGGGGTCCAGAGATGGGCGGATACAGATCGGAATCTCAGGTGTTCCCGGTCAGACCGGAGTCTCCGGAGTGAAAACACCGGAGTCTCCGGTGTGCCGCCAGTATGGAGTTTAGGCAAAGTCCCCGGAGGGTGTATGTTGACCAGGCCTAGGTCACTCAGTATGGTGGTCTAGAGATAGACCGAAGTTGGACCAGAATCTCCGGTCTGCAGACCGAAATCTCTGGTGTGGAAGCTTTCCAACAGGCAGAAAACGGTATGTGGTAGTGGTGGATATAAATATACGACCTCATCTTCTACCTCTAGTGGCTCGTTCCAGAAAAGAAGACCACCACCATTAGAGCCACCAAATCAGCTAGATCTCCCCATCCAACCATCCAAGGTTGCTAATCTTTGGCGGATCAAAGGAGGAGGCCTTGATCTACAGCTTCATCAAGAGAGATTTTCATTTCCCCCTCATTCACTTGAGGGCCCCTTGCTCTAGGGTTTCATTGGAAACCCTAAGTCTTGATTTGGTTCTTACAAGCTTGTCTTTGATTGTTGTGGTAGCTTGCTTGGATTCAGGAGCCTCCAATTAAGTTGTGGATGTGTGCCTCAAACTTGTTGTAAGGGTGCCGGCTACCACCTTTTGAAGGTTTCCGATATAGTGGAAGCGTGAATTGATCCCATTGGGGTGAGGTTCATCGGAGAACAAGGGAGGCCTCTCAGGGCGTTGGTAGTTTGATACCACCCCCTCTCCAAACGTAGACGTACTTCCCCTCAAAAGGAAGGAACTTGGGAAATAATCCTTGTGTCTCCGCGTGCTTCTACTTCTATCCTTTACCGCACCTTACTTGTATCTTGTTCTTGCTTAGTTAGTTGTGCTAGTGTGACATATAGGTAAATTCACCTTAGTTGCATATCTAGAGAATTTACCTTTTGTGTCAAACCCTAACTTGAAGAAGAGTAAAATTTGAAGTAGCACCTATTCACCCCCTTTAGGTGCCCATACGATCCTTTCAAGTAGCATGTCAATAAATGGTAGATTTGTGTTTCATTTTTTCACCAATCTTACACCAGAAGTTCTGGCTAAAATCACATGAGAAGAAAAGGTGTAGCATGTCCTCTGTTTCCTCATCACACAATACACATGTCTCAGATTCTACATAGAAGTTTTTCCTTTTCATAACATCTTTAGTATTTAGTCTATCCTAAACTTTGTAGTTTATTGTCACATAGTCCAACACATTTGCATCTTATTAGTAGTTATTATCAATATTCTTAATGATTTTTGGGATTTTCTAAACAATCCCTTCTCCCCTAGTTCTAACTTGGTCTAGCAAAATACCTTACGTTAGTATTTTTTGACTTTACTGGAGCTATGGGACTCCAAAAAATTCAAGGTTAGAGAGCATGTTTTGGAATTTTCAAGACTCGTGTAGCCGGCAAAGGGAGGTCACCAGAATCCCAACAGGCTGGGAAAGAGTTCCCATGGTGCGGTCTCCTACCCTGGTCGCGCTACCACCACTCGTTCTCATCTCATTGCTCGAATTCCATCAAGTCCACCGCCATACACTTCGCCTTGACCTAAAACCATCTATAAAAGGGTCCTCAATGACATATAAGAACACACGCAGGCGGAGATCGAAAACCACAAAATAGTGAGTCTGCAGGATGCTGTCAGAGCAAGATTGGAGGGGAACTGCTGCCGAAATCACCTTCGGTAGCCTCTACTCCTTCACCAACACCTCCTCATCGCTCTCCTCCATGAGAGGGGAGTAGTCGACCCCCTAGCCTATGGGTTTGTGGTGGTAACTTGATCCAATCTCTATATATGATCATTGTTGAAGTCCATATTGTGTGCCTTGCATGATTATGGATCTATCTATCTAATTCCTATGATGGATATTCTGGTATGAGATGTTACTTGTTATGAATTTACTCTTGTGTTGGGACTTTATGGTTTGTCATACTTTTGAGATACTTATACGATACATGTAATGGTTTCTATTCTTAATGTCTTGTTTACCCATGTAATGAGGTGCTTGACAACTCTAAGTGTACGTAGATGGGAGAGTTGCGGTAATAAGAACAACAAATAAATCATTGCACTAGTGTTTAGAGTATTTACCATTAAAGAGTATGATGTATGTAGTTAAGGGGTGGCCAAGTGACAAACGATATATGCGTTGAGTGACAGCAATGCAACACAACATCCTTTATCTGGGGTAAAAAGGGAGAAATATGATGTGGTGGAGTGACAATAACCACATGTTGGCATTACGAGGGGGACACAACAACACATATGTGTACTTCTTTCAACTATGTATTTTAGGACATGTACCCCGGGTGGAAAATGAGGCTGCCGACATGCTGTCGAAGCTCGGGTCAACCAGACAAGCAATTCCACCGGGTGTAGCATTAGAGCACCTCAAGAAACCATCCATCAGGCCATCCCCGGAATCCGAGTCAATCTACGTTCTGAAGGATACAAAATCCGGAGCTGTGCCCATGGACGTTGACACGGGAAGTGGTGCGCAAAACTCGGGGACTGCTTCGACAAACCCGAGGACTGCTTCGCAAAACCCGGGGACTGCTCAGCATGGTCCGGTTGAAGTTATGCCGGTGGATCAGATGGAGATAGACGGGGACGTGTTCCCCGTGCGGCCAATACCGGCTTGGGCACTGCCTATATTTTAATTCCTGAAGGATGGAACGTTACCCACTGAGGAGGTGTTGTCCAGGCAAACACAGAGGAGGGCAAAGGCCTACACGATCAATGTCCTCCAGCGGTGTGTTGACCCGGAAGAGAGGCTTGAAATCATCCGAGATATACATCAGGGGGAATGCGGGCATCACGCCTCATCCCGAGCCTTGGTACCAAAAGCTTTCCGACACGGATTCTACTGGCAAAATGCCTTAGAGCAAGCAGAACATCTGGTGAGAAAATGTAATGGTTGTCAGAGGTACGCTACCAAGACACATATGCCAATGTCGGAACTCAAGACCGTCCCAATCACTTGGCCATTTGCCGTATGGTGCTTGGATATGGTTGGCCCGTTCAAACCAGCAAGGGGAAATATGACGCACATTCTGGTAATGGTGGACAAGTTTATGAAGTGGATTGAGGTGAAGCCTATAAGAAAATGTGATGAAGCTACGGCCGTAACATTTCTCAAAGATATCATCTTGAGGTACGGTTACCCACGCAGTATCATAACTGATAATGGCACAAATTTTGCGGAAGGAGCTTTTGCTAGCTGCAGGATTTATCATGGAAGTTCTTTACCCGGATTGGCTGTCTAATCCGGTGCTGGTGGAAAAGAAGAAGGATGACCCGAACGTGGCAGTGGTTTGGCGTATGTGTATCAATTACACGAACCTGAATAAGGCGTGTCCAAAAGATCCGTTTCCACTGCCAAGAATAGATCAGGTCATAGACTCAACTGCTGGATGTGAATTGTTGTCATTCATTGATGCTTATTCTGGCTTCCACCAGATACCTCTGAATCCGGATGATCAAATAAAGACTGCGTTTATTACCCCATATGGGGCTTATTGCTATCGCACCATGCCGTTTGGTTTACGTAATGCAGGGGCAACGTACCAGAGGTGTATGCAAAAATGTTTGCACGACCAAATAGGTCAAAATGTACATGTGTACGTGGATGATGTGGTTATCAAGACCAAGGAAAGCAAAACGCTCCTTGACGATATCAGGCAAACGTTTGCAAACCTAAGAAGGTTCCGGACGAAACTTAACCCGGAAAAATGCACCTTCGGTGTCCCAGCTGGAAAATTGCTCGGTTTTCTCGTCTCCAGCCAAGGTATCGAGGTTAATCCAACCAAAATCTGGGCCATCGAACGAATGGAACTGCCTAAGTGTCTTAATGATGTTCAGAAGTTCACAGGTTGCCTGGCCTCGTTAAGTCGGTTTGTATGTCGGTTGGGAGAAAAGGCTTTGCCTCTTTACCAACTCATGAAAAAGTCGGATAAGTTCATTTGGACACCGCAGGCTGATGAAGCCTTCGCCCACCTAAAGAAAATGTTAGCCACGGCACCAGTGCTAGCTTCACCACTATCAAAGGAGCCAATGTTACTCTATATAGCCACAACCAACCGAGTTGTAAGTGCAGTGATAGTGGTGGAGCGCGATGAGGAAGGTAAGTCGGTGCAAAGGCCGGTGTATTATTTGAGCGAAGTGTTGTCAACCTCAAAGCAGAACTACCCAAATTATCAAAAAGTGGCATATGGCGTGTACATGGCCGTCAAGAAACTGAAGCACTACTTTGAGGAGCATCCCATCCGGGTCATATGTGAGGCCCCTATATCCGAGATAATGAGTAACAAGGATGCAAGTGGCAGAATTGCAAAATGGGCAATTGAGCTAGCTCCTTATGCTCCACAATATGGCAGGAGAGAAGCCATCAAGTCTCAAGCTGTGGCGGACTTTTTCGTGGACTGGGCCGAGGTGCAGTACGAACCACCGCTTCCTGATCCGAACTATTGGTGAATGCACTTTGACGGATCAAAAACCAAAACTGGGCTAGGTGCCGGAGTTGTACTCACGTCACCAAAGAAGGACCAGTTGAGATATGTGCTGCAGATCCACTTCACCGCATCAAACAATGTCGCTGAGTATGAAGCACTTGTGCATGGGCTCAAGGTAGCAAAAGAAATTAGAATACGTCGGATTATATGCTTTGGCGACTCGGATTTGGTGGTGCAGCAAGTGTCCGGAGTGTGGGACGCACTTGATCCAAACATGGCACTATACAGATTTCATGTGCAGAAGATTTCTGGTTACTTTGAGGGATGCGAATTTCATCATGTACCCCGGGTGGAAAATGAGGCTGCCGACATTCTGTCGAAGCTCGGGTCAACCAGACAAGCAATTCCACCGGGTGTAGCATTAGAGCACCTCAAGAAACCATCCATCAGGCCATCCCCGGAATCCGAGTCAATCTACGTTCCGGAGGATACAGAATCCGGAGCTGTGCCCATGGATGTTGACACGGGAAGTGGTGCGCAAAACTCGGGGAGTGCTTCGGCAAACCCGGGGACTGCTTCGCAAAACCCGGGGACTGCTCAGCATGGTCTGGTTGAAGTTATGCCGGTGGATCAGATGGAGATAGACGGGGACGTGTTCCCCGTGCGGCCAATACCGGCTTGGGCACTGCCTATATTTCAATTCCTGAAGGATGGAACGTTACCCACTGAGGAGGTGCATTCCAGGCAAACACAGAGGAGGGCAAAGGCCTACACGATCATCAATTCCGGGTTATACAAAAGAAGTGTGACCAATGTTCTCTAGCGGTGTGTTGACCCGGAAGAGGGGCTTGAAATCATCCGAGATATACATCAGAGGGAATGCGGGCATCACGCCTCATCCCGAGCCTTGGTAGCAAAAGCTTTCCGACACGGATTCTACTGGCCAAATGCCTTAGAGCAAGCAGAAGATCTGGTGAGAAAATGTAATGGTTGTCAGAGGTACGCTACCAAGACACATATGCCAATGTCGGAACTCAAGACCATCCCAATCACTTGGCCATTTGCCGTATGGTGCTTGGATATGGTTGGCTCGTTCAAACCAGCAAGGGGAAATATGACGCACATTCTGGTAATGGTGGACAAGTTTATGAAGTGGATTGAGGTGAAGCCTATAAGAAAATGTGATGGAGCTACGGCCGTAACATTTCTCAAAGATATCATCTTGAGGTACGGTTACCCATGCAGTATCATAACTGATAATGGCACAAATTTTGCGGAAGGAGCTTTTGCTCGTTTTTGCCGGGATAAGAGGATCTGGCTAGACGCAGCTTCGGTAGCTCACCCTGCATCGAACGGGCAAGTGGAAAGATCCAACGGATTAGTATTATCCGGGATAAAACCCCGGCTCATTGAGCCGCTGCAAAGATCAGCGAGGTGCTGGATAGAAGAACTACCAACGGTACTGTGGAGTTTAAGAACAACTCCGAATCGATCAACAGGCTATACGCCGTTCTTTCTGGTATATGGGGCAGAAGCTGTATTACCAGCCGACATAGAGCATGATTCGCCTAGGGTCACCCAATACACAGAAGCTGAAGTGCAAGAGGCCCGGCAAAATGATGTTGATCTGCTGGAAGAAGCGAGAGAACTGGCACTGTCCAGATCTGCCATATATCAGCAAAATCTCCGACGCTATCATAGCCGGAAAGTGTGCCCCCGAGTCTTTCGGGAAGGCGATCTGGTGCTCCGGTTGGTACAACGTACTACTGGAATGCATAAATTATCCCCCCCATGGGAAGGGCCGTTCATCGTGAGCAAAGCATTGCACAATGATTCTTACTATCTTATAGATGCAAAGCCACAGGAGAAGAACAAGGCGGACAGGTCCGGAGAGGAATCCAAGCGACCATGGAACATAGCTCTACTTCGGCCTTTCTACACCTAGCTAAGAAGTGTATGTATCCGGGTTATCTCATATGTCGGTATGTATGTCGGCAATGAGCTTATCAATGAAATGGTGGCACCTAGAGCAGTGACTTGGGGACTGCCTTAATAATGTTTGTTATTTTCTGCGCGCCAGCTGGAGTAAGTTATTCTCCTTAATTCGGATTAGTAATGTGTGAGCACCAAAAACCCAACTCTTCGACTTGCTGCTGTCCAACAAGAATTGGCTTCATGGCAAGCAAGAGAACAAGTTTGGAATTGCGTAGCACATGAAAAACGACTAAGGAAAAGAATTTATTCGAGCTGATGTTTATGTTTCGGACTAACCCCGTATTCATTTTCCAATTGTTATATAGTTTTATTTTTGAGCTAAGTCTAAAAGTTTCCCAGTATTGTTAAGACAATTTTTTAGGCTTGGATTCGTAAGTTGTAAAACCGAATCAAGGTAGACATGATCCGAGCCAAAAGATTGAACGAACAAGAAAAGGAAACTCGGGGACTACGCCCAAGTTAATCCGGCATAAGTACTCAGTAGCAAAATATCACATGTGTTTGGAATACAATTCCACCCGGCATACCGGGGATCTCATAAATTTTCAAGTGTTTTTTCTTAACGAGCAGCGAGAGGAAGTTCAGCATCATCGTCGCTCTCTTCGATATCCGAGGCAGTGTCCTCTTCGTCTTCACCCGAATCATCTTCAACGTTTTCAACTTCCTCTTCGCCCGTGACTTCCAGGAAGCTCGGACCCTCAGTCCATTCATGAATGGGGGCATATTCGATGAGGCTGTGGGCGCAAGCCTGGCGCCGAGCTACCCACTCCGGGTCATCTGTCCATTTGGATCCGGTGCGCAGGCGTGTGAGGAGGCTGAGATCTATCTTCTCATACCACGCCAATATGTGGTGAAGGATGGTATCGGCTGCAGCACGTCCAGCGGACTCTCGCCAGAGGTCAAGCTGGGTCTCGATTTCCGAAAGTTTTTCAGCGAGCTGTGTGACTCTCTCCGGAGCATCATCGGTGGGCCAGAAGGCGTTGAAGACTCGGACTGCAACATCGAGGAGGTCCCTGCCGTAGTTCTTGATGATTTCCACGCAAGACGACAGGCTGACCAACAGGTCCTCCATGTCAAAGGGAATGCTCTCACCCTCGGGAGCGACCGGAGTACCCCTTTCTCGGCGGAAATTGGCGACAGCAGTTGAAAAAAGGCAAAGGACAAAGTTGAAAAAACAAGGCATATGAAGTAACCCAGAGAAATAAGGCGGATAAAGGAAAAGAAATTACGTGAGATGTGACTGTGAATCCGGGTCAATTCCTTGATGCAAGCTTCACGCCTCTTCCGAAGCTGCTCGAGCTCAGCATTTGCCGACTCAAGTTTGACCTCGGCTTCCTGAAGAAGCTCACTGTCCTTAGCATTTTGGAGTTTGAGGCGCTCGCGTTCTTCGGTGTAGTCCTGGCCAGCCTTTTTTAGCTTGGTTTGGTGTTGTGCCTTCATTTTAGCCATCTCAACCTTGAGCTTGGCTATCTCATCATCTTTGGTCCGGAGGAGGGCGAGCTCATCATCTTTCTTCTTTAGTTCGGCTTGGTGCTGCCCTGCTTGTTCGAGAAAATGTAGCATCACGTCAGGCACATGCACACTATCTTCAAGCGATGCTGAAATAGTGCGTTGGCCCGGCAGTGCCGAGGAATGAATGTTTGCCGAGCCAAGGAGGAAAGCCGATGGAAACCACGGTAAAGACAGACAAGAAGGACGTACCCTTGATCTGCTCCAAGTTCTTCCGCATTATCTTGTTTTCAGCTTCCACCCCAGCTGCGGAAACCGAACAATCAGATTAGTTCGGCAAACAAAGTTGAAGAAAGTTGAGGAAAGGATGAGAAAGAAATTTACCCCTTTTCTCATACTCCGCGATGAGTGCAGCCTGTTTCGTGTGAAGATTCTTGTGTGTATCCAGCAAGTGTTGGAATTCGGCACTCCGGCGGTTGGTGGTCACCTAAAAGATATACAGAAACTTAAGTCAGCCTAGTGCATATTCGACGTGTACTAAAATCCGGGCCAAGTGGAACTTAACCCGGCTCTAGGTGTGTGCATGTTCGACGTGTACTAAAATCCGGGCCAAGTGGAACTTAACCCGGCTCTAGGTGTGTGCATGTTCGAAGTATACTAAAATCCGGGCCAAGTGGAACTTAACCCGGCTCTAGGTGTGTGCATGTTCGAAGTGTACTAAAATCCGGGCCAAGTGGAACTTAACCCGACTCTAGGTGTGTGCATGTTCGAAGTGTACTAAAATCCGGGCCAAGTGGAACTTAACCCGGCTCTAGGTGTGTGCATATTCGAAGTTATCATGGAGCTATGTTAGTTCTATAAAAGAGCATCCAGTCGAGTAACAAGTTACTCCCTCGGAGGCTCGGGGACTAATGGTTATTATCTACAATTTGCAAAGGAGAAACAAAGTACCTCCATCATTCGTCCAGCGAGGTTAATGGCCTTTGCGGCAGTATTCATCTGAGCGGAAAACTCGGCGGGGCCGAACTTTTCCGAGAGATCAGATTCCTGGACTACCTCAGCCTTGTTCCAATTCATAACAAATTCCATCAGGCTCGGAGGATACCGTTCACCCGTGGGCATATGGGGCGTCACCAAGCCTTTTGCATGTGCTTCCTTCCTCTCCACCAAGGCAAGGGCGGGGCTGGTGTGCAAAACCAACTGCTGTGCTTCGGTTGGCTCGGCAGGCGCGTCCTTTGCCGCTGATGTCTTCTTGGGGAGCATTGACACAAGGGTGCGCTGCCCGGACTCGACGACAGTAGGCTTGGTAGCGTCTAGAGCTTTCTTGCTTTTGGCTTGCTGAGTGGAGGAAGCTGTGACGGCAGTTTTCCCGTGCCAAGGTTGAGAGGACTCGGAAGATGCAGAGGAACTAGGTGCTGGTACTCTCGCTGCTGGGCTTGGTGTCGGCACTGAAGTTTTCGCTGCCGGAGTTGATGCTGATGCCGAGGTTGGAGTTGGTGCTGGTCTGCTTGCTGGTACGGGAATTGGTGCTAGGGCCGAAGTAGCCTCGGTGGCTGCTGGTTGAGGTGTTGTCGAGGCGGTGGATGCTGTTGCTCCGGCTAGGCCGGTCTCCCCCACTCCAAGGTTACCCTCCTCATGCCGAGGTGGAGCTGAACCCGGAGCGGCCGCAGAACCCTCTGGGATAGGGCTCAGCGGGTGTGACTCGTCGTCACGACGGGGAGAAGGGCTAGGTCGGAGAGGGGAAGAGATACTAGATCCACTTTGAGGGACCTCCACCGGAGCACTGTGAAATCAAATAACGTCAGAAGAAAAATTACGACGAAGTGAGGAAGAACGAGTTACAGAAGAAAAAAGGACTTACGCATCCGAAGTTTCGGCCGCTTTGGGTTTCTGAGCCCTTCGTGCTGGGGCCTTGCCTGCTGGTTTGGGGGCAGTCTTGTCCCCAGACTTCTTTCGCCTTTTAACGGGCTGAGACGGTCCGGAGGAAGAACTCGAAGAAGCCCCATGTTTCTTCTTCGTTGCCACCAGAACAGGCTCGCCCGTAGCGAGAGGGGGATCCTCGTGAATATGACCGCCGGGGTGAGCTGATGGCGGAAAAGCAAAAGAAAGGGGGACAACCTCAAAAGGTTCAATCACCTCGATTTCCGAGTCATCTTCATCATCGGGCCAATCTCTAATAGAAGAGGTTTTACCCGTGGGTCGTTTCGTGGCGTCGGTCATAGGGAGGAACATCTCCTGGTCCGGCTCTTCCTCATCCGAAGTCTCCCGGTCCGGCGCCCACTTGAGGGACGGATCGGTGCCATCCTCAAGGGTCTGTTGAAGGAATTGGTGAGGAAAAGAGCGAACAAAAGAGTCAAAAATTGCAACAATAACTGACATGTAATTAGTCCGGGTTAAGTTTGCAGCATGAAACTTACCATGGGAGGAAGCCGGTCACGGCAGAAATGCTCAATCCCCCAAGACCAATCAGTGGAAAAATCCTTGTGAGTGGTGAAGAGAGCCTTAACCCGGCGATAAATCTCCGAGTTGGTCAGCTCGAAGGATGAGGTCCGGTTAGGATCGCGGCCGTAGCTCATGTGGCACACCTTGTGGGTGCGCTTCTGGAGGGGTGAGATTCGGTTACGCACAAAGGTGATCATGGCATCCTCGTTGCATAGCCGAGCCCCTTTAGTTCCGCGAACCTTTTGCTCACTTGGTTGGCCAAGGCTGTGGGCTTCTTGGGGATCACAACCCATAGGTCCGGGTTAGGTGGACCCGGAGTGTAGGGAAGCAACCGGATCAAATCTTCGGTGCCCGTGCTCCGGACATAGAAGAAGGTCCGGGCCCATCCTTTGCAGGACTCTAGCCTGGTGACCCGGGGAAAAACAGAAAATCGCCGG
The DNA here is from genome assembly GCA_910589775.1 of Avena eriantha. Lineage (NCBI taxonomy): Eukaryota > Viridiplantae > Streptophyta > Magnoliopsida > Poales > Poaceae > Avena > Avena eriantha. Next base: position 51,051,924 of record OU342745.1, read on the forward strand.
ACTCAATATGGAGGCCGCTCCAAATTAAGTGAGCCGCTTGTCCTCCGGATCAGCGTGGATGTTGGGAATGACGTTGCGACGAAGGCCAAAGAACCGGATCCATAGCTCTTTCGTGGGCCATAGTCCGGCGTAGCCTTCGATCGTAGAAGCAAAGGCAGAAAGAGAGGTGATGGCGTTGGCTGGAAGGTGGTGTGGTTGGAGTTGGAACGTACCGAGCGAGTCCTGGAAAAAGTCACTCACCGGCAAGCCGAAGCCCCGTTGGAAATGAGACAGAAACACGATGAACTCGCCCGGATTGGGTGAGGGGGCCAGTTCGTTGGAAGGAAGACGCGCGCCGACGCCGGCAGGGATGCGCCTGGTCTGGTAGAGCCAGTCCAGGTCATCGTGGCAGACCCAGGAGCCAGCCCACGCGCCGCGGTCCGCCGCCGCGGCGTCCTCTTCCATCTCCTGCTCAGCAACAATGAGTTCCTCTTCAGTCATCTGGTCCTCGAGGCCCTCGCTGGCACTAGAAGCGGCGGGGGACAGTGGCCGGGACTGGCGCGGACCCGTGGCGAGAAATTCGTGTCGCGGTGGCGGCGACGCGGAGGTGCGACGAAGAAGCACGCCGGCGACGCTGCTTTTTGGCGATGTTGGCGGCGGCGCGGTTGCGAGGAAGAGGAAGAAGAATAGCAGCAGGCAGAGGGGTGCGGAGGGGGGAAATCCTAAGGGACGCACCCCTCCGCTATTTAACCACTCCCGTCAGGGGTGAGTGGGAGCGCACCCTGTGGACCGGCCACACGCTGTGGCCGTGTATCACCCGTCCGGGCTAATCAGTGAGGAGCCACACGGAGGGCCACAGGGCGGAGAAAGTCCTATGACGTGACGCGCTGATGCGGTAAACGAGGAGGCAGGCGTGACGTGACCCGCACACAGTGATAACTGACAATTACTGCGGCGGTTACTGTACCGTCCCTTAAAATAAGATGACATAATGATTACCCTTCACATGGGATAGCGTACAAGAGAAGGAAGCAAGACCCGGATGGAACTGTGGTAACCCGGCCGGCAAGTGAAAACTTGAAATGTGCGAAGGGAACGTAAATCCAAGCAGTCCGAGGTACAGAGGTAACTCGGCAATAATGACCGGGGCACAAGATTGAACCTGGTGTGGCCTTAGCGGCTGAGGTAACTAAGACCGCACCAGCTTCGGGGACTAATGTTGGGGGGATACCCCCGGGTAGGGTCACGCCGGGGTATAAAGGCCGAGTTAGCCGAGGTTCGGCAAGGCCAAAGCAGATGCTGGCCGGGTCACCTCAAGGCAGACCGAATCACGGGGTAATCCGGACCTGGGGGTGTTCGCCTAACATTGTCTCATCCGACTTAAGTAGTAAGTCGGAAGTGAATGTTTTACCTGTATGCAGGAACGGGTGTGGCCGGATGAACCATCATCCGGGTCATAGCAAGCTTCTAGGAGAAGGAAGGAATCTCGCTGGTCAAAAGGAGCCCCGGTACGCACTGCCTGAGCGAAGCGAGCAAGGACAGGACCAACGGGGCGTGGCCGACAAGCGTGACGACGCTCGTGTTGGCTGACGAGGGCGCCGTCAGAGGCTCACGTAGCTAAAGCATGTGTGACGCGGGGGGAAAAGCACCTCGGTCGGCTTACCACTTTGGTAGGAGGCATATTCTTAGGAATATGCCTCCACGTATGCCCTAGGCCGAAACCGAGCCTCCCCTATAAAAGGGGGGCTAGGGCTTCTGTTGAAGGGGTTGGTCTCTCTACGATTCTGTTTAGGTCAAGGGTTTCTGGTGAGATTTGTGGGTGAGAGTAAGAGAGTTCCTTCTTCCTCCTCTCGCCAATACAGCTCTAGGAGCACTTGTAACCTTGGAAGTAAATCAATACAAGCTCTTGTGTGGAGAATCACTTCACTATCCCTCCCTGGATTCCCCTAGCGAGTATTAGTCCCCACCTTTAGCCTATACATGGCATCTGCCGTGACACCACCACGACAGAGAGGCACTATTTCCTCCCATTCAAGAGCTTGACCATTCTTAAGCAGCTTATACCATTCCTCAGCTCTTCCTTTCAGTGATAATGAGAATAACTTCTTCTTAACTTGACCTGTAGTAATACATGCACACTTGAACAACCCACATAATTCGTGTATAAAGAGCAAATGATCACCGGGATGGACAGTTCCATCCCCAACATAGTAGTTATCCATAACACGATCAATAATTCTCGTAGGTATTTTAAAAGTATCATTCTCAGCAGGTGGTGGTTCATCTAGTACCTTAGCAGTGGTAGTAGCATTACGAAATAAGAAACTCAGCGAATTATCCATATTGAAAATAAAGCAACTAACAGAAATAAACAATACTCACAGTAGAAGTTTCCTTTACCAGTTCCACTCTCCAATAGCACTTCACTCCCCAGCAACGGCGCCAGAAAATAGTCTTGGTGACCCACAAGTTAGGGGGTGTATCGCAGTATTTTCGATAAGTAATCGTGTCGAACCCAACGAGGAGCAGAAGGTGCTGGCTATTGGTATGGATCAGGAATTCTCTGCAAATACTTAGCAAACGGATTTTTAGGTTTTTTTTATAACGCAGGTAAATAAAGTACGAGCAAATTAAAGACAATAAGAATAAATGCAGCAAGTGGCCCAATCCTTTATTCTGGAAAGGACAAGCCGATTGTATTACTTAAGATGACCAAATGTTCTCGAGGACACATGGGAATTCTGCCAAGTGCTTTCGCTTCATATAGTTGATTAATCTTCTTTAGTTTGTTAAGTGTTGTGTGGGTGAACCTGTGCTAATGTACCGACCTTCCTAGGACTAATACATACTTGTGATTATACCCCTTACAAACATCCGTAAGTACAATAAAGTAATTAAGGTATAAACCTAACCACAGCTTTAAACTCTAAGACCCTGACGTCCCTTGTGCAATGGTTTCCTAACGGGGGTTCAGGTTTCTGTCACTCCGGCAACCCCTACGATTAGTAGCCAAATACACAATGTATTCCCCTAGGCCCATATAGGTGAAGTGTCATGTAGTCGGCGTTCACATGAAACCACTAGAAGAAGTACACCACAATTTAAATATCAAACTATTGAATCTTTCTCAACACAATTCCACTACTAACAACATGACTTCTCCCATGTCCTCAAGAACAAAATGAACTACTCACAAGACATCATATGGATCATGATCAGAGATGGAATAATGATGTATAACAATCTAAACATAAACAATAATTCAATGGTTCCACTCAATAGCATCAACTACAAAGAGTAATCAACACCGGGAAAGTTTCCCCTAAGAATATTATGCAAGATTCAACCCAATTGTTACAGTGGTATGGAGGTGGTGATGATGGTGCTGGTGGAGATGATGATGATGATGATGATTTCGATGAAGTCCAGCTTGATGGTGGTGTTGATGGCGACGATCTCCTCTCTCCAGGAAGGAATTCCCCCAGCAAAAATCTGTCTGCCGGAGAGATCCTTCTCTCTCGGTTATTTCCGCCCCGCAAAGGTGGCAAAATCTTTCTGTGGTCACTCCCCTGGTATTAGGGTTCCGTGGAGATAATATACGCCATAGGGGAGAGCCAGGGGTGGACCAGGGCAGCCACACCACCTGGTGGCGTGGCCTAGGGTGGCCCGCGCCAGGGGTGGTGTGGGCCCCCTGTGGCCCATCTCCACTCCTCCTTCTGGTAGCCTTCGTCTTCTAGAAAAATAGGATTTTCCATATATTTTCCCGGATTTTCCGATCTTCGCAGAGGTGGCAAATTTTCCGCCTTAGCCTTCGTCTATTCTTGTAGACAGTTGTTGGGCCTCCAAGTACAGAGGTTTGTAGAACAGCAGCAAGTTTTCCCTTAAGTGGATCACCCAAGGTTTATCAAACTCAGGGAGGAAATGGTCAAAGGTATTCCCTCTCAAGCAACCCTGCAATCAAGATACAAGAAGTCTCTTGTGTCCCCAACACACCTAATACACTTGTCAGGTGTATAGGTGCACTAGTTCGGCGAAGAGATAGTAAAATACAAGTGGTATGGATAATTATAAGTGGTAACAGTGCTAGAAAATAACTTGATGGCGTGGAAGAGACTAAAGTAAAACTGAAATAAAGATGGAAGCAAGCAAACATGTAACAGATCTAGTAGAAAACGGTGTTTCAGTGCTTAGAAACAAGGCCTAGGGATCATACTTTTCACTAGTGAACACTCTCATATAAATATATTCTTCTTTATGATACTACGCTGAACTACTCTCCGGTTGGACACTCTAATCCATGGTAGGGCTATAACAGCACACCTCAAAGTAAGCCTTTCCCATCTAGAAAACCCCACACTGTCACCTTGAGCTCTAGATGAGTCCAACAAACACCAGAATTTCATAAAGACATCCAACTCCAAATATAACTCATAACAAGTATTTATAATCTCTAGCCTAAGTGCCACCATGGTGAGCACGCTGTAACTTTCACACACATGGGGAGAGCAGAGATTCATTAAAGCACTTGAGTAGCAGAATAGATCTATAGATTACAAGCTCATGATCACAATATGATCATGCATAGAGAGAGAGATGAACACATAGCTACCGGTAGAACCCTTAGCCTCGAGAGAGAACTACTCCCTCCTCATCATGGGAATCGGCAATGGTGATGGAGATGGCGATGGAGATGGCTTCGGGGGCACTTCCCCGTCCTGTCAGGGTGCCGAAACAGAGACTTTCTGTCCCCCGAATCTCCCCTTCGGTGGCGGCGACGTGGCAGAACTTTTCGTGGCTGGAGGCTTGACTATTTAGGGTTTATGCCTCGGGAGGCTTCTTATAGGCCAGAGGGCAAGGTCGATGGAGTGCTAGGGGGCCCACACCACCTGGTGGCGCGGGTAGGGCTAGCCCGCGCCTGGGGGGTGGCCAGGCCCTGGCCCTCCTCCGTCCTGTATTCTGGCTCCGTGAGTCTTCCGGTAAAATAGGAACTTTGGCTTTTATCCCGTCCAATTCTGAGAATATTCATTTTCTGACTTTCCTAGAACCAAAAACAGCAGAAAACAGGCAACTGGCACTGTGGCATCTTGTTAATAGGTTAGTCCAAGAAATCATATGAAAACTACTCCAAAGTTGGAACAAAACACAAGAAAGTAGATAAAACCAAGCATGGAACATCAAAAATTATAGATACATTTGCAATGTATCAACATCCCCAAGCTTAACTCCTACTCGTCCTCGAGTAGGTAAGTGATAAAAAGAAAGAATAATTTTTGAGGTGACATGAACCATCAAAGACTTGATCAAAGTATTTGTAAAACATTCAAAGCTGGGATCATAGTACGTCAATCATAACATGAAAGACAAAGTTCTAGCAATAAGACAAAGAAACTATGATGCAACATGAAAAGGCACAAACAAAAGATTCATGAATAACAATGCTTTGCAAGACGTTTGTTTGTTTCACATAAAGAAAACATAGCATAATAGTATTCAGCTTGTCCCTCAATAGAGTAGCAAATATAAATGCATAGGACACCTTCAAAGTTCATAAGAGTGACTAGATACAATAGTTTAAAACAAGCAATATCAAGTGATGCATCAATCAACTAGTCTTGGGACAATGCACATAGAACTAAGAATGGCCACTATGCTCTCAAAGTAGGTGCGTAAAGATAGAAGGTGGAGACTCAATATAATGGTGGAAGAAAGGCCTCCATAGAAGGAAGTAGGGATTCAAGTCTCATAAAGAGCTTCCAAAAATTATGGTACTTATAGCTTTCAGCTCTCATTGCCCCTATCATAAGCATCTTGAAGTGATTAAGGTTAAAGTGAACAAACTATGGTGTACATGCTTGGCGAAGTATAAGTTAGAAATCTCATGTCCCTTGAATACGAGGGCCGCTCCTCATGCTACTCAAGTTTAGTCACCAGTAAGTTCTTGTCATCGTAAGTACATGTGTATCATAGAGAACCGCCAACGGGGTACCCCTTGCCCGATGATACGGAAGAATCGCCATATCAAAATGACAAGGCAAGTAGACAACGAGCATCTCAGCATTCTTCTAATTTACCATGGTAATTTGGTGCTTTTTTCTCTCTTTCCTCTTTTCATATTATCTTTTTTTTCTTTCTCTTTTTCTCTTTTTTCTCAATATAGGACTTCTTTTTCTATAAGAAGAATGCTTCATAGACAGCTCATTATGGTTACGTTGCAGGTTTCCACCATGTCAGCATGGATTAGACCAGCGGCCCAGGCGTTTCTCTAACACATATACATAACTCCATGGACTTACAAGCTCCCCTTTCATTTCACACCGACGACATCCATATACAAAAGAGCATGATATCAACTAGGTACAAGTACCAAGTGCAATGTTGAAAGCGTTCCCCATGAAAGCATGGTTCTGCTAATTCCCAACAAATAAGTGCAAGCATATACAACATAGAAGACACAATGGTTCAAGTTTATTAAGGGCAAGAAAAGTAAAGTGTGCCATCAAGTTCGTGAGAGCTTTAATCACTAGTTTTCTCATAACAAGTTTAATTTGGAAGGTAAACAAAAGCATGAATATACTTGGAATAGCATAAGCTAATAGGTAGGTATGGTGGACTCTTTGGAATAACTTGGTTTAGGGAGTTGGATGCATGAGTGGAACTCATACTTTGTTGTGGAGGCTAGCAAATGACTGGGAGCGACAAACTAAGAGAGCAATAATGGCCATAATCATGCAGAGCGACAAAACATCATTGATCAAATCATAAAGTGATACTGCAAGTTGAAAACTAAAGGATCATAAAGGCTATGGTGACTTTGGATAGTCATAACATGGTGTGAGCATGTGCCAAGTCAACCCAAATAAAGCATCAAAGGAGAATACCACTATACTATGCTTTAATATGCTAAAACAACACATGATTCATCCAAGGCACATTAAGCAATCTCAATTGTTTATAACAAGTCATGCTACAGCAAAGAATACTAAGCATAAAGCCAAAACAATACCAAGCATGGCATGACAAAGCATCGGCCACAGTCAAAAACAAGCTCTCTTTACCACTTAAGCACGAGCTTTCCTACTCTTTTCCAATCCAAACCAAACTATTTGAAACAACTCACAAAGATGATAATAAATAAAGATCAGTGAGCTTGTCTCACAAATCCAGAAAGAAGAACTAAAAATTTCTAAGCTGGAAGCACGAGAAAACTAGGGCTAAACATGGTGCTAGCAAAAGAGAACACTCACAGAACAATAAGAATGAAAACTAGAGTGTTCTAGGCAATGAAAACGGAGCGTGTCTCTCTCCAAAAGAAGTGTGTTGGGATCCAACCAACTTATTCAAGAAAACTAAGCAAACCAAGCAAACTAAAAATAAAAACGAAAACAAAGACGCTCCAAGAACAACACAACTGTGCATTAAACAATAAAAATGAAGCGTTTGGAAGAAACCTGAGATTTTTATTGATGAAGAAGGGGATGCCTTGGGCATCCCCAAGCTTTGATGCTTGTACTTCTTGGATATTTTTGGGGTGACACGCATGGCATCCCCAAGCTTGAGCTTTAGTCCATCCTTCATCTCATTACTCATTCCTTCCATACACCTGAAATTTTTCCTTCATATAAAACTTCACACAATCTTTATTAGCAACATTAGTGCACTTAAGATAAATAAGTCTTAAGGTTAAGTTCTAACACCAAATAAACTTCCATTAGAACACTATCTACTGTAGCACTTCCCTCAAAAAGCTCAATTCCCCAAAAGAACTCAAGAAGGAACCAACAAGAAGCAAATGCAGAAAATGGCAGAAATCTGTCAAAACAGACCAGCAGGTAAAGACGAATTTTTTCGAACACCTTCTGTTACTCAAATAGAAAAGTGTTGAACTAACGAAAGTTAGATAACAACCTGGGGAAGAAGCACAAAACTTCACGCCTCAAATGGACGTACAGAGATTTTACACGAATTTTTACGGTGAAGCACAGAAATCTGTTTCGGGACAGCAACTTTCCCAATCATTACTTCTCTCTCATTAGAGGTTATTCTTGGCACAAAAAGCAAATAAAAAGGATAAGGAGCGGTTATTACAGAGGTAATAACTTCCAAGACTCATCTAAAACTTTTGGGTTATCTCCCAATAAGTACTTTTCTTTAATGCCTTTAAGTTAGGCATGATAGTTTGAGCCTCCAAGCACTTCTATTCTTGTAGACAGTTGTTGGGCCTCCAAGTGCAGAGGTTTGTAGAACAGCAGCAAGTTTTCCCTTAAGCGGATCACCCAAGGTTTATCGAACTCAGGGAGGAAGTGGTCAAAGGTATTCCCTCTCAAGCAACCCTGCAATCAAGATACAAGAAGTCTCTTGTGTCCCCAACACACCTAATACACTTGTCAGGTGTATAGGTGCACTAGTACGGCGAAGAGATAGTGAAATACAAGTGGTATGGATAATTATAAGTGGTAACGGTGCTAGAAAATAACTTGATGGCATGGAAGAGACTAAAGTAAAACTGAAATAAAGATGGAAGCAAGCAAACATGTAACAGATCTAGTAGAAAACGATGTTTCAGTGCTTAGAAACAAGGCCTAGGGATCATACTTTCACTAGTGAACACTCTCATATAAATATATTCTTCTTTATGATACTACGCTGAACTACTCTCCGGTTGGACACTCTAATCCATGGTAGGGCTATAACAGCACACCTCAAAGTAAGCCTTTCCCATCTAGAAAACCCCACACTGTCACCTTGAGCTCTAGATGAGTCCAACAAACACCAGAATTTCATAAAGACATCCAACTCCAAATATAACTCATAGCAAGTATTTATAATCTCTAGCCTAAGTGCCACCATGGTGAGCACGCTGTCACTTTCACACACATGGGGAGAGCAGAGATTCATTAAAGCACTTGAGTAGCAGAATAGATCTATAGATTACAAGCTCATGATCACAATATGATCATGCATAGAGAGAGAGATGAACACATAGCTACCGGTAGAACCCTTAGCCTCGAGAGAGAACTACTCCCTCCTCATCATGGGAATAGGCAATGGTGATGGAGATGGCGATGGAGATGGCTCCGGGGGCACTTCCCCGTCCTGTCAGGGTGCCGAAACAGAGACTTTCTGTCCCCCGAATCTCCCCTTCAGTGGCGGCGACGTGGCAGAACTTTTCGTGGCTGGAGGCTTGACTATTTAGGGTTTATGCCTCGGGAGGCTTCTTATAGGCCAGAGGGCAAGGTCGGTGGAGTGCCAGGGGGCCCACACCACCTGGTGGCGCGGGTAGGGCTAGCCCGCGCCTGGGGGGTGGCCAGGCCCTGGCCCTCCTCCGTCCCGTATTCTGGCTCCGTGAGTCTTCCGGTAAAATAGGAACTTTGGCTTTTGTCCCGTCCAATTCTGAGAATATTCATTTTCTGACTTTCCTGGAACAAAAAACAGCAGAAAACAGGCAACTGGCACTGTGGCATCTTGTTAATAGGTTAGTCCAAGAAATGATATGAAAACTACTCCAAAGTTGGAACAAAACACAAGAAAGTAGATAAAACCAAGCATGGAACATCAAAAATTATAGATACATTTGCAATGTATCAGGTATCCTATTGAATATGCTTTTATGAGTGTTTTTTTGTAAGGGCAACTCCAACGGGCCACCGCATTTGGGACAACCATTTTGTCTGATTCGGTCTATTTGTGGCGGCCGTAGATAGCTACGAAGCCCATGTCCTCGTCTAATCCATTTGCGGGTGGTTGTGCACCCAACGACTACCCGAAAAAAGTGCACATGAAAAAAGAGTGAAGAAACTATAATTTACAATATATATTACATTTAGGCACATTATACAACTAAAAAATAAAAATATATATAGATAATGAGGACCTAGTCCTCTTGTGGTGGTTGTGGCAGTGGGCGGCCTAGTCCTCCTCTATGATTATGAGAACCTGCGTCGGTGGCCAAACCCTATCGCCGAAGGCAGAGGCAGTAGTGGCTCAGTAGGTGCAGTCATCGGCGGTGCAGCCGCCATTTGCGTGGACTCCTCCATGGATTCACGGAGGCCATTCCACTTGGCCTCCTCCTCCTGTTGGGATATCTCAATGGCGGCGACGAGATGCTCCTCCTCCATCATCTCGTGGTCCTCCGCCAGGTAGTCTTCTGCAGGTCTGTCGCCTACTCCTCCTTGATGTAGCAAATGTCGGGAGGAAACATTGGGGGAAGGTTCATGTATTGCGTGGTCGCACCATGGTACTTCGACCAGTCCAACCAACCATGCTCTAGGGTAGGGAACACATACCCAACCCAGTCCCCTGGCTGCGGCTCGAAGGCTGAGTAGTCCTCCTCCGGCAGTGATGGAGACAGGTCCTCCACTGACTCGTTGGCCTCATAGTCCTTGTCATCGTTTTCAAGACCCTCTAGGAGGGCCTTGATGGACTGCCTTCGAGCGTTGTTCTCGGCCTTGAACTACAGCGCCCACATCATCGATAGCGTACGTGGGGTCCTTCCGCATATCTAGCGGGAGTAAGGCCCGGTACCGGAGGATCACGCATCGGCGGGATGGGACGGTTGCCAGAATGGAGGGCACCGGCACACGCGCCTGGTTTAGATGCCACTCATGGGGGTAGGTATACATCTGGCCATGGCAGCGGTGCCCCCTCCTCAACGAACTTCCATGCACCTCCACCTCGACATACACCTCACGCTCGGACCGGGGATGTAGAGGTAGGCACGGTGGCCTCAACACCGTAAGCGTAGGTGGCGACACGAAAAAACGGCAACCGCCACCTCTGCTGGAGGACCCTGCCTCATGGTTGTTGCGAGTGGGGCGACCAAACTAGCCCATGCCACCTTCCTTCACCGTTGGATCCCTAGGGTTTAACTAGGGTTTTCTGTGCGCACGTGGGGGTGGAAGCTTCTAGTTGGGACGAGAGTAAGGATATTTACGGTGGGTGGATGATGCTACTCCCCATTAAAAAGGACCAGGACCATGCCACTTCCACTCTAACACAGATGCGTGGACCCCACGACAACCACTAGAGGACACGCTTGGATATGCCGGCCGTTCACGTCCCCGCAAAGACAACTTAAATTTCGGCTAGAAATGGGGGTCAAACCGATAGATTTAGGGCGGTGTCTCGTTGGACCAAAAACTCCGTCGGATATGCCGACCGTTCGCGTCCCTCTACCCGACCGGACAAACTTCGCTGGGATCGGTCTGTATGCAGGACACCATTGGAGTTTCCCCAAGGAACCACATTTGGTCATCCATTTTACCAAAAAGTGGAAACTAAGGAAAACACAAAATTCACAATGTCACTTCAAACGATCAACTGGAGCATCGGAGGCCATCGATTTGTATCCTCATAGGCACCATAACTTGGCACGCCCCTCCTACAATGCAATGCTAGGAAAGCAGTATATCATGCCCCGGTACCTTGGGAGATGTGGGCCTGAGATCCATGGGCCACGGGCTGGTGATCATGGGCTAGCACTGCCAATGGATGACAACCAAAGAGATAAGCCACACATGAAGAAGGGCATTGAAGAATTGAACTCACTCTGGGTTTCTCCTGTTCCTCTCTCTGTCGTCCCCTACCTCTCCGTTGACCGCTCTCCACAAGCGATGATATCCTCTGATGGCCGCTCTCCACAAGAATGTTATCCTACTCCTCACACGGGTGACCTCCGGCAAGATCGAGGTATTACACGGAAGTGTGACAGCAAGAACGGCGAGAGAACAGAGAAGCAATGATAGGATCAGAGGAAGAAGGAATGGCATGGGCCCCTTCTCCTCCTCCTAGAAGAAGAAACAAACATTGATTGGGTAATGTCTCGTGCGGGTGACTGATGGCCCAAAATATATCGAGCTTGTTGGGGAACCCCAAGAGGAAGGTATGATGAGCACAGCAGCAAGTTTTCCCTCAGTATGAAACCAAGGTTTAATCGAACCAGTAGGAGCAAGGAAACACCCCAAATGTGTTGCTAGCTGAGCCTTGGCAGGGCGCACTACCGGTGCTAGTAGCAACGTGGAGACCTACACAACACAACCACATAACTTTGTCCCCAACTTGCGATGAGGTTGTCAATCTCACCGGTTTTGCTGAAAACAAAGGATTAAACGTATCGAATGGAAGAAAGTAATAGTTTGCAGAAAGTAAACACAAAGTAGTAAACAGTTTGTAGATTGATAGTAAAATAAAGGACCGGGGTCCATAGTTCACTAGAGGTGGCTCTCCTTAAGATAGATAACATGCTGGGTGAACAAATTACAGCGGGGAAATTGACAAACATCAAGAAAGCATACAAGCATATACTACTCATCTTGACTCCTTTGAGATTCAATTGGGCATTACAACATTATACATAGACTGCCATCCAACTGCATCTATGACTAATAATCCACCTTCAGGTAATCATCCGAATCCCGTCCAGTATTAAGTTGCAAGCAACGGATAATTGCATTACGAATTGCGTGTAAAGTAAATAATACGATTGTTCTATGAACAAAGGATTGTTGTTTTATCCCTAGTAGCAACAACACATCTAGTACCTTAGAGATTTCTGTCACTTCCCCAGATTACCAGAGGCATGAACCCACTATCGACCATAAATACTACCTCTTCGAGTTGCTAGCATCTACTTGGCCAAGATAGCTACTAACAACGGAAAGCATGCAACATCACAAATAACAAAGACATGATAGAATCAATAATCAATCTGAAATAGCATCTCAATATCCATCGGATCCCTGCAAACACAACATATATGAATTACAAATAGATGATCTTGATCATGAACGGAGCTCACAAGATCAAAACATGATAGCACAAAGGAGGAGAACCAGCCATCTAGCTACTACATGGACCCGTAGTCCAGAGATGAACTACTCACACATCACACCGGAGGCTTGCATGATGATGAAGAAGGCCTCCAGGGTGAATTCCCCTCTCTGGCAGGGTGCCGAGAAGAGCTTCAGATCCCTCTCGATCTAGGGATGGAGATGACGGAGGCTATAGACTCTTTCGTGGATTTTTGACCGGGTACTTAGGGTTTCTGTACCGGGGGCAATATATAGGCGGAAGCGGAGGCCGAGGGGGTGCCTGGGGCGGCCAAACCACCCCCTGGCGCGGGCCAAGTCTGGACGCATGGCGATGTGGTGTGGACAGGCCCCATCCTCTCTTCGTCTCGTATTCTGGCTCTAGGTGTCCCTTGGTAAAATAATGACTGTGGCTTTTGTCCCGTCCAATTCCGAGAATATTCATTTTCTGACTTTCCTGGAACCAAAAACAGCAGAAAACAGGCAGCTGGCACTGTGGCTCTTGTTAATAGGTTAGTCCAAGAAATCATATGAAAAGTACTCCAAAGTGTGGACAAATCATAAGAAAGTAGATAAAACCAAGCATGGAACATAAAAAATTATAGATACATTTGCAATGTATCAACATCCCCAAGCTTAACTCCTCCTCATCCTCGAGTAGGTAAGTGATAAAAAAAAGAATAATTTTTGAGGTCACATGCACCATCACAAACTTGATCAAAGTATTTGTAAAACATTCAAAGCTGGGATCATAGTACTTTAATCATAACATGAAAGACAAAGTTCTAGCAATAAGACAAAGAAACTATGTTGCAACATGAAAAGGCACAAACAAAAGATTCATGAATAACAGTGCTTTGCAAGATGTTTGTTTGTTTCACATAAATAAAACATAGCATAATAGTATTCAGCTTGTCCCTCATAGAGTAGCAAATATACATGCATAGGACACCTTCAAAGTTCATAAGAGTGACTAGACACAAATATTTTAAAACAAGCAATATCATGGTATGCATCAACCAACAAGTCTTGGCACAATGCACATAGAACTAAGAATGGCCACTATGCTCTCAAAGTAGGTGCATAAAGATAGAAGGTGGGGACTCAACATAAAAGTAAAAGAAAGGCCTTCATAGAAGGAAGTAGGGATTCAAGTCTCATAAAGAGCTTCCAAAAATTATGGTACTTAATAGCTTTCGGCTCTCATTGCCCCTATCATAAGCATCTTGAAGGTGATTAAGGTTAAAGTGACACAACTAAGAGGATATGCTTGACAAGTTATAAGCCAAAATCTCATGCCCCTTACTTACGAAGCCCAAACCTCATGCTACTCAACTTTTGTCACGAGCAAGCTCTTGTCATTGTAAGTACATATGTATCATAAAGAACCGCCAACGGGGTACCCCTTGCACATGATACATGAGCTATCCCATAATCAAAATGGCAAGGCAAGAAAACAATGAGCATCGCAGTGATCTTTTTATTTGCTATTTGCATAGGTTTTTATTGAGGATGCTTCATAGAATGCTCATTATGGTGATGCTACAAGTTTCCACCATGATTAGGCATGGCTTAGGCTAGGGGCCCATGCGTTTCTCTAACACACATACAAACTCCATGGTCTTACAAGTTCCACTTTTATTTCACACCGCCAGGATCCATAAGCAAAAGAACATGATGTCAACGGGGTAAAAAGTACAGGTGCAATGTTGAAAGCGTTCCCCGTGATACATGGTTCTGCTAATTTCAACTTATAAAGCGCAAGCATATACGCAACAAACAAGGACCCAATGGTTCAAGTTTATTAAATGCAAAAAGAGTAAAGTGTGCCATCAAGTTCGTGAGAGCTTTAATCGCTAGTTTTCTCATAACAAGTTTAATTTGGAAGGTAAACAAAAGCATGAATATACTTGGAATAGCATATGCTAGTAGGTAGGTATGGTGGACTCTTTGGAATAACTTGGTTTAAGGAGTTGGATGCATGAGTGGAACTCACACTTAGTTATGGAGGCTAGCAAAAGACTGGGAGCGACAAACTAAGAGAGCAATAATGGCCATAATCATGCAGCGCGACAAAACATCATTGATCAAAGCATAAAGTGATACTACAAGTTGAAAACTAAAGGATCATAAAGGCTTATGGTGACTTGGGATAGTCATAACATGGTGTGAGCATGTGCCAAGTCAACCCAAATAAAGCATCAAAGGAGAATACCACAATACTATGCTTTAATATGCTAAAACAACGCATGATCCTTCCAAGGCACATTAAGCAATCTCAATTGTTTATAACAAGTCATGCTACAACAAATAATACTAAGCATAAAGCCAAAACAATATCAAGCATGACATGACAAAGCATAGGCCACAGTCAAAAACAAGCTCTCTTTACCACTTAAGCATGAACTTTCCTACTCTTTTCCAATCCAAACCAAACTATTTGAAAACCAATGTATGAAAGAGGGGGTCCAACCAATTTATTCAGCAAACTAAGAAAACCAAGCAAACGAAAAACCAAAACGAAAACGAAAAAGAAGACGCTCCAAGAACAACACAACTATGCATGAAATAATAAAAATAAAGCGTTTGGAAGAAACCTGGAATTTTTATTGATGAAGAGGGGGATGCCTTGGACATCCCCAAGCTTTGACGCTTGTACTTCTTGGATATTTCTTGGGGTGACACCCGTGGCATCCCCAAGCTTGAGCTTTAGTCCATCCTTCATCTCATTACTCATTCCTTCCATACACCTGGAATTTTTTCCTTCATACAAAACTTCACACAATCTTTATTAGCAACATTAGTGCACTCAAGGTAATAAGTCTTTAGGTTCAGTTCTAACACCAATAAAACTTCCATTAAAACACAAGCTACTGTAGTACTTCCCTCAAAAAGCTCAATTCCCAAAAAGAACTAAAAAAGGAACCAACAAGAAGCAAATGCAGAAAATGGCAGAAATCTATCAAAACAGACCAGCAGGTAAAGACGGATTTTTTCAAAGACCTTCTGTTGCTTAAATCGAAAAGTGTTGAACTAACGAAAGTTAGATAACAGCCTGGGGCAGAAGCACAAACATTCATGCCTCAAAAGGACGTACAGAGATTTTACACGAATTTTTACGGTGAAGCACATAAATCTGTTTTGGGACAGCAACTTTCCCAATCATTACTTCTCTCTCATTAGAGGTTACTCTTGGCACAAAAAGCAAATAAAAAGGACAATGAGCGGTTATTATAGAGGTAATAACTTCCAAGACTCATCTAAAACTTCTGGGTTATCTCCCAATAAGTACTTTTCTTTAACGCCTTTAAGTTAGGCATGATAGTTTGAGAAGATGCTCACATAAGAAATATGAATTGAAGTAAAAGAGAGAATCAAGAAGCAAACTCAAAACACATTTAAGTCTCACCCACTTCCTATGCATAGGAATCTTGTAAAAAAATCAAAGAAGCACATAGTAACAAGAATGGATAGATAAAACAAGAGCAACTTCAAAACTTTTAGCACATAGAGAGGTGTTTCATTACCATGAAAACTTCTACAACCATATTTTCCTCTCTCACAATAATTTTTAGTAGCCTCATGAATAAAATCAATAATATAACTATCACATAAATCATGCTTTTCATGATCTACAAACACTAGAGCTTTATTATAAACATTTTCAAAAGAATCCGTAGGAACATGACATTCGTCCTCCTTTGGTAAGTATGGGGGACAATAAAGTAATGTAAGGGGTAAAGAGTTACTCTCATTAGAAGGTAGGGATGGGTAGATCCATTCTTCCTCCTCTTGATCATTACTCTCCTCCTCTTTTTCATCCAATGAGCTTCCAGTTTTAGCAATTTCTTCTTCCATAGGCTCCTGCAAGGCATTAGTCTCCTCCATTGGTGGAGAGCATCTATTAAGATATTCAAGAATATAGCCATTTTCTACCTTGTAATTATCAAAGCAAAATTTAGTATATCATAAACCTCATATTTATAAGGTGAATCATCAGTGTTTTCAAGCAAACTAGCAAGTTCAAATGCACCTTTTCAAGCAATAAATTCTTCAATTTGTTCCACATCATAAAAGTTAACATAAGAAGATATGGTAACATTATCATTATACTCACATTGAAAAGGGATGTGTTTATACCTCCTACAGCAACAAAATTTATCAAAGCAATAAGTAACATTATAAGTAGATCACACCTTTATAGCAATGGTATACAATTTATCAATTTGTTCCCATAAGTGTTTCCCTTTTTGTGACAAGCGGTGTTCCTTATAATAATATTTTTGTTCTTCCGTGAACCCACCTTGCCAATAAGATTTAGTTTCAAAGAAACCAACCATTGATAGAAAGCATGATAAAGCAAGACAATAACAGACCAACGAAAATAACAACTATAGTAGGAACTATTTTTTTTGTATTTTTGATAAGGAAACAAACAAACAAAGCAAAAATAAACTAAGCAAAACAAAAATAACAAAGTAAAGAGATTGGTTATGAGGGACTCCCCTTGTGAAGATATCCTTGACTCCCCGGCAATGGCCCTAGAAAAGTAGCTTGATGGCCCAAAATATATCGAGCTCATTGGGGAACACCAAGAGGAAGGTATGATGAGCACAGCAGCAAGTTTTCCCTCAGTATGAAACCAAGGTTTAATCGAACCAGTAGGAGCAAGGAAACATCCCAGAGGTGTTGCTAGCTAAGCCTTGGCAGGGCGCACTACCAGTGCTAGTAGCAACGTGGAGACCTGCACAACACAACCACATAACTTTGTCCCCAACTTGCGATGAGGTTGTCAATCTCACCGGTTTTGCTGAAAATAAAGGATTAAACGTATCGAATGGAAGAAAGTAATAGTTTGTAGAAAGTAAACACAAAGCAGTAAACAATTTGTAGATTGATAGTAAAAGAAAGGACCGGGGTCCATAGTTCACTAGAGGTGGCTCTCCTTAAGATAGATAACATGCTGGGTGAACAAATTACAGCGGGGCAATTGACAAACATCGAGAAAGCATACAAGCATATACTACTCATCTTGACTCCTTTGAGATTCGATTGGGCATTACAACATTATACATAGACCGCCATCCAACTGCATCTATGACTAATAATCCACCTTCAGGTTATCATCCGAACCCCCTCCAGTATTAAGTTGCAAGCAACGGATAATTGCATTACGAATTGCGTGTAAAGTAAACAATACGATTGTTCTATGAACAAAGGATTGTTGTTTTCTCCCTAGTAGCAACATCACATCTAGTATCTTAGAGATTTCTGTCACTTCCCCAGATTACCATAGGCATGAACCCACTATCGACCATAAATACTAACTCTTGGAGTTGCTAGCATCTACTTGGCCAAGATAGCTACTAACAATGGAAATCATGCAAGATCACAAATAACAAAGACATGATAGAATCAATAATCAATCTGAAATAGCATCTCAATATCCATCGGATCCCCGCGAACACAACATGTATGTATTACAAAATAGATTATCTTGATCATGAACGGAGCTCACAAGATCTAAACATGATAGCACAAAGGAGGAGAACCAGCCATCTAGCTACTACATGGACCCGTAGTCCAGAGATGAACTACTCACACATCACACCGGAGGCTTGCATGATGATGAAGAAGGCCTCCAAGGTGAATTCGCCTCTCCGGTAGGGTGCCAGGAAGAGCTTCAGATCCCTCCCAATCTAGGGATGGATATGACGGCGGCTACAGACTCTTTCGTGGATTTTTGATCGGGTACTTAGGGTTTCTGTATCGGGGGCAATATATAGGCGGAAGCGGAGGCCGTGGGGGTGCCTGGGGCGGCCAGACCACCCCCTGGCGTGGGCCAAGCCTGGCCACGTGGCCAGGTTGTGTGGCCGGGCCCCAGCCCCTCTCCGTCTCGTATTCTGGTTCCAGGTGTCCCTCGGTAAAATAATGACTTTAGCTTTTGTCCCGTCCAATTCTGAGAATATTCATTTTCTGACTTTCCTGGAACCTAAAACAGCAGAAAATAGCCAGTTGGCACTGTGGCTCTTGTTAATAGGTTAGTCCAAGAAATCATATGAAAAGTACTCCAAAGTGTGGACAAATCATAAGAAAGTAGATAAAACCAAGCATGGAACATCAAAAAATTTAGATACATTTGCAACGTATCAGTGACCAAGCTGATCATTATCGGTAAATCTGTATGGTTCTATATGGTTCGATATCTGTTATTCAATTGTCGGGATGAGAAATGATATCATTTCAGGTGTTATTCATTGTCGAGATGAGAAATGATAGATAACACCAATGAGTTGCCAGTGGTGTTGCCACTAAGATTAAATGATATCACCTGGATGAGAAATGGTCGGGATGGGCTTCCCCCGGGGCACGCACAACCCCGAGGCCGGCAGCTCCCACGTGGATGCGCGAGCTACGCCTACCATGCCTTGCCGTGTCGCCTAGCCAGAGCTGCAGCCCTACCCTATAGGGTTGAGCTCGCGAACTCGAGCGATGACGACATCTTCGGTGATGACGACCCCCTCTTCCCTAAGGTGGTGCAGTGCTTGCGGGAGAGCGTCTTCACCAATGTCTAGGACAAGACGGAGTGCCGCCGTATTCCGCGAGGAGGAGGATGTGGCCAAGGAATTCTGTGCTCCCACACAGAGCACCTAGGCTTTGTCTTCGTCGACTATGCCAATGATAGCGCCTCAGAGTAGCTCCCCGGTGCTGCCCGCATCCGTAGAAGCCCCGGTAAGATAGAATCTCAGGAGCATCGATAGGGTTAGGTAGATCTTGGGTCCGATTTAAGCATGACATTTGATTTTGGCTGTAAATGGTGATGACCCCCCCCCCCCCATGTATGTATGAACTACTCGATCTCTACCGCGAATGCTTTTGTGTTCAGTTATGCAGTTTCATATGCCTTGGCGCACATGCATTTCCCGCATCCACATTTTGCGGTACCACAATACGGTATCGGTTACAGATGCTCTAACATTACTTCATATCAATACACACGTGCTAGGTTTCATATTTTTCCAAGTTTGGAGTAAGCTAAGGAACCCAATTTCATTGGCAGATTTTCAGGCATAGGGGGTACATTTACCAGATACCGTCAATGAAATGGATATTCCAGAGAATTTAGAGCATCTCCACCGACGCCCCGGAAAGGATGGCCGACAAGTGCGACGACATTGACCTTGGGGGCCAACGCCCAAATTGGTGGCGCTTTGGGGAAGCCTATCCACATCGGCGACCCCCAACGATCACGTCGGGATCAAATTGCCCAAATTTGAAAAAGATCATACAACTGGAGCATGTTTATTACAACAAATGAAAATACAATCAAGTTTAATACAACAAATTGAATGTATAAGAAACTAGTTCACACAGTAATTTACATAAATAAAGATTAAATATAAATCAAGCAGTAGGGAATACGTTGGCTTGGGGTTTTTGAGGTGCATTTTCTCTGAGCAACGACAAATGTTTGACGAGATCTTATTGTAGCTGATCGTGCCCCTGGGTGTTGCGGATTTCTTGATGCATGGCGAGAAAAGCACCAAAATCAGCCGGCACCTCGTGATCGACCTCAGCAAGAGGGCACATGCCCTCAAATGGAACGGATCAACCACTAGATCATCACGCTCACTCTCAACAATCATATTATGCATGGTCACCCAAGCATTCATCACCTCCCACATCTGTGATATTGACCAAGTTAGAGCAGGGTACCTGATGATATCAAAGAGAGCTTGGAGCGTACCAAATGCTCTCTCAACATCCTTCTTACAAGCCTCCTGTCACTTGGCAAACCAAGCTCTTGTATCAGTATGAGGCTTGGCGGTTTTCTTCATGAAAGTAGCCTATCTCAGGTAAATACCATCGGCTAGGTAGTAGCCTTTGGTGTATTCCCTGCCATTGACCACAAAGTTCACCCCTAAGGCATGGCCTTATGTAAGTCTACCAAACACTGGAGATCTCGACAACACATTGATTTCATTGTGCGTTCCGGACATGCCAAACAAAGCATGCCAAATCTACACGATCTACCATGACCTCTAATATCACACAACACTCTCCTTTATGGCCTTTGTATATACCTTTCAAAGCGAAAGGGCAATTCTTCCACCCCTAATGCATGTAGTCGATGCTCACAAGCATCCCAAGAAATCCCCTAGCTGAGTTCTATGCCAGTATACGAGTTGTATCTTCTTTAATTGGTGTCTTTAGATATGTTGGCCCAAAGTATCCGCCAACAACATGACAAAACATGTACACACACTCAAATGTCGTGGACTCTACCATACACGGGTAGTCATCTTGAGTATCTGTGGGAGCTCTATATACAAGACATCGCAAGGCAGCGCTGCACTTTTGGATAAAGGTGAAACCAGCCAAGCCGGTGTAGTGCTTCTTGCAAATGAAATATGTATCAATCTCTCGCACTATATGCACAATCTTCATGAAAAACTCCTTGTTCATTCTAAACCAGCATCGAAACACTGCAAGACCATGGGTTGAATCATCTTGAAAATAATCTACTTCTTCTTCCCCGACCTTGAGCCTCCCCACAGAGGAGCTAGCCAACTGGCATGTATGCGAATGAGGCCGCCAATGATCATAATACACTCTGCTTCATAGGCTTGCGGGTCGGCCTCCTCCTGTAGCATTTGCATCATCATGAGCTCATCGTCGCTATCCATGACCTAGACAAAAGGTCGAGCACCTTCTGTGCGCGGCGAGCTCGACACGGTTCACGGTCGAGAGGGACGCACCTTCTGCCCCAGAGACAGACGCGGCGATGCAGAGACACGGCCGATTCAAACAGCCTCTCGCGAGAGGGGTGGCAGGGTGTCCTCGGCCAGTGGTAGGCGATCTCCAGGTCGCAACGTCGGTGGCGTTGAATCGACGGAAAGAGCGCAGCGAAAACCAGTGCGGGCTTATTGGGAAAGATAAATCCTGATTTGATTCATTGAATGAATACAACCTAGTGCGTTATGCTTATTTTTAAAATATTAATCATTGTCGGTGCATGAATACATAAGTACATCCTGAGAGTCAGATTAGATCACAATGGCGCGCGTTACGCGAAGGCCACACACCAAAATTTATCAAATTGTGACAGTCTTTTTAGCGAGCTGCATTTATCCCACGGATGTTTTGAATTTAATGAAAAAGATTAGTCATATAAAGTTACTGGCAGTGCTAGTGCTTCTGCTGTAAAAACTGAGTTACGAGCCAGTGTTTTTTTTCGGTGTGGGCTGAGACAAAGGGTACATTCGTCCAGTGTCGGCTGAGACAAAGGGTACATTAGCTCAAGTAGGGCCAAATAAGAAATTCTCTCTATAATTTACCCAGATTCTCTCCAACACGAACTACAAATTTCTGAAACCATGCTTCCTAACAGCCATGGTTCATTCGATTCTCGTATACTTTGCTTAAATAATACAAAAAATTTGCACCACACAATTCCAGCCATGCTTGTATGTTTCCTACTCCCTCCGTCTCAAAATAGATGTCGGAAAAATTTGGATTATATACTAGTGTCTAGATTCATTCCAATTTTAACAAATCTACAACATCTATTTTAAGACGGTTTGTTTACATTGTACGAACATTTAATACAAACAATGCCTCATGCTTTCACTGAATCATGTATCCGAATCACCGTGCATCAGTGCCGTTGTGGTAGCATAATATTTTTGTTTCCTAACATTCATGTTTCCTTCTTTCTCACACATGCTTCGTGAATTCGAAGGCAGTGGGTCGCTATCTTGACATGGATGGTGCGTCGTGGCATGAAAGAGTCCAACATCACAGTAGATTTCTTCTCACCTCCAGACACCATGGATGGCTACTCCGTGGGAGTCACGCCGCCCACATCGAACAGCCCCCTTCCTACCGCCTTCATGTCCATCGTCATCACAGCGTCGCTGCCAGTTTGACCCTCACAATTTGCAGATGGCGAATAACAATGATCAATACACATAGCAAATGTTAAACAATCCATAAATTTGGCAATCCTGGAGAGAGATAGCTAGACAAATTTTCACATCAAGAGAAAAGTTTACAAGTCTTAGTTTGGTTTGTGTACCAGTGAAGAAACTAAATAGAGGAAGGTTCATACTGCAATCACCTGGGAGGCTGCGGTGATGGGTGGGTGCCGTCGTGGCATGCAAGAACTCAACATCACAGTAGATCTCTTCTCGCTTCCAGACACCATGGGTACTCTGTATGTTTCAAGCCACCCACACATCCAACCACCCCATCCCTACCTCCTTCATGTCCGTCAGTCATCACAGCGCCGCTGCCAGTTTGCCCTAGGAATTTGCATATGGAGAATAACAATGATCAATAAGCATAGCACATGTTAAACAACCCATAAATTTGGTTATCCTAAAGAGATAGCTAGACCAATTTTCACATCAAAACAAGTTAAGTTTTAGTTTGGTCAGTGGTACGAAACTAAATAGAGAAAGTACAAGATCACCTGGGAGGCTGAGGTCAAGGGTGGGTACGCCATGGCAAGAGTTCGACATCACAGTAGATCTCTTCTCGCCTCCAGACATCATGGGTGGAGTCACACTGCCCACATCAAATCACCCCATTCCTACATCCTTCGTGTCCGTCGTCATCACAGCGCCGCTGCCAGTTTGACCCTCAGAATTTCTAGATGGAGAATAACAATGATCAATACATGTAGCAAATGTTAAACAGCCCATAAATTTGGTCATCCTAAAGAGAGATAGCTCGATCAATTTTCACATCAAAAGAAGTAAGTTTATAAGTTCTAGTTTGATTTGTGTATCAGTCAAGAAAAACTAAATAGAGAAAGTATGATAGTGTGATCACCTGGGAGGCTGTGATAGCTCGTTGCCACCATCCTGCACGTCATTTGTAACTTTTAATTCTTGAGTCAATGCATAAAACGGCCGATTAGAAGGGAAGTGCATAACTGGCCTAAAAAATATCACTTGTGTTGGCATACAGAGATGACCAGCGAAACAATTGTCGTGTAGCCGCAGAAACCACAAGGCGAGTAGGTGGTGTCAGCCGTCGTTGCCAAATCTCCAGAACACACCAAGGCAATGCTGCTCCTTGCCACCTGGATCCACATCCCTGCGAGCCTCTACTGCAATCTTCACGTACTAATGCAAGGAGGAAAAATCAAGAACCAAGGCACAGATATTGCAGGGGGAACTAGTTAGTAAGATGTACTTTCAATAGAGCTAACATGTGGCTTTGTGTCTCAGTCACCTGGCATCTTGTCTCTGACCCATTCAGTATGGATAACATACCTATATACATTTTGTTTTTCCTAGCTATCGGTGCATGTCAAAGCATTTTTAGCATCATCGTACAGTATATGAGCAACTAAAAAGTCCTGGAAGCACCTAAACTCACTCTCTCACAACATGGTTACAACACCTCCTGCCCTCTTTTTCAGTTCCAAACTTGCCCTACAGAATAGAAACCGTAAGGCAAACTAAACTTTTGCGGCAAAATTCAGACGATGAACTGCTCATACATAGGATCAATTGGAGGTCTCTGCCCGACAAAATAACATCTACCGCTAACCCTAACCCTAAAAAGAACCAAAAATCGGCCCGGATCCCTCACCACCACTGCCGCTGCACCACCATCGCTGCTGACCAGCTGATCTCCTCTAGGCATTAGTCCTCTTCCGATCTACCCTGACCTTCTCACTTTTCACCAAGGTGAGCATAGTAGCACATCCTCATATGCAAGATTGGTAGTGGCAAACGATATGTTTTGAAATTAATAATTGATTTTTTGCGTTTACAATCTTTATACTACAGTTTAGGTGGTGTGTTTTCTTGTAGCTGCTATTTTTTGTTCTGAACAGAGTTAGACACCCATGTATGTATGAACTGAAACTACTAGTTGTGAAAATCACCCCTTGATGTAAAAAACAAGCATACAGACGTTCATTTTCATTGCCAAGTTTAATCGATGGAACTGAACTAGTAAGGTAAACAGAAAAAAATGTTTCAATTGTAAGACCAGTACTCAATTATACGGCCATACAGGTGTAGTCCTCCAATCTTGCACAACCCATATAGCTGTATGTTGAACTATTAACAAGGATGCTGCTAGCTAGATGTTCCTGACTCTGCCTGCTAGTACTAGTACGTATATATATACTAGGAATTTCTTTACCTAGTATTTGATCTGATTGCTAGCTCTAGCTGGATTGTACTCCCTCCGTCCCAAAATAAGTGACTTGAGTTTGTCTAGATTCACATGTATCTAGACTTGTTTTAGTGTTAGATACATCCAAATCTAGATAAATGCAAGTCACTTATTTTGGGACGGAGGGAGTATTACGAAGCTTTGGCAGTTATACATGATACATCATGTCGGTGGTAAAATAATTCCTTCTTCCTAGTTGAAGATTTCATATAAGTGGTACTCCCTCTATTCCACAATGTAAGCCTTTTTAGCAAGGAACGGAGGTAGTAATTTGATGTACCAAGTTATGTCTGAAGGCACTACACGCTTGAGGCTAGCTTCCTTCTAAACATAGTTACAGATTTGCAAGATCTGTCCATTTGGTGGAGGTTATCAACTTGATGCTAGTTAGGCCCTGGACTACCTTTTTTTGTAAATTGGCAAGATTTGGCAGTACTAGTTTTGAGTTTTTCACTTCTACGTAGATAGACTAAACTGATAGGGCCTATTGACAAAATCTGATACATGGGCAATTAAACAGTTCAAACTTAAGCATCCACATATATGAGTAATGTGCAGAACTGCACCTTCTCCATCAACTTCATTCTCTGAATCATCAGACTTTCTGCAATGTAGAGAGCTTCTACAGGTAGATGTGGAGTTTTATGATCCACCTTGTCTGAACTTGATGAGTGTCCTAATTCTGAATTTGATGATGTATGATACTATGATTTCTGAACTTGGTTGCTTGCACAAGTGATTGTTGTGCAATGATGATTTATGTCCGAAATGAATGGTTTACTTCTTGTTCTCAGGTCTCGGTTCCTCCTTATTTTCCACCTCGTCGTCGCCTGTGTATGAGGATGCTCTAGGTCTAGTTTATTTTATTCCGGTTTGTTCTGAAAAATTTGTTCTGTATAGAAAATATTTGTACTGATGAAAAGTAGACTATCTAGTTTCCACTGTACTAGATATTCTGTTTTGTGAGATGCTGAAGAATCCATACTGTCTTGTGAGTTGCCGAAGAT
Organism: Avena eriantha; assembly: GCA_910589775.1. Classification (NCBI taxonomy): domain Eukaryota; kingdom Viridiplantae; phylum Streptophyta; class Magnoliopsida; order Poales; family Poaceae; genus Avena; species Avena eriantha. Next base: position 51,077,911 of record OU342745.1, read on the forward strand.
GGCATGAAAATGCAGGTTATTTTTTGGGAATATTTCATGTATATATTTTATTCATGATATTTTTTCTGGCATTATAATTCATTTGGACGTACCATTGTTACCTTACCAAAGTTAGCAACCAGTGCAATTGTTAGCTTACCAAAGCGGGCAGCTGCACCCGGCCAGTGTGACAGAATCCAAGCGACCAATATACATCCGGGTTTACCAATGAAGCATGCAGTACAAAGTATAAACCCACGGGCTGAACCCCCGGGTTCAGTCCGCAGTCTGGATGCAGTGCGGTGCGGGTGCGATTTTAAATCTCACGCGGTGTGGTGCAGTGCGGATTAGTGAAATATATTTTTTGGCTCGGACTGGGTTGGTTAATTAGGTTAAAACTAATTGGTGCGGACTGGGGTCGGGGTGGAAATTAGGTTAAAACTAATTAGGTTAATCAGCTTGACTGCAGTGCATCAAGTTATTGCTGAAAATTCAGCAATTGCAAAGGAACACACAGGAAGAGGATCAATTCACTTGGCCTTTGGTCGCGCTCTGGCAAGTTCAGTTTATAAGCTTCTCTAGGTTTGAGCCAGCAGAACAGATCTGGAAGTGCCAGACCCCCCTCAAAAGTACGATCTTCAGTTGGCTGGAACTAAAATACAGAACCTGGACCTCTGATCGACGATTACGCCACGGCCTCCTGAGATATCTCTCCGCACTGCTTTGTCTGTCTTCAAGAGGAAGATACTACTTATCACATCTTAGTGCAATGTGCCTATGCACTCTCCTTTGTATGGTTTTTGATACTGGTTTTGTTTGATAAGAATAAGCAATTTTTATCTACCACTTTATCTATTAGCTAGGCTGGGCATGTACTGAACAAGCACTCTCCGTTGCATGGTTTTTTATACTGGTTTTGTATGATTAGACAAAGAAATTTTTATCAGGTTCAGTGCTGCAAGTAGTTATATGTCAAACTGAGAATAAATTGTGGCGCAATGGAATATGATTACGCTCATTGACATTTTTAGCGTTCTTAAATCTGAAAAAAAGGTGGACAAGGCATAATGCCTGCCGGCATAAGCAATTAAGAGCAACCAAATCCTTCAGCAAGCAGAATCGTAAGGGAGCAGATACAATACCTCTTCAGCCGTGCCTACATGACTTGAAGTGCGAAAGCCATATTTGATTCAGAACATCCCCTGTCAGTAGATCGTGCAGTTACACAGAAAGTGTAATGGAACTGCACGCACAATAAAGTTTTTTTTAAGAAAGAAAAGAGAACAAATGGGAACAATATGTAATAAATACATATAAGGCCCAAAGGGGGCTTACCCAGCTCACAAGAGTACCCAGGTTATTAGCAGGCAGTTTCTCGATGTCGACATCAATCCACACTAAGTAGTGTGGTAAAACAGAGAGAACTGAAGCCTGAAAAGAACATTTGGAACAACAAAAATGGTTTATCTTGAAAGAGCCCTCAGTTTAGTACTTATGATAATCTTTGATGGAATGTCATCATTTTGGAACACAAGCAATTTAAAATGGTATAAATGAATGCCAATATAATGCACCTGAATAGGAGGATCATTGCAGGCCTTGTCAATTACCCTACCCCTTGCTAGCAGGCAAAGCGAAAGTCGGCCTTGTGCATGAGTGGAGCCAACTCCTGAACAAATCCGAAAATAGCAATTGGTTACTAAAAAAAGTCACCCTTGCACAAAAAGAGAGATAGTAATTTGAACTTTTCAAGTACATTAAAAAGGAATGGGAATGCCCTATTCAGATATGGTTCAGCGCTTTACTGTGAGTAGGCTATAAAGCATTACATTAGGCAGCAAACACGCTGCTAACTGGCAATCTTGAGCAGTTAGCACACAATGTAGGGCCACAGTGACAACACGAGTTTGTTTTTTCACAGGATAAAGTAATGACGCATGTTTATGCACCAGCCACGAGATATAGTGAGCTCTGTAAAAAATAAGTAAATGGCCTCTCATCCTTATTCCTATCATTCATAGTATTATCAAGATTTTTTATGCATCTCAAAATCTATAAAGAGAAATCTCACATTAGAGTTTCCAGCGCCGTTGAGATCTAGGTGATCGCAACCTACCATTAGAACTTCTTTGTAAGATCTGCACTGAGCAAAGACAAATTTGAAACCAAACATGTTTCATGTGTGACCCACAACTACTTCAGTTATATACAATCCTTATTGTTCAATGTTGATTATACCATTATTGTTCATCAATTAGATCAACTGGTGTAGTCTGTACAACTGCCTGCAATACCTGGCAATCCTTGCTTGCAATGGGGTATTTGTAGTATGCAGCTTTGAGATAAGCTACTTTGACACATTGATATGCTAAAGCAGCAGCAACCATCTTCCTGCGCCTTTCATATTCATGACCAAAAAGAGAGGGGAATAAAATGAATACAGTTAATTATAGGACCAAACTTGAGCACTGGTCATGTAAAAATATCACTACTGTTACACAAAACCACAGGTTCGATATAATTGGATAACAAGAACAATTATAATGTTATCAGAGCAATTTCCAACATCCAGCTAGCAAAAAGTTAGTAATATCACATCAGTTCGAAACATCAAGGTCTACAGAGCCATTAAATGTGAGAGGCAGCAGGTAAATACTAACAATACGTGTTTATCCATCAATTAAGACTCACATTAGCAGGACATGACACTTTTTTTAAATATATATATTTCTATATATGAAGGTAGGGGAAAACCCTGACCTTATGGTTACAGCAGAGTGTACATAGGCTAGCAGAATTTACAACCTGGCTTGATCCAGGGGGTGATAGGAGTAAAAGAAATTGAAAAAAAGTTGCCCTTAGGGATTCTCAAATAAGTCAGCCCAAGCAATTAGCTTTGGTTTCTGCTTGTCTGATCTGTGTGCCCAAAGAGATAGACATTGAGCAATGTTATGGAGTAACGTTGCTCTATTTGGTTGCCTCTGATTGAAAACACGATCGTTCCTAGCCTGCCAAAGTACTGGTAAGCATGCAGCAATGCATATTGGCCAGGTTTTAGCATCTTGCTCCTGAATATCACACAAGGCTGAAAGTTCAGATGCTTTTCTGGCAGTGTCCGCAATCTGTAGTTTGTCCCAAACCCAATCAGCTTGCCTACAGTGCAGTGCAATATGCTCAAAGGTTTCTAGAGCCGGGCACTGATCACATCCTCCATCACTGCACCACTTCTTGGTTACCATGTTACTCTTGGTGTTTAGCCGGCCCCTGAAAGCTAGCCACAGGAAAATCTTATGCCTGTGTGGAATTGCTTTTAGCCAAATCCATTTTGCAGGTGCCCATAGCATTCCACGGTCGTTGAATAGTTTGTACAGATCTCTTGTTTGTGGTGGTTTAGCAGTTGTAATCATCAATCTGGAATCCCCTGCCACATGTGTATTTGGTATAATGCTGGTTAGAACAGAGAGTAACTGTTCTAGCTGGGTTTCAGCTGTCATAGACAGTGGGTGGTGCAGGTTGATTTGCAGTGGATTAAGCAAACAATGGAACAAATGTCAGATTTAGATTGATAATTAGTATACTTCATGTGTAATACTATGCCTCCTTAACAGATATATTAATGCAAAACCTACAGCTACCTAATTTTGTTTTGGAATATTCTGCTTCCTAACTGTTATGGGTATCTGAAAAAGGGTGGTTTTTTATTAATTCATACCCAATAAAAAAAAGGTACCCAGTGCTGAAAGCTCCCACACATTGTGGAGTCTGGGGAAGGGAATTTCTAGGCAGCCTTTCCCTTGCTTTTTATGAAAGGAGGCTGATTCGAACCCAGGACTGCCAGATCAAAAGAAGAAAATCAATATTTGATTTGATAGAATCATGTTTGTCAGTTAGTAGTTCAAGTTTGTACAGTAAATATTATTCTTTGTAGTATCATTGTTGCATGTAAAAACCAAAATTTAGCCTAACAAACTATATACTGGAGATCATCTTTAACAAGAAATCTAGCAGGCTTTAGAGCATCTCCAGAAGCGGCGCTATATGTTGCGCGAGCCCAAAAAACTGCTCGTTTAGCGCGCGGAGCCTTGTTTTCGGCGCTCCAGCAGCGACTGCAAATTAGCGCGCGCGGTAAAAAAATATCCAGCGTGCAGTATATGCGCTATCCCGAGCGCCAGATCTAGGGCTCCTGGTTCGGCGCGCTGGAAACGCTAGCGTCGCGCGCGAACTCGCAACCGCCAAGGTGAAAGATCCCGCGCGCTCCTCTCCCTCCCGCCTCGCGCCGGCGCCGGCGATGGACGGCTACTCCGGCACCCCACCGACACCGCCATACTCCTCCGCACCCGCCGGAAGCAGCGCTGGATCGATGCGACCTCCTTCTTCCGCCGCCGCCGCCGGGAACCCTAGCGGTCCGCTCGCGCGCGGTCTGTTCATGGCGCCAAGGGTCGCCGGCGCGCAGCCCACCGTCGCCACCGGCCCGATTCCTCCGCAGCGCCAGAAGAAGGCGGCCGCGAAGCGCCCTGTCGCCGCCGCCGCGACGCAAAAGAAGGGGAGGAAGGGCAGCGCGCCGGCCAAAATCCCGCGCGGTCCTCTGCACCAAGCGCCGGCGGCCCAGTTCGACTTCCCAGCGCCGCAGCCGGCGCACCCCCAAGCGAATTTCGCTGCGCCCGAAGCCGCGCCCGAGCTGTTCGATGAATTGACGACAAGGTAAAATTTCTTCTTTTTCCTCATTTTTGTGTTCTAGATGAAGTGTATGGGGTGTTTGATGTTATCTATAATCACAATGTAGTGTGGACAACGAGATATTCATGGAAACAATGAATGTATCATCCAACAACTATGAAGAAGAAGAAGAAGAGGAAGAACCATTTGATGATGAGGGAGAGGGGTTGATTGAGCCACCCAAGGGAAGATCGGCGAACTACACCGTCGCCGAGGATGTTTTGCTTTGCAAAACATGGTGCAATGTGAGCACGGATGCGACCGTTGGCACGGACCAAAATAGAGATACCTATTGGGCTCGCATGAAGGAGTACTTTGATAGGCGCAACAAAGGTGGCATTGAACGGAGCGATCGTTCTCTTCGATCAAGGTGGTCATCAATTAGCACCGATTGTCAAAAGTGGGCGGGATGCATGGCGACCTATGATGCGTGCGAGGAAAGTGGTGGGAACGATGCAACAAAGGTAAAATTGAGCTCATCCTCTCCTCACATGTATTCTCCTCACATGTATTGTCCTCACATGAAATTGAGTTCATCTCTTCTCTTTGTTGTGTGTAGCTTAGCACCGTGTCTAACATGTATCGAGGAGAAGGGAAGACAACAAAGATAGGGAATTTGATCAAAGGAAAGCCATTCACCTTGTTCCATTGCTACAAGGTGCTTGAGAATGAGGAGAAGTGGAAGAACCGGGATGTCCTACAAGTGCCAAATCAACCGTACAAGGAAACATATGAGGCTCAAAAGATAGATGAGGACGACGCCACAAGTGGAGACGGCAAGAGAAGCGCTACTCCATGCTCGATTCCCAAGAGCAAGCGCCCCATGGGAAGAAAGCAAGCCAAGGACACAAAGAAGAAGGCGGGAGGAGAAGATGATTTGGCAAAGGCGGTTGTGGCTATTGCGGATGCAAGAAGGGAAACGTCGGAGGAGCGCAAGAAGGAGAGAACCATGCACATGGCGACCGAGGCGCGCAAGGCGGCGGTTGAGGAGAGGAGACTTGCTTTGGAGGAGAAGAAGGTTGCCATGGAAGAGAATCAACGTCTCATGGAAGAAGAGAAGAAGTTCATGTTCATGGACACTTCCAATCTCGATGCAAGGTAATTGGAGTACATCAACATGTGCCGTGATCAAATCTTGGCTCAAAAGAGGATGTCTATGGGAGCCTTGGGAGGCATGGGTGGCATGGGAGGTATGGGTGCCATGGGAGCCATGGGTGGCATGGGAGGCATGGGTGGCTTTGGTGGCATGGGAGGCTATGGTGCACCACCGGGAGGCATGGGAGGCTATGGTGGCATGGGAGCACCGACAAGTGGCTATGTTCCAACTTCAAGTGAGTATGGAGGCTTTGGTGGCATGAATGTCGCTCCCGGGGGTTTCATGGCAACTATGATGAACATGGGTGGCTATGGTGCACCGGGTGGCATGGGCGTCATGGGAGATGCTCAAGCTCACGTTGATGAACATGCTCAAGGTCAAGTTGATGAAGGCAAAGAGGAGGATGGCGAAGAGAAGGAGATGGATGATGAGGAGGATGAAGCATGAACATCGATGTTTCATATGTTTATGTGAGCTTTTGGTAGCGATGTCTACGTGAACATCGATGAACATGTTTATTTTGCATGCTTTTGAACTTTGTGGTTGCTTGTTTGATGAACTATGTGTGATGGATCCTATATCTTTGTGTTTTGATCATATTTGGGTGCATTTTTCTAGCGCTATCTGTCGCGCGCGCTGAAAATTTACAGCGCCTGACATTTCGCGTTTTTTTGCCGCGCGCGCTATAACCAGTTTTTAGCGCTTTTGTCTTTTGACAACCGGAGTTGCGCGCGGCAAACGTGATACAGCGCGCGCCATACCACTTTTACAACGCCAAGTTTTAGCGCCGCTGCTGGAGATGCTCTTACAATTTCTAAGCCTAGTATTTCAGCATAATGAGAAACAGAGATCCTTCTACAATCTGATAATCCTCTTGTGTGAATGCTTATGGAAGGAAACTACTCACTGTATAGCTAAAACTATGAAATATTCGTTTCTGCAATATCTCTGGATTAATCCACAACAGAAAAACCTAGAAAACAATTTAAAGGCTCTCAACTGACCTTTCCAATCGTTTCCATAGATGAAACACCTCTTTATCCCAATTCTGTAACTGCTTACAAGGTTAAGTTGGGAAACTTCAACACTAGTACCAGTACCTATCATAAGTTTGTAACAAATTAGTAGTGTGAAACTATCAGACTAAGTGATGATAAGTTGATAACTAATAGCTCAAGCCAGGGCAAGGCAATCTGGTTATATCATTACAAAGAATGGAACAACATGGTAGCTTGAGTAGTTGCTAGACTGGAGCTGTTACTGTAATCCTTTTGATGTCACTTGGCTACTCTTGTGAACTCTGTAAGTTTCATTACATGAATGGAACTGGGGAGAGATCCCTGTTAGTCGAAAAAAACATGGTAATAATTTGAACTGGGCCAAAACAAATGCGCCAAAAAAAAAAAGAATCACGCACACACCTAGATGAGGAGCAGCAGGCTCGAGAGCTGCACCAATCGTGGCATTAGCCTTGGCCAGGAGGACAGCTAGCGGTGGAAGCACTTCATCTGCCTTCAGCTGCACCTCGGACGCGTCGCGTGCGTACACTATTGCGCACAGTACAGCGGTGGCTTCTGTGTCCCTGGCTACTCGGAGGAAGGATGGAGCGGGGCGTACCCACCGGCTTCTGTGGCCGCGGCCGAGGATCCCGTAGATTCGAGGTCCGTGTATCCGCCTTCGTCGACGCCTAGCGCAGGGAGGCTTGGCCTGCCCCGTCGAGGGCCGCCTGGTCTCCACCGGACCTCTAGTGCCTCCTCTGCGATCAGAATCGAAGACGAGGGGCGAAGTAGAGATCATGGCGTGCCGCCGGCGCGAGGAAATGGTGCCAGCGGCCAGAAGGCAGGGAAAAGGCCGGTTGTCGCGGGAGCGGCGGGAAGGCAGGGGATGGGGCTGCCGAGGGAGCAGGAGCTTCAGAGAGGGGACCGGAGTGCGGAGAAAAGTGTGTCCGGTTTGGAGTTTATCTCCCTGCCTTTATTAATTAACAATCAAGTCTTGAGCTAGAGAGCTCCGGATACAGTCTGGAAATAAAGAAAACCACACCTTACAAAGGCCTAGGCTGCACCCCTCTTTTGCTAACGTATGAGCAACATAATTCGTAGTTCTTCTCGCCCATTTTACCACAAATTTCTTGACTCCACGAAGGCCTCTCTTCAGCTCGTCGACCAGCGTATCATGGACTGATCTATCTCTCCTATTACTACAAGCTGAATGCCCGTGCATTGCCACGGTGTAATAAATTTGGAGTTAGATATATTAATTCAAACATTTAGAATTTACGAGATATATGTGTCTCATGTAGGTTATAACTGAGTTCTGAAAAATAGCGCCTTGCATATACTTTGGAATGACTATCGTGTTACCCTTTTGAAGTTTCTTTCCTATCGGCAACCACAACCACCTCCCACAATAGTGTTAAACATTTACCCCTGCCTAAATTCAGCTAAATTTATTCAAGTTGGTAACTAACAAGTCCTAACACCTGTATTTGATATTTCTCAATCTATAGAGTCTAACAATAATTTTGCAAAGAACAACATGTTGTGGTGGCTCCAGTACTGGACAAATTTGTAGTAGAGTGCATGATTGGATCGAGTTTCTGAAACTACTGGTGTAACAGACCGGACACAGGTTTAGTTACCTTTCTTGCACTTTCTCTGAATCATTGCAGGCTTAAGTTCAGCTAGTTTGAAACTGCTACTATATCAGGCTGACAACAAGTTCAAGAAAAGGCCAACAACACCATGTTCGAAGGTAGGGATCCTTCTCCATATTGTTTCTTCCCTTTGTACACGTAGCCGTAGTGTTCCATTTCCTCAAGACAGGGGACTTAGATTAGCCTTGACAAACGTGATAGAGTGAAATTGAGAGATAATGGATCTCTGAAGTTTGAAGTCCTAAAATTATCGTACCGGGATAGAGTTAACTGAACCTTGCCTCGCGAAAAAGAGTGATTCATGGTCATGTAAAACTAAAAAGGACAATGTAATTTGAAATCTCTTTGTGTAGTAATTGACCAAAACACTATAGGAAGCAATCAACTTAAAATATATACACGTGGCTGCTACTGGTCAAGATTGGTGCTGGCCATTTGAGCGTCTGTACTTAATGTGGCTGCTACTGGTCAAGATTGGTGCTGGCCATTTGAGCGCCTGTACTTAATGTTAACGCTTATTCCTCCTTAGCTCGACACATCCTGACCCTAGAATGCAGGGGTACAATTGTGCTTCTGCTTAGTACATAAGGATATTGGAGATTGATATGTAGTCAGTGTGTACTGAATGGTATGTACTTTTAAATTCAGTTCTCAAACTTGCAGTACTCCATTCGATCCAAATTAATTGACTTGAATTTGTCTAGATTCGGATGTATTTAGCACTAAACATGTCTAGATACATCTGAATCTAGAAAAATCCGAGTCAATTAATTTGAACCGGAGAGTACTAAAGTATGTAGAGAATAACATGATTGTAGTTTAACAGATTGCAGTTTAATCAAGAGCATGACATCATTGCATTTTTGTACAGAGTCTGTCCACTGCTGTGACAAAATATTAACTGCAGTTGGTTTTTTACATTCAATTTTATAGTAATCTAAGGTTTACTATTACTATCAATTTCTCCAAGAAACGTGCTCTAAGGTTTATCCAGAAATAGCCATACCAGAAACAATATTAGTAAGGAGATAGAAACTTGGTGGTTAGAAAAAAATACGTACACCAGAAAGCCTTCACAAATCGATTCTTCCGCCATTCCATGGCCTTGCAGGCGAGGAACAGGAGAATTCAACTGTGCTGCCCCGTCTCTCCTTGAATCCATTCCTCAAGAAAGGCTACAATAGCTGCTACAGGCCATTCCTAATCGGCTCAGTGCCTAAACAGACAGGTTACGCAGCTCGCGTGAGGCGGCGTGCCGTCGCCCGGGTGGAATCGAGCAGGTGGGGTAGCGACAGCCTAAGTTGCACACAAATTCAGAAACTATGCTTCAATTCCTCTGCATCTAGTGACTAAAAATTCATTGCGATTTTTTACATGGAATTGATTGATCTGTAATCGAAGATAATGAATTGGATGAGAGAGAGAGAGAGAGAGAGGCGCCAGGGATCCTGGTCGGAAAGTACAAGGGGTGGCTGGTGCAGGCAGCGTGAGTAGAGGAACCTCCCGCACGTCCCGCTGTGCCATCCAGGCATCCACGCCAAGCGGAGGATCTGGTCGAACACTCCGCGGCCACACACGATGTTGAGATGGGGATCCGGCGGCTGTGGAGCAGGGGACGCGGCTGCCACGAGCGATTTGGACTCGAGGGCGACGCGATGGAGGATGGAGCCAGTTAGCTAGGCGGCAGGTGGCGGGCGGTCGGGGAAAGGCTGATCGAGCCAAGGGCGGTGCCTATCCCGGTAACGAGCCCCTCGCCAAGTCCTCGAGCACAAAGTTGCAGATCTTGCGACATGGGGAATTAGTTGTGGCCGCGGGGAGCTTTTGAGTTGCGGCAGCACCCGGAAGCGGGGTCGAATTAGTTGACTGGAAGCAGGCACGACGGAGCCGCGAGGGTGGATGAGTCACCCTCGCAAACAACGGCCACGCGGAAGGACAGGGTCGACAACCCTCTTGCTGGAGACGGCGATGGGCCAGGGCGGAGGGGGCGATGACGACGGTTATGCGGGGACAGAGACCAACTACAGAAAGATTTGGAGATTGGTTCACTCAGCGGTGACAGGAGGGTAATATATCGAAAACACCGGGGGCAAAACGGACAAAACCCGGCAGACGGAAAATGTACGATGTGAATCTTTTTAATAGTACTAGGAAAATTGCCCGTACGTTGCTAAGGGTTAATTGACTGAATATTGTATAGAAATGAATAATTCTACAGTTGGATAATAGTTTATCCTCATCTCTAGGGTGGTGAAACATTCTTAACGGAGACACCACTATCATCAAGAATTAAGGTACTTTTATTATTGGGTGTTGCCATAATAGTTAACAATGACATGTCTTTTTTTTCTCGTCTACGAAAGGCCTATTCCATGACCCGTGCCATATAAATCACCATAAAAAGTCGATTTAGACATCCACATGGCGCAGCGTGTGTGGTAATACATTCTTTAGCGATACTTAAAACTTTGGAATGGCGACATCACATGCGGCACTTTCCATGTAGAACATACTTGCCCAGCATTTATATGTGAGTTAAAATAATTCTCACCATCTGATTAGCTCGAGCTAGAGCTAGTGGTTGAAGACTGGAAACTCCAGTACCGACAAACAATTTCAATTAACCTTCTTCAGACATAATATATGTACAACCGGAGCTTCTACAAAGAATTTAGTGCATATGTCCAACTAAGTTTAGCTTTATTTAATATATGAGAAACATGAAAAAGAATCATTGTAAAATTTTGTAGCCATATAAAAAAAATAGGTTGTGTGCACAAAATCACAATGATAAAATTGCATGTTTTAATATTTTGTAAGATCCTCTGTATGAACATTGGACATCACATGACTTTTTTGCCACACCGCCAAACCAATTTTCAGAGCAGAGTCAAATCCAAAAAAAATTGTATGATGATAGAGATTAGTACCAGCATCAGCCGGTCTTGAGAGTGTAGCACCAGCGGCAGCACGTGAGAGATAGAGAGGAGCAGCAGCAAACTCGACCCCAAAAAATTGTATGATGAGAGAGATTAGTACCAGGAGTAGCAAACGCGAACGGAAGAGATCCCAATATATGCAGGAAGGATTTGTGTCGATCATGTTCTCTCTTTTCTCTTTTTCACATGCCCTGCACGATTCATGAAGGAGGTATCTGTGTTGATCACGTTTTGTCTTTCCCGATTAGATTATTCTTTCAGCACATGTCACGTCCCACGGAAACACCCGCCTCTTTCACTATAGCCCTTCGTTTAATTTGCCCACAATGTCTCTTGTCTATTATTTAGACCACATATTTCCATTTAATTAGCCCACAATCTCTCTTATTTAATTGCTGGTAGAGACTCAAGAAAGTTTCAGATCATATATAAACCGGTGGTGCTCACTATAACTTAGCAGGGTGGGACTAAACATAAACATGAGTTTATTTGATTTCACCTTACGTGGAAGCAACCAGGACCCTGTTTGTCGTTGGCTCCGGACGCACGTGTGGCCCGGGCCATGTAGAGAGATTGCAACGGGAGACAAATATTTAGATCGCAGATGCAATAAAGTAAATTCTTATCATTTTCTATAAATATTTGCCATCTTATATCTAGAGACAATTTTAAGAAAACTATTTTTAATAATAATTTACTTTGTTCGTCTCCGCGGCATAATTATTTTTCTCCCGTTATAATGCTCACACATGTTTTCTAGTCATGAACATAAACTTTTCTAGTCTATCTCAATATACACATATTTGAATAACATAGTGTTATTTCACAAGTATGTTTTCAACATATTATTTTGGCACGGGGAACTATAGACTTTAAATAGAAAATACAAACATAACCATTACACCGAACCCTTAGGTCTTATACGGTTAAAAGCATGATACATTGATATATCAGGTTACAAGACAGTTATATCGATTATATTAGTTCAGGTTGTTGCTACACATATTTAAAATGTCCTTACTAATCCGGTGGTTGTCACTAAGCAATTGATACCACCAGACTTCTACATGGTCAACAAGATATAAGAACTTGATCTGAAACTTTTTCAATCAAGCTATGTTTCTATATGGAAAATCTGAACATAAAAATTTGGGTTTAAAGACAGATCAATTTTTTAGCATGCGACACATCAGACAACCCACGAGTGAAAGTGACACCCATTGTTCCAATATGTGTATATTGAATGAAAACTATCACATAATTTTTTTTAGTTTTGCCCTCGACCGCTCCTCGGCAACCTTGCAATAATTGAAAAGATTTCTTCTTATTTTTGGCTTCATTAACACAGGCGATGCACCGTGTCACCAATGATTCAAAAGTGCCCATGTCCAAACATGGTACTGGCATGAATGAGGGTGTACCACCACAAGCTCCGAGGTAAAATTTGTAGATTTTGTCCGCAAAAAATATTAGGGAGCTTATTTGTACCCAAAAAAAATTCTTGCCAAGGAACAATCGGTTCACACCGCTAACTAAGACAACATTTGCAAAATATATACCTAAAAAATTGACATCCTATAGCCAAGAGATATTTTTGCTAAATAAATATTAATAATTAGCTAGCTAAATACCAGTGAGTTTGATAGGAACCTATAAGCATACATACAATCAACACACATTGGTCCAAAGAGTCACAAATTATACTTCACATTAGCCGAAGAAAACACCACAGTAAATAATTTTCATTCTAGAATCGTTTGGGTACGTCAAGAATGCATATAATATTGACATCTTACTTAAACATGGAGGCAAAAATCTCCTAGTACCACTGATACAACTACAATAAGTCAGTCCAACTAAAAACTTTAATCTATAAATTTCTCAACAAATTCACTCTGCCAATTTTAACTGAATTTATTTTGGGGTACTTCGGTATTCATAGGAAGCGCTTACAATTGTTGAACCACTTGACCAATGTTAGCTATACATATTTTAAGAGGACAAACCTATTGACAGGGTATCGTATGACCACTCCGTGCTCTAACCTCGACAACCAACAATGCTTTTCCACTTCTAGCGAAGGTGCTGCAACCTAAAATCAAACAAAATTGTCACAGACATAAAAATTTACCTATCGATAATTTCCTAAAGAGGCTACAAATTGAGGAGTCTGAAAAAAAGACGAAATTTAATCCAGCATAGATGATGTGTAGAATAACAAGGGCAATTACCATCTAATATTATACATGTCGTCTTTCCAGCTTATCCTCTCATGTAAAGACCATATACCTAGAAGCCCGACGAGCTCCATGATTGCCACGTTGCCTTTGACTCCTGCACTAACAATTGATGAGATTATTTAGACGAGCATGTAGATAGCGGTGCTAATTATCATGAGGCAGCTGGATTGGGCTGAATTTATTTTGCGAAAAATGGATCTTGCGCAATCGGCAGCTTGGACAAGAACTCAAGCACCGCAAGGTGACCTGTCAAGTCTCAATTATCTTAGATGGATATGCATAGCTACTTACACATATAGATGAAAGTAAATCGAATCATAGATTCGTTGTGGGCCTCAAGAAATCGATGGGCTTGCTGCCGATGGTTTGGCTAGCGTGGAGCGTGTACTTGAGGCAATCGACATACATATCAGTCAATCTCGTCGATGAACACAGTCATAACCTCGTCAACGAACACGGGTCGCGCCTCGCGCCGTCCCTGCTGCCCTAGAACAAGTAGAGACACCACCCGTGTATGCATCGACCATAGGCACCGTCACTGTCAGCCCATTGCTTTCACTGGGGAGGCGTCCCTGCCATGAAAGAAACCGGTGAAGAAGAGGGCAACGGACGAGGAGCTTGAGGCCGACAACATGCGTAAGTCCCGAATCTACAAGGAGCTCGGCATAGAAGGAATCGATAAACGTCCAAGAATTAGTCGCCGCCCTAGCAAGAACGATGTCGCTGATATCTTCGACAACTCGGCACAACAACGACATCTTTGTCCTCGTTAACATTGCCTCCGAGCAGACGAAGCTTCCTTGCCTTCAGTACTTTCCTCCGGTAGTGACTCCGGTGGCAAGCAGCCACTACCTCGTCGGCCATGTCAGACGGCACGGAAGCACATGGACTTCATGGCTATGGCCTATGGGCATGAGGGTGGAAGCACATGACGTGGTCGTCAGGAAGGTGCGCATGTGCTGGCCACCAGTAGCGGACCCAAGATTATTTCGAAGCCCGGGCAAACTAAAAAAATGAAGACCAAATATATATGATTTTTGGATAAAATTTAGTCAAATTCGCTTGTGCCGGCCGACCGAAAGCACGGGCAAGCACCTGGGCTGGAGGGGCGCTACGTCCGCCAGTGCTGGCCACGTCCTTGACTCGAAGATGGGAGAAGATGTTGAGGATACGACATGGCAGCGAGCCAGACGCCGGGGCGGTTGATTTGTGAAAGGGAAGGAAGGTGCGTAGCATGGTGGCAGATGGCGTGTCTGCTTCACCGGAGTACGGAGTACCCAAAAACGTTTGTAGCCGGAGAATTACCACAACGTTCGTATCAGCTAGTAGCGTATTACGGCTAAATTTGCGTAAACATCGGATGAATTGGCGCACGGATCGGTGCATGGCGTGGGCACATGCAAGGGACGCGACTTGCCTATGCCGCTTCGGTGCGACCATCCGCGCGACTCCTTGTGAGGAAATCATCTAACGGTTGTTGGCTCCTGAACTCCTGGCTTCAAAAAAGAAAAAAAGCGACGATGACACAGCCCCGTCCGTATCCATCTGTCATTTTCCATCAGTAATACACGCATGTAATTAAATAGGAGCTAAATTATCTCACATCTCCCGGGAATCATCGCGCGGGAACATATCCACAACATATACAGCTGCCCGCCAAAATCCAATACGCTAATGCCAATAGAAACAGGAGGTTAAGCCAATAGAAACAGGAGGTTAAACCACATCAATCTACCGAGGCAAATATCATGAAGAGTGGATGAATAACTTCGTACACAAGCTCTGGTACGCCTAGAACCGACCCTCTTCAAGCCGGTACAAGCACATGTACCCACCCGGAGACTGGAGTACGCCTAGAACCGACCCTCTTCAAGCCATAGAGATGGTCGCCGGAACGGCTGCACTACTGTCCGAGAGAAGGAGACGCAGCCGAGGCGCGTTGGCATGAATGACCGGTGGCGGAGAAACGGAGGTGTGGCCTGCCTCGTCCACCTCGTCGCCGCAACCAGCCTGATTCTGATTCGTGGCGGCGGCGCGGTTGTTGGGATTGGGCCGGCGGCGGAGGAGTAGAGGCGTTGTTGCGCTCGTCCAGGTCGATGCTCCATAGCTTAGACCTGAGGCGGCGGAGGAGCGAGAACATTCGACGGGATGGTGGGAGGGCCTGAGGGACGGGAGCATGGCCAGAGATCTTGCCGGCCGGCTCTGCTTCCGCTACTCTAGTTTTGGCGGGCAGCTGTATATGTTGTGGATGTGTTCCCGCGCGCTGGTTCCCGCGAGATGTGAGATAATTTAGCTTCTATTTAATTACATGCGTGTATTACGGATGGAAAATCGGTACATGGAATATGGATACGGATGGGGCTGTGTCATCGTCACTTTTTTTCTTTTTTGAAGCCAGGAGTACATGAGCCAAACGGATGGTCGCACCGAAGCGGCACAAGCAAGCCGCGTCCTGCATGCAAAGCCCCGAGAGGAAGGCTGTAATTTGGAGAATTAATTGGGCCGGAGATCACGTTCCCATTTTTAAGTCAGTGTATTAATGGGAGGGATTTGCGTCCCGATTTTTCTGAGCGGATGGGAGACGGACGAAATGAATGAGGTAATCACGGTAGTAATTGCCGCTATTAGTTGACTCCTTCCGAAATTGGTGGATGTGCAAACAGGGGACGTCAGTGTCATTGGGAAGACCTGAAGCATTAGATCTGATCGATTGTTCGGCCTAGATCAACTGTTCCTGCCTAGTCGGAGGAAACAGAGGAAATTCGTCCTTTTAAAATAGTAGAGATAGATTCAGCTTGGCAACCACACCTGCACTATCCAGCTCGAAAATCACTTTGGACAGGCCCATCTCCTCACCAATTCAATAGCTCTCATACACGCACGGAGCTCAGCTTCCTCGGCATCACAAAGTACTGGGAAAAAATGGCACGGCCCACATAGGAACCGACCATCATGGTCACGAATAACCACACCAGCACCCCCCTTCTCCGACGACTTATCAGTAGCCCCATCAGAGTTTGCCTTGTACCATCTCTCCGGTGGCGGAGACCAGCATTCCATCGGCGTTGGCGGCTTCGGGCTACGGACCTCCTGCAGATTGTGCCACTCCTCAAGCAGCTGGAGAGATCGATTAGCTACCGAAACTAGGTCCTCGATGCACTTGTCCCTAGCATCATTTCTTGCTAACCACATTTGATAGATCGTCATGAGGGTAATCTCCATCTCTGAGTCACTCGTTGTTCCCAGCCGTTCCCAGCCATTCCAGCATCCATCGTGTCAGTTCCCTAGCCGAGCGAACATCAGACGGCAGAGCCAAAGCTTTAGTCGCTACCACTAAAGGGAATATGCCCGAGAGGCAATAATAAAGTGGTTATTATCTTATTTCATGTTTATGATAAATGTTTATTTTGCATGCTATAATTGTATTAATTGGAAACGTTAATACATGTGTGTTTAATAAACAAAATACAAAGTTCCTAGTAAAGCCTCTCATATAAACTAGCTCGTTGATTAACAAGATGATCAAGGTTTCCTGATCATGGACATTGGATGTTGTTAATAACGAGGTCACAACATTGGTGGAATGATGTGATGAACATTCATCCAAAGTATAACATTACGATCAAAGTCATTATGTTTATATTGCTATAACATCATACGAAGTAATCTTAGTCCTTAGGCCATGAGATCATGTTAATTGCTAACACCGGAAGAGTATCTTGATAACATCAAACATCACACCGTAACAGGGTGACTATAAAGGTGGGTTCAATGCTACGAAGGTGTTATGTTGAGTGATGAGGATTTAACTCATCAATGCCCATTGTTATGGACTTGGGTTTTGGAGAAGGAGGGAGCGCTAGAAGCATCTATCGGCTAGCAAACAAGCACATAGGGGACTCGAAGATTTACCCAGGTTCAGGCCTCGTAGAGGTCCCTACTCCTACTTGTCTGCTCGTGAAATTATCAAAGGAATCGAGGATTACAATGGTGCGCAGATGCAATCTGGCGAGGGTTGTGGAAACTAGGGTTGCGTGTGTCCTCCTCGCTGCCCCCTCCTAGCCTTTATATAGATGGGCTAGGTCTCGGGCAGTAGGTCGAGTCGGTTACAGGTTAGGGTTTTTTCCTTTGAACTTTCTATCTTTAGTTTCTTCTTGTTCTTCAAGCAATCGAGAGTCCGTAGGCTACTCGAGTTCTCTCATTGGGCCTTGGTGACACCATGGGCTTCCGCTGTACTCAGGCCGTATATACCAAACTCAAGTACCTGCAGGGTATACCCATGTCAGTAGCCCCCGAGTGTCCAGTGGAATCGCAGATTCGACTGGGGACTTTATGAAGCCTTTTTCGACTACTTTGTTTGTGTCATAGGGATTGTTGATGTGCGTGCCTGATTTAACCGATGTATCGGTTATCAGTTAACTACCTTAGGGTAAAACAACGCAATCTACTCGAACTCGAGTCCCCGGACTCGAATCCGGAAAAGTGCTAGTGTAATTCGACTCAAGCCGCGGAGGACTTACAGGAGTCGAATTCCAGTATATGGGTGTGAGCACTCGACGCGTCCGTCAAGGCATGTTCATCGTACCTGTAGGCACTGATATATTTCTGGTAGTGCCCAGCGAAAGCGTCGCCATGCCTTATTTAGGTCTTACCTTCACGCTGCAAGCGCGGCATCCGAATTTTGTCATCGCGGAGATGATTCGGGTGACCCAAGAGACGCAGTCTCTTTATAGGGAAAGATCGTGAGGCGGTGTCGCCATAAACTTCGAGTGTGGATGTTATCAACACATATTACGATATACAAATAATCATAGGGTGCGTGACCAGCGCTCCCTATGGGAGTAGCCCCCGAGTGCCTGGTAGAGTCGAAGACTCAGGCAGGGACTAAAGAACGTTTGTGACTGCTGTCATCTTTTGTTTGCTTGTTTCAGTCGAAATTATTTCCAATGCTCCCTATGTGAGTAACCCATGTCCATAATCGAATCGCGGATTCGAGTGATTGGGTATGCTTTGAATGTTCATGTTCCTGCAAAAAAGAAAAATCTTAGGGTGCACGACCAGCGCTCCCTATGGGAGTAGCCCCCGAGTGCTTGGTGGAGTCGAAGACTCGAGCAAGGACTAAAGTAGTCGAAGTCTTCTGCTGCTCAATTTTGGATGACATTAGTGCTGACGATGTGATGACCTTAGTTGCCCGCATGAGCGGGTTTGACGGGACGTGACAAGCGGTGGGTCCCATTTTCTGACTCTGACTTGACCGGGCGTGCGTAATCTTTGTTTTAACTGTGCCTCCTCGATTTTCGCGCGTAATGGGGGTAATGGGGGATGGTTCACACTTCGGGTCCTCCACGTGTCGATCACGATGAATGCCACGCGTCTGATAGGGTTTTTCCTGGCTGTTGGATTGCATCTCCCAAGGGGTTAAGTAGCAGTGCTACGACGGTAATTTTCTCATCTGCTTCTTTTCTGCCTTTGCCTCCGTCGCCATTGCTGCTGCTCCTCTACCTCTTTGCATTCCTCTTTCTCGCGGCGCTGGACCAGCTCCGCGTATTTCCCAGTTACTTTCTCCGATCACACCGCCACCGTAGAATGGGGAAGAAGAAAGGAGGTGTCGCAGCCGATTCCGCCGCCGCCACGGTTGCTGCGAAGAAGGGCGGCTCAGCCGCTGTGGGCATCAGCACCATCGCTGCCGCAAAGAAGAAGGGCACGG
This sequence comes from Avena eriantha, assembly GCA_910589775.1. Lineage (NCBI taxonomy): Eukaryota > Viridiplantae > Streptophyta > Magnoliopsida > Poales > Poaceae > Avena > Avena eriantha. The sequence continues at coordinate 51,097,238 of OU342745.1, forward strand.
GCACTCGCGTCACCAATGGCGCGTGGCGCGCATCCGTGATCAAGTGTTCAGAGCTTTGTCTCCTACGCCAAGACGGAGTTTTGTCTTCCGCAGTCGCTGACGCGCGTGTCCCCGGCAGCGAGGTAATCCCCTCTCCCCCTGCCGGTTTTTGGGTGATGTTCCTAGCGTTCATCATCTGTGGTCTCTCATTGCCCCTACATCCTTTCTTCATGGGCCTTCTCTGTTTTTATGGGCTCCAGCTGCATTAGTTGTCCCCCAACTCCATCCTCCATGTAGCTTGCTACATTACTCTTTGCGAGTGCTGGCTCTGAATCGAGCCGCACTTCGGTCTCTTGAAACGTCTCTTCAAACTTAAGCGTCAATCGACGTCTGGCTCCGTAGTCTACGATGTAGGAGGCCGTGGTATCCACGTCGACTCCTCCGCCACGTACTTCGACGTCAAACTCGCGGCGTCCGTCCAAGGGTGGAGGGACAAGTGGTTTTACATCCGCAACCTGAAGGCCGACGGAGACCACTTCAGACTCGCGCCCTTCGATCCTACGACGTCGTGCAAGAAGAGGCGCTCCTGGAAGAACGTGGTGATGCCCGGCGAATCCGCGGAGACAGATGTGCTATAGGAGCGCGTTTGTGACCTCGAGAGTTGCATGGGGAAAGAGGAGGGAGGCTGTGCCCTCATTCGCACGTGGCTGCGCCGTCGCGTCCAGCCCCTGCAGGCCAGAGTCCACCCTATGTTCTAGTGGGCTGGAGCGGACGATGTCACTCGCGTATCTATCGATGGCATTTCCGTGAGTGAGGTAGATAAAGGAGTGCGGCTGGTCACCAAGTACACCGCCAAGGATGTGCTCCCCAATGATCCAGTCATACCTCCATTCGACGCTGCTAATCCTCCTCCTGAGGTACAATTGTGCTACAAAGTAGCTTTATTGTTGTCGAATGCTTCTTTTCTGTTTTTCTTGACTTGTGCTAAATTGTTTTTTGTATGCAGGATTGGGGGTGTCACCTTGTATGCCCCCTCTTCCTGAGGGGGTTATCCCTCCTGGAGCCTTGGAAGAGGACGAGTCGGAGTCGACCGTCCCATCTGATGTGGAGGAGGAAGCCCCCGAGTCGAGTAGTCCAGACACTCGCAAGCGTTCGCGTAGCGAGGGTTCAGATGCATCATCTCCTTCGACTCCGGAAGGTGCAGCTACAGGTGCCGAGTCGCTGTTACCTGCCGTTCCCATGAGTGCCGTGGCGCCATCTTCTCGCAAGAAGATGCGACTGCCGAAGGAGTCGTCGTTAGAGTCGGGGGATCAAACCTTCGATTTTGACAAGTTTGATTGGTAAGTACATGAATCTTCTTTTTGGTTCTTCTTGAGTGTTTCATTCCCTTGATTTTGGTTTTGCTCTGCAGTCAGCCGGTGTCGTCATCTTCTGGCGACGTCAAATTTTTGAAGGAATATGGAGTCGCAACCTCCAAGGCCAAAAAAATGGCGGAGCACACTCCTTCTCCTCCATTGGCGGCCCACTCCAGCCATAATTCATCAAGTTCTCCACATGATGCGGAGCACCAGATGGTTATCCGGACGACTGCGCGTCAATCGACTTCGGAGTCATTGGAGGATCATGTATGTGTAGCGTTGTTTCTTCTGATTTTTTGCAGTCGAATGTATCATCTCCTATCATCTGCTCATCCTTTACTTTTTCTTCTGTCATAGCTTATTGTGAAGGAAGCCGCTCACTTGGCGGAGCAATTCTTGCGATGGGTCACCAGCATGCAATGCTGGATAATCGCCATCGCGTAGTTGAAAGTAAGTGTCTTACTTCTTCTTCGTCCTCCTTGTGATATATCCGACTGATAGCCTATCTTTGTTTGTTTCTTAGCTGAGCATAATGCACTCCTTGAAAAGGCGCTTACCGTGGCGGTGAAGAGTCGCGATGAGGCAGTCGCAGCACGTGACGAATCGCGGAAACGCGAAGAGGATCTACGCGCCTCCATCGTGGCTAGAGAGAAGTTATGCGAGGAGCAACTTTTGTCGATTGCCAAGGCTCTCTCAGGTATTCCCTTGTTTGTATTTTCGTTGTTTCTCTTCTTTTGAATTTGTCATTGGTGCTGACTTTCGTGCCCATGCTTGGGTTTTGTGTAGATGCCAGCGGTCTGAGCTTCGACCCCCAGGCAGTCCGTCGTGATGATGCCCGGGCGGGTGCCATTTCAGCAGTCGAAGATCACAGCGCTGCCGTTCAGGGGACGCTCACCAAGGCCAAGGGTGTGCTTAGTCGCCTCCGGGAGGAGCTGGCGCCCAAGGAAGATTTAATCGAGAACATGGATGAGCTGGTGGAGTCCCTTGCCGGAGGCATTCCTGTGAGCTTAAAGAACTCACTCCGTGTGGCTGGCGCTTCAATGTCACTCGCGATGGTTCAAGCCCACGGAGTAGAGGTTGATCCTGCAGCAGTCTCCAAGGCGATGCCTATCAGCGCGGATGGCCAACAGGTAGTCTTTGCTCCCTTCGCAACTGCTTGTGGCAAGTACGGACCGCAACTTATCAACACAGTTGTGAAGTACTCTGAGGAGCTGCAGCGAGCCAAGAAGGCGGCGAAGGCTGCGGTATCAGGGGCCGGTGGAAAGTCGGTGGCGTCTGATACCGCCACGGACTCGATGAGGCCCCCAAAACCGAAGTCCAAGTCGAAGAAACCAGTTGCTCCTCAGTAGTTGTGTCTGTAATAGTTACATAGCCTATTCCTTTTATCTGAAACATGCCTTTTGGCGAGTGTATCTGCTGATACTTTTATTATGAATGCACTCGAGTCTTTTGTCCATGCATCGCCTTAGTCTTCTTATTGTCTCTTGCTTGACTTGTGATAGGGCACCTCGAGTGGTCCTTTGAGTGAACCTCGGAATATGCCACCCCTTGATGACACTTTGGCGCAGCCGTGCTCGAGGGTGGATGAGTTGTCTCTGCTCTCGCGACTCCGTGACCGCCTAAAGCAATTGGAGCATGAACTGGCCGTACTCCGTGGTAACGCGGATGTATGGAAATCGAGGGTGGAGAAGGCCTCGGCCCGAGAACAATATCTGCTAGGGGAGGTGACGCAGATGGGCGACTAGTTCAAATGTTAGTTTTCTTCTTTCTTGCCTTTTTCTTGTAGTCACTCGCAGTAGTCTCGTTGTCTTCATACTTCTACCTTTGCTTGGTATAGTTGTCAGTGCACGCCATCCGCATGATGAAAAGGATAGGATTGCCATTCGGATGAACGATCTAACCCAAGAGCAGCTTCAGGCGAGTGGGTACTTCTGGGTGGATCACGATCGCGCCATTGCACTGGCGAACTTGCAGGATCGTACGTCGCGAGTGCTTTACTTCCTGAAGAAGTCGCAATCATGCTTGAAGAATATTTATTAGACGATGTTCCCGCTGGACATCGTTCCATCGTGCCTGCTGGCCCTTCTTGCCAAGTTTCAAGACTTGAGTGCAGTCCGTGAATGTGTTCGGCAACAGTTAGTGGCTGGTGCCTAGGCTGCTATGTCGCTTGTGTGATTGCATAGGCCGGATGTGGATGTTGCAGCAATTGTAGCTGGACCGCCAGCGCCGCCAGCTGGTTCGACTTGGAACATGGTTCCTCATTACCAGGTGGTGGATCGCCCAGCAGAGGAAATCGTCGACTTCTTCGACGAGCAAACAAACATACTTTTGTTGCAGCAATAGTTTAGTTTGTATTCTGCACATAGTTGCACCAGTGTTGTAAAGTTCATATATATCCTATGTATAATTGATTGACATTGATGTATGTAAAGAGCTTGTTAGCATGTATATTTTGTGAGTGCGTTGCACTATGCGATTCCTTTTCGTTAGCCTGACTTCTTTTTATCTCAGCACCTTGCCAACCTGTCAGGTGCGTTGCAACTGGGTTGGTGTTTGTCAAGGGTTTTGATTGGTATGTCAGCTACTTAGGATATCGCGCTAGTTCGTAGAACAGATTGTGTAGGGTGGCGCAGCCCCCGAGTGAATAATTTGCAGGAAATTTAAAAGAACATAGAGTTTTGGGGCACTTAGCTTTATTCATTCACAGGATAGTATTGGGTACAATGTGTGGCTAAGTAGCCTTGGCTGATTAGCCTTATTTGCAATGTGAAAATAAAAAACGACTAGGGGTAGAAGCGCCGTAGCTGTGCGACGTTCCAGGGGTTGGAGTATGCGACTCCTGTCTCAAGGTCTTTAAGGCGATAAGCGCCACCTGAGATTACTTCTATAATCACGTATGGTCCCTCCCAGGGGGACTCGAGTTTGGGGTGCCCTTGTTGCTTCAGTCGTAGGACCAGGTCTCCTTCGACGAAGGACCTAGGGCATAGCCTTCTGCTGTGGTAGTTGTGCAGGTTCTGCTGGTAGATCGTGCATCTTTCTGCGGCGATGTCTCGTGCTTCGTCAAGGAGGTCGACGGAGTGTTCGAGTGCAGTTGTTGACTCTTGCTTGTTGTAAGCGACCACTCGCGATGCTTTGTACCGTACTTCTGCGGGCAGCACTGCTTCAGCGCCATTCACCATGAAGAACGGGGTATATCCCGTTGCACTATTTGGGGTTGTGCGTAGGCTCCATAGTACGGATTGCAGCTCGTCTGACCAGCATCCTACGGCTTGTTCGAGTGGCCTGAGGAGTCTCTTCTTGATTCTGCCACAGACGAGTCCGTTGGACTTTTCGACCTGGCCGTTGGTCCGCGGATGAGCTACAAAGGCATAGCTTATGTTGATCCCCAAGTCCTCACAGAAGGCATGGAACTCCTTAAGAGGTGAAGTTTGTTCCATTGTCCGCGATGATGCTGTGTGGCACTCCGAAGCGATAGACGATGGACTTGAATAATTTTACTGCGCTGGCTCCTGACTGGTTAGTCACCGGCATGGCCTCTATCCACTTGGTGAATTTGTCGACCGCGACCAGGAGGTAGACGTAGCCTCCTCGTGAGGACTTTGGGAGCTTGCCGACCATGTCGAGTCCCCATTGCGTGAAGGGCCAGGCCAATGGAATTGGCCAGAGTTCTGCGCTAGGTGCGTGTGGCTTGTCCGCGAATTACTGGCAAGCATTGCATTTCTGGGCGATGTCCTTGGCGTCACGCATGGTCGTAGGCCAGTAGAATCCTGCTCGTAGAGATTTGGCGACGAGGGCGCGACTACCGGCGTGGTGCCCACAAGTCCCCTCATGGATGTCAAGGAGAACAACTCTTCCATCAGCCGTGAAGACGCATCGTTGGAGTACTCCAATAATGCTGTGCTTGTATAGTTCGTCGTTGATAACAGCGAATGCCTTGGATCGCCACGCAATGTGCCGTGCGTCAGCCGGGTCGTCCGGTAGCCTTTTGCTGAGGAGGTAAGTGATGTATGGTTGAGTCCAAGATGACTCGATCATCATGACGCTCATTGGTCCTTCGAGTCCTGTGTCCATCTCCAAGTCGTCGAGTGCCATTGCCTCATTGGGTGGCGCAGCCCCCCAGTCCTTTATTGCGCTTGTTTTCTTCTCTATGGATTTTGGCTTTATGGAGCATTCGTAGATGCGCTCGAGAAATCCCCAGGTGGTATGGGGGCGCAGGTGGATCCAATGTTGGCGAGTGCGTCCGCCTCTTCATTGCTTTCACGGCCTATGTGCCGCAGCTCGCGGCCGTCGAAGTCCCCTTCGAGTGTGTCGTAGAGGTCGCGGTAGGCAATCATATTGTCGTTCAGCGCGTCGCACTCGTGCATTGTCTGGTTGACGACCAGCTTGGAGTCGCCATATATTATGAGCCTCTTGGCGCCGTAGGCTTTTGCCATCCTCATCCCGTGCAGTAGGGCCTCGTATTCAGCTTCATTGTTGGAGGCGGTGAACTGCATTTGCAGGATATATTTCAGCTTGTCTCCCTAGGGTGATGTCAGTATGACACCTGTGCCAGCTCCGTCCTTTTGCTTTGATCCGTCAAAGTGCATTGTCTAGAGGTAGGACATATCTGGTTTTTCAGGGAGCTGGTTTTCCATCTAGTGCACATGGAAGTCAGGGAGAACATGCGACTTGATTGCATCGTGTTTTTCATATGTAATGTCTCGTGGAGATAGTTCGATTCCCAGAGCGCGACTCGTCTAGTGGCATCGGGGTTGTTGAGGATATGCCCCAGCGGGGCGTCGTTGACTACCACGATTAGGTGCTCCTGGAAATAGTGGCACAGTCGTCGGGCTATCATGAAGACGCCGTACGCCAGTTTTTGGTAGTGCGGGTACCGCTGTTTTGTTGGCGTAAGTACCTCGCTAAGGTAGTAGACTGGGCGCTGTACCCCTTGGACCTTGTTTTCTTCGGCTTGCTCCACCACGAGAACCGTGCTGACCACCTGGTTGGTGGCGGAGATGTATAGCAACAGTGGTTCCCTTTCGCGTGGGGTCACCAGTACTGGCGAGGTGGACAATAGGCGGTTAAGGTCTTCGAATGCTTCCTGTTCCTTGTTGGTCCACTCAAATTTGTCAGCCTTTCAAAGGAGTTGGTAGAAGGGCAGCGCCTTTTCGCCCATTCGACTGATGAATCGACTGAGCGCCGCGATTCGCCCAGCCAGCTGCTAGACACCTCTTATGTTCTTTGGTTTCTCCATGGCCAGTATGGCTTTTATTTTCTTCGAGTTCGCCTCGATCCCTCTTGCGGAGATAAGATACCCGAGTAGTTGCCCAGATGGTACGCCGAAGGCGCATTTGTCCGGATTGAGCTTGATCCGGTAGCGGTCAAGGTTGGCGAAGGTTTCGCGCAAATCGTCGATTAGTGAGGCTTCCTCTTTTGTCTTGATTACGATGTCATCAACATATACTTGAATATTGCGACCAAGTTGGTTTTTGAGGAAAGCCTGCATGCACCACTAGTAGGTGGCTCCTGTGTTCTTTAGCCCGAAGGGCATTGTGTTGTAGCAGAACACACCAAAAGGCGTTGTAAATGCCGTTTTTTCTTGATCTTCCTCCTTCATTCGAATCTGGTTGTAGCCTGAGTAGGCTTCGAGGAAGCAGAGGTGCTCACATCCTGCGGTGGAGTCGATGATCTGGTCGATTCGCGGTAGCGGAAAGTGGTCTTTCGGGCAGTGCTTCTTCAGAGAGGTGAAGTCCACACACATCCATAGGATATCCGTTTCCTTTTTTGGTACTAGCACCGTGTTGGTGATCCAAGTGCTTTCCTTGATCTCGTGTATGAATTTGGCATCAAGGAGTCTGTTGATCTCCATTCCGACTACCTTTGCTCTTGGTTCAGACAGTCACCGAATTTTTTGTTTGACTGTCCGTGCGTCTGGGTTGACATTGAGTGTGTGCTCGGCGAATTCCCTGGGAACTCCTGGCATGTCCGATGGACACCAGGCGAAGATTTCCCAGTGCTCACGGAGGAATTCGACGAGCACGAGTTCCTATGCGGGACTCGGGTTGTTGGCGATGAGGGCCGTCTTGGCGGGATCCGATGGGTGGACCTGTACTTTCTTCGTGTGCACCGATGAGTCGAAGGATAGGTCGGGTGAACTTGGCCGACTCAGGGGAGGCAGACTGTTGTGTGTCGACTCCTTCAATCTTGCGAGTTCCTCCTGCATGCCAAAGGACTGGGAGATTCTATTGAATTCCCTATTGCAACTGTCTGATCTCTCGAAGCTCCCGTTGATTGTGATGATGCCGTTAGGGCCTGTCATTTTCATCTGCAAGTAGGCGTAATGGGGCACTGCCATGAACCCGGCGAACGCGACGCGTCCGAGGATGCAGTGGTACTGTGAGGGCCAGTCGACGACTTCGAAGTCGATGCATTCACGTCGAAAGTTTTTCGGCGTGCCAAAGATGACGTCAAGGTTGATTTTTCCAAGAGGATACACGCCTTTGCCTAGGACGATGCCGTGGAATGTTGTGTCTGAGGCCTCTAGGCAGGTCAGAGGGATCCTCATTACTCGCAAGGTACTCGCAAACATAAGGTTGATGACGCTTCCGCCGTCCATGAAGACGCGGCTCATGTCGAAACCTCCAATCTGTGCCTCGAGGACGAGGGGACAATGGCCTGGACGAGGTACCTGGCGCGGGTGATCACGCTTGTCAAAGGTAATGCAGGAGTCGCTTCCACTAAGGTACTCAGTGGTGGATGGTGGTGAGTTTGTTGCCAAGTTGACTTGGTGAGTGATGGCCTTCTGCACCCGATTCGAGGGTCGCCCCTTTTGGATCATGGTACCCATGGCCCGTGGGTATGGCTCGCCTCCGTGGTGCTGGTCCGGCGCAGTTGCGTTTGGGGGTGGCCCAGGTGGTGGTGGTAGAGCTCCATGTGCCACAACACCTGGGGCGGCTCCGTAGCCCCTGTTGATAGTGTCACGATTCATCCGGGCTAAACCCTCATGAAGCTTGAGGAACTCGCGACAGTCCTTGAGGAGGTGGCTGGACTTCTTTTTGCTGTCGTGCTTGTCGATGTAGAAGTGCACAGTGCATGGCCCGGACAGCTTGTCCTCGATGGATGTTGCGGGTGTCTCATCGCGAGTGCGGCGCTGCCATACTTGCGTGGTTTTTCCGGAGTCGTGATATCCATTGTTACGGTATCCTCTTTTGCGGTTGTCGTCACGTCTATCGGCGTAGCCGGCTGCGACCATGTCGACGTCGTCACGGTCATCGTAGATGCGCATGGGAGGTTGCGTCTACGTTCGAGTTCTGCTTCATCGTTGGAGTGAATGCGATTTTTCACCGAATCTTATCCATCTGCCCATCGATTCGCGATTTCCATCAGGTGGTCGATGGTTTTGGGCTTCGAGAGGCCCAGCTCCTCCCTGAGCTCTATGCGGCGTATGCCGCCGTTGAATGCGTCAATCGCGCGATCCTCCGAGATGTTTTCTGCGGAGTTCTTGATGATGGACCACCTATGGATGTATGAGCGTAGCGACTCGCCTGACCTTTGCTGGCAGCATCTCAGCTATTCGATTGATGCGGGACTTTTGTAGGTGCCCTTGAAGTTGTGGACGAAGCTGTAGACCAGCTCTTCCCAACTGCAAATGGATCCGCGTGGGAGGTTGTTGAGCCATGCCCGGGCGGCACCCTGCAGCTGTAGCTGTAGGCATTGCATAGCCGTGCTTCGACTCCCGCCGTGGAGCCTGACGGAGGAGATATGGTCTTCTAGCCAGATTTTCGGGTCCTGCAGACCGTCAAACTTCGGGTTTTCTGATGGAAGCTTGAACCCTTTGGGCATTCGCTTTTGCCTGATGGCCCTGCTGAAGCATCTGGTGCCACATAGCTCCACATCCTCGTATTCTGAGTCAGTCGAACGGGCACGTCGCACCCTTGACTTGTCGATCTTGCGTTGCATGATGTCGTCACACGCGTCGTAGTCGTGACCGTGTCGCCGTGAGCGGCGGCGTCGAGATAGATCGTGGCTGTCGTCGCTGGATGAAGGTGAGGAGTAGCATTTTGCCAGGGCCTTGCCTTTCTTCGGCTCCGGCATTGGCTCTTTGTCGAGAGCGGCCTCGATTAACCCCAAGCCTACGATCGTAGATCGGTGCATGACAGCTCGAGGATCTCCAGCTGTCGGCTGATTGTTGAGGAGGTACAAGGTGGCCGCCGTTACTGCTGCCTGCGGCGTCTTTGGGACTACGTTGCCCCGGGTGTCGACTATCATTGAGCTAAAGTCAAGGACCTTTGCAGCTTCTATGCGCTCTTGCTCGGTGAGATGGGCCATTCGAGATCATCTCTTGTTGGCCACGTACTCGTTGCCCTTGGAGGAGGATCCTTCGTGGGAGGAGAGTCCGGCCCATCGAAGGCTCGACTCATCTGCCGCCTTTTTATGCGCTTCGAGTTGCGCGATTGTTTGCAACTGGCATCTATATTCCTCCTTAAGTAGCCAATGGTAGCCCATTAGCAATTCTTGCGACGTGCCTGGAGGCAGGGGATTGCCTCGCAGAGCTTCTCAACAATGGGCCCACTCGAGATCGTTGAGCCTGTTCACGACGCGCTCGCCGGTGTGCTCATTGACCATGGTAGGAGGTTCGGGTGCCCCCCCGTTGTTGACGGGGGTGCCGTTGGTAGGGCCGCCGTTGGGTGGTCCGCCATTGGGTATGCCGCCATTTGACGGGTCGGTTTCATGGCCACCGTTGCCCGTGTTGTCGAGATTGGCGGAGGAGTCGCTCGCGTTGATGACGGCGCACATGAAGTGGTTGGGGAAGCTGCTGCTCCCACAACTTTCAGATCCGGAGCCGTAGGCTCCATCTTCGGTCTCCAGATCGCCCAGATTGGATTCGCGACTGCTGTCGCTAACCGTATTCTCAACTGTTGTCGAGGCATTGAGCTCACTGAGGGTGCCGATCGGTGGAGGGAACCACGATGCTAGAGCAATCGATGGTGTCGTCGGCTGGTCAGGCATGCGAAGCATGCCCATCTGACCAACTTGGAAGCGGAAGCTCCCGATCGCCAGGCTGATTCCGTCGCCCACATACTCGAAAGCCGAGCGAGTGGCCGGCGTGTGGATGGTGAAGTCGAACGCGCCGAAGAGCTGGTGAATCTCCGCTATTGTGGAGTTGTAGATCGCAGTTGATGGGGCCGAAGAAGCCGCAACATCAGCACTCCCAATTCCCACAGACGGCGCCAATTGACGAGGGTTTAACTCATCAATGCCCATTGTTATGGACTTGAGTTTTGGAGAAGGAGGGAGCACTGGAAGCATCTATCGGCTAGCAAACAAGCACACAGGGGACTCGAAGATTTACCCAGGTTCAGGCCTCGTAGAGGTTCCTACTCCTGCTTGTCTGCTCGTGGAATTATCAAAGGAATCGAGGATTACAATGCTGCGTAGATGCAACCTAGCGAGGGTTGTGGAAACTAGGGTTACATGTGTCCTCCTCGCTGCCCCCTCCTAGCCTTTATATAGATAGGCTAGGTCTCGGGTAGCAGGTCGAGTCGGTTACAGGTTAGGGTTTTTTCCTTTGAACTTTCTATCTTTACCTTCTTCTTGTTCTTTAAGCAATCGAGAGTCCGTAGGCTACTCGAGTTCTCTCATTGGGCCTTGGCGACACCGTGGGCTTCCGCTGTACTCAGGCCGTATATACCAAACTTGAGTACCTGTAGGGTATACCCATGTCATTGAGGGTCATGGATCAAGAGTGGGATTTGTCCATCCCAATGAGGGATAGATATACTCTGGGCCCTCTCGGTGATATCACATTGAAATAGCTTGCAAGAAAGTGATGTGATCACTAGAATGTTATATCACAGGAACGAGAAAAGAGTGCGTGTCGGTAACGAGATCAAACTAGGTATTTGGATGCCAATGATCGAATCTTGGACATGTGATATATCGCGAGACAAAGGGATTTAGTTACGACGTTAAAGGTTCACACGATCACAAGGGTCATCGTTGAATGTGTGGGAGTCAGTACGGATCTCTAGTTCCTGCTACTGATTATTGATCGGAGAGGGGTCTCGATCATGTCTGCATTATTCGTGAACCGTAGGGTGACACACTTAAGGGATACCGACACCATTTGGAGCAAATATGTTTCAGATAAAGATTTAAGAAAGCGTTGGAATCATTTCGATGGAAACCGGAATTGTTTCGGGTGAAATTGCAGAAACTGGTTATGCATGTGATATTGAAATGTTGCAGGGGGTTTTATGTGAATGTTTGTTAATTAATGTAATTGACAAAATTCTGAATAAAATAAATAAAATAGTTTTATTTAATGAGAGCTTGCATTAAATTTGGTGGAAATTAATGCATGTGTGAGTGGAATTTTGAGTGGAGGCTTTTTATGGGAGTGGGAGCTCCACCCACATGAATGTGGAAGAGGTGGGGGCACCACCATGGCTGCCATGCCATGGCCCTTGGGTGCCCCCCTCTCGCCTATAAAAGCCCCCCTCTCCTCCTCACAACACACACCTCCTCGTGAAGGATCTCTCTCCCCCTCTAGTTATTCCCCATGGTCTCGGATTAGCGAGATACATGTTCCCGGTGGCTTTATCTGGAAAGGAGTTGTTGCTTCCGCTGCTTTGCTGGAGCGAGGGACGGAGGTTGTCGGGGTACCGGACGTGTATGCGATCACATATGCACCGCTGCTTTGCGGTGCTGGACTTGGTGGTGCTGGACTTGCTGGAGCTGGATTTGATGGACGTGTTGGAGCCGGACCTGCTGGACTTCATCACGATCTTGAGATCGGCAAGTGTACGACTACATCATCAACGAGTTTCATCTTGTTAACAAAGTTTTGTTGTCTTTGATGGTAAGTTCTCTATGGATGTATATCCACCCGTTGCTTGTATCTAATAGATAGATCTTGGCGATAGTTCCCATCGTAGGAAAATATTTGTTTTCTATGCTGCGAACCCAACAGCCACCTCCCTAACCCGATTCCAAACCGCCTTTGCATGATATGACCAGTTTTTTTTCAAGTTATGTTAAGGAGTTTTAGAAAATAAATTACGTTAGGATCATAACTAAAATTTTAAGATCCAGTTTTCTTTCTAAAATTTTATTTGAAACCATTAAGAACCTTTTGATAATTGCTTTTCAATTGATTATATCCAAAAATGTCTTCTCAAAATTTCATAGTTATGTAGGTTTGTGGATGTTATATGGAGTACCGGACATGATATTTTTTTTCAACATTCATGAACATGCATATTTCACTCAGTATCATGATACTTGTTTTATTATATTATTATCTGAAAAGTAACTATGATTATCAATTATCAGATTCGACATATTTTAGAGAAAAAATAGTTGTAATTTTAGTCAACTTGGAAATGAATGATAAAAGCGCAAGAAGTCAAGAATCCCAATATGTCAACAAAAACATACACCCCTCGGATCATATGGTTCATTTTGTCTTAATGTGATCGATGTATTAGACGTTGCTCTCAAAGTTGCAAACCCAGCAAAAGGGTAGTTCCCTCAATATGGATGCACGTGCTAAGTTTCACTTCTTTCTAATTTTGGAGTGAACTAAAGAACCCTATTTCTTTAGCAGATTTTCAGGCACGCGGCGTATATTTACAAGATACCGCAAATGAAATCGATACTATAGACAAAACTTATAATATACCAAAATACTCTCCAAATAGGCTTGATGAAATTTATTCACGAACCACAAATTTCAGCCACGCTTGTATGTTTCTTACATTAGTTTACACTGTACGAACTTCTAATACAAACATCGTCTCATGCTTCACTGAATTATATATCTAATATTTTCGACAAGCAAGCCAATTTAAGAATCTAAATCAGTGTGTCTCGGCGCCGTTGGGCTAGCATAATATTTTTTCTTCCTAGCAAACATGTTTCCTTGTTTTCTCATAGGTGCTTCACAAGCGTCGTCTTGCAATGGGTGGTGTGTCATGGCATGAAAGAGTCAAACATCACAATAGATCTCTTCTCATCTTCGGATACCATGGCTGGGTACTCCCCTAGTAGCCACTCTGCCCACATTAAACCGCCCTCTTCTTACCGCCCTCATTGCGTCGTCATCACAACACCACTGCCTATTTGACCCTCATAATTTGCAGATGGGAAATAACAATGATCAATGCACATAGCAAATGTTGAAGAATCCATAATTTTTTCCATTCTAAAGAGAGATGGCTTTTTTTTGGAAAGGAGCATATATTAATATCAGACGATACCAATTACGCCCAATCTCTACAACAATGCATTGCTCTAGCGGCAAAACAGATGCACACAACCAAAAAAAGAAGAATTACAAAAAAGAAAACTCCCGCTACAGTTCCTCATTCATTGAAACAACAGTACTACCACCACCAAGACAGCAGCAGAAGTCCATCTTATCTAAAGAATGACGCCTCCAAGAAGGGAACAGTGCACAAATACCGTCATCGTCCGATCAAAGATCTAGGTTTTCACCCTGAAGAAAATCCACGCTCTCAAAACAATACCTTCAATAAGGCCATTGCTAAGCACAACCAATTAAGCCCAGACCCTGGATTTTCACCCTGAAAGATAGGACCATGATCTTCACCTATACTGTCGCCCCCGCTTGCATACCACTGCTCCAAATCATGAGTCACCAAGCCAATTCTTCATCACCACCCGAACTCGAACCACCATTGTTAGTCCTTAGATCTCGGTCTTCATGAAATTCTCTGTTGGCACCATGGGACGAGAACATGCCCCATGATATTAACAGCCAATAGAGCTTCGAAGCGCTCCCTCTGAACCCAAATGGCCAGAGTAAAAACATGGGTGCGCACGACCGAATCCTACCTGATCCAGCGATCTCTCTGCATATGCGCACTGTAGAGTTCGCCGGCGGAGCCTTCCGGAACACGACACTGCAACCAGATCAATGGATACAAACATCAAGCGGGTCTTTGTATTGGCGTGAGATGAACCATAGAACCACCCCCTTTATTCAATACGAGCCAGCAACCCCCTCGCCACCAGCCGGAGGTAGAGGAGAAGACAGTCCAGCATGCCACTGAAGCGGGTCACCAGAATCAAGCGTGCAGCTGCCTCCGCAGCCAGACATCTAGAACGGATCCGAGCAGACCCGATGCAACCGCCGCCCATCATGGCGGCCGCACGTCAGCGCCGCCGAGGAAGTCCTCGCAAGATCGCCTCCAATGCTGCCACCACGACACCTCCTCCTCCCCAAGCCCTCAATCTGCGCCGCCCAGAAGACGACGGGCCTAGGCGGACGCCCTAGGCCCACAGCGTGATGCCGCCGCCTAAAGTAGTTGTAGGAGCACCCGCCGCCGCCTGGCCGAGGTCGCCGCCCTGACCACCGCCCCCAACCCACTCCGTCAGCGTCTCCCCAGCCGCCCATCCGAAGAAGATCACCGTAGCCACCACCCCTAGCACCTTAGGTACTAGGGGGTCGCCGCCACCATGGCCGACGCCGGCGACAGCGGCAGAGGAATGGGATCTAGAGGAGGGAGGTCGGCAACGGCGAAATCTGGGGGCCCTCCGGCAGCGCTTGGGGTCACCACGGGAGGGTTTTTTGCTCGTGCGGAGGAAAGGAGACTTCGTGATTCTGGGCCATGATGAGTGCATATTTGCATCATGTTTTATATTATTGTTTTGCATTATAGTGGTAGGATCTTGGTATTTCACTGTGTTCACACGCACATTTTATGTCTATTTTCACTAGGATAAGGAAATATGATGGATACAATGGACACAATTCTTAGAGCAGTTGTATTGGGGAGAAAAGGACTCAAAAACAACGTAAATCGCTTATTTGACAAATATCAATAACACTAGAAGAAAACCCGAAGCGATCGAGGCATCCCGAAGGTTGGACGACCAACTATACCGCGGGAATAATTTTCCGGCCATATAGTTGGCTGAAGGGAATATGCCCGAGATGCAATAATAAAGTGGTTATTATCTTATTCCATGTTTATGATAAATGTTTATTTTGCATGCTAGAATTGTATTGATCGGAAACATCAATACATGTGTGTTTAATAAACAAAAAGGGTTCCTAGTTATGCCTCTCTTATAGACTAGCTCGTTGGTTAACAAGATGATCAAGGTTTCCTGATCATGGACATTGGATGTTGTTAATAACGAGGTCACAACATTGGTGGAATGATGTGATGAACATTCATCCGAAGTATAGCATTACGATTAAAGTCATTATGTTTATATTGCTATAACATCATACGAAGTAATCTTTATCCTTAGACCATGAGATCATGTTAATTGCTAACACCGGAAGAGTATCTTGATAACATCAAACGTCACACCGTAACAGGGTGACTATAAAGATGGGTTCAGTGCTACGAAGGTGTTATGTTGAGGCTCATGGATCAAGAGTGGAATTTGTCAATCCCGATGACGGATAGATATACTCTGGGCCCTCTCGGTGATATCATATTAAGATAGCTTGCAAGCAAGTGATATGATCACTAGAATGTTATATCACGGGAATGCGAAAAGAGTGCATGTCGGAAACGAGATCAAACTAGGTATGGAGATACCGATGATCGAATCTCGGACATGTAATATATCGCGAGACAAAGGGATTTAGTTACTAGCGTTAAAGGTTCTCACGATCACAGAAGCAATCGTTGAATGTGTAGGAGTCAGTATGGATCTCCAGGTCCCGCTGCTGATTATTGATCGGAGAGGGGTCTCGATCATGTCTGCATTATTCGCGAACCGTAGGGTGACACACTTAAGGGATAACGAAACCATTTGGAGCAAATATGTTTCAGATAAAGATTTAAGAAAGCACTGGAATTATTTCAATAGACACCGAAACTGTTTTGGGTGAAATTGCTAAAATTGGTTGTGCATGTAATATTGAAATGTTGCAGGGGGTTTTATGTGAATGTTTGTCAATTAAAGTAATTAACAAAATTCTGAATAAAAAATAATAAAAGAGTTTTATTAAATGAGAGAGCATTAAATTTGGAGAAATTTAATGCATTGAAAGTGGAGACTTTAAAAGGGAATGTGAAGAGGCATTTTAATGTGAAGGGGTTACCACCACATGAATGGAGGAGGTGAAGGGTCACCTCCCCATGCGCCGGCCATGAAGGAGGGGTACCCTCCCCTCCTCCTATAAAAGGCCACCCTCTCCTCACTTCTCACACACACCTCCTTGTGAAGGATCTCTCTCCCCCTCTAGTATTATTTCCCCATGGTCTCGGATTAGCGAGATACATGTTCCCGGTGGCTTTATCTGGAAAGGAGTTGTTGCTTCCGCTGCTATGCTGGAGCGAGGGAGGGAGGTTGTCAGGGTACCAGACGTGTGTGCGATCACGGATGCACCGCTGCTTTGCGGTGCTGGACTTGGTGCTGCTGGAGCTGGATCCGATGGACGTGCTGGAGCCGGACCTGCTGGACTTCCTCACGATCTTGAGATCGGCAAGTGTACGACTACATCAACCACGAGTTCCTACTCGTTAACAAAACTCGTTGTCTGCGAGGGTAAGTTCTCGTTGGATCTATGTCCACCCATTGCTTTGTACCTAGTAGATAGATCTTGGCGTGTAGTTCACACCGTAGGAAAAATTTTGTTTTCTATGCTGCGGACCCAACAGTGGTATCAGAGCCTGATCTATGCGTAGGTGTTTAGCACGGGTAGTACACATATATTGATATGTGGGCGATGATGATCATGGTATTGCATCTTCTATGTATTTTGGATATTGGTGGCATAGTGGGATGAAGCGGCCCAGACCAACCTTACATGTCATCGTACATGAGACCGGTTCTACGACTGACATGCAACTTGTTTTGCATAAGTGGCTGGCGGGTGTCTGTCTCTCCTACTATAGTCAATATCTAATTTACAACGAGTTGCTAATAACTTATTTATCCTCGTTGTGGTTCATGTTCGTAGGTTAGAATGGTTCTATCTCCGAAAGCCCTAAGCCACGTAAAACTTGCAATTGATAAATTAGAGGCGTCTAGTTTAGATCGTTGCTGGGCTAGTGTCTTGATATGGTATTGTTGTAAGTAGATGTATGATAGATACTCTTACAACTCACTCAACGTGTAAGTTCCATAGACCTTGGCCTTACACACAAAGGAATGATAGAGATCATACCACGATGCAAATGATAGAGATCAAATGCATGGACCATATCATCTCACTTTACACATTTAGATGTTAGCATCTTATACTGCTATTTTGGCGCTTTCTGTAGCATTGCAAGATGATCCCTCATTTAGATATCAAGATAAAAATGTGTTCTTCCTTGAGTATGCACCGTTCTGTAGATCGTATTTCGAGACATCACGTGATGATCGGGTGTACTCAAATCTACGCTTTTATAGGAACGGGTGTAAGACAGTTTACACACGCGAATACTAAGGTTCTTACGTGGCGAGCCTAGCATGTACAGACATGGCCTCGGAACACGGACCGAAAGGTTAAGCATGAGTCATATAGTTGATATGATGCCCATATAGATGCTCGCCTTTGAAGCTACATCAACTAACGTGATGATCGGACTTGGTGTAGTGGATTTGGTTCATGTAATCACCAAAAAGACACGAGGGATGTCGTTTTTGAGTGGGAGTTCATTAGTAATTTGGATTAGTCGAACTCAATTTGTCATAAATTAAATCAAAGTGAATTTTTATAGTTTGTTGTAGTCATTGGCATTCGTTTTCTACCTTATGCTTAGTTTTTATTTGAGATAATAGAACTATAGAATTCTGGATATTTACTTTACGAACTGGTATCGTATTGTTTTGAATGTCAATTTAAAGTTTATAAGTCATATTGCAAACTTTCAGCAAACTCTATTTACTCCGTGAAGTTTAATAAGTAGTATTAAATCAAGAGTAAGAATTCCAATGTTAGTATCTAAAGTATCATGTTTGCCTCCATGATTCTTGATATTCAAAAGTTGTTTTAATATCGAGGTTATCTAGGAGCTGAAATAATTGTTTCAGAAACCATCATGTGTGGAAGATATTGTGATATCTGAAACAATGTTTTTGGTTAAATTATGATAGAGTATAATTTAGCAAAATACATCTTCTCTTATTGTATGATAATTTGTGAAGGATGGAGATGCTAGGCATCCGAATCTACCAAAAAGGTTTTGGAAACTGATATTATACTCGTGATTCTTCCTTATAAGCTATAGTAGCTTGATCATGAAAGTTGTCATGATAAGGATGAAAAGAAGATGTAAGTAAAATGTTTACTACACTAATAGATTACTAAAGAATGGATTTTTGAAAGAATGCCAAACATTTGATGATGGTGATCCACTTCAAAGTGCAAGTCCAAAGGTATTAGTATTTGACTAAATACGCTTTGTACTATGTGTTATGTGAATGACACCACTATTGATGTTGATAGATTCTTTTAAAAGAAAAAGGAATTGCTGAAAGAGAATCTATAAAATATTTGGCAAAAAATATAAGGTTGGAGATGTCCAACTTGGGTATATAGAAGATATACATGTTATGGTTGTATTCCTTGCTTGTTAAACAATGTGGTTCTTAGGTATTGGATACGGAATTGGTTGGTATGAAGTATTATACAATACAACGCAATTCATGAACTACAATGGCCTAAGTAACTAGCAAGAGAATAAGTGATGATGATCATCGAAAACAAATAAAGTGTTATTGTGTTTTTTGTTGTCGTCAAACCTAGCCTTCAAGATTTGTTTTAATAATTGTTATTTTGTTCCGGTATTATGAGAACAATGGTTGTTCAAATAATTACCGTATTCCATAAAGGATGGATGAACTTTTACAAGTATAGTGGGAGAAATCACATCCATAAACACTATTGCTAAAATGTCGCAAGACAAATGATTGAAAGATCACTTATGAAGTGACATCGCTGTTTAAATTATACTTGAAAGAAAACATGAAGAAACTCCATGTTGATGGAATTTTGGAGTCTTTGATTTTGATCAATTGACGCATGTGAGACTTTCCTCGACATAATTGAAACTCCGTTCATAGGCCAAAGAGGAACGGATGACTAGCTTATTGGAAATTGTGCATGCTGATGTGCATAGTCCATTATGTGTAGCCATATGCGATGGATCTTTTTGCTTCATATGCTTTCTCCGAAAATTTGAGTGAATATATCTGTATATTTACTTAATAAGGAAGAAGTATGAAACATTTGAAAATTGTTCAAAGACTTTCAAGATGAAGTGGAAAATCATTGTAACAAGAAAATAAAGAGTTTATGATTCGATCATAAAGGAAGATATTTGAGTTACATGTTTAGCAAAAACACCTAAGACTTGAGGAATTGTTCCATGATTTGTGTTTCACGATAAACCATAGGAGTATGGCATATTTGAGAGATGAAATCAAATCATGTTTGACAAGGTAAGATCAAGGGTGTCATTTATAAAACTGCCATTATGTTTTAAGGATTGAAGCTTTAGAGACTACCGCTTTTACACTGAAAAGAGCACCATCGTGATCCATTGAAATGATAGCATATGAGTTATGGTTTGGGATAAAACCCGAATTGTCTTTTCTTAAATTTTGGTATGCTATGCATAAGTAAAATGTTTACAACCAAAGTCGGATAAGCACGTCTTTGTAGGTTATCCCAAAGAATTTGTTGGGAATTTCTCCATGACACCGAGGACAAAAGTGTTTGTCACTTGGAACGTCAAGTTTCTTGAGAAGGAATTTTTCGTGAAAAGTTAAGTGGGAGGACAATAGAACTTTGATAAGGTTGTTGAACCTTAGCTATATGTGCTAAGTAGCGCAGCGCCGGAAAGTGTCCTGGTGGCAGCCACAATGCTCATGGCTCCCGTGATTACAAAAGGTGTGATCTCGGAGATTAGAGTTCCTATAGAACCGCGTGGGTCGGTAAGAATCAAATAGTAAGATTTGATAAGCAAGTCGTTATTGTTTTGACAATGATGAACCGACTACATGCAAATAAGCGATGATGGGCCCTGACTCCATAAAATGACTAGAAGTCATAGAATCCGTGATAGTATCCATACACGAGAAATCAAGTTTCTGAACTTCGAAGACCCTCCGGAAAGGCGTGAAGCCTATCGGTCGTGTTTGGATCTATAAAGAAATAAGACATGGATGTTTAACATCTATGAAATAGTCGACATGTCGGAAAGAAGTTTACGACAATGTTCAAGGAGTTGACTATGACAAGATTTGATCTTTCATAGCGATATATAGTCTTGACGGATTAATGTAGAAACCACTACATATAATTTGGTATATGGTAGTTGAATAAAGAAAACAAGGTTCTTCTAATAGAACGGTAACCTAGGACGTGTACATGACATGCTTCGAAGGGTTTTGTTAATTCAAAGGGTGCTAAAAGGGCATGTAAACTTCAATAGTTGAAGTAAGCATAGCGGAGTTGGAATCTTCACCATGATGAAACTGTTAAAAGAGTTTAAATTCATCGGAGATGATGAAGATGCTTACATTTGCAAGAAATTAAGTGGGAGCGCTGAGACATATTTCTAATACATTATGTAGAGGACATATTGTTGATTGGAAATGATGTATCTTGTATTGACACAAGTTAAGAATTTCACTCAAATAAGATTTCGATGAAAGACTTGGGCAAACCCGGAATATTTGGCATGAATATCTATATGGATAGATTAAGGCGCAAATATGGTTGTGCCAGACATACATATATGACATATTGAAAGGGTTCAATATGGAAACAACAAGAAATGTTCTTGCTGCATGGAAAGAATTGCATCAAGATTCAAGTGTTTCAACACTTGGTGAGTAAAATCACATGAAGATTTTGATTGATTATACCATGATATGTATATATCCAGAATGTCCTATGCTCTAAATGTTATGAGCATATACCAGAATGATTCATAAGATGATCATTGGACAATAGTAAAGATATTCTTATGAGCTTTGGAAGAACTAAGAATATATCATGTATAAGTGACAAATAGTTAAAGGTAGTTCATTGGAAAGTTTTACATTGATACTAATTTTGTCACAAGATACAAATTAAATTTATCTCAATTTAGACTATGGGTGGCATAATGTAATGGAAAAGATGTTCCATGATGGATTTGGATGAGTTCCAAAGTTGAGACATTGTGACGGATACTACAACAAAAGGCTAAGTATATAACTCTATAGTAGCAGCAAAGGAGGGCATTTGTGTTAAGTAGTTTGTTATCAAACTAGGTGTGGTTCAATGTGGGCTAATACTATGAAGATATATTGTGTGACAATAATATCAACATATTTTGAGCCGAACGAACTAAAGGTCTCACCAAAGGACCAAATTTATACAATGCCATCTCATTTGAGAATGAGTGATGCGTAGAGACGCAAAGACATGCAAATACACACGGACCTGAAACTGTCAGATCCGGAGATTATGTTAACCACTAGCAATAGCGTATATGCAACACCAGAAAGCCATATGTGTTCAATACGCAAAGTTTTTCAAACTAGATTATTGACTCTAGTGCAAGTGGGAGACTGAAGGAATATGCCCGAGAGGCAATAATAAAGTGGTTATTATCTTATTCCATGTTTATGATAAATGTTTATTTTGCATGCTAGAATTGTATTGATCGGAAACATCAATACATGTGTGTTTAATAAACAAAAAGGGTTCCTAGTTATGCCTCTCTTATAGACTAGCTTGTTGATTAACAAGATGATCAAGGTTTCCTGATCATGGACATTGGATGTTGTTAATAACGAGGTCACAACATTGGTGGAATGATCTGATGACCATTCATCCGAAGTATGGCTCTACGATCAAAGTCATTATGTTTATATTGCTATAACATCATACGAAGTAATCTTTATCCTTAGACCATGAGATCATGTTAATTGCTAACGCCGGAAGAGTATCTTGATAACATCAAACGTCACACCGTAACAGGGTGACTATAAAGATGGGTTCAGTGCTAAGAAGGTGTTATGTTGAGGCTCATGGATCAAGAGTGGAATTTGTCAATCCTGATGACGGATAGATATACTCTGGGCCCTCTCGGTGATATCACATTAAGATAGCTTGCAAACATGTGATGTGATCACTAGAATGTTATATCACGGGAACGAGAAAAGAGTGCATGTCGGAAACGAGATCAAACTAGGTATGGAGATACCGATGATCGAATCTCGGACATGTAATATATCGCGAGACAAAGGGATTTAGTTACTAGCGTTAAAGGTTCTCACGATCACAGAAGTCGTCGTTGCATGTGTAGGAGTCAGTATGGATCTCCAGGTCCCGCTGCTGATTATTGATCGGAGAGGGGTCTCGATCATGTCTGCATTATTCGCGAACCGTACGGTGACACAGTTAAGGGATACCGACACCATTTGGAGCAAATATGTTTCAAATAAAGATTTAAGAAAGCGCTGGAATTATTTCAATAGACACCGAAACTGTTTCGGGTGAAATTGCTGAAATTGGTTTTGCATGTAATATTGAAATGTTGCAGGGGGTTTTATGTGAATGTTTGTTAATTATAGTAATTAACGAAATTCTGAATAAAAATAATAAAAGAGTTTTATTAAATGAGAGAGCATTAAATTTGGAGAAATTTAATGCATTTAAAGTGGAGACTTTAAAAGGGAATGTGAAGAGGCATTTTAATGTGGAGGGGTTACCACCACATGAATGGAGGAGGTGAAGGGTCACCTCCCCATGCACCGGCCATGAAGGAGGGGTACCCTCCCCTTCTCCTATAAAAGGCCACCCTATCCTCACTTCTCACACACACCTCCTTGTGAAGGATCTCTCTCCCCCTCTAGTATTATTCCCCATGGTCTCGGATTAGCGAGATACATGTTTCCGGTGGCTTTATCTGGAAAGGAGTTGCTGCTTCCGCTGCTTTGCTGGAGCGAGGGACGGAGGTTGATGGGGTACCGGACGTGTGTGCGATCACGGATGCACCACTGCTTTGCGGTGTTGGACTTGGTGCTGCTGGAGCTGGTTCTGATGGACGTGCTGGAGCCGGACCTGCTGGACTTCCTCACGATCTTGAGATCGGCAAGTGTAGGACTACATCAACCACGAGTTCCTACTCGTTAACAAAACTCGTTGTCTTCGAGGGTAAGTTCTCATTGGATGTATGTCCACCCGTTGCTTTGTACCTAGTAGATAGATCTTGGCGTGTAGTTCACACCGTAGGAATTTTTTTGTTTTCTATGATGCGGACCCAACATTGGCGCCGCCACCGCCTCCTCAAATAGTTTCACCCCGTGTAACTAGATCAGGGATATGACATACAGAACACCCAGAAATCGCCGAAAACCTCACCTCCGGAAGGAATCTGGAGGGGGAACTTGCCCAAGGGATCCATCTTTAGCCTACGCAGATCTGGGAGGCCAAGGCATCAATCTTCATCTTCATCAACCGCTGCACACCATCATCTCCATCCATCCCATCTTCACCCCATCTAAATCTTGTTGTAATTTTCGTACTTGTTGTGAATTTATACAAGAACTATTCATTTACAATTCTTTCCATTACCATTGTCATGATGTTGATTGCCTCCATGTCTGAGTAGACCATTAGTTCTTGGGGAGATGGAGAAACCCTAGCATATGATTGAGATAAGATAGAGATTATTATGGTATACATCATTATGTGTATGTGTTAATTGTCTTCATCTTGATGTTGGGAGTTGTGCACCTCCTTAATATTTGCCTCTTATGGGGACACAATGAAGGAGATTACTTGTTGGTAGACGGAGGGATGATATCACTTACTGTGACTATAAAGCTTTTGTCATTCGTTACGTACTAACTTGGGGAAACAAGGAGAACTCATAAAGCCATGTCCATGTCACGGGAGAAATCCCTTAATAGCGGGATAATATGATTGATGTCGTTTATATGTTAGCTGTGGTTATGAAGGATGATGTGAGCAGTGGTTGCTGCCTATTTGTCCATATATGGAGCTCCTCCCACATACATACATATCATGAGACTATTTGTTATAATAATCTTGATTTCTTAGTCTAAATTTCTAGCGGTGTATCCACCACTCCCTGAGAACACCTTTTTCCCTATTGCAGTTCCAAGCTCTTTTACACACACGATTCTTACTTTCTGCATTAAGCTTTACTTTACTTTAATTGCTTCATTCAATCAAAAACCCAAAAATAATTCTACTTTTCTTGCATCTCAAAATTATTCCTTAAGTACTTCGTTTAGTTTTAGTTAAAAACATTTTACTCTTTCGCCTACTGCTTCCTGTGGGATCGATATCTTTATTTTGAAACTAGCTACAAACTGAAGGGAATATGCCCGAGAGGCAATAATAAAGTGGTTATTATCTTATTCCATGTTTGTGATAAATGTTTATTTTGCATGTTATAATTGTATTGATCAGAAACGTCAATACATGTGTGTTTGATAAACAAAAAGGGTTCCTAGTTATGCCTCTCTTATAGACTAGCTCGTTGATTAACAAGATGATCAAGGTTTCCTGATCATAGACATTGGATGTTGTTAATAACGAGGTCACAACATTGGTGGAATGATGTGGTGAACATTCATCCGAAGTATAGCATTATGATCAAAGTCATTGTGTTTATATTGCTATAACATCATACGAAGTAATCTTTATCCTTAGACCATGAGATCATGTTAATTGCTAACACCGGAAGAGTATCTTGATAATATCAAACGTCACACTGTAACAGGGTGACTATAAAGATGGGTTCAGTGCTACGAAGGTATTATATTGAGGCTCATGGATCAAGAGTGGAATTTGTCAATCCTGATGACGGATAGATATACTCTGGGCCCTCTCGGTGATATCACATTAAGGTAGCTTGCAAGCAAGTGATGTGATCACTAGAATGTTATATCACAAGAATGAGAAAAGAGTGCATGTCGGCAACGAGATCAAACTAGGTATGGGGATGCCGATGATCGAATCTCGGACATGTAATATATCGCGAGACAAAGGGATTTAGTTACTAGCGTTAAAGGTTCTCACGATCACAGAAGTCATCGTTGAATGTGTAGGAGTCAGTATGGATCTCCAGGTCCCACTGCTGATTATTGATCAGAGAGGGTTCTCGATCATGTCTGCATTATTCGCGAACCGTAGGGTGACACACTTAAGAGTTACCAGACACCATTTTGGAGCACATACGTTTCAGACAAAAGAATTGCAAAGCACAGGAATTGTTTCGATAGAAACCAGAAATTGTTTCGGGTGAAATTGCAGAAAGTGGTTCTGCATGTGATATTGAAATATTGCAAGGGGTTATATGTGAATGTTTTTTAATTAAAGTAATTAACAAAATTCTGAATAAATTTAATAAAAGAGTTTTATTAAATGAGAGAGCATTAAACTTGGAGAATTTTAATGCATTTAAAGTAGGGACTTTAAAGGGGAATGTGAAGAGGCATTTTAATGTGGAGGGGTTACCACCACATAAATGGGGGAGGTGAGGAGTCACCCCCCATGCGCCGGCTATGAAGGAGGGGCACCCCCCTCCTCGTATAAAAGGCCACCCTCTTCCTCCTTCTTCCTCACACCTCCTTGTGAAGGGTCTCTCTCCCCCTCTAGAATTATTCCCCCATGGTCTCGGATTAGCGAGATACATGTTCCCGGTGTCATTTTGTCTGGAAGGAGTTGCTGCTTCCGCTGGATCGCTGGAGAGAGGAGGTGGAGGTTGTCCGGTGGCTTGAACGTGTGTGCGAGTACAGATGCGCTGCTGAGTTGCGGCGCTCGGACTTCCTCACGATCTTGAGATCGGCAAGTGTACGACTACATCAACCACGAGTTCCTACTCGTTAACAAAACTCGTTGTCTTCGAGGGTAAGTTCTCGTTGGATGTATGTCCACCCGTTGCTCTGTACCTAGTAGATAGATCTTGGCGTGTAGTTCTCATCGTAGGAAATTTTTTGTTTTCTATGCTGCGAACCCAACAGTGGTATCAGAGCCTGATCTATGCGTAGGTGCTTTGCACGGGTAGTACACATATGTTTATATGTGGGCGATGATGATCATGTTATTGCATCTTCTATGTATTTTGGATATTGGTGGCATAGTGGGATGAAGCGGCCCAGACCAACCTTACATGTCATCATACATGAGACCGGTTCCACGACTGACATGCAACTAGTTTTGCATAAGTGGCTGGCGGGTGTTTGTCTCTCCTACTATAGTCAATATCTGATTTACAACTAGTTGCTAATAATTTGGTTATCCTTGTTGTGGTTCATGTTCGTAGGTAAGAACGGTTCTATCTCCGAAAGCCCTAAGCCACGTAAAACTTGCAATTGATAAATTAGAGGCGTCTAGTTTAGATCGTTGCTGGGCTAGTGTATTGATATGGTATTGTTGTAAGTAGATGTATAATAGATACTCTTACAACACATTCAATGTGTAAGTTCCATAGACCTTGGCCTTACACACAAAGGAATGATAGAGATCATACCACGATGCAAATGATAGAGATCAAATGCATGGACCATATCATCTCACTTTACACATTAGATGTTAGCATCTTATACTGCTAGTTTGGCGCTTTCTGTAGCATTGTAAGATGATCCCTCATTTAGATATCAAGATAAAAATGTGTTCTTCCTTAAGTATGCACCATTCTATGGATCGTGTTTCGAGACATCACGTGATGATCGGGTGTACTCGACTCTATGCTTTCATACAACGGGTGTAAGACAGTTTTACACACGCGAGTACTAAGGTTCTTACTTAGCGAGCCTAGCATGTACAGACATGGCCTCGGAACATGGACCGAAAGGTTAAGCATGAGTCATATAGTTGATATGATGCCCATATAGATGCTCGCCTTTGAAGCTACACCGACTCACGTGATGATCGGACTTGGTGTAGTGGATTTGGTTCATGTAATCACCAAAAAGGCTCGAGGGATGTTGTTTTTGAGTGGGAGTTCATTTCTAATTTGGATTAGTCAAACTCAATTTGTCATAAACTAAATTGAAGTGAATTTGCATAATTTGTTGTAGTCATTGGCGTCTGTTCACTACCTTATGCTTAGTTTTAATTGAGATATTAGAACTATATAATTCTGGATATTTACTTTACGAACTGGTATCGTATTGTTTTGAATGTCAATTTAAAGTTTAGAAGTCCTATTGCAAACTTTCAGCAAACTCTATTTACTCCGTGAAGTTTAATAAGTAGTATTAAATCAAGAGTAAGAATTCCAATGTTAGTATCTAAAGCATCATGTTTGCCTCCATGATTATTGATATTCAAAAGTTGTTTTAATATCAAGATTATATTGGAGCTAGAAATTGTTTCAGAAACCATCATGTGTGAAAGATATTGTGATATCTGAAACAGTGTTTTTGGTTGCATTATGATAGAGTATAATTTAACAAAATACATGTTCTCATATTGTATGAGAATTTGTGAAGGTTGGAGACGCTATGCGTCCTAATCTACCAAAAAGGTTTTGAGAACTAATATTATACTCGTGATCCTTCCTTATAGGCTATAGTAG
This sequence comes from Avena eriantha, assembly GCA_910589775.1. NCBI lineage: Eukaryota > Viridiplantae > Streptophyta > Magnoliopsida > Poales > Poaceae > Avena > Avena eriantha. The sequence continues at coordinate 51,125,088 of OU342745.1, forward strand.
CTTGATCATGAAAGTTGTCATGATAAGGATGAATAGAAGATGTAAGTAAAATGTTTACTACACTAATAGCTTACTAAATAATGGATTTTTGAAAGAATACCAAACATTTGATGATGGTGATGCACTTCAAAGTGCAAGTCCAAAGGTATTAGTATTTGACTATATACGCTTTGTACCATGTGTCATGTTAATGACACCACTATTGATGTTGATAGATTCTTTTAAAAGAGAAGGAATTGCTGAAAGAGAATCTACAAAATATTTGGCAGAAAATAAAAGGTTGGAGATGTCCAACTTAGGTATATAGAAGATATACATGTTATGGTTGTATTCCTTGCTTGTTAAACAATGTGGTTCTTAGGTATTGGATACCCAATTGGTTGGTATGAAGTGTCATACAGGACAACGCAATTCATGAACTAAAATGGCCTAAGTAACTAGCAAGAGAATAAGTGATGATGTTCATCGAAAACAAATAAAGTGTTATTGTGTTTTTTTCGTTGTCATCAAACCTAGCCTTCAAGATTTGTTTAAATAATTGTTATTTTGTTCCAGTATTATGAGAACAATGGCTGTTCAAATAATTACCATATTCCATAAAGGATGGATGAACTGTTACAAGTCTAGTGGGAGAAATCACATCCATAAACACTATTGCTAAAATGTCGCAAGACGAATGATTGAAAGATCACTTATGAAGTGACATCGCTGTTTAAATTATATTGGAAAGAAAACATGAACAAACTCCATGTTGATGGAATTTTGGAGTCTTTGATTTTGATGAATTGACGCGTGTGAGACTTTCCTCGAGATAATTGAAACTCCGTCCATAGGCCAAAGAGGATCAGATGACTAACTTATTGGATATTATGCACGTTGATGTATATAGTCCATTATATGTAGCCATATGCGATGGATCTTTTTGCTTCATATGCTTTCTCCGAAAATTTGAGTGAATATATCTGTATATTTACTTAATAAGGAAGAAGTATGAAACTTTGAAAATTGTTCAAATACTTTCAAGATGAAGTGGAAAATCATTGTAACAAGAAAATAAAAAGTTTATGATTCGATCATAAAGGAAGATATTTGAGTTACATGTTTAGCAAAACAGTTAAGATTTGAGGAATTGTTCCATGATTTGTGTTTCCCGATAAACCATAGGAGTATGGCATATTCGAGAGATGAAATCAAACCATGTTTGACATGGTAAGATCAAAGGTGTCATTTATAAAACTGCCATTATGTTTTAAGGATTGCAGCTTTAGAGACTACCACTTTTACACTGAAAAGAGCACCAACGTGATCCGTTGAAATGACACCATATAAGTTATGGTTTGGGATAAAACCCGAATTGTCTTTTCTTAAATTTTGGTATGCTATGCATAAGTAAAATGTTTACAACGGAAGTGAGATAAGCATGTCTTTGTAGGTTATCCCAAAGAATTTTTTGGGAATTTCTCCATAACACCGAGGACAAAAGAGTTTGTCACTTGGAACATCAAGTTTCTTTAGAAGGAATTTTTCGCGAAAAGTTAAGTGGGTGGACAATAGAACTTTGATAAGGTTGTTGAACCTTAGCTATATGTGCTAAGTAGCGCAGCGCCGGAAAGTGTCCTGGTGGCGGCCACAATGCTCATGGTTCCCGTGATTACAAAAGGTGTGATCTCGGAGATTAGAGTTCCTATAGATCCATGTGGGTCGGTAAGAATCAAATAGTAAAATTTGATAAGCAAGTCGTTATTGTTTTGACAATGATGAACCGACTACATGCAAAGAAGCGATGATGGGCCCTGACTCCATAAAATGACTAGAAGTCATAGAATCCGTGATAGTATCCATACACGAGAAATCAAGTTTCTGAACTTGGAAGACCCTCCGGAAAGGCATGAAGCCTATTAGTTGTGTTTGGATCTATAAAGAAATAGACATAGATGTTTAACATCTATGAAATAGTCGACATGTCGGAAAGAAGTTTACGGCAATGTTCAAGGAGTTGACTATGACAAGATTTGATCTTTCATAGCGATATTTGGTCTTGACGGATTAATGTAGCAACCACTACATATAATTTGGTATATGGTAGTTGAATAAACAAAACAAGGTTCTTCTACTAGAATGGTTACCTAGGACGTAAACATGACACGGTCCGAAGGGTTTTTGTTAATTCAAAGGGTGCTAAAAGGGCATGCAAACTTCAATAGTTGAAGTAAGCATAGCGGAGTTGGAATCTTCACCATGATGAAACTGTTAAAAGAGTTTAAATTCATCGGAGATGATGAAGATGCTTACATTTGCAAGAAATTAAGTGGGAGCGCTGAGACATATTTCTAATACATTATGTAGAGGACATATTGTTGATTGGAAATGATGTATCTTGTATTGACACAAGTTAAGAATTTCATTCAAATAAGATTTCGATGAAAGACTTGGGCAAACCCGGAATATTTGGCATGAATATCTATATGGATAGATTAAGGCGCAAATATGGTTGTGCCAGACATACATATATGACATATTGAAAGGGTTCAATATGGAAACAACAAGAAAGGTTCTTGCTGCATGGAAAGAATTGCATCAAGATTCAAGTGTTTCAACATTTGGTGAGTAAAATCACAGGAAGATTTTGATCGATTATACCATGATATGTATATATCCAGAATGTCCTATGCTCTAAATGTTATGAGCATATACCAGAATGATTCATAAGATGATCATTGGACAATAGTAAAGATATTCTTATGAGCTTTGGAAGAACTAAGAATATATCATGTATAAGTGACAAATAGTTAAAGGTAGTTCATTGGAAAGTGTTACATTGATACTAATTTTGTCACAAGATACAAATTAAATTTATCTCAATTTGGACTATGGGTGGCACAATGTAATGGAAAGGATGTTCCATGATGGATTTGGATGAGTTCCAAAGATGAGACATTGTGACGGATACTACAACAAAATGCTAAGTATATAACTGCTATAGTAGCAGCAAAGGAGGGAATATGTGTTAAGTAGTTTGTTATCAAAGTAGGTGTGGTTCAAAGTGGGCTAATACTATGAAGATATATTGTATGACAATAATATCAACATATTTTAACCGGAATGAACTAAAGGTCTCACCAAAGGACCAAATTTATACAATGCCATCTCATTTGAGAATGAGTGATGCGTAGAGACGCAAAGACATGCAAATACACACGGACCTAAAACTGTCAGATCCGGAGATTATGTTAACCACTAGCAATAGCGTATATGCAACACTAGAAAGCCACAGGTGTTCAATACGCAAAGTTTTTCAAACTAGATTATTGACTCTAGTGCAAGTGGGAGACTGAAGGGAATATGCCCGAGAGGCAATAATAAAGTGGTTATTATCTTATTCCATGTTTATGATAAATGTTTATTTTGCATGTTATAATTGTATTGATCGGAAACTTCAATACATGTGTGTTTAATAAACCAAAAGGGTTCCTAGTTATGCCTCTCTTATAGACTAGCTTGTTGATTAACAAGGTGATCAAGGTTTCCTGATCATGGACATTGGATGTTGTTAATAACGAGGTCACAACATTGGTGGAATGATCTGATGACCATTCATCCGAAGTATGGCTCTACGATCAAAGTCATTATGTTTATATTGCTATAACATCATACGAAGTAATCTTTATCCTTAGACCATGAGATCATGTTAATTGCTAACGCCGGAAGAGTATCTTGATAACATCAAACGTCACACCGTAACAGGGTGACTATAAAGATGGGTTCAGTGCTAAGAAGGTGTTATGTTGAGGCTCATGGATCAAGAGTGGAATTTGTCAATCCCGATGACGGATAGATATACTCTGGGCCCTCTCGGTGATATCACATTAAGATAGCTTGCAAACATGTGATGTGATCACTAGAATGTTATATCACGGGAACGAGAAAAGAGTGCATGTCGGAAACGAGATCAAACTAGGTATGGAGATACCGATGATCGAATCTCGGACATGTAATATATCGCGAGACAAAGGGATTTAGTTACTAGCGTTAAAGGTTCTCACGATCACAGAAGTCGTCGTTGCATGTGTAGGAGTCAGTATGGATCTCCAGGTCCCGCTGCTGATTATTGATCGGAGAGGGGTCTCGATCATGTCTGTATTATTCGTGAACCGTAGGGTGACACACTTAAGAGTTACCAGACACCATTTTGGAGCACATATGTTTCATACGAAAGAATTGCAAAGCGTAGGAATTGTTTCGATAGAAACCAGAAATTGTTTCAGGTGAAATTGCAGAAAGTGGTTCTGCATGTGATATTGAAATATTGCAAGGGGTTATATGTGAATGTTTGTTAATTAAAGTAATTAACAAAATTCTGAATAAATTTAATAAAAGAGTTTTATTAAATAGGGACTTTAAAGGGGAATGTGAAGAGGCATTTTAATGTGGAGGGGTTACCACCACATGAATGGGGGAGGTGAGGAGTCACCCCCCATGCGCCGGCCATGAAGGAGGGGCACCCCCCTCCTCCTATAAAAGGCCACCCTCTTCCTCCTTCTTCCTCACAGCTCCTTGTGAAGGGTCTCTCTCCCCCTCTAGAATTATTCCCCCATGGTCTTGGATTAGCGAGATACATGTTCCCGGTGGCATTTTGTCTAGAAGGAGTTGCTGCTTCAGCTAGATCGCTGGAGCGAGGAGGTGGAGGTTGTCCGATGGCTTGAACGTGTGTGCGAGTATAGATGCGCTGCTGAGTTGCGGCGCTCGGACTTCCTCACAATCTTGAGATCGGCAAGTGTACGGCTACATCAACCACGAGTTCCTACTCGTTTACAAAACTCGTTGTCTTCGAGGGTAAGTTCTCGTTGGATGTATGTCCACCCGTTGCTCTGTACCTACTAGATAGATCTTGGCGTGTAGTTCTCATCGTAGGAATTTTTTTGTTTTCTATGTTGCGAACCCAACACAAACGATCTGTGCACTTGCAGTCATCAAGCTATTTTCTCGCACCGTTGCCGGGGAGCATAACGCTATAAGTCACTTTACTTTTAGTTATTTACTTTCGTTGTACTAATTTTTAATTTAAGTTGCAGGACCGCAACAATGGACAACACTCAGCATTTAATCTAGATTGAGGCAGTAAGGAAAATAGGTTCGCCCATGGACGCTTTTATAACTGCCAGTAAAAGCATAAATGTGGATGGAATTGAGATCCATCCTTTATTATTTGAACTACTACACTCTAAGAAATTTGCAGGAACCGATGAAGAGAGTCCATATGGACACTTACAATTTTTTGAAGATGTTCTTGGTTCCTTTATATTTGACAACTGTAATATTGATATGGTTAAAACCCAATTGTTTAGACAAACTCTCTCTAATAATGTGCGACTGGTGTAGATCTTTTTATGCAGAAGCACCAAGGACTTGGACGGAATTGACATACAATTTCCTATAAAAATATTACTCAGAAAGCAAAGCTGACAGGATGAGAGGTATTATTATCAGTTTCAAAATATTCCCGATGAGGGTTTGTATGAAGGGTATCTAAGGTACAAGAGCTATCTAGATAATTGCCCCATCATCGTTTACCCGATTGGTTAATCAGTCACACTTTTTATGGAGGGCTTAATAATAAAAATAGAACGAACCTAGACACCGCTTCTAATGGTAGTTTTCTATCTTATACCTGTGATGAAGCCTGGAAATTAATAATGAAAATGAGGGAGGCAACAAAAGATCTTAAAAATGAGGAGAACATTACAAATAGTTATTCTGAATATGCTTGTGTTAAAGATTTCCTTGCAGATGAAAGGACTTGTGCAATGATTAAAACCCTTGGTATTGACTCTTACTCAGTAAAGAAAATTATTGAGAATTATGCAGGGCATTTACAGGTACCTACAGAATGGGAACCCATAAACCCATCGAAGAAAAGAAGCGTGCAAGAGAAAGTGCGCTAATGGAAGAGTTCTCCTCTGCACCTATTCAAGAGAATATCAAGAAAAAGCAAAGAGAGGAAGAACAAATAAAGAGAAGATTAAAGAAACCAGAAAAGAACCCCGAAGCTACCAATATGTCAACACCCGGATTTTTAATCCCAGGATTACCATTTTTGCGAGACATAACAGATTGGATATCACAGTACATCATCCATTACAAACCATACATAAGGTCTTACACAAATAAGGATCTCATGATCCAGTCTTAATACAACAAGCAGCGGAATAAAAGATAAGCGTAGCGGTGGGGTCCATCTTCAGGGGCACAGGCAATAATGACAAAGGCAGATAGTCCTAGTTATCATAGCCGTCCTGCTGGCCATCATCTTGGTAGTCTCCTTCATAGTCTGGCCATGAGAATAGCCAGGGACAAAAGCCATGAGTACTTTTTAAGTACTCGCAAACTACCACTAACAAGTAGTATAGTTCTAAGTTAAGATGCTAACTCTATGTTTAACTATAAAGTTAAGTTTGAAACCTAAGCTGCGTTTTGAAACAAAGAAAGATAAAATAAAGTTCTAGAATCACTTAAGTTGGGAAGCTAGTGTGATAAACACAACCCTGTTGTGGTCAAGTCAAGTTCACCATTTCATAAGTCATTTTGAAAACACCTGACAACGAAACATTATGGCCATTCCAACTGTCCATAACCGCGGACGCAGCTATTCGGATAGTTTGACACTCTGTAGAGGTGGTACACTTTCACCACAAGATTCGATACATCTATCAGGGATAACCCTGAATCATCATAATTAGTATGCAGATAATCAAACATAACCATTCCTTTACACACCCTAGTATAAGCACCTCTCCTATGAGCATGGCCTCCCAACCATGACCATCTGTCATCTTGGGCACTTCATAGGTGGACAACATTGAGAGGTAGCCTTAGCTCAAACCTCTCCCACGAGGGAACTAATACTAATGCATATAAACTTCTGGCTAAGCCTTACCCAATTCAGGTATTGTGGTTGTACGGTAAATTTGGAATGGTATCGCATCCGAAGCCAACCATCCGTTTTGTAAAAGGGTTAAGGCTCATGCCTCAACATTTTCACCATCATAAACCATTTGTGTTCTTCAACACATGTCAAAACATCTCAATAGAATGACTCATCATTCCAAGGTTTTCATAATTCCTTTTCACCAAGTGTTCCCGTCTAAAGTGACTCAAGTTTTTATCTACTCTAAACTACTAAGTTAAGAGCATTCACTAAGGTGGAAATGATGGGATCAATCTCATGCCATAGAATGACATCTAAAGTTATCTAACTAGGTCAAGTTTTATACTCTTTATGCTACCTTCAAAACAAGTAAAGAACTTTGATAAAGTAAAGGAAGTAAGGCTTGGAAAATAATACTTGGGGTAAGTAATAGTCAAAGTAGTATAACCAAAGCATGCCTAATGCATGTGCTTAGATTATCTATCTTGCAAGGGTTAGCTTGCATTGTTAATGGTGGCTTGCCTTATGCGGTGCAGTGGTTGACGTTTTCTTCCTCCTCTTAGAACTCCTCCTCCTCGAAAGCTTGGTCGGTACTATCGTCTATAAATACATACGGAGTACACAATCACCAAACAATACTTAACTAGTCTAATTAGCACTCTAAGGCACACATTTGATGATCTATTATCATCATAAGCATCACAAGTTTTATTAACTAGTTTCATTCTTTTTATTCTAGAAAAGTAATTTCTACTCATTGAAAAATTAACTAAGATTTAATATTCACCACTTAAAATATGGGATCATGTGAACACATGTCATCACCACATACTGTAACATGTGGGAAAGTGATTTAAAGGTTGGATCACAATTACTTTGGTTTAAGTTCATTATTTAATGATTTAAAGTGACTAGAAATGCCTATATAGCATTATTTTGGTACTAGTCCAAAGTCACTACATGTAAACCCTAATATTATTACATATTCAGATAGGTATGGTGAAATGTGATTTTTGAGAGTTGCAATCAACTCAAAATCTTTCATGGTTGATTTTATAAAAATGTTGCAAGGTGCAAAAGCTTTTGTTTTGTTATTTTTACTATGAGAGATCTCTAACTCTAATTGAATTAAATCCAACGGGCTTTGGTAGATCTTTTTAGTAGCTTTCTAACAAAATTGGAATCACTCCATTTGGATTTGTAAATCTGTCTGAAATGAATTTCAAACCAGGGGACAGAACTAGGTTTAAACTAAAATAGAAAAATCCTAATTCAAACTAAATTGGTCGCGCGGGAAAGCTAACGGGCCGGCCTAGTGACACTCCGCGGCGCGGGGCACAGCTGACAGGGGGGTCCACCGGTCAGAGGCTCATAACATGCGAAGCGGTACGAGGCAATGTGTGCCGTTAGATTAGAAATAGGATCAACGGCTGGGGCTCGTCGTCGACCACAAACAAGTCGCCGACGAGGTTTTACCCTAGCGGCTCGGTGGGGGTGCTTAGGAGCCGTACCAGGGCTCCAGCAACGACGTCGAGACAGGAAAACGAACTGGTAGACGATGGCGAACTCAGGGACGGTCGAGGCAGCTCCGGGGGTGGTCGCAATCAGCGGGGCCCTTCTCCTCCAGAGGCGGCCAACTCCGGTGAAATTCCGGCGACTGCGAGCTCGAGAGGCTCCGGGGAGAAGTGGGGACTGATCAATGGCAAGAGGGAAGGTGAGTGGTGTACAGAATGAGGCTGGGGGTGGCCTCTATTTATAGCTCGACAACGCGACCGAGAGTGATGGGCGGGCGACTCCGGCGAGGGCTGCACAGCGTGCTAGCGGCGTGGCTCGAGGTAGAGGACGGTGGCTAGTCTCCTGGCAATGCTCTATGGGGTAAATGTGGGCCTAGGGACGGTGGCGTTTGGTCGGGCGGTGCGCACGCTCTGAGCGGCAGAGGCGGCGATCTCCACGGCAAGTGGTGGCTGTGGTGCAATGGGCGGCGAACGAGCATGTTTGCGGTGTTCCTGGGGTCGTGGTGACGCGGTGGGCGCAGGGTGTGGTCAAGGGGCAGCGTGTGCACGTGTGTCGGGCGCGGCGCTCTGGCGCGTGCTCGGCATGGCGCAGACACTCAGTGCGTGGCGCTCAGCTGGTGGTCCACGGCTTGGCCTGGCTCAGGGAGGGGACAGAGAGTGGCGGTGAGGTCTGGGCTAGCTACTAGACATGATGAGAGGGAGAGGGGTGGTCTGCTGCAGCGATGGCATGGTCGGCCGGCAAGCATGGTGCTCGGCATGGCATGGCATTGCTGCTAGGGGGTAGGGGATGGGGTGTAAATGTCCTGGTTAGATCATTGGGAGACAGTGGGACTATTTTGAGGACAATTGGGTGCAAAACCCTGTAGAAAACAGTGAGCTATGTTTGGACTTTCATTATTGCCTGCCAAGTGTTTGTGAAAATGGCCGCAAGAAATAAACTTTGGAATTTTGAAAAGATTTTTGGTGGGTGTGCTAGTAATAAGCTTGAGACTCTGTGGGTGCTTGGGTTTTGAAATTTGAGCTCATTTGAGTGGTTTTTCAAATAGGGTGATCTTCCCATATGAAATAGATTGTATTTTCGAATGCCAATTAAATTTAGTGTTTGCAAGATTTTGGCAGATCACAAGGTGGGCCTTGGTACCTCATTATGTGTACTAGCAAGGGGTGCAAATATCGACATTTGTTTCTGTTAGGTCTTGAGTACTAGGAATAGCCAAAAGTAGGCATGTTGATTAAAATGGCACAAATGACCATTTCTTTCTTTTATTCATTTTGATTTGTTTTTCTTTGGGATTTGTTTGGGAATGATCTAGATGATGTTTATTTCACCTAAGGATCATTTTACAAGCAATGGATCACTTAATAATGGCAATTCAAATCAACTCTTATTTTAAATGCACACACATATGAATGCTTTAATAATTTTAATTGGAAAAGTTTTTGTTAACCTTAATTTTGACGATTTGGATCTTAATAACCTTAGATTTAAGTTTTGGGGTGTTACAAACCTTCCCCCCTTAAACAAAATCTCGTCCCAAAATTTACAAAGAAAACTAGGAACTAAAGAGATCTGGGAACTCTGTCCTAATGTAATCTTCTCGTTCCCAAGTGGCTTCTTCTTCGGTATGGTTACTCCACTGAATTTTGAGAAACTTGATACTTCTGGTCCTGGTGGATCTGTAAGCTTCTTCTAAGATATAGATGGGAACTTCACGATATGTCAGGTCATTGTTGATCTCCACAGCGTGGTGATCGATGTTCTTGAAAACTTCAGTCTTCTCTGGCACTTCCAGGCATTTGCGAAGTAACGAGATATGGAACACATTGTGGATGGCTGACATCTCTTCAGGTAGTTCTAGTTGATACGATACTTCTCCTCGGTGGTTCATAATCTTGAAAGGACCGATATATCTGGGGTCTAACTTATCTTTTAGACTAAAGCATTGCGTTCCCTTCAGTGGTGAAACCTTGAGATATACAAAATCTCCGACATTGAAAGTCAGGTACCTCCTTCTCTTGTCTGCATAACTCTTCTATCTGGACTGGGTGGTCTTGAGGTGCTCACGGACTTTGTGAACCTTCTCTTCGGCTTCTCGGAGAATGTCGGGTCGAAAGATCTGACTCTCTCCTACTTGCGACAAATTCCAAGGGGTACGACACTTTCTTCCGTATAAGAATTCAAATGGCGCCATCTGCAAACTAGCTTGATAACTGTTGTTATATGAGAATTCTACGAAAGGCATGCATTCTTCCCATTTTGATCCATACTCTAACACACAAGCTCTTAACATATCCTCTAGGATCTGGTTGAATCTCTCAGTCTGACCATCAGTTTGCAGGTGATAAGCGATGCTAAAGTTCAACTTGGTTCCTAATCCTTCCTGGACTTTCTGCCAAAATCTCGAGGTAAACTGGGTTCCTCGGTCTGATACTATGGTCTTAGGGGTTCCATGCAGACTAACAATCCTAGCAATATACAGTTCTGCTAGCTTCGAACTCTGGTAGGTTGTCTTGACAGGGATAAAGTGGGCTACCTTGGACAGTCTATCAACTATGACCCATATTGAGTCATTTCCCCTACTAGAAGTAGGCAAACCGGTGATAAAGTCCATTCCGACGGAATCCCATTTCCATTCCGGAATCTGCAAGGGTTGCAACAGTCTTGCGGGTCTCTGATGCTCTGCTTTGACTCGTTGACAGATGTCACACTTGGCGATGTAGCTTCCGATTTCTCTTTTTATCTTGTGCCACCAAAATTGCTCTTTCAAATCCTGATACATCTTCGTTCCTCCGGGGTGGATAGAATAAAGAGTATCATGAGCTTCCTGCATGATAACTTGTTTCAGCTCCGAATCTGCTGGCACACATATACGTCCTTTGTACCACATAACTCCTTCTTCGTCTTCCGTGAATCCAGGTACCTTTCCTGTACCAATACGACGTTTGATTCTGTCGATACTTTCATTCCCTTTTTGGGCTTCCTTGATTTGGCTGATTAAGGTGGGTTGAAGTTCAATGCTAGCTAAGAATCCTTTGCTAACCAGCTTACTTCTAAACTGCTCCAACTCCTCATACAAACTTGGCTGCTTCTCCTTGATCATGGTGTTAAGCCTACACGGCAATCTGCTAAGAGCATCCGCTACCACACTGGCTTTGCCGGGGTGATAGTGAATGTCAAGGTCATAATCCTTGATTAACTCTATCCATCTCCTTTGCCTCATATTCAGCTCCTTCTGAGTGAAAATATACTTCAAGCTCTTGTGATCTGAGTAAATCTCACAGCGATTACCCATCAGATAATGACGCCATGTCTTCAATGCCAAAACTACGGCTGCTAATTCAAGATCATGGGTCGGATAGTTCTGCTCATGCTGCTTCAGTTGTAGAGATAGATAGGCGATGACTTTGCCTTCTTGCATTAATACACATCCGAGACCAATCTTGGATGCATCACAATATACATCAAACGGCTTCTTGATGTCTGGCATGACCAATATTGGGGCGGATATCAATCTCTCTTCAGCTCCTAGAAATTGGCTTCACATTTGTCGATCCATTCAAACTTCTTGTCCTTCTTCAACAATTGGGTCATTGGTCTAGCAATGCTCGAGAATCCTTCTACGAACTTGCGGTTGTATCCCGCTAATCTGAGAAATGCACAGACTTGGGTTTGAGTGGTTGGGGCTTCCCATTCTTCGACATCTTTGATCTTGGCGGGATCAACAGAGACTCCTCCGGCAGACACAATATGTCCTAGGAATCCTACTTCTTTCAGCCAAAACTCACACTTGCTGAACTTGGCATACAACCGATGCTCTCTCAGGGTTTCCAGGATGATTCTCAGATGTTGCTCATGTTCTTCTTCTGACTTGGAGTAGACAAGGATGTCGTCGATAAACCCAACTACAAACTTATCTAGGAAATTCATAAAGATCTTATTCATGAGGTTCATGAAATAAGAAGGGGCATTAGTTAATCCAAAAGACATAACCGTATACTCGTATAAACCATAGAGAGTAGTAAAGGCGGTCTTCGGAATATCCGTTGCACGAATCTTAAGTTGGTGATAACCAGTCCTAAGATCAATCTTTGAGAATACCTGAGCTCCAGTCAACTGATCTAATAGATCCTCTATCTTTGGCAAGGGGTACTTGTTCTTGATGGTGACGTCATTCAACTTTCTATAATCTGTGCGCAAACGGTTGCCTCCATCTTTCTTGTCGACGAATAACACTGGTGATCTCCATGGCGATGCGCTTTGTTGAATCAAGCCTTTTTCTAACATGGCATCCAACTGCTTCTTCAGTTCCACTAACTCCGAGGGGTTCATGCTATAGGGTCTCTGTGCTATGGGTCCGGTTCCAGGGATTAGTTCGATAATGAACTCAATATCCCTATCCGGGGGCATACCTGGCAATTCATCTAGGAATATGTCAGGGTATTCACAGACTACTCCGACTTGGTCAATGGTGGGCAGGGCTACACTCTTGTTGCACTTGAATTGACGAGGTAAGGTTTTAGATATATGCTCTACGGTGACTCCAGAGCTACTGGTCATGGTGATGGCTTTCTTGGCACAGTCTATCAGTCCTTTATGCCTTGACATCCAGTCCATACCTAGTACTACTTCCAATCCTTTGGTTCGAAGTACAATTAGGTTGGCATAAAAATCTATCCCATGTATTCTAATAGGCACAACTTTGCAAATTTTTCTAGATTTCGTTGTCGAACCGGGGATTTGAACTATCATGACATGCTTCAAGTTGGTTGGGTGAATCTTACTAGTGCATGCAAATTCTTTGGTGACAAATGAATGCGATGCTCCCAAATCAAACAACACTCTTGCTAAAACTGAGTTGATAGAAAACATAGCCAGCACTACGTCTGGTGCTTCTTGGGCTTCTTCGGCGTTCATGTGGAAGAGACGTCCGTTGCGGTTGTGAGGGTTCCCTGGGGAAAATCTTCTCCCTGGTTGAACACGACGCTGCTGTTGAGCTAGGGCATTCACATTGGCAGTGGCTGCAGTCTTCTTGGGACACTCATTGGAATAGTGACCATTCACTCCACACTCGAAACAAGTGATCTCAGACTTGTCCTTTACTGCGACGGGCACAACATTGCTGCCAGTTCTGGGTGCAGTGTTGTTGTTGTTGTTGTTGTTCTTGGGAGGTGCACGGTTGAAATTGTTAGCATTGCCGGAGTTGTGATTGTTTCCTCCGGACTTTACATTGCTTCCGCTACGGTTGGGGTAGCTGGGGCGAGACATTGGGGGTCGATTGTTCCTTGGTGCATATCCTGGTGAGGGGCTGGGACGGTACTTCTGGTGACTGCTGGATCCAGATTGTTGCATCATACGACGTTTGCGGTTGTCGTTTGCCTGATTAATCTTCCCTTCCATCTGAATGACAGAGTCGACTAGCTCTTCGAGATCCTGGAAGCGGATGTTGACGAGGATAGTCTGCATCTCATCATGCAGTCCGTTCAAGAATCTCTCCTTCTTCTTGGCCTCCGTGTTGATCTCATCAGGTGCATACCTTCCAAGCGGCAAGAATCTGTCATGGTACTCCACCACAGTCATTCTGCCTTGCTTCAATTCACGAAACTCATACCTCATTCGGGTGACTAGGCCCTGCGGCACGTGGGTGCGGCTGAATTTGATTTTGAAGGCTTCCCATGTCATCACTTGACCATGGTTCATGGTGCGGATACTGTTCCACCATGCTCTTGCATCCCCTGCCAGGTAGTGGGTGGCAAAAAGAACTTTCTCGTTGTCATCAACTCCTGCAACTTCTAAGTTGTTTTCCATGGTCTACAACCAGTCATCAGCATCTAGTGGGTTCTCTGAAGTACTAAAGATTGGGGGATTGGTATTCTGGAAGTTTTTGAGTTTGGATCCATGGTGATCCTGGTTTCCATGTCCTTGGTTGTTTTGGGCCATCTGAGCTATCTGCTGCAATGTTGCTAAGTTGGCTTGGTGCTCTGCCCTGCTTGCTTCACGGTCTAGAACTAACATCTGCATAATCTGCAGCATTGGGTCTTGTGACGAGCTGCTCCCTCCTTGGTTTCCACGAGTCATCTAAAGATTGAGGTAGATAAGGGGGTGAGAGGGAAAGTTCTAAGGTTCAAGGTTTTGGTTTCAAAGCTAAAACTTTGTTGACTCAGGTTTTTGCACTAACTTCTTTTCATTCATGCAAACAAGCACACGATACAAACACACACCACAACACCAAAGGAAAACAGATGGTTTGAAGAACCATTCTGCAAGCTACGATACAGTGGGACCGATACATCTCATGCTACGACAGTGCTCTAGTGCATCTACTCATCGTCGATGAAGTCGGAGTCCTCATCGTCAGTGTAGAAGTCCACATCGTCCTCCTCCAGAAAGTCATCATCATTGCTGATGTAAGAATCCATGTCTCCCTAGATGTTTTCACCCTCCTCTTCTTCCTCCTTTGCTACAAGCTGAGCTTCCTGCTCCTTGACAGTCTTCTCGAGGTCGGCCACCTTCTTGCAAAGACGGGCGATGGTGCGATCCTTCTTCTCGCGCTGGAGGCGAAGAGACTGACGATCCTTGACTAGCAGTGAGAAAGTCTGGGCCTTCTGGTCGGCAATGGCACGGTTGTGGTTGGCTAATTCCCTAGCATTGTCCAACTCCTTCTGACAATCGTACAGTAGGAAGTCGAGGTTCTCCACTTGGCGCTTCAGTGCTGGATGACTTGGCATCTCCATCGGCATTCCCATGAAGTCACGTCTTGCATAGTGAGCAAAACGGGTTTCTTGGATCTGGTTGACACTGAGGGCACATAGACGTGCGAGAGCTTCATGCATTGCCCTGGCTAATCCATCTAGCCAGTTGTTCTCTCTCACGGAGAACTGGATTCTCCCGGATGTTGGTGCTTCTATGCTTCCTCTAAGATCAGCGGTGACTAGCCACTGTAAATCTCCTCCTGGGGGTCCTGGAAGTTGAGCTCCAAGAAACTCCGGATGTGGGCGTCCTAGTAACTCCAACAGTGAGTCCAGATCCCTCTCGAAGATCAGTTGACCTCCGTTTCCCAACTGGTAGAACTTGCTGAACCGAGTCTCCATCTACAAGAATTAAGGATGAGGAAATTAGTGAAGTGATCAAGTGTGTCAAATTTTTAGTAGTAATGTAAGAATTTTAAGGAACATGAATTTTTGAGAAAGAATGAATTCCCAATGATAAGAGAGGAAATAGTTTTTCATAAATACTCACTTTGGTTTTGAAACTAAGTTTTTGTTTGGACGTCCATTCTAACTAGGGTCTCCTATGGTCAGGATGGCTCTGATACCAACTTGTCAACACCCGTATTTTTAATCCCAGATGCCTGTTATGCCATACCTCGCAATCCCATGATTACCATTTTTGCGAGACATAACAGATTGGATATCACAGTACATCATCCATTACAAACCATACATAAGGTCTTACACAAATAAGGATCTCATGATCCAGTCTTAATACAACAAGCAGCGGAATAATAGATAAGTGTAGCGGTGGGGTCCATCTTCAGGGGCACAGGCAATAATGACAAAGGCAGATAGTCCTAGTTATCATAGCCGTCCTGCTGGACATCATCTTGGTAGTCTCCTTCATAGTCTGGCCATGAGAATAGCCAGAGACAAAAGCCATGAGTACTTTTTAAGTACTCGCAAACTACCACTAACAAGTAGTATAGTTCTAAGTTAAGATGCTAACTCTATGTTTAACTATAAAGTTAAGTTTGAAACCTAAGCTGAGTTCTAAAACAAAGAAAGATAAAATAAAGTTCTAGAATCACTTAAGTTGGGAAGCTAGTGTCATAAACACAACCCTGTTGTGGTCAAGTCAAGTTCATCATTTCATAAGTCATTTTGAAAACATCTGACAACGAAATAGTATGGCCATTCCAACTGTCCATAACTACGGACGCGGCTATTCGAATAGTTTGACACTGTGTAGAGGTGGTACACTTTCACCACAAGATTCGATACATCTGTCAGGGATAACCCTGAATCATCATACTTAGTATGCAGATAATCAAACATAACCATTCCTTTACACACCCTAGTATAAGCACCTCTCATATGAGAATGGCCTCCCAACCATGACCATCTGTCATCTTGGGCACTACATAGGTGGACAACATTGAGAGGTAGCCTCAGCTCAAACCTCTCCCGCGAGGGAACTAATACTAATGCATATAAACTTCCGGCTAAGCCTTACCCAATTCAGGTATTGTGGTTGTACGGTAAATTTGGAATGGTATCGCATCCGAATCCAACCATCAGTTTTGTAAAAGGGTTAAGCATCATGCCTCGACATTTTCCCCATCATAAACCATTTGTGTTCTTCAACACATGTCAAAACATCTCAATAGAATGACTCATCATTCCAAGGTTTTCATAATTCCTTTTCACCAAGTGTTCCCGTCTAAAGTGACTCAAGTTTTTATCTACTCTAAACTACTAAGTTAAGAGTGTTCACTAAGGTGGAAATGATGGGATCAATCTCATGTCATAGAATGACATCTAAAGTTATCTAACTAGGTCAAGTTTTATACTCTTTATGCTACCTTCAAAACAAGTAAAGAACTTTGATAAAGTAAAGGAAGTAAGGCTTGGAAAATAATACTTGGGGTAAGTAATAGTCAAAGTAGTATAACCAAAGCATGCCTAATGCATGTGCTTAGATTATCTAGCTTGCAAGGGTTAGCTTGCATTGTTAATGGTGACTTTCCTTGTGCACTGCAGTGGTTGAAGTTTTCTTCCTCCTCTTGATAGAACTCCTCCTCGAAAGCATGGTCGGTACTATCGTCTATAAATACATTCGGAGTACACAATCACCAAACAATACTTAACTAGTCTAATTAGCACTCTAAGGCACACATTTGATGATCTATTATCATCACAAGCATCACAAGTTTTATTAACTAGTTTCATTCTTTTTATTCTAGAAAAGTAATTTCTACTCATTGAAAAATTAACTAAGATTTAATATTCACCACTTAAAATATGGGATCATGTGGACACATGTCATCACCACATATTCTAACATGTGGGAAAGTGATTTAAAGGTTGGATCACAATTACTTTGGTTTAAGTTCATTATTTAATGATTTAAAGTGACTAGAAATGCCTATATAGCATTATTTTGGTACTAGTCCAAAGTCACTGCATGTAAACCCTAATATTATTACATATTCAGATAGGTATTGTGAAATGTGATTTTTGAGAGTTGGAATCAACTCAAAAGCTTTCATGGTTGATTTTATAAAAATGTTGCAATGTGCAAAAGCTTCTGTTTTGTTATTTTTACTATGAGATATCTCTAGCTCTAATTGAATTAAATCCAACGGGGTTTGGTAGATATTTTCAGTAGCTTTCTAAAAAAATTGGAATCACTCCATTTGGATTTGTAAATCTGTCTGAAATGAATTTCAAACCAGGGGACAAAAGTAGGTTTAAACTAATATAGAAAAATCCTAATTCAAACTAAATGGGTCGTGCGGGAAAGCTAACGGGCTGGCCCAGTGACACTCCGTGGCGCGGGGCACAGCTGACAGGGGGGTCCATCGGTCAGAGGCTCATAACACGCGAAGCGGTACGGGGCGATGTGGGCCGTTAGATTAGAAATAGGATCAACGGCTGGGGCGCGTCGTCGACGACGAACAGGTCGCCGATGAGGTTTAACCCTAGCGGC
Organism: Avena eriantha; assembly: GCA_910589775.1. NCBI lineage: Eukaryota > Viridiplantae > Streptophyta > Magnoliopsida > Poales > Poaceae > Avena > Avena eriantha. The sequence goes on from OU342745.1 coordinate 51,143,230, forward strand.
TCGGTGGGGGTTCTTAGGGGGCGTACCAGGGCTCTAGCGACGACGGCGAGGCGGGCAAACGAACTGGTAGACGACAACAAACTCAGGGACGGTTGAGGCAACTCCGGGGGTGGTCGCAATCAGCGGGGCCCTTCTCCTCAAGAGGCGGCCAACTCCGGTGAAATTCCGACGACTGCGAGCTTGTGCGGCTCCGGGGAGAAGTGGGGACTGATCAGTGGCAAGAGGGGAGGTGAGTGGTGTGCAGAATGAGGCTGGGGGTGGCCTCTATTTATAGCTAGACGATGCGACCGAGAGTGATCGGCAGGCGACTCTGGCGAGGGCTGCACATCGTGCTAGCGGCATGGCTCGAGGTAGAGGACGGTGGCTGGTCTCCTGGCAATGCTCTACGGGGTAAATGCGGGCCTAGGGACTGTGGCATTTGGTCGGGCGGTGCGCACGCTCTGAGCGGCAGAGGCGGCGGTCTCCACGACGAGCGGTGGCTGTGATGCAATGGGCGGCGAACGGGCATGTCTGCGGTATTCCTGGGGTCGCGGCGACGCGATGGGCGCGGGCTGTGGTCGAGGGGCGGCGTGTGCACGCGTGTCGGGCGCGGCGCTCTGGCACGTGCTCGGCATGGCGCAGACACTCAGTGCGCAGTCCTCAACTGGTGGTCCATGGCTTGGCCTGGCTCGAGGAGGGGACAGAGAGTGGTGGTGAGGTCTGGGCTAGCTACTAGACATGGTGAGAGGGAGATGGGTGGTCTACTGCGGCGATGCCATGGTCGGCCGGCAAGAATGGTGCTCGGCATGGCATGGCATTGCTGCTAGGGGGTAGTGGATGGGGTGTAAATGGCCTAGTTAGATCATGGGGAGACAGTGGGAGTGTTTTGAGGACAATTGGGTGCAAAACCCTGTAGAAAACAGTGAGCTATGTTTAGACTTTGATTCTTGCGTGCCAAGAGTTTGTGAAAATGGCCGCAAGAAATAAACTTTGGAATTTTGAAAAGATTTTTGGTGGGTGTGCTAGTAATAAGCTTGAGACTCTGTGGGTGCTTGGGTTTTGAAATTTGAGCTCATTTGAGTGGTTTTTGAAATAGGGTGATCTTCCCATATGAAATAGATTCAATTTTCAAATGCCAATTAAATTTAGTGTTTGCAAGATTTTGGCAGATCACAAGGTGGGCCTTGGTACCTCAATATGTGTACTAGCAAGGGGTTCAAAGATCCACATTTGTTTCTGTTAGGTCTTGAGTACTAGGAATAGCTAAAGTAGGCATGTTGATTAAAATGGCACAAATGACCATTTCTTTCTTTTATTCATTTTGATTTGTTTTTCTTTGGGATTTGTTTGGGAATGATCTAGATGATGTTTATTTCACCTAAGGATCATTTTACAAGCAATGGATCACTTAATCATGGCAATTCAAATCAACTCCTATTTTAAATGCACACATATGAATGCTTTAATAATTTTAATTGGAAAAGTTTTTGTTAACCCTAATTTTGATGATTTGGATCTTAATAACCTTAGATTTAAGTTTTGGGGTGTTACACAATATAAATAATGTTATATTGAAGGATCTCATGGAAGCACAAAAGTGGATAATGAAGTGATTATGCTAGACTTTGAAACCTCAGAATTCCATTGAAGGTAAGGTACGAGGTAACGAAACTTCTAAACCTATGCATCCTATATATTGTGGAGAAACTTTATTATACAGAATTTGTGAGCCGATTTCCTCTATAAACATTATGCCTTCGTCACTTCATGAGGAACTTTGCTACAATTTAAATAATCTAGATGTGGAACCGGTAGACACTACTATTAAATTGTCTAATAGAACTAATATAAAACCGGAAGGTGTTATCATAAATATCTATGTCTTTATTGGATCACTCATGTACCCCCTTGATTTTCATATTGTTGATATGCCTCGAGATTAATTTTGTCCTATTCTTTTAGGCAGGCCTTTTATTTCCATAACCAAAACTCGAATTGATAATAAGGAGACTATTTCAATGATGTTTAGAGAAGAGGAAATGACATTCCACTTCGCCAAACTAAAGAAGAGGCCATATGAAATGGAAGGTATTAAGGAAGATAAAATGATTGCCGAGCTGGCCGCAATTCATTCTAGTACTCCACAAGAGGAATTAGAGAGGAGCCTAATTAATTGGGAGGAAGCACCAGATGATGAGGAGAGAGAATACATGGATGATTACCTTGATTCAGTTCCTTGAAACAAAAAATCCACATGACTATGAAGAACTGGTAAGAAAAGGAGATGAAGAACCTCCGCCAATTGAATTGAAACAACTTCCAGACGATATGAAGTATGAGTTTTTAGATAATGAAAATAAATGTCATGTTATTATTAGTAAAAATCTATCAGAAAATGAAACAAATAAACTCATTTCGGTCTTGATTAAGCATCATGAAGCTTTTGGATATACTCTAAGTGATATTAAAGGAATAGATCTATCTATTGTAACACATAAGATTATCATGCTTGATGATGCTAAACCTGTAGTTGATACACAAAGAAGGCTTAATATGATATACACAAAGAAGGCTTAATAATTATATGTGGGCAGTGCATCCATAATTGCTATTGCCTCCGCAACCGCTTATAGCAATAACCTACTAGTCTCATCCATAGAATAAAGAGAATTAATGATATGCATAGTGACATCACCGTTAATCCCAAGTAAATCTCTCACATATAGCCGTACTACCCCTTCTGTCACTGGGGTTCCCAACCTGCAGATTAGTCATTAGTCATACTCCCTATACCTGGCTCAATCCTCAGGGTCTTGGGTACCTGACAAGTCCTTAGATTGAGGCAAGATAGGATACAATAATCATCATGTCATACAAACTAATACATGATCCCATCTATGATAAATAACATGCACAAAAGCTACATGGCAAGGCCGAAGCCCTTAGCCCAAGGAGAATTACTCACACAAAGAGATGAAATCAACGATCATAAACATTGCAATGGAAATCATGAGATTGATAGCAAATAGTCTTACAATGTTGCCAATCGTAGATGAGATCTACTATTACAAGTGGTGGAATATGGCTATGGTGATGGAGAAGGGTTTGGAGATTAGATCTAAGTCTATTTCTCCGGCGGCTCTTCGGTGTTGTGGATGGAGTTCAAGGGGCGGCTGGTGATCGGAAAGAGCTCTCTTTTCTCATCGCTCGAGTCCTCTTTATATCGGGGTCCCTTCACAAAAGTTGTTCTGTTTGACCTAGCGGTGTTGATGTCCACTATACGACCATAACTATACGGCCGGAATTTTATTCCCGCCATATAGGTTGTCGTTAAAGTGTTTGTCTCCACTTCATGACTCCTGGTTTCTTTGGGTTATTGGAAATCTCGTATCTTTGACTTTAATGTTGTGATTCCCATCATCAAATGTCATTATCTGCGTAAGGAAAAATAGAAAGAAAGGATTGCATACACCTTTGATCATTAGGCATTAGTGGCTGGGTTTAGAGAGATATTTCATAAAAAATATGAATAATATCCTGTTTAAATATGGACGCACGTGGCTATATTTTACAGCCATCAACCTCCCCAAGCTTAAACTTGATTGTCCTCGAGCAAGAAAACCAAAATTAAAAAGGAACTCGGCATTTAAACTAAAATAACAAGATGATGATCTTACTCATGATTGGTAGTCTCAAGTTTCCTCCACTTTATAAATCTGAAAAACTTCAGCATAGATAGAGTAATGGCAAGCATATCATATGGGTTTTTATGCATCCTTATAGCGCAGCAAAATTATTGTTAACATCGATGATTCAAATGAGTAAACCTTATTCCATGGCATGTAATCAACTCATAGGCTTGCCTTCGAACAATAAAGTATAATCATGTAAAATTAAGAGTGTGAGAGTTTTTCATGAAAAACATATACACTAGAGTATCTCAATTCTCCCACATCAATAAATTACGAATCTTCAAGCACTACTTTTCTATTCATTGTCCTTCAAGAATTTTAGTTCTTAAGTAATTGAGAGCATGCCAAAGATTTTAATTAGTTTATCGGGCTGTTATGGACACTCGTTGCATCACCAAGGTTTTGTTCCTTTTGTATAATGATTACTCATAACAGCCAGAGGAGTGATTCCATCATGACTACAACTACTCGGGAATGCCAAGAATCTTACCCTTTATAGCATTGTTGCTACATATGTTTAATCAACTCATAGCCGAAATCTAGGAGTTTCCTCCATGAAGATCGTTCATAGGCCTAGCGGAGTTGTTGGCACCCCATGAAGTATGACACGCATAAAGCTATATCATTCTTATGATTCAACAGTCAAACTTTGGCATTCTCACAAAAACCGCTAAACATTAATTCAATTGAACAAATCCTTTTAAAGAGAGCTATGAAGTCAATTATTATTTTTTGTGGTGTTGAGTGTCTCTAGAAATAATCCTTCAAGACTAAACACTACAACACCCAAGCCTTCAATTGTGAGACTTTTTCTTATTACAATTGTTTAGCAAATTTTTAGGCAAGACTTGGTTAACTACAGGAGCTAGAACAAAACATACTCAACTAAATACCCATGCAAAAAAAAATTACTACAACAAAAAGACTCACTCCACCAATATAACATCTTATCATTTACTACTAACTAGCATGGGTTTCTCAAACTTCAAAAGTGGGGAGTCTTAAGGCATACCTCTCATGATTGATTCCACTTCTCTCTTCCCTTTTTATTTGCTTCTTGGAAACTCAAAATCGATCACTCTCCTGCAAATATGTGAAAGCGACAATGAGAATAGAAAAGAACGAAGAGGGCAAATAAAGATAAATGGAAAAATCTTTTTGTTGTTTTTAAGAGAGGGAATTAAAGAATGGAAAATTGGTGGCAAAGCTCGACTAGAAAATCTCGAAAACAAATAAAAGTAACTAAAAATAAAGTGTTGGGGAAACCAACACGAGTGCTTATAAACTCAAATTAAAAACATAACCTCTAAATAAATAAAAACAAATAAACGCCAAATAAAAATAATGAGGAAACTTCCCCAAGATTAGGCTTTTGCAAGCCCTTCAAATCATTGTGGTGGCAGGAAAAATTTGTAACTCCAGTTCACAAATTGGGTGGATAAATTACTAGTTTCTTCTCGAAGGTTCAAGGAGAGGTTTTGCATTCTCTCCATAGTTCCTCCAAGTTCTTGGAAGTTTTGGTATGTAGCGAACCGGGTTGGTGGCTACTCCTCTTCTTGGTCCTCATCCTCACCCGGAATCTCCTCCTTGGGTTGGTGTTGCTCAACCTGCAAGTCATATAGCAAACATCCTTCCTCGATAGAGAAAGGACCATTAGGCAAAGGAGCAGGGTAGAGACACCCAGCTCCAGCAATATGCAAGTAATAAACACCACCTCTCCTAGTGAGCATTCCACAAGCCTTTAAAGTAGAGAAATCGACATGTTGCTCACCTAGCACTGGTTGCAACTCACCTAGGTTGATGCCTAAGGCAATGGCAAGCACGATGATGACGCCTCCACCTGTGAATGGTCCTTGGCTTTGGGAGGATTGGTACTCTAGGTAGCACACAAGAATTGCGCCCAAGTTGAGTGAAAAGTTGGTGTTGTTGAAAGCAGCCTTTATGAGGACTAATATGTCCTCCTCATTGAGTCTCGTGAACTCATTTGGTGCTTGTAAAGTGTTAGCAATAACATAGAACAAATAGAGAATTGTAGGATGTTGAATATTCTTGCCCTTGCTTACTCTAGAAGTGAAACTCATTCCATTATAATATTGTTCCAGGGAAGGGTCTAAGCCAGTAAAGGATGCGCGTAAGCCATTATCATTATTGTTTGGAAAATTAAAACATGTGCACCATTCATCTAGTGATAAAGCATAATTGTTGTTCATAAGTCAGAAAGAAATCATGTCCTCTCAATTCCATGCTTTAACGGTGCTTTGCAAAAAACTTAGGAATTCAAGAGTTAACCGGCGATAAGTAGGCACATCATTGAATACAAAGTTTTGCAAGCCAACCCTATTGCAAAGTAAATTGAAGTCATTAGAAAAACCGAGTTGGTTCAATATAATGGGGCCAGCCCAGTTGGTTGCCTTCACCTCTCGGTTCTTGATCCTATTGAAGCGATCACGTTGGAGCTTATCCTTGAACCGTATCCCCATGCGTTCCTGAGCGGCATCCCGAGAAGCGCTAGCGGTAGCACGAGCACGAGTTTGGCTCCTTGTGTTCATCATCTAAAATAATAAGAAAAGAAAAATAAAACTTTTTGATCCAACAATAATAAGCATAACTTATTCCTCATCATAGCACACTAAAGAATCCCCTCAAAATAATAATCTAGGCAAGAGAATCATGGCAATTAGTTCATAGTAGGTCTCACCCTAGATTGATAATGACAATAGATCGTAGATGACTTTACAAAAAGTAATTGGACGATTGGAGGAGAAACATACCGTAGATCACTTGTTGCGAGGAAATCGAACGAAATTGCGTAGAGATAAAGATCTCTTGACGTTTTGAGAGAGTTTGGAGGTAGAAGAGAGAAAAATGATTGAAGTTTTGGGGTTGGAGGTACCTCCTATGGCGATTTTGTGGTCGGACGCAAATATACGGCCAAACTATATGGCCAGAACAATTTTTTCCCGTTGTATAGTTGGGTCGCTATAAAAAAATTTAGGGTTTCCACCTGGCGGCGCAACTATATGGCCGGGATTTTTCAACCCCGCCGTATAGTTGGTCGTTAAACTTTCTATACCTAGAAAAGAAATTTTACAAAGGCATCGATATCTATACAGCTGGAACTATACGGTTGGAATTTTTATTCTCGCCGTATAGTTGGTAGTTAAACCTTCAGTACCTGGAAAAGGAAAATTATCGATGGCAAAGATATCTATATGGCCAAACTATATGGCTGGAATTTTTATTCATGCCGTATAGTTGGTCGTTAAACCTTCTGTAGTCATCAAAGATTTTTTGTTTCTTTGAGAATTATTTCTTATCCTAAAACTTAGCGAAACACCTTGTTTTTGACAGAAAAATGACATAAAAATTGTCGACCAACATCAGCATGTATAAAGCAGGATTTTTAGTACTACCGAACTTCTTCTCCTCAACTGGAGCTTTCTAGCACTCTTTATTAAACATAATACTTAAACTAAAACTTAAAAACTTTACTCCAACCTTTATTTCACATGGGTTGCCTCCCATGCAGCACTCTTTTATGGTCAATAGCTTGACCTTGATGTTGCTCACTTAGGCCAGATGAGTGGAACACCCACTTCAAAATAGTTGGCCTTCAAAGTGATGACCTCCTTTTCATCATGCTTGGCTTTCTTCTTCCTAGGAAAATGAATAACAAAAGGATCCCGTAAAGGCAATTGAAGCTTCATGTTCCCTTCATGTAGATTAATCAAAGCCTTAATAGTTCTTCAGAATGGACGACCTAATAAAATAGGAGCAGAAGCATCTTCACATGTCAACAATAACAAAATCAATAAGACCAGGACAACATTTAATGTATACTAAAGTATTTTCTTTAATCCCTACAGCTTGTTTGTAGGTAGAATCTGCAAGATGTAATTTTAACTCGGTGAGTTCAAAAGAGCCAAGATTTAACTTATTGAAAAGACTTTTTTGGAATTGTTGAGACGCTTGCACCTAGATCACAAAGTGTAGTATCTCATTTGTCCCAATTTTAATCTTAATAGTAGGCTAAAATATATCATCAAGCTTCACAGGTAATTTTTCAGCAATTTTCTTATATTCTTCTTCAAGCTCACATACCTTTATTGCTACCTGATTAACGAAGTGTTGATACGTAGCTTTCTTATTTCCTTCACTTACCGGAATCTTGATGTTTATCCTTTTTACAAGATCTTCAATGGTGTAACTTGGTGAAGGAGCATTAATATAATCAAGTTCTTCAGGCTTCTCCCTTTGGATTCTCATCATATTGAGGTCTTCAACAGGATTGGGCTCAGCTTTACCTCCAAATTTAGCTAAAATGAGAGTTCGACTCTCGATTATCTTACCTAGTTTGCCTCAACAATCCTCGTTCTTTCTTGGAGGGCCTGCAAATCATTCCTCAAACTTACAGCTTAGTTAGATAATTTACCAAGCATAGCATCATGGTTCTCTATTATTTTAACAAGGATATTGTTTTGCTCATTTTGTGAGTCTATAAAGGACTTAAGTGTTTCTTGGAGACTACCATTACTTGTTCCCATACTATTATTAGAGTTACCTACAGGACTAGAATAGTGTTTCTGAAAATTAAGATTATAATTCTTTTTCCAAGTAGGGTTATAATCATTACGAGCTATGAAGTCTATTTCTTCAATATATGTTTCTGGGATAGCTCTTACCTGGTTTTCCTTACCTTTTATGGCTAATATGAGCTCATCCAGCTTAGCAATGAGTTCTTCATTTTCTTGTGGTGAGACGGAGTTCACATTCTTCGTGTTTGATCTATCCACATGCCACTAGGCATGGTTGTCTTGCATATTGTCTAGCAACTGCTTTTCTTCGGTAATATGTTTGCCCATAAATGTTCCTCCGGCTGCAGTATCAAGCATAGACTTAGACACATGGTTAAGAGTATTATAAAATAAATGGAGTATTAACCAATCTTCCATCCCATGACTGGGACAATTTCTCATGCATTCTTTCATCCTCTCCCATGCAAGCGCTAGTGGCTCGCGCTCTTCCTGTCTAAATCCAGTTATATTAGATCTTAGTTGCATAGTCTTTGCAGGTTGGAAAAATTTAGTCATAAATAAAGAAGTACACTCCACCCGTGATGTAATAGTATTTCTAGGCAAAGATAGCAACCATTCTTTTGCTCTTACTCTAAGCGAGAATGGAAATAAGCGCAATTTGAGCGCATTGGGGTCAACATATTTTATGCGCATCATATCACATATTTTAGTGAAAGTATTCAAGTGCATACCTCCATCCTCAACAACATAGCCTCCAAATTGACTCTGTTGAACCAAACTTAAATAATGGGGCTTAATTTCATAATCATGAGCAACAATCGATGGCTGGGTAATAGGAGTATGCAAATAATCATGGTTGGGAGTTCCAAACTCCCAAGCTTCTTTTCAGCCATATTTCCTATGTTTTTGGGTTTTCTTAAACAAATACTTATGATAGTAAAAACAAGAAATTAAAGACTAACTATTTTTTTTGGGTTTTCAAATAAAGACTGAAAACAAACTAACAAAATTAAAAACAATAATTAAAACTAGCAAGGTTCGCACTAACCTCACCAGGGTAGCTAATGCTTCCCTGGCAACGGCGCCAGAAAAAGGGTTGATACCTTCGATCCGGATTACGGATGTAGTATAGCTTATTTTCCCTAGTAGACCTAGGTTTATCGAATCCTCGGGAAGCAGAAAGTGTAGTGAAGTTTCTTTAATGGACATTCAAGAGTTTTATAATTCTTTTTGTGTTTTACGGGACCTAGAGTATGCTGTCTTTTGTTGTTTTCGATGATGGAGATAGAGGGCCTAGGGCATTCGGTTTCACCTGTAGATGTGCAAAACATCTGATGGGAATAAAAGATAATAATAAAGTATGCATGCAATTGTTAGAGCAAGATAAATTATATGTGGGCAGTGCATCCATAATTGCTATTGCCTCCACAACCTCTTAGAGAAATAACCTACTAGTCTCATCCATTGAAGAAAGAGAACTAATGATATGCATAGTGACATCACCGTTAATCCCAAGTAAATCTCTCACATACAGCCGTACTATCCCTTCTGCCACTGGGGTTCCCAACCTACAGTTTAGTCATTACTCATACTTGATGACCCACAAGTATAGGGGATGTCTCGCAGTATTTTCGATAAGTAAGAGTGTCGAACCCAACGAGGAGCAGAAGGTGTTGATGAGTGTCTTGGATCAGGAATTCTCCGTAAATACTTAGCAAAAGTATTTTTAGGGGGTCTTGATAATGTAGATAAATAAAGTACGAGAGAATGAAAGACCTTAATAATAAATGTAGCAAGTGGCCCAATCCTTTCTTCAGCAAATGACAAGCCGGTTGTATTACTTAAGATGACCAAACGTTCTCGAGGACACACGGGAGTATCGTCAGGTGCTTTCGCTTCATATAGTTGATTAATCTTCTTTAGTTTGCTAAGTGTTGTGTGGGTGAACCTGTGCTAATGTACAAACCTTCCTAGGACTAATACATACTTGTGATTATACCCCTTGCAAGCATCCGCAAGTACAAGAAAGTAATTAAGATAGAAACCCAACCACATCTTTAAACTCTAAGACCCTGACATCCCTTGTGCAAAGGTTTCCTAACAGGGGTTTAGGTTTCTGTCACTCCGGCAACCCCTACGATTAGTAGCCAAGTACACAATGCACTCCCCTAGGCCCATATAGGTGAAGTTTCATGTAGTCGATGTTCACATGACACCACTAGAAGAATAACACCACAACTTAATTAACAAACCATTGAATCTTTCTCAACACAATTCCACTACTAACAACATGACTTCTCCCATGTCCTCAAGAACTAAACGAACTACTCACAAGACATCATATGGATCAAGATCCGAGATAAAATAATGATAAGTAACAATCTGAACATAACATAATTCAATGGTTCACTCAAAAACATCAACTACAAGGAGTAATCAACACCGGGAAAGTTTCCCCTAAGAACTATGCAAGATTCAACCCAATTGTTACAGCGGTATGGAGTGGTGATGAGGGTGCTGGTGGAGATGATGATGGCAATGATGATGATGATCTCGATGAAGTCCAGCTTGATGGTGGTGTTGATGGCGACGATCTCCCCTCTCCGGGAAGGAATTTCCCTGGCAGAATTCTGTCTGGCAGAGAGATTTTTCTCTCTCTATAGTTTTCCGCCCTACAGAGGCGGCATAATTTTTCTGTGGTCGCTCCCCATGTATTAGGGTTTTGTGGGGATAATATACGCCAAAGGGGAGAGCCAGGAGTGGGCCAGGGTGGCCACACCACCTGGTGGCCCGCGCCAGGGGGTGGTGTGGGCCCCCTATGGCCCATCTCCACTCCCCCTTCTCGCATCCTTTGTCTTCTAGAAAAATAGAATTTTCCATGTATTTTCCCGAATTTTCTGATCTTCGCGAATTTCGCCTCCAAACTGCCCTTTTCCATCAGAATCCTGACTACAGCGGTCCATGCTCCAAAAGTCATCAACCATGCAAAAATAGATGAAATAACATAAGTACCATCTCTTAATATGAAATATATCAATGAATAACAATAAATTATGGTATATAATAGTGATGCAAAATGGACGTATCAACTCTCCCCAAGCTTAGACTTCGCTTGTCCCCAAGCGAAAACTGAGCTCAATAAACATGACCTTAGGTTTATGGAGTGAAGAGTCGATAAAATAATACATACAAGAAGCATCACATTCATCAATACATAAATCATAATAGCAGACAACTCACCATTATATAACTTAACTTGCAATAGGTAAAGGAAACACAATAAAGATACATAAAGTGAATCATAATTGGTAATGGCAAACTCCGCTCTTGGTCAAAGAATAGTTAACAATTTGCAGGAGTTCAAACATAATGGTTTTTCAATGATAGCTTTCAAAGTAATACTCACTAAGATAAGAGTAATGTGCAAAACAAGGAACATAAGAAACATGATTGAATAAATCATCATATGAATGAATGAAACACAACAACTCAAAATACTTGCTGAGATAGAAGGGAATAGGTTTACTGACTCAACTAAAAAGTAAAAGAAAGGCCCTTCATAGAGGGAAGCAAGGATTTCAAGTTTCATAAAGAGCTTCCAAAAATTATGGTACTTATTAGATTTCAGCTCTCATTGCCCCTATCATAAGCATCTTTAGGTGATTAAGGTTAAAGTGATCAAATATGAGGATATGCTTGACAAGTTGTAAATCTCATGTCCCTTGAATACGAGGCCATTCCTCATGCTACTCAAGTTTAATTACCGGTAAGTTCTTGTCATAGTAAGTACATGTGTATCATAGAGAACTACCAACGAGGTACCCCTTGCCCGATGATACGGAAGAATCCCCATATCAAAATGACAAGGCAAGCAGACAATAAGCATCTCAGCAATCTTCTTATTTACCATAGGAAAATGGTGCTTTTTTCTCTCTTTCCTCTTTTATCATCTTTTTTTCTTTTTTCTTTTTTCTCAATCTCAATCTCTTTTTTTATAAGAAGAATGTTTCATAGATTGCTCATTATGGTTACGCTGCAGGTTTCCACCATGATTAGGCATGGATTAGACCAGTGGCCCAGGCGTTTCTCCAACACACATACATAACTCCATGGACTTACAAGCTCCCCTTTCATTTCACACCAAAAACATCCATAAACAAAAGAGCATGATATCAACTAAATAAAGTGCAATGTTGAAAGCGTTCCCCATGACAACTTGGTTCTGCTAATTTACAACTTCCAAAGCGCAAGCATATACGCAACATAGATGGGCACAATGGTTCAAGTTTATTAGGTGCAAGATAAGTAAAGTGTGCCATCAAGTTCGTGAGAGCTTTAATCACTAATTTTCACATAACAAGTTTAATTTGGAAGGAATATAAAAACATGAATTTACTTAGAATAGCAATAATGCTAATAGGTAGGTATGGTGGACACAAATTGCATAGGTTTTGGTTTAAGGATTGGATGCACGAGAAGCATTCCCTCTCAGTATAGGTTTTTGGCTAGCAAGGCTGGGTAGCAAGCATAAGAGTTGAAGGAAACAAACAAACATACAGGTGATAAAAAAAACATGCAATCTTCCTTGGAAGCACAAAAGATCTTAACTAGATAATACTAAGCTTATGAGCCAATCAAGAAAGAAAGATGATGAAATTATATTTCTTGAGAGTACTTTAATCTTTTTTTCATTCAATTCTCAAAGTAGTAATGCTACTAACCGAGCCAGGTTTGCCAAAACCAACTAAATTTACTTAATGATCCCAAAGTGATACCAATACTAACAACAAGATCAATCATATAATAGCAATTGAAAACTAATATAAGATATGCAAAAGAGTAAATGATAAAACTTCTCATTAATATTCCATAACGGCAACTAACACCAAGAGATACATAGATATCTAACGAGAGGAGAGAGACTTCCATAATGCAAACCATCCTACATAATAACTTCTCTATTCATGATATGACTCTACTAAAAAGGTAAATAGATAGAAGATAGTGGTGTGATACTGTAGTACTCCCCCAAGCTTGGAACAAACCAAGGGGATGCCAAAACCTGATGATGAATTACTCCTTCGGTGGTGGTGGTGTTCTCTCGATGATCTTTTCGATCAATTTTCTCAAGTCCTCAATCTCAAAGGTGAGAGTGTGAATCAACTCCGAGTTGTGCTCGATGCGGTGCATGATCATGTCAGGTTGTGAATCCTAGCTCGTATGATTCTTTCCCCACTCTTCCTCCTTGAAGTCTTCTTTTCCTGCATGGGTAGAACGAGGAATATCCCAATTGGAGGGTAGTTTCTCCTTGGGCATATTCTGGAATCGATGCTCATGGATAAGGGTATGGAAGGGATTCTTAGTGCATGGAGAAGGTGGCCGTGAAGCCAAACAGTGACACGGAGGCTTCCCTCCAGTTGACATCCATGCCGTCCTTTTGAACCTGGAAGGGTTTTTCACCACTCCAATGCTTGCAATGGTAGTACTGGTGTGTGGATGCTGGCTTTTCTTTGCCTCCTCTTAATCTTTACTCTCGATCTCCTTCTCCTGCCCAGGGTCTTGGGGATCCTCCTTCGCATGCTCCTTTCCCTTATCCTTGGTAGAGACCATTGTGCTTCTAAAATTTAAGAATAGTTCCTGGTAGAAACAGGTTGAAACAAAAACACGACGAGAACACGATATACGAACCATAGGGGATCCGGGGGATTATATATTACGAAGTTTTACAACAAAAGGAAGGTACTAGGAGAAAATGGGTTGGAGACGGACTCCAGGGCGTTCACACCACCTGGTGGCGCGGCCAGGGGGGCCCGCGCCAGGGGGTGGTGTGAGCCACCTTGGCTCCGTTTTCGTCCCTCTTTCGCTTCGTTATTTTCCTTGTTGGATAAAAACTGCAAAAATATAACTGGACAGATTTTTCGCGGACCTTTTCTTACCAGAACTGTTACCTATTCGAAAACGGACTCTGCAGGTCTCTGAACTTGGTCTTTGATAATTTTTTCCGGAGTCATCGCTTGAATAACATCGATATCTTCATCTTCATACACTTATTGCTTGATTCATGAAACCTTTCACTTTCTTATTACACCATTTTCTCCACTAACCTGAAAATTTCTTTCACACAAAACTTCACACAATTCTCATTAGCAACATTAGTGTAAGTGAGGTAATAAACCTTTTAAGTTTGATTTCAACTGAAATCCATCAAAACATAAGCTAATATAACAACTCCTTCTGAAAAACCAAAAAGAATTCAAAAAGGAAATCGATTTAAGAGGCAAATGTAAGAGTGGCAAAAATCTGTCAAAACAGACCAGCAGGTAAAGATTTTTTTGAAAATCTTTTATTGCTCAAATAAAAAAGTGCAAAACTAACTAAAGTTAAATAACAACCTGTGGCAGAAGCAAAAAAAATTACACCTCAATCCGATGTACATAGATCTTTCACGAATTTTTACAGCGAAGCACAAAAAACTGTTTCGGGACAGCAACTTTCCCAAATATTACTTCTCTCTCATTAGAGGTTGATCTTGACACAAAAACCAAACAAAAAGGATAAGGAGGGGTTATTACTGAAGTAATAACTTCCAAGACTCAAATAAGCAAAAACAAACGGAAAGCAAAAATATTGGGTTGTCTCCCAAAAAGCTCTTTCTTTATAGCCATTAAGATGGGCATGATGATTTTAATGATGCTCACATAGGAATATGAATTGAAGAAAAAAGAGAGCATCAAGAAGCAAAAATACACATGTTTAAGTCTAATCCACTTCCTATGCAAGGGAATTTTCTAAGAAAATAAATTGTTGAAACCAAAGGCTACTAGCATAGGAAGGGAAAACAAGTGCAACATAAAGATTTTCAGCATAAAGTGAGGAAACATAATATTATTGAGATGCAAAAGAACACTTTTCCCTTTCTCATAGTAACTTTCAGTATATGCATAAATTTAATGATATAACTATCCCAAGAACCATTGTAGCAATGATCACTTACTCTAACAGAAAACACAGGGACACTAGCTCTCATAACACTACTCTGTGAAACAATACTAGAAGTATCCTTACAAAGAATAGTGTGTCCATCTCCTACATATTTAGTGACAAAGTCTTTCACATTTGTTATCATAGGTTCAACATCTACTTGTTCATCAGGTTCAACAGCTTTATTTGTACTTTTATTAACCATACTAGCTATCATAGAATGTTCCTTTATCTTAACTGGGAAAGGCATTTTCTCAATGTAAGGTTCGAATAAAACATGATTAGCAGTATAAACTTCAGTATTTCTTGCAGGAACACTATTAGTAATATCTTTATAAGGTTCATGATACTCATTCCACTTCTTTTTAGGAAATTCAATATAGGAAGAAAAAGCCTTAAAATAAGTTGCAATAGCTTGAGAGTCTAAACCATAAGCATTACTAATATTTCGAAATTCATCAGTTCCCATAAAAGATTCAATGCGCTCATAATCATAATTTATACCTGACTTTCTTCCTTTATCATTCTCCCATGCTTCAGCATTGTCTTGAATACGGTCTAGAAGATCCCATTTAGCTCCTTCTTCCATGCGTGTAAATGATCCAGCGCAAGAAGCATCCAATAGTTCCTTATCATGAAGAGAAAGCCTTGCATAAAAGTTATTGATAATAATATTGTTGGGGAGCTCATGAATAGGACATTTGAGCATTAGTAACTTCAATCTCCCCCAAGCTTGAGCTGTACTCTCTCCATCAAGAGGCCAAAAGTTGTATATTTGATTCCATTCTTTGTGAATCTCACTAGGAGGATAAAATTTTGAATAAAATAGATGCACTATTTCCTCCCATTCAAGAGATTGACCATTCTTTAGCAGCTTATACCATTCATCGGCTCTTCCTTTCAGTGATAATGAGAATAACTTCTTCTTGACTTGATCTATTGTAATACCTGCAAACTTGAACAACCCGCATAATTCGTGTATAAAGAGCAAATGATCACTGGGATGGACAGTTCCATCTCCAACATAGTAGTTATCCATAACACGATCAATAATTCTTGTAGGTATTTTAAAAATATCATTCTCAGCAGGTGGTGGTTCGTCTACCACCTTAGCAGTGGTAGTAGCATTACGAAATAATAAACTCAGTGAATTATCCATATTGAAAATAAAGTAACTAACAGAAATAAACAATACTCACAGTAGAAGTTTCCTTTACTAGTTCCACTCTCCAATAGCGCTTCACTCCCCGGCAACGGCGCCAGGAAATAGTCTTGATGACCCACAAGTATAGGGGGTGTATCACAGTATTTTTGATAAGTAAGAGTGCCGAACCCAATGAGGAGCAAAAGGTGTTGACGAGTGTCTTGGATCAGGAATTCTCTATAATACTTAGCAAACAGATTTTTAGGGGTTTTTGATAATGCAGATAAATAAAGTATGAGTGAAGGAAAGACAATAATAATAAATGCAGCAAGTGTCCCAATCCTTTCTTCAGCAAAGGACAAGCCGGTTGTATTACTTAAGATGACCAAACGTTCTCGAGGACACACAGGAGTATCGTCAAGTGCTTTCGCTTCATATAATTGATTAATCTTCTTTAGTTTGCTAAGTGTTGTGTGGGTGAACCTGTGCTAATGTACCGACCTTCCTAGGACTAATACATACTTGTGATTATACCCCTTGCAAGCATCCGCAAGTACAAGAAAGTAATTAAGATAGAAACCTAACCACAACTTTAAACTCTAAAATCCTGACATCCCTTGTGCAAAGGTTTCCTAACGGGGATTCAGGTTTTTGTCACTCCGGCAACCCCTACGATTAGTAGACAAATACACAATGCACTCCCCTAGGCCCATATAGGTGAAGTGTCATGTAGTCGACGTTCACATGACACCACTAGAAGAATAACACCACAACTTAATTAACAAACCATTGAATCTTTCTCAACACAATTCCACTACTAACAACATGACGTCTCCCATGTCCTCAAGAACTAAACGAACTACTCACAAGACATCATATGGATCAAGATCAGACATGAAATAATGATAAGTAACAATCTGAGCATAACAATAATTCAATGGTTCACTCAACAACATCAACTACAAGGAGTAATCAACACCGAGAAAGTTTCCCTTAAGAACTATGCAAGATTCAACCCAATTGTTATAGCGGTATGGAGTGGTAATGATGGTGCTGGTGGAGATGATGATGATGATGATGATCCCGATGAAGTCCAGCTTGATGGTGGTGTCGATAGCGACGATTTCCCCTCTCCAGGAAGGAATTTCCTCGGCAGAATTCTGTCTTCCGGAGAGATCTTTCTCTCTCTGTAGTTTTCCGCCCCATAGAGGCGGTGAAATCTTTCTAGTTGCTCCCCAGGTATTAGGGTTTCTAGGGGATAATATATGCCAAAGGGGAGAGCCAGGAGTGGGCCAGGATGGCCACACCACCTGGTGGCGCGGCTAGGGGTGGTCCGCGCCAGGGGGTGGTGTGGGCCCCCTGTGGCCCATCTCCACTCCCCCTTCTAGCATCCTTCATCTTCTAGAAAAATAGAATTTTCCATGTATTTTCTCAGATTTTCTGATCTTCGCGAATTTCACCTCCAAACAGCCCCTTTTCCATCAGAATCCTGACTACAGCAGTCCATGCTCCAAAATTCATCAACCATGCAAGAACAGGTGAAATAATATAAGTATCATCTCTTAATATGAAATATATCAATGAAAAACAGTAAATTATGATATAGAATAGTGATGCAAAATGGACGTATAAATACTCCCTATACCTAGCTCAATCCTCGGGGTCTTGGGTACCTGACAAGTCCCTAGATTTAGGCAAGAGAGGATACAATAATCATCATGTCATACAAACAAATACATGATCCCATCTATGATAAATAACATGCACAAAAGCTACATGGCTAGGCCGAAGCCCTTATCCCAAGGAGAATTACTCACACATAGAGATGAAATCAACGATCATAAACATTGCAATGGAAATCATGAGATTGATAGCAAATAGTCTTACAATGTCGCCAATCAAAGATGAGATCTACTATTACAAGTGGTGGAATATGGCTATGGTGATGTAGAAGGGTTTGGAGATTAGATCTAAGTCTGTTCCTCCGACGGCTCTTCGGTGTTATGGATGGAGTTCTGGGGGGCGGCTGGTAATCGGAAAGAGCTCTCTTTTCTCGGTGCATGAGGCCTCTTTATATAGGGGCCCCTTCACAAAAGTTGTTTTATTTGATCTAGCAGTGTCGATGGCAATTATACGACCGGAACTATACGGCCGAAATTTTATTCCTGATGTATAGTTGGTCGTTAAAGCATATGTATCCACTTCACGACTCTTGGTTTCTTCGGATTGTTGGAAATCTCGTATCTTTGACTTTAATGTTGTGATTCCCATCATCAAACGTCATTATCTGCGCAGGGAAATATAGAAAGAAATGATTGCATACCCATTTGATCATTAGGCATTAGTGGCAGGGTTTAGAGAGATATTTCATCAAAAATATGAATAATATCCAGTTTAAATGTAAACGTAGATGGCTATATTTCACAGCCATCAGCTGTGACTTTTCAAGAATGTGTGTTAAAAATCTTTGATCTTGTTGAGAAGACTATGGAAGTTCTAACAAATGATTTCGTTGTTTGTGGAACAACATTTGATAATTGCCTCTACAATTTAACCAAAGTTTTGAAGAGGTGCAGGCAATAAAATCTGGTTTTGAATTGGGAACAATGCCTTTTCATGGAAAGAGAAGGTAAAGTTTTTGGACATAAGGTTTCAGAGAAGTGTATAGAAATAGATAAAACTAATATAAATGCTATAGAAAATCTTCCAATACCTCAACACATAAAAAACTTAAAAATGTTTCTTGGACATGCAGGTTTTTATAAGCGTTTTATAAAAGATTTTGCTAAAACAGCTATGCCTCTCACCAACCTTCTTGAGAGAGAAACTCCATTGTACTTAGATCATGACTAAATTGCAGCTTTTGAGAACTTTAAAAACAAATTTGTTTCAGCACCCATCATGCAATCTCCAAAATGGGATGAACCTTTCGAAATCATGTGTGATGCTAGTGATTATGCTTTAGGGGCTATGTTAGGACAGCGAGACGAAAAGAATTTAAATGTTATTTATTACGCTAGTAGAACTCTTAATAAGTTTCAGAAAAATTATGCTACTACGGAAAAAGAGTTCCTAGCTATAATTTTTACTAGTACAACTTTAGATCTTACATCATTAATTCTAAGGTAATAGTTCATACGGATCACCAAGCTTTGCGTCACCTCCTTGTGAAAAAAGGATGCTGAGTCTAGGTTAATTAGGTGGGTTTTATTACTGCAAGAATATGATTTGCAAATAGTAGATAGGAGGGGTAAGGATAATCGGGTAGCAGATCATCTCTCTAGGATGGAGGGAATAATTACTAACCCCGTACCTACAAATGAGTCATTTCAAGGAGAATATTTAGCAAACGTTTAAACTGCTGATCCTTGGTTTGCGGATTATGCTAACTATCTCCCCATAAAATTTGTACCTCCTGGTATGACAAAAAATCAAAGAATGAAATTCTTTAATGATCTTAAATATTTTTTTTGGGATGATCCATATCTATATTGTCATGGACCTGATGGAATGATTCGGAAGTGTGTTCCTAACCATGAAATGAATGCAATTTTGCAAGATTTTCATGACAGCCCGTATGGAGGACATCATGCAGGCAAGCGAATTGCAGCAAAGGTACTTCAATCCGGATTCTATTGGCCCACCTTTCCCAAGGACGCACACAGGTATGTGGAACATTGTGATGCTTGCCAAAGAAGGGGTAATATAGGTAGGAGACAAGAGATGGCAATGAATTATAGTCTTATAATCGAACCCTTTGATGTATGGGGAATGGATTACATGGGGCCTTTTATAGAATCAAATGGTTACACTCATATTCTTGTTGCTATCGATTATGTTACTAAATGGGTTGAAGCTATTCCAACAAGCCATGCAGATGCGGCTACCTCAGTGAAGATGATCAAGGATGTTATATACCCCAGGTTTGGAGTTCCTAGATTTTTAATCACTGACGGTGGTTCTCATTTCATGAAAGGAACTTTCAGGAAAATCCTCTGCAAATATGGAGTAACACACCGTGTTGCTTCACCATATCATCCTCAAACGAGTGGTCAAGTGGAACTCTCCAATAGAGAATTAAAGACCATACTCGAGAAGACGGTGGACAAATCAAGAAAAGATTGGTCATACAAGTTAAATGACACTCTATGGGCATACCGTACTGCGTTTAAAAATCCAATGGGTATGACACATTATAAGATGGTATATGGTAAGGCATGCCATTTACCTTTAGAATTGGAACGCAAAGCTTTTTCGGTGATCAAGAACCTAAACTATGATCTTAAAGCAGCGGGAGAAAAACGTTTATTAGATATTCATGCTTTAGATGAGTTTAGAAGTGAGGCTTATGAGAATGCTAGACTGTTTAAGGAAAAAGTGAAAAGATGGCATGATAGAAAGATAGAAAATAAGGCCTTTAAAAGTGGAGACAAGGTGTTGCTCTATAATTATCATCTTAAGTTGTTTCCAGGAAAGCTTAGATCAAAGTGGGAAGGCCCCTATATAGTTGAAGAATCTTATTCATTGGGAGAAGTGAAGCTCCAGGGAAAAATAACCTCTCTTTCATGGGTGGTAAATGTGTTGGGTCCGCAGCATAGAATTTTTTTTCCTACGGTGTGAACTACACGCCAAGATCTATCTACTAGGTACAAAGCAACGGGTGGACATACATCCAATGAGAACTTACCCTCGTAGACAACGAGCTTTGTTAACGAGTAGGAACTCGTGGTTGATATAGTCGTACACTTGCCAATCTCAAGATTGTGAGGAAGTCCGAGCGCCGCAACTCAGCAGCGCATCCGCACTCGCACACACGTTCAAGCCACCGGACAACCTCCACCTCCTCGCTCCAGCAATCCAGCGGAAGCAGCAACTCCTTCCAGACGAAATGCCACCGGGAACATGTATCTCGCTAATCCGAGACCATGGGGGAATAATTCTAGAGGGGGAGAGAGATCCTTCACAAGGAGGTGTGAGGATGAAGGAGGGAATGGGTGGCCTTTTATAGGAGGAGGGGGGTGCCCCCTCTCTCCATGGCCGGCGCATGGGGGGGTGACCCCTCACCTCCCCATTCATGTGGTGGTAACCCCTCCACATTAAAATGCCTCTTCACATTCCCTTTTCAAGTCTCCACTTTAAATGCATTAAATTTCTCCAAATTTAATGCTCTCTCATTTAATAAAACTCTTTTATTAAATTTATTCAGCATTTTTTAATTACTTTAATTAACAAACATTCACATATAGCCCCTTGCAATATTTCAATATCACATGCAGAACCACCTTTTGCAATTTCACTCGAAACAATTTCCGGTTTCTATTGAAACAATTCCTGCGTTTTGCAATTCTTTCGTCTGAAACATATGTACTCCAAATGGTGTCCGGTAACTCTTAAGTGTGCCACCCTATGGTTCGCGAATAATGCAGACATGATCGAGACCCTTCTCCGATCAATAATCAGTAGCTGGACCTGGAGATCCGTACTGACTCCTACACATTCAACGATGACTTCTGTGATCGTGAGAACCTTTAACGCTTGTAACTAAATCACTTTGTCTCTCGATATATTACATGTCCGAGATTCAATCATCGGTACCTCCATACCTAGTTTGATCTCGTTACCGACATGCACTCTTTTCTCGTTCCCGTGATATAACATTCTAGTGATCACATCACTTGCTTGCAAGCTATCCTAATGTGATATCACCGAGAGGGCCCAGAGTATATCTATCCGTCATCTGGATTGAAAAATTCCACTCTTGATCCATGAGCCTCAACATAACACCTTCGTAGTACTGAACCCATCTTTATAGTCACCCTGTTACGGTGTGACGTTTGATGTTATCAAGATACTCTTCCGGTGTTAGCAATTAACATGATCTCATGGTCTAAGGATAAAGATTACTTCGTATGATGTTATAGCAATATAAACATAATGACTTGATCCTAATGCTATACTTCGGATGAATGTTCATCACATCATTCCACCAATGGTGTGACCTTGTTATTAACAACATCCAATGTCCATGATTAGGAAACCTTGATCATCTTGTTAATCAACAAGCTAGTCTATAAGAGATGCATATTTAGGAATCCTTTTTGTTTATTAAACACAGATGTATTGATGTTTCTGATCAATACAATTCTAGCATGTAAAATAAACATCTATCATATATATAAGGAATATATAATAACAACTTTATTATTGCCTCTCAGGGCATATTTCCTTGAGTCTCCCACTTGCACTAGAGACAATAATCTAGTTCACATAGTGATAAATCTAACACCCATGGAGTTCTGGTGTTGATCATGTTTTGCCCTAGGGAGAACTTTAGTCAACGGATCTGCTACATTTAGGTCCGTGTGTACTTTACAAATCTTTATATCTCCATCCTTGACATGCTCGCGGATGGAGTGAAACCGGCGTTGAATATGTTTGGAATTCTTGTGAGACCTCGGTTCCTTTGCGTTGGCTATGGCTCCATTGTTGTCACAATAGATCACCATCGGGTCCAACGCACTGGGAACCACACCCAGTTCCATAATGAACTCTTTCATCCAAACTGCCTCCTGCGCCGCTTCTGAAGCAGCAACATATTCCGCCTCCGTTGTTGATCCAGCCACCACCGGTTGTTTGGAACTCCTCCAACTAACTACTGCTCCGTTCAAGAGAAATACGTATCCGGATTGAGACTTAGAGTCATCCGGATCGGTGTCAAATCTAGCATCAACATAACACTTAGCGACTAGCTCTTCTTCACCTCCGTATATAAGAAACATATCCTTAGTTCTTCTCAAGTACTTGAGGATGTTCTTTACCGCTATCCAGTGTTCCAAACCTGGATCAGATTGGTACCTACTAGTCAAACTAATAGCATGTGCCACATCCGGTCTTGTACATAGTATGGCATACATAATAGAGCCTATGGCCGAGGCATATGGGATCTTATCCATCATCTCTCTTTCTTCCGCCATAGCCGGACTTTGAGTCTTACTCAATGTCTTGCCTTGCAACATAGGTAAGAACCCCTTCTTACTTTCGTCCATATTAAACTTCTTTAATATCTTATCAAGGTATGTACTCTGTGATAGCCCAATTAGGCGCCTTGATCTATCTCTATAGATTTTAATGCCTAATATATATGACGCTTCACCAAGGTCTTTCATCGAAAATTTGTTGTTTAGATAACTTTTAACACTGTTTAAATATCTATATCATTTCCAATCAATAATATGTCATCCACATATAATATCAGAAATGCCACATTGCTCCCACTCACTTTCTTGTAAATACAAGCCTCTCCATAAGTTTGGACAAATCCAAACTCTTTGATCACCTCATCAAAGCGGAGATTCCAACTCCGGGATGCTTGCTTCAGTCCATAGATGGATCGCTGAAGTTTGCATACCTTATTAGCATCCTTAGGATCAACAAAACCCTTAGGTTGTATCATATACAACTCTTCTTCAATCTTACCATTGAGGAACGCAGTTTTGACATCCATCTGCCATATTTCATAATCGAAATATGCAGCAATTGCTAACATAATCCTAACCGATTTAAGCATCGCTACGGGAGAGAATGTCTCATCGTAGTCAACTCCTTGAATTTGTCGAAACCCCTTTGCGACAAGTCGAGCCTTATAGATGGTCACATTACCATCAGCATCAGTTTTTCTTTTGAAAATGCATTTATTCTCAACGGCCTTTTGGTCGTGAGGTAAGTCCACCAAGTTCCAAACTTGGTTCTCGTACATGGATTCCATCTCGGATTTCATGGCTTCTAGCCATTTGTTGGAATGCGGGCTCATCATCGCTTCTTCATACGTCGCAGGGTCATCCATTTCATCAACCATGAAATTCACAACAGGATTGCCGTACAATTCAGGAGCTGCACGTGTCCTGCTTGACCTGCGAGGTTCGGTAGTGTCCTCTTTCGGAGTTTCATGATCATTATCATTATCTCTCTCTTCATCAGGTGAAGTCAACTCCGAAACAACTTCCAATGCTGCGCCACTCGCCATTCCATGAAGAGAAGGTTCAATAACCTCTTCGATTTCTACCTTCCGACTACTCACACCTTTCGCGAGAAACTCCTTCTCAAGAAAGGATCCATTCTTGGCAACAAAAACCATGCCCTCGGATCTGTGATAGAAGGTATACCCAATTGTTTCCTTAGGGTATCCTATGAAGATGCATTTTTCCGCTTTGGGTTCGAGTTTATCCGGTTGAAGTTTCTTCACATAAACATCACATCCCCAAACTTTAAGAAATGACAGCTTAGGTTTGTTTCCAAACCATAATTCATACGGTGTCGTTTCAACGGATTTAGATGGTGCCCGATTTAAAGTGAATGCAGCTGTTTCCAGTGCATAAGCCCAAAATAACAGAGGTAAGTCAGTCAGAGACATCATAGATCGAACCATATCCAATAAGGTACGATTACGACGTTCCGACACACCATTACATTGTGGTGTTCCGGCAGGCGTGAGTTGTGAAACTATTCCACACTCTTTCATGTGTGTGCTAAACTCGTAACTTAGATACTCTCCTCCATGGTCAGACCGTAGAAATTTGATCTTTCTATTACGATGATTTTCCACTTCATTCTGAAATTCCTTGAACTTTTCAAAAGTTTCAGACTTGTGTTTCATCAAATAGATATACCCGTATCTACTCAAATCATCCGTGAAAGTAACAAAATAACGATATCCACCTCGCACCGACACACTCATTGGTCCACACACATCAGTATGTATGATTTCCAATAGCTCTGTCGCCCGTTCCATTGAACCGGAAAACAGCGTTCTAGTCATCTTGCCCATAAGGCATGGCTCACATGTATCAAATGATTCAAAATCAAGTGATTCCAAAAGTCCATCAGAATGGAGTTTCTTCATGCATTTAACGCCAATATGACCTAGACGGCAGTGCCACATATATGTAGACATATCATCATCAAGTTTAATCTTTTTAGCATTAACATTATGAATGTGCATAATATTACTATCGAGATCCAACAGAAATAAACCATTCAACATAGGTGCATGACCATAAAAGATATCATTCTTATAAATCGAACAACCATTGTTTTGAGATTTAAAGGAATGAACACTTTGCATCAAACACGATCCAGATACAATGTTCATGCTCAGTGCAGGCACCAAATAACAATTATTTAGGTTTATAACTAATCCCGATGGCAAATGGAGAGGTAGCGTCCCGACGGCGGTCACATCAACTCTTGATCCATTGCCGACCCGCATCCGGACCTCATCCCTTGCTAGTTGTCGCTTGTTCCGTAGCCCCTGAACCGAGTTACATATATTAGCAACCGATCTGGTATCAAATACCCAGGTGCTACTGCGAGTACTAGTCAAGTACACATCAATAACATGTATATCACATATACCTTTGTTTGCCTTGCTAGACTTCTTGTCCGCCAAATACTTGGGGCAGTTGCGCTTCCAATGGCCAGCCCCCTTGCAATAGTAGCACTCGGTGTCAGACTTAGGGCCAGCCCGGGGTTTCTTTTCAGGCGTGGCAACAGACTTGCCACCCTTCTTTCCCTTATGCTTGCCTTTCTTGTCCTTCTTGAAACCGGTGGTCCTATTGATCATCAACACTTGATGTTCTTTCCTAATCTCCACTTCTGTAGTCTTAAGCATTGGCAGAAGCTCGGGAAGAGACTTCTTCATGCCCTGCATATTATAGTTCATCATGAAGCTCTTGTAGCTAGGTGGCAGGGATTGGAGAACACAATGTATGCCTAAGTCAATGGGAATCGTTATTCCCAAGGACACAAGCTTATCGGCGTACCCAGACATTTTGAGTACGTGCTCACTAACAGAGCTGTTTTCCTCCATCATGCAGCTAAAGAACTTTTCTGCAGCATTATAACTCTCTACGGCAACATGTGTATCGAAAATCATTTTCAATTCTCCCATGGTATCAAAGGCATTGCCATTTTCGAAACGCTTTCGAAGTTCTGGCTCTAGCCCATACAGTATGTCGCAATGAACTAAGTTGTGGTCCTCCTGACGAGTCACATAGACATTCTTTTCCTCATCAGGGGCATCAGGAGCTGGTGGGGGGTCTAGCGGCGCATCTAGCACATATTGTTGTTGTGCAGCAGTGAGGAGAATCCTCAAATTCATAGCCCAGTTGGTGAAGTTGCTACCATTCGCAGCAAGTTTCTCTTTCTCCATGCACACGTTGAAATTAAAAGCAGGTGGTGCCATCTACAACAGAATTTGTAAAGTTTATTTAGACTAAGTTTATGATAGATTGAGTTCAACTAATCCAAATTACTAATGAACTCCCACTCAAAAACGACATCCCTCGTGTCCTTTTGGTGATTACATGAACCAAATCCACTACACCAAGTCCGATCATCACGTGAGTTGATATAGCTTCAAAGGCGAGCATCTATATGGGCATCATATCAACCATATAACTCATGCTTAACCTTTCGGTCCGTCTTCCGAGGCCATGTCTGTACATGCTAGGCTCGCCAAGTAAGAACCTTAGTACTCGCGTGTGTAAAACTGTCTTACACCCGTTCCTATGAAAGCGTAGATTCGAGTACACCTGATCATCACGTGATGTCTCGAAAAACGATCCATAGAACGGTGCATACTCAAGGAAGAACACATTTTTATCTTGATATCTAAATGAGGGATCATCTTATAATGCTACCAAACGCGCCAAACAAGCAATATAAGATGCTAACATCTAATGTGTAAAGTGAGATGATATGGTCCATGCATTTGATCTCTATCACTTGCATCGTAGTATGATCTCTATCATTCCTTTGTGTGTAAGGCCAAGGTCTATGGAACTTAAACGTTGACGGTGTTGTAAGAGTATCTACCATACATCTACTTACAACAATACCATATCAATACACTAGCCCAGCAACGATCTAAACTAGACGCCTCTAATTTATCAATTGCAAGTTTTACGTGGCTTAGGGCTTTCGGAGATAGAACCGTTCTCACCTACGAACAAGAACCACAACGAGGATAACTAAGTTATTAGCAACTCGTTGTAAATCAGATATTGACTATAGTAGGAGAGACAGACACCCGCCAGCCACTTATGCAAAACAAGTTGCATGTCAGTCGTGGAACCGGTATCATGTACGATGACATGTAAGGTTGGTCCGGGCCGCTTCATCCCACTATGCCACCAATATCCAAAATACATAGAAGATGCAATAACATGATCATCATCGCCCACATATCAACATATGTGTACTACCCGTGCTAAGCACCTACGCATAGATCAGGCTCTGATACCACTGTTGGGTCCGCAGCATAGAAATTTTTTTCCCTACGGTGTGAACTACACGCCAAGATCTATCTACTAGGTACAAAGCAACGGGTGGACATACATCCAACAAGAACTTACCCTCGTAGACAACGAGCTTTGTTAACGAGTAGGAACTCGTGGTTGATGTAGTCGTACACTTGCCGATCTCAAGATCGTGAGGAAGTCCGAGCGCCGCAACTCAGCAGCGCATCTGCACTCGCACACACGTTCAAGCCACCGGACAACCTCCACCTCCTCGCTCCAGCGATCCAGCGGAATCAGCAACTCCTTCCAGACGAAATGCCATCGGGAACATGTATCTCGCTAATCCGAGACCATGGGGGAATAATTCTAGAGGGGGAGAGGGATCCTTCACAAGGAGGTGTGAGGATGAAGGAGGGAATGGGTGGCCTTTTATAGGAGGAGGGGGTGCCCCCTCTCTCCATGGCCGGCGCATGGGGGGGTGACCCCTCACCTCCCCATTCATGTGGTGGTAACCCCTCCACATTAAAATGCCTCTTCACATTCCCTTTTAAAGTCTCCACTTTAAATGCATTAAATTTCTCCAAATTTAATGTTCTCTCATTTAATAAAACTCTTTTTATTAAATTTATTCAGAATTTTGTTAATTACTTTAATTAACAAACATTCACATATAGCCCCTTGTAATATTTCAATATCACATGCAGAACCACCTTCTACAATTTCACCCGAAACAATTTCCGGTTTCTATTGAAACAATTCCTGCGTTTTGCAATTCTTTCGTCTGAAACACATGTGCTCCAAAATGGTGTCCGGTAACTCTTAAGTGTGCCACCCTACGGTTCGCGAATAATGCAGACATGATCGAGACCCTTCTCCGATCAATAATCAGTAGCGGGACCTGGAGATCCGTACTGACTCCTACACATTCAACGATGACTTCTATGATCGTGAGAACCTTTAATGCTTGTAACTAAATCACTTTGTCTCTCGACATATTACATGTCCGAGATTCGATCATCGGTATCTCCATACCTAGTTTGATCTCGTTACCGACATGCACTCTTTTCTCGTTCCCGTGATATAACATTCTAGTGATCAGATCACTTGCTTGCAAGCTATCCTAATGTGATATCACCGAGAGGGCCCAGAGTATATCTATCCGTCATCTGGATTGACAAATTCCACTCTTGATCCATGAGCCTCAACATAACACCTTCGTAGTACTGAACCCATCTTTATAGTCACCCTGTTACGGTGTGACGTTTGATGTTATCAAGATACTCTTCCGGTGTTAGCAATTAACATGATCTCATGGTCTAAGGATAAAGATTACTTCGTATGATGTTATAGCAATATAAACATAATGACTTGATCGTAATGCTATACTTCGGATGAATGTTCATCACATCATTCCACCAATGGTGTGACCTTGTTATTAACAACATCCAATGTCCATGATCAGGAAACCTTGATCATCTTGTTAATCAACAAGCTAGTCTATAAGAGAGGCATAACTAGGAACCCTTTTTGTTTATTAAACACACATGCATTGATGTTTTCGATCAATACAATTCTAGCATGTAAAATAAACATCTATCATATATATAAGGAATATATAATAACAACTTTATTACTGCCTCTCAGGGCATATTTCCTTCAAAATGGACAACGCTTGAAGAATTATCGAGCAAAAGAAGATATAAGTGCAGTCACCATACAAGTGATCACCCTAGAAGAGGTGATTAAGCAAACATATACAAGGAATGGCAACTGCAAGAAGGATGGAATCGAGACGAAATGAGCAACACTAGGTCAAGCTATTGACCATAAAAGAGCGCTTCATGGGAGGCAACCCATGCAAAATAAAGGTTTGAGTAAGCTTTTAAATTTTCAATTAAGTTTTAATTGAGCTTGTGTTAAATAAGATTGATATTGCTAAAATCCCGTTCAAGGGATGCTAATATTGGTCAAAAATTTAAGCTATCATTTTTCTGTCAAAACATGATAGTTCATTAAATTTCAGATTAATAAAGAATTCTTGGAGAAGCAGGTAATTTTTGGTGGATCCAGAAGATCTAATGACCAACTATACGGTGGGGATAAAATTCCGGCTATATAGTTGCGGTCGTATAGTTGTTTCGACATCACCCCTTCTATTTATGAAAGGTACAGAAAGTTTAACGACCAACTATACGACGGGAATAAAATTTCGGCCGTATAGTTGCCTCCGTATAGATATCAATGCCTTCATCAGAATTCTTTTCTAGGGTACTGAAGGTTTAACGACCAGCTATACGGTGGGAATAAAAATTCCGGTCGTATAGTTGTCGTCGTATGGATATCAATGCCTTCGTCAAATTTCTTTTCTAGGGTATTGATAGTTTAACAACCAACTATACGACGGGAATAAAAATCCCGCCCGTATAGTTTCCGTCATATAGATATCAACCTATCTCCAAAAAAATTATTCGGAGTGCAGAAGGTTTAACGACCAACTATACGGTGGGAATAAAAATTCCATATAGTCGGTTCCACCATAGAAGTAAATCTATAGTCGGTTCATAACTATACGGTGGGACCTATACGGGTCGCGCCCGTATAGTTGCTTGTTATGAACGGCGACTAGGGTTTTTGACCTCACCTTTTAAAGCTGATCGCATCTAAGATTTTTCATTAAGTTTCCATAGAGCTACAACCTCCAGCCTCGAAAAATCCTCGCCATCCCTATACAAGCCCCTTCTAACAATATTCATGCAGCAAAGCCATGCAGCCCTTCCATGTCAACAAGATTTGGAGGAAGAAAGGAGAGAAGCCCGTGAAGAGGATCGAAGAAGTAGAACCTAAAGGATCATCATTATCGTCCAGCCCGGAGATCAAGCCTCTCCCAAACTGGGAGGACATGTTCCCACAAAGGATGGAGATGATGAGGCAAGCAAAGCGGGGAAAAAGCAAGGATGAGTATCTCCCAGATCCCTATCATCACGACATAGGATCCTATTATAAACCTCCTCTCGGTCCGTCACCTCTTAAGCCTAAGAAGCACTACAAGAAAAGTTGGCTTTTACAACGGACGATTTTCATGGTTGAAGGCCCATTTTTCATGGCCAAAGAGTCTTCCACGATGGATGGCCTTCGTGGTAAAAGCCCAGTCACAAATGAATTAACCACGGTTTTTTTCGACCATGGCGGATCGCACCCTTCAGCCATGAAACCTTGTTCCGTCGTAGATCTGTTCGCCAGCCGTGCTGACTGCTGACGTCATGCAAACTGCTAGGTGGTAGCCGCCATTAGCGGCCGATTACTGCCGTTAACAGCCATAGAAACCGTGGCAGAAGCCATGTCAGCCAAGGCCTGCTAAATACTAACTGGGCAGGCCCATAAGGGGAGCCCAATAAGAAGATGGCCCGTTACTGTTTTGTCTTGTACTGTTTGAAATGGGCCCAAAAATGCATCCAGCAGCGGCCCGCGAACTTTTAGGCCTAATTCTGTTTCAGCCTACATAAGGTCAATATTAGTCCAACACTCTGCAGTCCATTAGCAGCCTGCGCCAAGTCGCTCCTATAAACATAAGGCATGCGGTCAGCCCATCACTGGTATCGCAGCCCATCATCAACCGCCTACTGACAGCCCTTCTCTGAGATAGTCCATTACTGTTCTAGCCCGTTACTGTTCTGGCCTTTTACTATTCTGGTCTTTAGCTGTTTAGGCCCACAAAAGGCCCTTTACTGTTCTAGCCTGGTAAATTTGCCGGCCTGTTACTACCCTCATCCGGGTATTTCTCGGCCCGTACTGTTCAGGCTCGTCACTATTTTGGCCATTTACTGTTGTAGCTCGCTACTGTTTTGTCCTGTTACGGTTTTGCGATTTGTGCAGTTTCTTGCTTGTTATTGTAATGGGTTGTTTCTGTTCTGGCCTGCTACTGTTACGGCATGCTTCGGTAACGGCCTATTTATGTTACGGCCCGTTAGGCCTGTTACATTTACGGCATGTTACCACATGCACATTGGCCGGTTACGTTTATGACCTTTTGCAGTTTTGTCAGTTCTGAAGCCCATGCCAATATCATAAAATGTGTATAATAATCCAGCATTTTTTACTTTTCGTTGTCGGCCGAATACATCACGATACTATTCCCTAATCAACCTGCATGGCGTAGTTACCGTAACGACTACTGCAATGTGTGGACAACGTCAACTAAATGCCTACATGGCCTATGTGAGTTATCTATATATTACAGCAGCTGCAAACTTCTTAAAATTATTACATGTTATCAACTCAGGGGAAAGAAAAATCGGCATTTCAGTTGACAATCAAGTTGATAGCAGAGTCCTCAATTTGCTTTCTCAATTGATCATCTGTATCTTCCATTGAGTGTGACAGCTACATTGGAGGAGACATGATCTTGCAGCCCTCTTTTTGGTGGGGCTATCAATAATTGCAGTCTAAAACTAAGTAATAATAAGTTAATACATCAAACAAGACAAACTACTCATTTGACTGTTATGACAGGAGCTATGAACTGGAGTAATCAAGTATTGACCAACTGGTCAATGGTTCAATTATTGACCAGCACGTCGAACAAACATGACAAGCAAGCCGCATTAAACAAGTATGACTATCGTGAAACGAGCAATCAAAAAATGTGTGTGTGTGGCTTAGAATTTCAACGGATATAAACTAGCCAGGTCATTTTGAACAAATATATATGGAAGCAGTTCTATACCCTAAAATGCAAGAGACGTTGGGTTACTCAGAATTTGCGCTGAGCCACAAAATGGCGTGCAGTTACTATCATAGCGAAGAATGAACAAGAGAAAAATTATAACCGCATCATACGAGAACCTATAGAGAAGGAATGCAAACCACAGATGAACTATATATTGTAGAGGATAGTTATGTCATGACTTAGGACGAACCAGACCTAGAACCAAATGCGATATATAATGGCGTCACTGGTGAACCTGTAGATCAGAATAAACAAGCATTAGACAAGTGTGCCTAGAATGAAATGAGCAATCAAACAAAGTGTTCCTTAGAATTTCAGCAAATATATATATGGAAGTTGTGGCATCTCCTAGAATGCATAGAGTCATTGGGTGACTCGAAATTTGCGGTGAGCTACACAATGGCAAGTAGTTACTGTCATAGATAAAAATGAACTAGACAGAAATTATAATGGCATCATAAGAGATATTCTGGAGCAGGAATGCAAACCACGAGTGAACTACATAGTAGAGAACAGTTATGCCGTTGCTCAGGATGAACCAGCACCAGATAAGGAAGTAATGGCATCCCTTGTGAACCTGTAGAATAGGCTATGCAAACCAACATGTTCATTGTTCCATTTTGAGCTCTATGCAAGAAAAAGGAAATAGTTAGTGATGCAGCTTCTGAAGAGCCAGATGGCATTATGGCAACAACAAAATTATAATCGAATTATTACGAAGAGTTTAAACGGCTACTACAGGATAGGAGAACGATGCCAAGGAGGAAATAATAGTAGGAACTAATCTCAGGACGAACCAGATAGATTCAGCAACTATAGAGCAGGGAATCTGCACTAATATTTTCCACTGACTACAGATTTTACAAGAATTACACGGTAGCAGGAAATTACTGTTGTATGGAGTAGCTAAGAACATGTGCATGACAAAATAATAGACATGTGCATGACTTGAAATTTGTAGAGCAGCGAATGCAAACCAATATGTCTAGTGACCTTGCATGTACTAGCACGAAGAGTAGGCGTGCCTAGTGACTTGTATGTACTAGCACGATTACAAAAATGCAGTTCACTGAGACAGGCTTGAACCTGCTATACTGCTGACAAAACAAAAACAGGTAGGAGATTAGGTTAACCTTGGTCGGAGAGGCATCTAAGCATCATTGGTACCGTGCGAGTGACGTCCAGGTCACCAAGGGTGCTGCAGTTCCAGTGGCTGTTGGCGTCGGGGAAGCAGATCTTGGGCGGTCGATGCCGGCTTGAACGCAGTGGACGAGAGCGTCGCTGAGGCAGATCCGGTGTAGTGAACAGCGACGGACGTGCAGCTGGTCTAGAGCGGTGGACATGGAACTCCTTGAACTAGATCACGTCAGGTGGACAGCGGTGAAGCGGATCCGGTACGGTTGGGTAGCTTTCGGCGGCGAGGAAGCAGAGCTTGGGCGGTCGATGACGCCATCGGCGTGGTGAATGACACCGCAGCTCCGGTGAAGTGGCAGAGAGACCCGGTGAACTAGATCTGGTGGGTGAGCGTCGGTGAAGCGGTCTGTGGCGACGCACGAGACCAGAGATCAAGCCGGTGCACGCGGTGGCCGTGGAGTCGACAGAGGAGCTTGGAAATTTTGGGAGGGCCAACGCAAAAAACTGTGCGAATCGGGACCATAGTATAGGTGAAAGCAATATAATTACGATCGTGCCCCCAAGGTAATGACTTTAGTGTGCTCATCTATCGTCTGAACAAAGGGTAGAACAGGAAATTTAAAGACAAAAGTTTTTGAAACAGAGGGGCGCGAAATACTTCAAGGTCGGTGTGTGATATTGCCGCTCGATTGAGATTTGAATTTGGCCCGTGTCCAGCTAATAATAATAGAAAAATGGTACTATCCGATGGGAGATTTTGGCTCAAAGGTTTTGAATCGGTGGGGCGGGAAATGCTTCAAGCTCGGTGGGTGATTTTGCTGCTCGATTCAGATTTTGAATTTAGCTAGCGTCTATCTAGTAATAGAAAAAGGTAGTAGACCTTAACCTATCTGTCCAGGAAATCAAAGCCAAGAGTCACATCAACTGATCATCCATATCCATACTAGTAAAAGGCACGTGACACAATTTTCCATACCACTATATAGTGCTTGGCACTTGTTTTCAAATCAAAAAACGACTATGTTGCTTCACAATTTCCATACCACTATATAGCGTACGAACAACTTCGAACATCGGCAGTTGGATATATATTGGCAAAACCCTACATTGTTGACCATTGGATGACTTTCAGTACATTTGATTATGTCATGTCTAGCATATAGAAGATCCCATTATTGTTGGCCTCTAGCACCATGAATATACTATGCACAGAAAGTACAGAGAACATGGTTTTGAATGCCACAAGCCAAGTTTCCAGATATAGTGGATAATGTTTTATGTATGATTCCTAGGTTTTATGAGTTTTCAAAGCTTCCGAGCTAACTCGGACCACTCAAATGACTTTATGTCTCTATTAACAAAATCATGTCATATTTGAACTAGAAGCTCTAGAAAGTGGTATATTTCTATCGAAGTTCTACAAAAAGCTTTTGGTGGTACGCATCAGGTAGTTAATATATCGAAAACAATCGAGAGTTTTGACAAATTCAACTTCTTGTTAAGAATTTGTATCTTGACAATTTTGAACATATTTTGAAACAATCGCATGTAATAAAGAAAAACAGAAAAACAAATATTTACGCATGGCATCCTATCACGTCATGTGTACAGCCTGCCAGGAAACTGATAACCATGGGATTTGACAACTTCTGGAAACCAACCACACCATATTTTCCCACCATGTGTGAATATTATTAGGTTTTAACCCTGATGACCAAAAAAGGTCATGGCCATATCGACATCATAGTTAATATACTATTCCCACATTAATTTGGTATATGGGTGCATCTTGGCGTAGTAGGAAATGTTGCCGGTGGGAGTCTCAACCTTGGGTCTGTTTTTTGTTTTTTTAACGGGCAAGGGATGAGTTTGCCCTTTTTCTCCAAACACACTCCATCATTGGAGCAAGCAAGACTGACGATTAAGTCTGCATTTGTGTGCATACCTCATTCTTACATCAATGCATGTGTGACCAGCATATATGCAACCCAAGAAGCCCAGGCCTCATCTAGATTGAGAAGGCCATGTGTCAAAAGAAAAGAAAAACAATCTACTGCCATTGATCAAAACAAGTACTAGTACAAGAGTATTAGTTCTACAAAATACTTTAATAATAGCAACATCAGCACATTTGAGAGATTCGGTAGCTTTTGAAAGATTTAGCAGTACATGCCATATTTCACACTCGATCTGAACAATTCCCAGTACATAGGAATTATTACAAAATATATTAGCAGTTGCAGAACCCCATACAAAATACTCGGTAGAAGTATAAAACTACTCTTAGTAGAACATTAATCTAGCTAGGAACGATTACATGTCCCATCATATACTCCAAACATGCATGAGAGAAAGAGAGAGGTCAGAATCGCCACAAGATCTGTATGCCAACGATTCAGCGTGTCCAGGTCGTGGTCGGGTAGCGCTTACTTTCCTGCCTGGCACGCTTCTCTCATTTTACCGTCGTCTATGGATCCTTGTAATAGGCTTTCACCTGTTCACCCTTAGCAAGATAGATGCAAAATTCACGGACCTTTCCAGCCATTTCCACCACTCGGATTGTTAAAGGAATCTGCCACTAAAATAAATAAAGTAATTAATATTAGAACAGAGGGACTAGAAAATTACATATACATTCATATTAGGATCATCAGGAGATTATTAAGATGTGATATCTCACAATGGGTTGATGTTGTCATCGATCCAACATTGGAACTCCACGAGGAACTCCGACCAACAATTGAGGAGCTTGACAATAAGTCCCTGCTACCGACATGTAATGGTTGAGCCCCTCCAGCGCAACTTCGGCCAGAGGCTGCCCAATCTTTGGCTCAGTATCAAACTCGAGCAGATAGAACCCACGACAATCGACCAATGATGATATCCTCACCTCGTAGTCCTCCAATTCCCACGCCGTGGACCTTATGCGACTGACGGATAGGACAATCTCTGTGCTGTTCCCGTCAATCTGGCCGATGAACAGCATGCCCGTCTTCCCGATGCCAATGACATTTGTTCTCCTCGAGCACCCTGCAGGCACCAGCTTAGACGGGTCCCATTGTTTGACGCTGTAGAGGACTGTGGGAACCTCGATCGAGTGGGTGGATTTGAGGTGTAGATACAACATTAATTTGTTGCCGACCCAGTTGCATGTTCGCTCCGTGCAGATAAACAGGTTGTGGATACAGGAGATCATGTGGTCATAGAGTTTTTTGAATGAGACCACTTCCGGGAAGTTGTACTTTAGGCAGCTATAACCTTCTCCACCGACGACTTGGCGGTGTAGCTCCTTGGAGCATGCGGCCAACTAGATGGCGCTTTTAGCATCGAGACGCTCAGCGGTTTGGTTTATGACATCGTCGCCGACCTTGTTAAAGTTGCTACACCACCAACTCTCCCTCGAACCTCTCCAAATTTTGTACAGACGATCCGCCATCGCGTCGAGGAGGATTAGGGGCGAGGGCAGATCTATATAGAACTGTTTAGGGTTTTTTGGAGGAGAGGGGTGGCGGTCTGGAAGGAGAGATGCACTAGGCGAGATGGCGAGGAAAATGTGTGATCAACGCGGTGGAGAGGAACCCAAATGCGTCTAGGCGGCGTCAACAAGTGTGGATAAACTAAACGGAGATGGGGAAGATGCGATGGCTCTTTGAAAGAGGTTTTTTCTTTTCTTGTAATAAATTACCCATGTCACCTCCTGGTGCAGTATAGTCTCATCACGTCGGTTTGACTAGAAACATTATTTATTTACAGGTCCTACTGTAGTACTGTTTGCATAAGTAGGAGCGCGAAGTAGGAGTAGTAGGTAGGAGTATTACTCTACCTCCGTCCCGAGGAATAATAAGGCGTCCTCGTTTTGGGTGTTCTTTCTTTGACCAAGATTTACTCTAAATATATAGTATAAAGAATGTTGGTAGAAAATTAGCATTATTGGAAAGTTTTACTCTACCTCCAACAGTACGAGTACTAATTTTACACAAATAATCAAGTGTATTAGTTACTCTATTTATTCTGTCAAATTTCACACAATGTAATCAAGTATGTATCTTCTCAGCACCACACACACCTGCTAGTTGATCTCTCCCTTGTCCGGAGTGTGGCGCTCAGCACATGTGCCATGGTTAGGGTTGCTAGCGGGATCCCGTGAAAGTCCTGCCTCTAGTTCATTTTGAAGTTTCTATAGGAGTACTTCAAAATGAACTATAAGCGGAACTTCTGTGGGATGCCGCTTTCAACTCTAACATTGGTACCACGGCTCTGTGTCTATCTATCATGTGTTCATCAGCTATGTTGTGTTGGTGTGCGTAAGAAGGAACCACTTTGGGCGTTGGGTTGGGGCGGCGAAAAAAAGTAGTCATGGATCAAACTTTTCGGGTTTCGATTTTTTCACTTGCTTCGTCCAAACATCGCATGGAAGGTTATTACAAGGATCAACACTCACAACACTAGAGAAGGGATATTGTACTTGGTATGTATATATAAATATATACTCGTAGGCAGCCCGAGAGAAGGCATCCCGAGAGGGCTGCAGCGAAGGTTATTACAAACTACTGTAGAAGAGACTATGGGGTTAGAGAAGGCAGCCCGAGAGGGCTGCAACGAAGAGGTGTTGAAAGCAATTCGATGTCAGAGCAAAGTTATGAAAAAAGAGAGATAGAAACAGAGTCGTTGTAGTACCATGGCGCACGTGCGCAACGCCACACTGTGGACGTGGGAGATATCAACTAGAGGATGGGTGTGATGCAGCAAAGGAGAGAGTAGTATACAATTTATTTTCCTTGCATAGAGGAGGAGTAGCATACTATAAGGCTGCAGGAGTGAGCACCACGCTGATTTTCTTTGTTAAGCAAGTATAAGTGGACCTCGTAAAAAATGAAAATTGCATCCAAGTCCATGCATTTAGCACAAGGACCCTGAAACTTAGCAATGAAGTGTGTGTTTTGAGGTTTGCGCATACTAGCGTTCATCGTGCTAAAGTAGAATCTTTCTAGATGCTAAGAATGGAAAAGAAGATCCAATGGTTAGCAATGTTTGGATTTGCCTGTCTTGATCAAACATTCATTGTTCCATACACCATGTAGTTGTATATATGGTATTGTGAGAGATAAGAGACAAGATAAAGCTAAGATAAGAAGTACTGCGAATGGCCGATCTAACTTTATGTCTTGTAGGAGCGAGGTGCTCGAGAGTTAACACAGTCAGTGGAAGTACAGGTTACATCTAGGACCTTGTAAAAAATAAAAAAATACATCCAAGTCCATGCATTTAGCACAAGGACCCTGAAACTGAGCAATGAAGTGTGCGTTTTGAGGTTTGCACATACTAGCGTTCATCCTGCTAAAGACTTTCAGTAGAATCTTTCTAGATGCTAAGAATGGAAAATAAGATCCAATGGTTGTTAGCAATGTTTGGATTTGTCAGT
The DNA here is from genome assembly GCA_910589775.1 of Avena eriantha. Classification (NCBI taxonomy): domain Eukaryota; kingdom Viridiplantae; phylum Streptophyta; class Magnoliopsida; order Poales; family Poaceae; genus Avena; species Avena eriantha. Next base: position 51,182,140 of record OU342745.1, read on the forward strand.
CTTGATCACACGGTCAATGGTTTGTACACTCTATAGTGAAGGTATGATATTGTAAGAGATAAGAGAAGATAAAGATAAGATAAGAAGTATTACGAATGGCCGATCTAATGGTAGGTCTCGTAGGAGCAAGGTGCTTGAGAGTTAACACAGTCGGTGGAAGTACAAGTTACATCAAGGACCTCATGAAAATGATAATTATTCCATCCAAGTCCATGCATTTATTAGCACAAACACCCTGAAACTGAGAGAAATGAAGTGTATGTTTTGAGGTTTGTGTATATACTACCATTCATCATGCTAAAAACTATCAGTAGAATCTTTCTAGATGCTAAGAATGGAAAAGAAGATCCAGCGGTTGGCAATGTTTGGATTTGCTACTCTTGATCCAACAATCAATGTTTAAAGTTAATTCGTACATTATGAAGTGGTTTATTGTATTGTAAGAGATAAGACACGATAAAGAGAAGATAAGAAGTACTTCGAATGGCCTATCAAATGGTAGGTCTCGTAGGAGAGAGGTGCTTGAGAGTTAACACGGTCAGTGGAAGTACAAGTTACATTAAGGACCTCATAAAAATGAAAATTGCATCCAAGTCCATGCATTTATTGGAACAAGGACCTTGAAAACTGAGCAATGGAGTTTGTGTTTTGAGGTTTGCGCATACTAGCGTTCATCGTGCTAAAGTACTCCCTCCGACCCAAATTAGTTGACTTATTTTATCTATATACAGACGTATCTAACACAAAAACAAGTCTAGATACATTCGAATCAAGACAAATCTAAGTCAACTAATTTGGGTCAGAGGGAGTAGAATCTTTCTAGATGCTAAGAATGGAAAAGAAGATCTAGCATTTGGTAATGTTTGGATTTGCTAGACTTGATCCAACGGTCAATGTTCAAAGTTAATACATACACTATGCAGTGATTTATTGTATTGTAAGAGATAAGACACGATAAAGAGAAGATAAGAAGTACTGCGAATGGCCTACCAAATGGTAGGTCACGTAGGAGAGAGGTGCTTGAGAGTTAATACGGTCAGTGGAAGTACAAGTTACATCAAGGACCTCATAAAAATGAAAATCGCATCCAAGTCCAAGCATTTATTAGCACAAGGACCCTGAAAACTTAACAATTGAGGTTGTGTTTTTAGGTTTACGCATAGTAGCATTCATCGTGCTAAAGTAGAATCATTCTAGATGCTAAGAATGGAAAAGAAGGTTGGCAATGTTTGGATTTTCCAGTCTTGATCCAACGGTCAATGTTCAAAATTAATTTGTACACTATGCAGTGGTTTATTGTATTGTAAGAGATAAGACAAGATAAAGAGAAGTTAAGAAGTACTGCGAATGGATATCAAATGGGAGGTCTCGTAGGAGAGGGGCGCTTGAGAGTTAACACGGTTGGTGGAAGTACAAGTTACATCAAGGACCTCATAAAATGAAAATTGCACCCAAGTCCATGCATTTATTAGCATAGGGACCTTGAAAACTGAGCAATGGAGTTTGTGTTTTTAGGTTTGCACATAGTAGCGTTCATCGTGCTAAAGTAGAATCTTTCTAGATGCTAAGAATGGAAAAGAAGATCAAGAGGTTGGCAATGTTTTGATTTGCTAGTCTTGATCCAGCGGTCAATGTTCAAAGTTAATTCGTACACTGTGCAGTGGTTTATTGTATTGTAAGAGATAAGACACGATAAAGAGAAGATAAGAAGTACTGCGCATGGCTATCAAATGGTAGGTCTCGTAGGAGAGAGGTGCTTGAGAATTAACATGGTCGGTGGAAGTACAAGTTACATCAAGGAACATAGAGAGGTTTATGCATAGTGCATTCATTGTGTTCAAGACTATCAATAGAATCTTCTAGATGCTAGAATGGAAAAGAAGATCCAACGGCTAGAAATGCTGGGATTCGGGAGTCTTGATCCAATGGTCAACATTCAAAGTTATCCGTACACTATATAGTGGTTTGTAATGAAGACTATCAATAGAATCTTCAAGATGCTAGAATGGAAAAGAAGATCCAGCGACTAGAAATGTTGGGATTCGTGAGTCTTGATCCAACGGTCAATATTCAAAGTTGTTTGTACACTATATAGTGGCAAGATCATGTAGAAGTCAACGATTATTAGCTACTAGTAAGTTGCACGTGAGACTCAAATAGTAGACATATGACATATCGTCACTATATACAATTATAATTGGTAAAGCACAAAAAATTATAAATTTGATCAACATCTATAAAGTATGGGTGTACATTTGGTACTTGTACTTTGTATCATCATGTAGAAGTGATGTGCTCGTCGTAGACGTGGGAGTCTCTTCTTCTTTTGATCTTCGGGTCACGGCGCCAGAAAATATCTTGACGTGTTGGACTTTCGACGTAGAGCTCGTTGGGAACCCCAAGAGGAAGGTACGATGAGCACAGCAGTAAGTTTTCCCTCAATTATGAAACCAAGGTTTAATTGAACCAATAGGAGCAAGGAAACACCCCAAAGGTGTTACTAGCTGAGCTTTGGCAGGGCGCACTATCGGTGCTAGTAGCAACGTGGAGACCTGCACAACACAACTACAGAACTTTGTCACCAACTTGCGATGAGGTTGTCAATCTCACCGTGTTTTGCGGTAAACAAAGGATTAAACGAATCGAATGGAAAGAAGTAAAAGTTTGTAGAAAGTAAACACAAAGAAGAAAGAGTTTATAGATTGTATGTAAAGAAAAAGGACCGGGATCCATAGTTCACTAGAGGTGGCTCTCCTTAGATAGATAACATGCTAGGTGAACAAATTACAGCGGGGCAATTGACAAACACCGAGAAAGCAATACATGCATATACTAATCATCTTGACTCCTTTGAGACTTGATTGGGCATTACAACATAATACATAGACCGCCATCCAACTGCATCTATGACTAATAATCCACCTTCAGGTTATCATCCGAACCCCCTCTAGTATTAAGTTACAAGCAACAGATTATTGCTTTACGAATTGCGTGTAAAGTAAACAATATGATTGTTCTATGAACAAAGGATTGTTGTTTTCTCCCTAGTAGCAACAGCACATCTGGTACCTTAGAGATTTCTGTCACTTCCCCAGATTACTAGAGGCATGAACCCACTATCGAGCATAAATACTAACTCTTGGAGTTGCTAGCATCTACTTGGCCAGGATAGCTACTAACAACGGAAAGCATGCAAGATCTCAAATAACAAAGACATGATAGAATCAATAATCAATCTGAAATAGCATCTCAATATCCATCGGATCCCCGCAAACACAACGTGTATGAATTACAAATAGATGATCTTGATCATGAACGGAGCTCACAAGATCTAAACATGAAAGCACAAAGGAGGAGAAACCAGCCATCTAGCTACTACATGGATCCGTAGTCCAAGGATGAACTACTCACGCATCACACCGGAGGCTTGCATGGTGATGAAGAAGGCCTCCAGGCTGAATTCCCCTCTCCGGCAGGGTTCCGGGAAGAGCTTCAGATCCCCCCCCCCCCCCCGATCTAGGGACAGAGACGACGGCGGCTACAGACTCTTTCGTGGATTTTTGATCGGGTCCCTAGGATTTTCGTCCCGAGGGTAACATATAGGCGGAAGGAGAGGCCGAGGGGGTGCTGGGGTCGGCCAGACCACCCCCTGGCGCGGGCCAGGCCTGGCCGCGTGGCCAGGTGATGTGGCCAGGCCCCAGCCCTTCTCCGTCTTGTATTCTGGCACTTGATCCCTTCCGGAAAATAGGCACTTTGGCTTTTGTCCCGTCCAATTCCGAGAATATTCATTTTCTAACTTTTCTGGAACCAAAAACAACAGAAAACAGGCAGCTGGCACTGTGGCTCTTGTTAATAGGTTAGTCCAAGAAATCATAATAAAAGTACTCCAAAGTTGGAACAAAACACAAGAAAGTGGATAAAACCAAGCATGGAACATCAAAAATTATAGATACATTTGCAATGTATCAAGAAGTCAAAGATTATTAGCTACCTAACACATGATTTTTTTGATAACATGGTCTAGAGAAACAAGGGAGAAGCTTCTAGTATGAGGGAGAAGTGTGTTTTGAGGTATGTGCATAGCATTCATTATGCCGAAGACTATCAATAGAATCTTCTAGATGCTAGAATGGAAAAGAAGATCCCAACAGCTAGAAATGTTGGGATTCGCGAGTCTAGATCCAACGGTCAACATTCAAAGTTATCAGTACACTATATAGTGGTAAGATAAGATAAGATAAGATCATGTAGAAGTCAACGATTATTAGCTACGAGGGAGAAGATTCTAGTATGATGGAGAAGTGTGTTTTGAGGTTTGTGCATAGCATTCATTATGCTGAAGACTATGAATAGAAGCTTCTAGATGCTAGAATGGAAAAGAAGATCCAATGGCTGGAAATGTTAGGATTCAAGAGTCTTGATCCAATGATCAATATTCAAAGTTATTCGTACACTATATAGTCATAAGATAAGATATCTCTATCTCTACTGCTATAGTGGAGCAGTTTTGAATTGGAGCCATAGCACCAATTTTACCATTGGACTATTGGATCCAATGGTTTAGAGAAGCTGGATTCATGTTGAATAGTACCTAGAGAAAACTCCTCCATGCATGTTCTAAACCATCGTGTCACCACCCCCAAAATTTCATAGCACGGTAGACTATATTCTCTCTACTTATACTACTATAGTGGAGTAGTTTTGAATTGGATCCATAGCACTAATCATGACCGTTGGGCTGTTAGATCCAATGGTTCAGAGCAACTGGATTCGTGTTGAATAGTACTCCCTCCGACAAAATATAAGGCTCCTAAGGATTAGTCAAAAGTCAACATTTTTTAAGTTTGACCATGATTATACACACAAATATAAAAATTTAGAGTACTAAATTAATATCAATAGATTCACCATAAAGTATATTTTCCTAATATGTCCATTCAATATTGTAAATGTAGATATTTTTTTCTAAATATTTGGTCAAAGTTAGTAAGGTTTGACTTTTGACCAATCCTTAGTCGCCTTATGTTTTGGGACGGAGCGAGGGAGTATAGACCTAGATGCTAGAATGGAAAAGAAGATCCAATGGTTAGCAATGTTTGGATTTGCCAGTGTTGATCCAACGGTCAATGTTCAAATAAGTTAATTCCTTCACAATTTAGTGGTGGTATGCATGGTATTGTAAGGGATAAGAGACAAGATAAAGGTAAGATAAGAAGTACTGCGAATGGACGATCTAATGGTAGGTCTCGTAGGAGCGAGGTGATTGAGAGTTAACACGGTCGGTGGAAGTACAAGTTACATCAAGAACCTCGTAAAAAATGAAAATTGCATCCAAGTCCATGCATTTTAGCACAAGGACCCTGACACTGAGCAATGAAGTACTGTGTGTTTTTAGGTTTGCACATACTAGCGTTCATCATGCTAAAGACTATCAATATATCAAATCTTTCTCGATGCTAAGAATGGAAAAAAGATCCAACGGTTAGCAATGTTTAGATTTGCTAGTCTTGATCAAACGGTTAATATGTTCACAGTTAATCCCTACACTATGTAGTGGTATGGTATTGTAAGAGATATGAGACAAGATAAAATATAAGATAAGAAGTACTACAAATGGCCGATCTTATGGTAGGTCTTGTAAGAGCGAGGTGCTTGAGAGTTAACACATTGGGTAGAATTACAATTTACATCAAGGACCTCATAAAAAATGAAAACTGCATCCAAGTCCATGCATTTATCACAAGGACCCTGAAACCGAGTAATGAAGTACTGTGTGTTTTGAGGTTTGCGCATACTAGTGTTCATCATGCTAAAGACTATCAATAGAATATTTATAGATGCTAAGAATGGAAAAGAAGATCCAACGGTTAGCAATGTTTGGATTTTCGAGTCTTGAGATCCAACGCTCAATGTTCAAAATAAGTTAATCCCTACACTATGTAGTGGTGGTATATATGGTATTGTAAGAGATAAGAGACAAGTTAAATATAAGAAGTACCGTGAATGGACGATCTAATGGTAGGTCTCGTAAGAGTGAGGTGCTCGAGTGGTCGGTGGAAGTACAAGTTACATCAAGGACCTCATAAAAAAATGAAAATTCCATCCAAGTCCGTGCATTTAGCACAAGACCGAGTAATAATGAGGTTTGCGCATACTAGTGTTCATCGTACTAAAGACTATCAGTAGAATCTTTCTAGATGCTAAGAATGGAAAATAATATCCAATGGTTAGCAATGTTTGGATTTGCCAGTCTTGATCCAACGATCAATGTTCAAAGTTAATCGGATAGCAAAGTTTGACCTAATTTCATGAAGCAGTGAGCAAAGTTTGACCTAATTTCATGAAGCAGTGAGCAAAGTTTGACCTAATTTCATTAAATAGTTAGGATGCAAAATCTTAGCAAGAAGATGAACCTGTCGTCAAAACTCTCGGTGGTTTCTGATATATATTAATTGACCCTCCCCCCTATGGGTACCTCCAAGAGCTTTTTCGTAAAACTTTCAAAGAAACCTACAATTTACCTACAGTAGTCCAAATTTTACCTAATTTCGATAAATCGACATAAAATCATTCAAGTAGGTGAAGTTAGCTTGGAAATTTGCGAATTGATAAAACATGGTAAATCATAAGTGCATCGTGTTGGTCCACTATATATGTGTGAAAACTAGGCTTGTGGCATTCAGATCCATAGTCTTTGGACTTTCTTTAGGGGAAAAAACAACCTAGTCATCACTCGAAAAATTAAGAATGTTCTTTCCTAAGATAGTTGGAAAATCACACTGGCAACATTGTCTACTACAAGAATATGCACCTACATCTACCTCCAAAAAGACTTTTAAATCAAGAGGAATCTATTGCACTTACTTGTAGCTAAAGTTTGACCTAGTTTTGTTAAACTGGCAAGATGCAAAATCTTAGCAAGAAGTTGAATTTGTCATCAAAAATCTCGTCGGATGGTTTCTGATATATTAATTGTGACCCCCCGATGGGTACCTTCAAAAGCTTTTTCGTAAAACTTTCACAATAACCTACAATTTGCTTGTAGTGTTCAAATTTAACCTAATTTTGATAAATCGACATAAGGTCATTCAAGTGGGTGAAGTTAGGTAGCGAGTTTGAGAATTCATAAAACACAGGAAATCGTAAGTACAATATGTTGGTCCACTATATATATATATGTGTGTGAAAACTTGGCTTCTGGAATTTAGATCGATATTCTTCGAACTTCCTTTATGAGAGAGAATAATCTTGACATCACTCAGAAAATTGATAATGTTCTTTCCTGATAATTGGAAACTCACACCAACGACATTGTTTACTACAAGAAGATGCACCCATGTACCTCCGAAAAGACATTTAATTCAAGAGCAATCTATCGCGCTTACATGTAGCTCAATTCTGACTTAATTTTGTTAAATTGTCAAGATGCAAAATCTTAGAAAGAAGTTGAACCTATCATCAAAGATCATAGTGGTTTCTGATATATTAATTCACCCCTCCCCCGAAGGGTACCTCCAAAATATTTTTCATGAAACTTTCAAAGCAACCTACAATTTACTTTTAGTTCAAATTCAACCTAATATAATTTTGGTAAATCGGGATAAAGTCATTCAAGTTGACAGAGTTAGATAGGAAGTTTGAAAGCACATAAAACATGGGTATTGTCAGTATAACATGTCGGTCCACTATATATATATATGTCTTTGAAAAACTGGATTATGGCATTTAGATCCATATTCTTCGGACTTTCTTGACGAAAAATAACAGCCTCGCTTGTCTTCTCTCGAAAAATTGAGAATTGAATGTTCTTTCCTGATAGTTCAAAACTCACACCGATGACATTGTTTACTGATATTGATTATTTTCAATGAATATACTATTTAATACTATATATAGTTGGTCAAACTTTGTAATGGTTGACTTTCACTAAACCTAATATGATGAGTATTACTCCCTCCGTTTAGAAATATAAGACTTTTTAGCTTTATGAATCGAATGTATCTAGACGTCTTTTAGTGTATGGGTTCATAGAGGTTTAGAGTGAACCTATACACTAAAAGGCGTCTAGATACATTCATTTCACAAAGCTAAAACGTCTTATATTTCTGAACAGAGGGAGTATTAAATAAATGGAGTATAGGATAAGATTAGGAAAACAACATTCTTTTAGAACCCTCACAAGCTTTTTCTTAGCATCACAGATCTGAATATTACATTGACACTAATGATTAACCAAACTGCAAACAGAGCAAACCCAAACACATACGGAGTAGTAGTAGTACAACTTAACGACTTCTAGGGGGACTCCAAGGTGTTCTCAGGCGACTTGGCAGCATCCTCCGCGGGCAACTTGGCCGCGTCCTCCGCGGTACCATCACCAAGCAGGGACTCATGGATGCTGGGCAGCACGCCGCTGTGCGTGATGGTAACACTGGCCAACAGCTTGCTGAGCTTCTCGTCACGCATGACACCGAGCATCACATGCCTCCGGATGATGCAGATCTTCTTGTTGTCCTTTGCGGCTTGCCCGATGAGATCTAGCACCTCGGTGTTGAGATACTCAAGAACGGCCGCGAGGTAGATGGGAGCCCCGAAGCCTATGCGCTGGGAGTACCGACCCTCCTTGAGGTAGCACCCGATCCGGCCGACGGGGAAATGCAGCCCGGCCTTGACGGACCTCGACACCTGCTTCTTCCTGCGGCTGTCTAGTGCGAGACTGCGACTTGGAGTGGCCAGAGCAGGATTCGGAAGCCGGGGACATGTCTTCTTTTTCTCCATGGCATTTGTCGTCGCCACCTGGGTCTTCTTCTTCGCACGGGGAGCTCCGGTCTTCGGAGCCATAGCTGCAAAGTCTAAGAGGAAGAAAGGTTAATTGTGGAGGGCCGGTGAAGGTGCCTAGGTCCCTTGTATTGAAACTTTAACAACGTCGTCTTTACTATTTTACAAGTATGAATTTTTAATAGGAGTACTACTAAAAGGCTGTGTGCATGTTTCCTTATTTTCTTTCACTTTTTTGAAACATGGTCAGATGTGTCAGCATGAAAATTCATACAAAGAAGTTATATCTTTCAAAACAATAGTCGGTTTTCAGTATGACTGCGTGGGTACAATAATTAATACTATATGAATTTCTGACAAATTTATAAGCAATCTATCACGCACTTGTAGATCAAAATTTACCTACTTTGGTTTTATTGACAAAATGTCATTTAATTATGCGAAATTAGCTAGAAGGCCTAAAAATTCATGAAACTCGTTAACCATGAAACATACTCTATTTTCTGTGAAATTTAGTGTGTTGTGGCATTCGGAGCCATACTCTTTGCCTTTTCTTTAAAAAATAACTATATGTGGCACTTCTAAAATAATTTAACAAAATTCTATATATAAAAGTAGAAAAGTCCAATTAACAACATTAGTATGCCATGCCAAGATGCACCCCGTCTACCAGAAATGAACACGACCTTTGTCATTATTTAACTTGAAACCCAAGTACTCCCTCCGTCTCAAAACAGATGTCGTATTATTTTAAATTTAGACGTATCTAGACTAGATAGTGGATAGATACATCCAAATTTAAACAATTTTGAGACATGTATTTTGAGACAGAGGGAGTATGTTACACATCGCTGGTCATATTGTGAAGAAGTGTTTTTAAACCTTGTCAAAATTCATGTTTATCATTTACGGAAGAGGACACCATACATAAGTGCTTAACATTTTTTATTGTTTTCTTTACTTTTCTTTAATATATCCCAATAAACGGGACGAGTGATGCAGATATGACCTTGACATTGGTAACTTGGCTTAAAATGTGAACAATGTTCATACATGGTTATGACCATATTGTGTAGCAAGTTTTTCGAAAGTTGTCCAAATCCATGTTCGTAGTTTTCATCCAAACAAGCACAAATATAAGGGGACATCATTTAAGTTTCAACTATGTATCATTACCACCCCACTCCCTCCCGCAAAAAAAACCCATGTATCATGACACACATTGAAATAAGTATTTCCATATAATACTAACATGCGGTGGAAATTATCTATATTTTGCTAGAATACAGTGAGTGCACTCTAAGACAAATTATCCGGACATACTTAATTGTGAGATATAGTACATTGCCCACATCTTCTCTGGACGCCATTTAATTTTGCACTCGGGCACGCTTCTTCGGTGGGGGCGGGAAGAGACCTCCTCGTCGTCGTCCTCGGCCTCCTTCCCACTATCGTCCTCAGCCTCCTCCCTGTCGTCATCTTCGGCCTCCTCCTCAAGGTCGACCTCAGACTCCTACTCTTCCCCAGTCTCATCTTTCATCTTATTGGAGTCGCTCGGCGTTGGTGGTGCTGTCCCTTCGAAAAAGCGCTGTCAGTGGCTATCTTCTTCATTAGAGGAGTCAGACAGCGGCGGCAGTCATGGCCCATCGACTGAGTCAGGGCTTCCAGGTGGAGTTTTGGGGCCTTTCCCATTTTTTAGGTCAATCGACGTGTTCTAGAGAGAGTTTTCATACGACATTTTGGAAGGAAATAGAGAGAGATCGAGTTCTAAGCAACAGTGGGTTGGGTTTTTTGGGTGAAAGTAGGGGTGCATACTGTTGCAATTTATAATGTCTATTTATAGTCGTGCTTGCGTTAATACCCTGAAAACTATCCCAAAATATCATAAATAGATTCTACCAGACTCGTCCCGTCAATAAAAAAAGATTATACCAGACTTGTTGGTTCTTGATTTTTCTCGGCCCAGAGAATTCAGGAGGCGCCCCTCTTTATCCAAAAATGAAGAGAATCATGCAGATCGTGCTGAATTACTCAGTGTCTCTTACTTCCTCTGTTAAAAATTAAGTGTCTATAGTAGTACATACTTATCTAGCTACAATACTACTATTATACGTATACTCTTCACAAAGTTGTGTCATCGAACTTGATTGATGGTGGTATGGTGTGGGCCTCATCTTTTTCTGCGCCGCTGCATCTCAGACTAGAAGTATAATCATTGCGTGAAAGCTTACACGGGAAGGAAGGATAAATTGAGAGGATAGTTGATGGATGGTGAGATGGGGCCGAAGGAGAGAGAAAATCTACTACGTACTACTATAGTATGTGTACTAGTACCACGTGTCACGACCCATCGTAATATATAAACTTTTAGCCGAAGTTAGATAGGAACCATGATCAACTATAGTATGTGTGGCTTGTGGAATTCTAAACCATATTATTTGGACTTTCTTCACAAAAAAACATCACCGTCCTCACTGGGAAAATTGAAATTCTTTTTTTCCTAATTGTTAGAAACTCCCACATGCAACAATGCTTACTACGCCAAGATGCACCCATGTACCAAACTATCGTGGAAACTCTATCAAATTGTAAACTATGATGTCAATATGGCCTTGATGACCTTGGTCGTTCAGGTTAAAATAAACCCAATAGTGTCCATACACATGGTAGGACAATATTGTGAAGCTATTTTTCCAAAACTTATCTAATCCCATGATTACAGTTTTCATGGCACGTGGTGCACAAGACATGATAGGACATCATGAGTAAAACTTTTGTTTTTGATTTTCATTTATTCAATGTGATCAATGTTCAAAACGGGTTCAAAATTGCCTTCCCTCCCGATGTTTGGCCGATCTTTTGAATAACCTTCCCTCCTGATGTTTGGGAAGCAAGTGAAAATTCGAAAACCGGAAAAGTTTGAATTTTTTTGCCGCCAAGGACCAAAGTGGTTTCCTTCCTATGTACTGTTCATCGTCCCTACTCCACAACAACGCACGGCTGCCGAACATGCCAGAGACATAGAGGCGCCGTACCAAGGCACACGTGCACAGAACCACGCTGTGGACGAGGGGAGAGAGATCAACCGGACTGGTGCGCGAGGGGAAAGGGTAGGAGAGATGGAGCATAGATAAGGAGATAGAAAACACACGATTTGTTTTGCGTGCATAGGTCCTGAAATTTACTACTAGTAGAGTGTACACTGTAAGGCTGCAGGAGTACCTCGTGTCAGAAACCCATCATAACTTTGCTCTGACGTGGAACCACCTTCAACTTCTCTTCACTGCTGTCCTCTTCCACTGCCAACATTTTATTCTCTCAGCATGTACATCGCGTGGATAGAGGTGACCATATGTCTAAGCAAAGAAATATACTACTCCCGCATTGTGTAAAAAAGCACACCTTAATAAGGCTCAGATAGTAAATCGTATGACATATCATCACTATATAAAATTATAATTGGTAAAGCACAAAAAATTATAAATTTGATCAACATCTATAAAGTATGGGTGTATATTTGGTCTTTGTACTTTGTATCATCATGTGTAGAAGTCAAAGATTATTAGCTACCTAACACTTGAAATTTTTTGTAACATGGTCTAGAGAAACGAGGGAGAAGATTCTAGTATGACCGAGAAGTGTGTTTGGAGAGGTTTATGCATAGTGCATTCATTGTGTTCAAGACTATCAATAGAATCTTCTAGATGCTAAAATGAAAAAGAAGATCCAACGGCTAGAAATGCTGGGATTCGTGAGTCTTGATCCATGGTCAACATTCAAAGTTACTCGTACACTATATAGTGGTTTCTAATGAAGACTATCAATAGAATCTTTAAGATGCTAGAATGAAAAAGAAGATCCAGCAACTGGAAATGTTGGGATTCGCGAGTCTTGATCCAACGGTAATTATTCAAAGTTGTCTGTACACTATATAGTGGCAAGATCATGTAGAAGTCAACGATTATTAGCTACTAGTAAGTTGCACGTGAGACTCAGATAGTAGACGTATGACATATCATCACTATATACAATTATAATTGGTAAAGCACAAAAAATTATAAATTTTATCAACATCTATAAAGTATGGGTGTACATTTGGTCCTTGTACTTTGTATCATCATTTAGAAGTCAAAGATTATTAGCTACCTAACACATGATTTATTTTGATAACATGGTCTAGACAAACAAGGGAGAAGCTTCTAGTATGACGGAGAAGTGTGTTTTGAGGTTTCTGCATAGCATTCATTATGCCGAAGACTATCAATAGAATCTTTTAGATGCTAGAATGGAAAATAAGATCCAACAGCTAGAAATGCTATGATTCACGAGTCTTGATCCAATGGTCAACATTCAAAGTTATCCGTACACTATATAGTGGTAAGATAAGATAAGATAAGATCATGTAGAAATCAACGATTTTTAGCTATGAGGGAGAAGATTCTAGTATGATGGAAAAGTGTGTTTTGAGGTTTGTGCATAGCATTCATTATGCTGAAGACTATCAATAGAACCTTGTAGATGCTAGAATGGAAAAGAAGATCCAACAACTGGAAATTTTGGGATTTATGAGTCTTGATCCAACGGGCAATATTCAAAGTTATTCATACACTATATAGTCGTAAGATAAGATATCTCTATTTCTACTACTATAGAGGAGCAGTTTTGAATTAGATCCATAGCACCAATCCTGACCGTTGGGCTGTTGGATCCAATGGTTTAGAGAAGCTGGATTCGTGTTTAATAGTACCTAGAGCAAACTCCACCATGCATGTTCTAGAACCATCATGTCACCACCCCGGAAATTTCATAGCACAGTAGACTGTATTCTCTCTACTTATACTAATATAGTGGAGCAATTTTGAATTGGATACATAGCACTAATCATGACTGTTGGGCTGTTAAGTCCAATGGTTCAGAGCAACTGGATTCGTGTTGAATAGTACTCCCTCGGCCAAAATATCAGGTGCCTAAGGATTAGTCCAAAGTCAACATTTTTTTAATTTGACCATGATTATACACAAAAATATAAAAATTTAGAGTACTAAATTAATATCAATAGATTCACCATAAAGTTTATTTTCTTAATATGTCCATTCAATATTGTAGATGTAGATATTTTCTCTCAGCATATACATCACGTGGACAGAGGTGACCATATGTCTAAGCAAAAAATAAACGTACTACTCCCGCGTTGTGTAAGAAAGCACACCTTAATATGGCCTACTACCCGTTTAAAAAAAAGGCCTACTATATGGCATCCGCTAAGGTTCACCTTATACACAGTGGAAAAAATAAAGTTATCTTTAAGCCTAAGGTGCACCTCAAGCTTGTGGGTTACCCATAGAGAATAGAAATATTATTTTCCCTCTCTCCCTATTTCATGTGATCATTTTAAAAGGGGGTTCAAAATTTTCAAGATGCAAAAAAAAATTTTTGAGGAAGATGCAAAATCTTAGCTAGAGGCCGAACCAGTCGTCATTAATTGAGAATGTTCTTTCATGGTAGTTGGACACTTACACTGACTACACTGCTTTTACAAGAAGAGATGCACCCATATACCTTCGAAAAGACAATTAATTTAAGAGCAATCTATCACGCTTACTTGTAGCTCAAGTTTGACCTAATTGTGATAAACTGTCAAGATGCAAAACCTTAGCAAGAAGTTGAACCTGTTGTGGACGAGGAAGAGATAAGCCGGACTGTGTACCCGTGGCTGCAGAGAAGAAATCGATGAAGGATGGATGGTGAGAGCCAGCGAAGGAGAGAGAAAATACAACTTGTTTTGCGTGCATATACTCCTACTAGTAGTCGGTCCATACATTTACTACTTATGGCATGTACCCTATACCTCGTGTCAGCAGCCCATCATAGTTTTGCTCTGACACGCACCGCCTTCAATTCCTCTTCTGCGCTGATCTTATGCTGCTTTTTTTTGAAAGTCTCGCGCTGCCTCTCTTACTTGTGTAGCAGAGTTGGCTAGGAAGTTTTAAAATTTGCAAAACATGGGAATATCGAGAATGTTCTTTCCTGAAAGTTGGCAAACTCACACCGACGACATCATTTACTAAAAGAAGATGCACCAATCTACCTTCGAAAAAAAAATTAATCCAAGAGAAATCTATCACGCTAACTTGTAGCTCAAATTTGACCTAATTTCGTTAAGTTGTCAAGATGCAATTTCTTAACAAGAAGTTGAAAATGTTGTCAAAATTTCAGGACCTTTTATTTACTATATATATACACACAAAACAAATTATATTTTCTCTCTCCTCCTTCACTACCTCATCACCATCCACGCACACCCCTGCCGGCTAATCTCTCCCTCGTCCACAATGTGGCGTTGCCCACGTGCGTCGACCTACCTTGTCATTCCATTTCACACCCAACACAGAGGAAGCACCAAGCACATCCCCTGTCACGTTGGTTCGAAAGTGTGAGGAGCGTTTTTTGTGTGAAGCGAGTATAGTAGCACGAAAGGTATGACTCAGTTTCTCGCTCGAGAAGGACCCACCTGCTTTTCCTTGCTTAACTTTAGGGCCTTTGTGCTAAATTTATGGACCTCTACATGTAATTTTCTCTTTTTTGAGGTCTTCGATCTAAACCATACTCCCACCGATCGTGTCAAATTTTAACTACAAGTAAGCACGATAGATAGTTTCCCCTTAAAAGTTTCAAAAAAACTTTTGAAGCTAACCAGGAATTTAGTACATCGAAAACCACCAAAAAGATTTTTCGAAAAATTTGCAAAGCAACCTCAATTTACTTATAGTTCAAACTTGACCTAATTTCGATAAATTGGCACATAGTCTCATTCAAGTCGACAGAGTTAGCTAGGAATTTTTAAAATTCACAAAAACATGAGAAAATCAAGAATGTTCTTTCCTGATAGTTGGAAGCTCACACCGACAACATCGTTTAGTAAAAGAAGATGCACCCACCATCTACCTTCGAGAAGACAATTATTCATAGAGCTATTTATCACGCTTACTTGTAGCTAAAGTTTGACCTAATATCAGTAAGTTGTCAATATGTAGAGTCTTAGCAAGAACTTGAACCTCTTGTCAAAATTTAAGGAACTTTACTATATACTAGTAAGTTGCACGTGCCTTGCACGTGATACCTGGATAGTAGACGTATGACATATCTATATACAATTATAATTGGTAAAGCACAAAAAAATATAAATTTGATCAACATCTATAAAGTATGGGTGTATATATTTGGTCCTTCTACGTTGTATCATCATGTAGAAGTAAAAGATTATTAGCTACCTAACACATGAATTTTTTGATAACATGGTCTATAGAAACAAGGGAGAAGATTCTAGTACGATGGAGAAGTGTGTTTGAGGTTGTGCATAGCATTCGTTATACCGAAGACTATCAATAGAATCTTCTAGATGATAGGATGGAAAAGAAGATCCAACGGCTCGAAAAGCTGGGATTCGCAAGTCTTGATCCAACGGTTAACATTCAAAATTATTCGTACACTATATAGTGATTTGTAATAAAGACTATCAATAGAATCTTCAAGGTGCTAGAATGAAAAAGAAGATCCAACGGTCAGAAATGTTGGGTCGCGAGTCTTGATCCAACGGTCAATATTTAAAGTTGTTTGTACACTATATAGTGGTAAGATCGTGTAGAAGTCAACGATTATTAGCTACTAGTAAGTTGCACGTGAGTCTCGAATAGTAGACGTATGACATATCATCATCACTATATACAATTATAATTGGTAAAGCACAAAAAAATATAAATTTGATCAACATCTATAAAGTATGGGTGTATATTTGGTCCTTGTACTTTCTATCATCATGTAGAAATCAAATATTATTTAGCTACCTAACACATGAAATTTTTGATAACATGGTCTAGAGAAACAAGGGAGAATCTTCTAGTATAATGAAGAAGTGTGTTTTGAGGTTTGTGCATAGCATTGATTATGTCGAAGACTATCAATAGATTCTTATAGAAGCTAGTGTTTGACACGAGAAAAACGTCTAGAGAGTAGAGGAGCTACTTTGGGGAACGAAGATGGTATCGTGTTTTTCTCATGTGCCGGGGTAAAGAAAAAGAAGTGCGGGCGTGCCAGTGTACCGTAGTACACAAGAAAAATATAGGGAAGTCAGTATTTCATTAATCTCTCTCGGAGAAACAAAGTACAATATCCCAAGTACATGCGCTCCGTGGCCTGCTTGCACGACCAGCCTGACTATGGCGATTGCGATCTCCTGGTTTCCGGGGCCTCGGAAGACACCCGGTTGATTACTCCCGCGGGTTACGCCGCGAGACACCTCCGATTAAGCTGTGTGGTCATCTTCGTCGTCTTCGCTTCGCGTTTCCCATGCATGATGTGGTGGTGGTGTGTGTGTGGGCGGCGGGAGAGCCCGTGTCCTCATCGGTACACGCGTCGCTAGTAGCGTGGCCCTTGCTCCGGCCACGCCCGCCCTCGCCGTCGTGCCTCGCCGGTCTTGACGGCGTCGATGTAGTTGGAGTTGGTGTAGCATGGGTCCGCTCAGCTGGGACTTCTCGACGACCGACATACTCGTCAGGGTGTGCAAGGAATATGCCTCGCGAGAGTAAGAGTCGATGGAGATCGGTGTCGGTGTGAAACCGACGCACGCATAAGTCGGCGGTGCAGCAAGTGTGGTCGGCGCCTCGTCTTGGCCCGACGCCGAGTTCACGGCTGTCGTCCTAGACAACCGCGTCGTCTCATGGGCTTGTGGAGGATCGATGTCGGAGGCGTCGTATCTCCTTGAAGGTTAGTCGCGTGCCAACCCAGCGTGGCTAGAGGCGCAAGCGTCACCCTGCCTGAGCTACCGTGAAGCCATCGGACGGCGTCATGTATGGCGGCTTGACTGGTTTCACTGGGTCAGATATGGGAATCGGTGCAGCCCCTTGAGCAGCAAGAGAGGCACGCCCACTATCTTGGGTGTCAAGACATACGCACATGAGCCACGTTCGCATGCTAAAAAGCACTTGACGTTAGCTAGCCATGCACGCGTGCAATGCTTGCACACATGTATCTCCTCCTCACGCCACGCACTGCTGGACCTCCAGCTTCCCAAGCGCGTCGTACATCCATGGACAGCCGCGACGGCGTCGTGTCTCCATGTTCAGGGAAGACGTGGATGAACGAGTCCGGACGAGGTTCCCCCAGGTGTCCTCCACTTGAGCAGCATGCCCCGGTTCCTAGAAGCACGCGTGGTTGAAACCAAAGCCTCCTCCTGGTTCTCGACAACACCTTGAGGTAGGCAGGCTGCTTTTCCACATCCCAGTCAAGCCGTCGCCTTCGGCACCATCAGCTCGCAGAGATGGAGGTGGCGCCAGGATGCATGCGCCGTCATGGGTGTCCTGGAGAGGGCGTCGGGATGCACGCTGGCAGTCCCGACGTCGCCGTCTTGGGGTGTCCTAGAGAAGGCGCTGGGCTGCACGCTAGCAGCCCCGACATTGCCGTCTTGGCGCCGCTGCACGCCGGCTGCCCCGACGTCGTCATCTCGAGTGTCGTGGAGAGGACGCCAGGCTGCACTCCGGCAGCCCGACGTCATCTTGGGCGCCATGGAGAGGGAGAGCGCCGGACTGCACGCTGGCAGCTCATCGCCGTCGTCTTGGGCGCCATGGAGAGGGAGAGCACTGGGCTACACGCCGGCAGCTCATCGCCGTCGTCTTGGGCGCCATGAAGAGGGAGAGTGTCGGGCTGCACGCAGGCAGCCCAACGCCGCCATCTTCGGCGCCGTGGAGGGAGAGAGTGGCGGGCTGCACGCCGGCAGCCCAACGCTGCCGTCTTCATCGCCGTGGAGAGAGAGAGAGTGCCGGGCTGCACGCTAGCTTCCCAACGCCGCCGTCTTCGGCGCCGTGGAGATAGAGCGCCGGGCAACACGCCGGCAGCTCAAGGCCGTCGTCTTCGGCACGGCTAGTGTTGAAGGGGAGCAGCGGAGAGTGTCGGGCTACACGCTGGCAGCCCAACACCGTCGTCTTGTGGTGTCCTGGAGAAGGCGCCACCGGACACATGCCGGCTGCCTCGTTGCCGTCGTCTTCGACCGGCCGTCCGGTTCAAGGAGCGGAGGGCGCTCCGGTCCGGTCGCCGACAGCCCGACCAGATGGAGTTGAAGCCGGCGCCGGACCTCACGTCGGCGGCCTGACATACGACATTAACGCCTGCAGCTACGGGTTGGCAAGGCCGCTCCGGGCGTCGCTCGCCAGGTGCACGTGTGCGTGATGTAGAGAGAGAGGGTAGAAAGAGAGAGAAGAGAGAGAGACTCAACCCGTATGCTCACCATTAGGAATCTCCATGGCCGATTCTCCCTGCCCTTGATCGATGGGTGTACTGGCTTGTGTTTGTGTATTGGATCGTGAGATATTGCTTGGGCTGCTAGCGTGCGTATGTGTGCTTTGAGCTTTGATGGATGTGCGGATGGTCCTCGTCGGATAAGAGCGGCGTCTCGATCTTCTCTCCGCCGTGCGTGCGGCCTCCAGGTGAGAGCGTCTGTGTGGTGTGGATGCGTCTTGTGAGTCTGGGCCACCTGCTGGAGAGCTGGGGTGTCCTTTTATAGGCAGGGAGCGATGGTTCTCCATCCGAGAATAAGGCGGCGATGAAGTTTATCTCAACCAGCTCTCACGCGCCAACTCTCGAGAGAATCGCGGCCAGCCACGCCTTCTATCGCGCGCGATACTTATCTGATAAACTCGATCAAACATATCAGTTCACCACAATATATATTGTACACCGACCCAGTAGACTAGCTCATACGCGCGTATACGACACGCCGCGGCTGTACACCGGCCAGACTGCACGTACCACTTAGTATTTTAGGTTGTATACGTGCATCTGCAAAGGTAGAATAATTTATTAAGTTAAGTAGCTGCCTTCATTTGGGTATTGCTTAGGCGCTCGTGCATGGCACGTAGCTGCCTTAACGCTTAGCATGGAATTATTAGCTCAATTCATGCACGTCGAATTGATCAAGTAAAATGACCAGCCACACGCATGCATCATGTACACAGCCTGCTCATGGAAGACTTGTTTGATTAGCATCTGCACTTTACAGCCACCAACATGTCAACCTGAACCCCATAACTGGGTGCCAAAAATCTATCGAACAGCTAGCTAGAATGAAAAAGAAGATCCAACGGCTAAAAACACTAGGATTCACCAGTCTTGATCCAACGGGCAATATTCAAAGTTATTCGTACATTATATAGTGGTAAGATATGCACGCAAAACAAGTTGTATTTTCTCTCTTCTTCACACAGCCTCATCACCATCCACACACACCCCGACCGACTAACCTCTCCATCATCCACAACGTGGTGCTGCCCACGTGTGTCGACCTGCCTTATCATTACATTTCACACCCTACGAAGAGGAAGCACCAAGCACACCCAGCACGCTCGTTCGAAAGCGTGAGGAGTGGTTTTGTGTGTGTGTGAAGCAAGTACACACTAGTACGAAGGGTATATGGCTAAGTTGCTCTCTCGAGAAGGACCAGACTGCTTTTTCTTGCTTAACTTTAGAGCCCTTTATGCTAAATTTATGGACCTCTATGTAATTTTTTTTAGGTCTTCGATGCAAATCATACTTTCTCCCACCGTCCATATCAAATTTTAACTACTAGTAAGCGCGATAAATAGATTCCTCTTAAAATGTCCCAACAAACTTTTGAAGCTCTAACCAGGAATTTAGTACATCGAAAACCACCGAAAGCTTTTTCGTAAAACTTCCAAAGCAAACTATAATTTACTTGTAGTTCAAATTTGACCTAATTTTGATAAATTGGCATAGAGTCTCATTCAAGTCGGCAGAGTTAGCTTGGAAGTTTTAAAATTCGCAAAACATGGGAAAATTGAGAATGTTCTTTCCTGATAGTTGGAAACTCACACCTAGAACATCGTTTACTAAAAGAAGATGCACCCATCTACCTTCGACAAGACAACTAATCCAAGAGCTATCTATCACACGCCTACTTCTATCTCAAGTTTTACTTAATATAATTTCGTTAAGTTGTTAAGATGTAGAATCTTAGCAAGAAGTTGAACCTATTGTCAAAATTTTGGGACCTTTACTATATATATGCACACACAAAAATTGTGTTTTCTCTCTCCTTTCCTGTCCCATCACCATCCACACACACCCTGCTGGACCGCTGATCTCTCGTCTACAACGTGGCGCTTCCCACGTGCGTCGACCTGCATTGTTGTTCCATTTCACACTCTGCGAAGATGAAGCACCAAGCACACCCCCAGCATGCTGGTTCGAAAATGTGAGGAGCGTTTTGTGTGTTTGTGTGTAGCAAATACAGTAGTACGAAGGATATGGCTCAGTTTGTCGCTCGAGAAGGGCCCGAGTGCTTTTCCTTGCTTAACTTTAGGGCCCTTTGTGCTAAGTTTATGGACCTCTATGTAATTTTCTCTTTTTTGAGGTCTTCGATGTAAACCGTACTCCCACCGACCGTGTCAAATTTTAACTACAAGTAAGCGCGATAGATCGATTGCTCTTAAAATTTTCCAAATACTTTTTAGGTTAACCAGGAATTCAGTAGTACATCGAAAGATTTTTCTTAAAACCTCCCAGCTTATAGACAAATTCTACCACCATAGGTGATGCCCTAACGCTAGTATGAAAATAGAAGCTGACGTGATGAGAAAGTACTGCGCTAGGAAGTGACATATTTAATTTATTGCACAGGGGCACGTTTTACATGCATTCACGCTTAGCCGGCATCCTCGATGCAGCCGCTTCTTACAGCAGAAGAAAAGAAAAAACCTCTTTCAAAGAGCCATCCTATCTTCCCCATCTCCGTTTAGTTTATCCCCACTCGCCGACGCCGCCTGGCCGCATCTCAGGCACGTGCTTCACACATTTTACTCCCTCTCTTGCACGCTGCATCACTCCCTCCAGTCCACCAGCCCCCTCCTCCAAAAACCATCAACAACTCTACATAGATCCACCCTCGCCCCCAATCCATCTGGACGGGATGGCGGATTCAAGGTGCAACCCACGACACTGCCGCTGGAGCAAGGTCGGCGATGACGTATTCAACGAAATCACTATGCGTCTGGACACTATCAGCACCGTTAGGGTGGCCGCATGCTCCAAGGAGTTGTACCACCAGGTCGCCGGCGGAAAAGGTAGCAGGTGCCCCAACAACCGATGTTGTTCATTGGTCTCCTACAATGACGTCTACGAGCACAAGACCCAGTGCTGCTATGCCCCGTGCATAGCCTGCACGGAGCGAGGATGCGAGTTCGTCAACCGGCCATTGACTTTGCACGAGCTCCTTGACCACTTGAAACTTGCCCACAAGATGTACTATTTGCCCCAAGTGACCTACTCCAACAAGTACTGGTACCCGACTAACTGGGTGCACGCACCAGAGATCATCGGCATCGGGAAAGAGGGCACGGAGTTTGCCGCCCTAATTGGAGGGTACACCACGGACATCTTCCTATCCGTCAGGTCGGCGGCACGCGAATTGCCGCGGTATAAGGTGATGTTATGGTTGTTGCCGTCATGGAATAAGCTCCATTCAGTCGAAATGGCAGCGACACCTGAGCATATGAGCAGACCTTCGTTGGCTGAAGTTCCGCTGAAAGGGCTCATGTCGTACCTATCGAAACCGAGGCGTTACCTACGAGCTTCTCAAGATGTTGTCAGAATTCCCCCTAGATTACAAGAATATCAACTAAGAGTGAGTTAACACATATAAATCTTCTTATGATGATCTTAATATAAATATATGTAATGTCGTACTAATTAATTACTTTATGTTGGTGACAGACCCAGTTGGTATGGGCTGTCCAGCCAAATATGTCTTCATGTTCAATGCCCGCTGATGCAGTCCAATGGAACTACATGGTGCCTGGTTGCGAGTTCGCCACAATTCCGTTTGTGCTCCACTCCCACCTCAGAGAAGCCCACGCCATGAGGTTGCACATTTTACACTATGGTAGGAAAGGCAGGTACATCTCTAAGCCGGTGCCAGTGCCAGGCTCGCAAAATGTAGATATCGGGCTAACTGAGTTTGATGACACGGTGTTCTGCATGCTATTCGACGGGCGTGACGATGTCATCTTCATATCTATCGTGTGCGTCAGGCCGGCGGCGCGCGAATCACCGCAGTTCATGGTGAAGTTGAGCTCTGCACATCCAAATGTCTTGTGTGAGAAGGTATTCTATGCTAATTCTAAAGCCACTTGCTCTTTGTCGGTTTGTTGGTCTAATCTTGTCACTCGTCGTCGGAATTGACTATCGGAGTTCACCGTGGAATACAAGCTTCGTATCGACAAGATTATTACCGTTGATGTAGAGGTGGGATATGTGGGAGACTTCTAAACTAACTCTAAACTAAGTGGGATAAGCGGGATAAGTGAGATTTCTTAAATCCTACTTGTCCTACTTCTCCCACTTAGATTAGAGTTAGTCTTGTTGGAAATATACCCTAAAGACAAATAGTAATAAGGACTATTATCGTATTTCAAATAGTTTATGATTAAGTTTTATATCATGTTATAACTGTACTGAGTGGAAACATCAATACACGTGTGATATATAAACAACCAGGGGTTCCCAGTGAAACTCTAGTCACAGGTTCATTGGTCAACAGATGATCATGTTTCCTGATCATGTGGCATTTATGCCAGTTGGAAATGGAGTCAACTCATTCTGAAAATGAGATGATGAACCAATACCCAACCTAAACATCGTGACCCGATCATGTCACGAAGTTCAAGTTACGATGATTAGAAATGGATCCTTGTAGACTATTCCTTAGACCATGAGGCTATATCAATCATTGTCTCCTGAGAGTGCTTTGATAGCATCAAGCGCCATCTGGTAATATGGTGGTTATAAAGGTGTGTTCAGGTACTCGGAGGAAATCCTAGAGGTAAGATATGTCAAGAGCGAGATTTGCCCATCCATGTGACGGAAAGATACTTAAGGGCCCACTCAGTAGAGGTTATATCCAATAGTTGCGCAGCGTGTGATTTGATCACAGGGATATCACTTGTCGGAACGAGTCAAATAGCTTTGTTCGGTAACGAGATTGAACATGACATGGTGATGTCATTGATCAGATCTCGGGCAATGCAAGTATTGAGAGACAAAGGGAATAAGACACGACTGTCATGGTTCAAACGACGAAAGATCTTCATGGAACGCATAGGGATCACATGGCCATCCAGGTCCCTCTGTTGATCATTTGTCCAGGAGTGTCCCGACCATGTCTGGAGTGTTCCCGAACCATAGTGTATCACGCTTAAGGGTTTTATGATGCTTAGAGAGTGTTTATAGGATCGGAAGAATCACCGAAGAATAATAGAGAGAAAACTGGAAGGGTTTCGATAAGTCTGAAGGATGTACGGAGTGGAGGTGGAAGGTTCTCCATAGCCACGAAGGTTGAATAATATGTTAATGAATGTTAAATATTGATTTAATCATTTATTCATAATTATTTAATAAAAGAGAAAATCAATTAAATGGTCAAATGGCTTAATGGGCCAATTCCAGAGGGAAGAGGGCTCCTATTAGGGAACAGGCAAGAGGGAGAAGGCCAAGAGAGGAGGCTGGCGCCCTAGTGGGCCAGCCCTCCTGCGCAGGGCCCATGGGATGGCTGGTGGCGCCACCCCCTCTCCCCCCTCTCCTTCAGTCCCACCCCGGGACTTTGAGGGAGGTAGTACCTCCCCTCCCCGTATATATAGTGGGGGTATTTGGCCAGATAAATACACATAATGTTCAATAAAGGTCTTCTCACTTTTGGGAAGACCCCCAATTGATCTTTTCTCTCTCTCTCTCTCTCTCTCTCTCTCTCTCTCTCGTGACCATGGTCCCAAGTTCGGACTGCGCGAACAAGAGACATCTTCACCACAGAGCGCCGTCGCGCTGCAGGATTCGGATCTAGGAGCTCTACTTCCGCAACTGCTGCTGGATCGGGGAAGCGGGAGTCATCGTCAGGCACCGGACGTGTGTAACTCCCCACGAGGTGTTTCACTTGAGGCACTCAAGTCGTTGGAGCCGTAGGAGCGCGAGGACTTCATCACGACCTTGAGGTCGGCTTCGGCTCGTCCACATCAACCACGATCTCCTGAGCGTTGACAACGCTTTTTGGTCTTCAAGGGTAAGTTCGTAAAAAGACCCTCCCGTTACTGTATTACTAATAGATAGGTCCTGGCAGCATCAGGGGTTCAGGGGCGTATGGTAAATATTTATTGTTTTCATACGCGGAACCCCTACAGTGGTATCAGAGCTAGATCTATGTGTAGTAATGCTAGTACGGGTAGAACACACGAGATGTAGCATGTGGTCGTTGATATTTTAGTTGTTACCCTCCCACGTGTACTTGTGTATACCGCAGTAATGCTTGATGAAGCGGCCCCCAACCAACTTTACGCGTTTATTCGTGAGACTGATCCATGCTTGACATACGGCTTGTACCGTATAAAGTGGCTTAGGGGGGTGTATGTCTCTCTCGCATTAGTTGGTATGCCATTTGCAATGGAGGGACCCGAAAGGGAGTGTAGTAGAGACAACTACTTGATCAGCGTTGTGCTGAAAGTTCGTAGGTAAGAATGGTTCTTGTGCGAAAGCCCATTCAGCCACGTAAAACATGCAAAGATAAAGTAGAGGCGTATAACTTTGTTTTGCAGGGGGCGTTGCTTTGTGATATGGTTGTGGCAAAGGTAAAGTGATTACCTTATGTTACATAGTAGTAGATAGTCACAGAGGTTATGGACTACCATGCCGGAAAGATACCAGTACCCTAGTGTCTATGGCGCCGAAACCCTGGCGCCGGAATTCGGTGACGACAGATGAAGATCACGACGTGAAGGACCATATCACATCGCATTTACATTCAATGTTATTGTTTGTATATATTATTGTGTGCTAGTATTAGATACTCGACGGTAGCCTAATAATATGATCCCTGTTAAAATTACCAATGATTGTGTTCCCCCTTAGTGTGCACCACCAAGAAAGCTCTTCGATATGAGGCGATCCATGGTACAGACGTGGGTGTCAAACATATCTACGTTCACATACAGTGGGTGTAAGCCATGTTGCACAACGAATACACTAAGGTTGAGTTGGCGAGCCTAGCATCTGCAGACATGGCCTCGGAACATGGATGGTCGAAAGATCGAGCACGAGTCGCATGAACGATGTGATCGACGTTTAGCGTCCACCCTTGAACCCACATTGATGGTCGTGACGATCGGGGAGATGTGGCTGATAGGGGTCGTGTTATCACTAGGAACCCTTATGGGGATAGGTGTTTCTAAGTGGAGTTATTATTAACTCATTTAATTATAAACTTAGTCTAAATTCCTTTTGAAATTGTAAATGTAGAAAAGTTCTCCTTGATGCCACCTTTCTGTTGACGATTGATTGGCTAGAAGGAGAGAAGCTCAGATTAGATGGACCAAACTTCTCTATATGGGTTGCGTGTCTCCATGTTCTCCTTAGCGAGAATGACGTGGTTGACTACATACTCAACGGAGTGGATTTGGATCAGCCCATTAACCTAGAGACCCAGAGCAGCGGGAAGACCGCTATCAGCGTCGGGAGATGGCCTCCTTCATTTCTGTTACAATGTGTTTCAGAATGGTGGATGAGCTGTGGCCTGTCGTGGGTAATATCAACCCTCGTACGATAATGCTATAGCTTAGGACACATTTCGTGGAACAAGCACGCATATGGGAGCATGAGCTGATGGGACATTTCCTCTCCATTAAGATGGAAGAAAACTCATCACTTGACGACCACTTGGAGCGCACGCATGATGTGTACATGAGGCTTGCATACTTCTTGGATAGCTGGATGACGGGCTCTTTTGCAAATAGCGTTGTGCTATGGTCGCTACCACCAAGCTACCAAACACAAGTCAAGACTTGCATTATGAGAGGCGACGCGGACTCAATGGAGTTCCACCGGTTCGTATCACATCTCAAGAATGTATTGGTTGAACCGGTTGTCGCTGAAGTCATCAATGACAAAGGTATATATTTGATATACAATTTTATAAATGTTATAATCTTGCAAACACATTTGCAGTGTTAAGTATATTTGATACTTGTTCTATTTTGCTGAAAACAGGTCCTTCTACATGAGAGGTGCTTGCTGGAGAGGAGGTGACATTGCGTGTTGATGGCAAGCATGATGATGATGGCCAACGACACTCTCCCTCGACATTTATCACCTAGTTTATGTTTAGGATGATTATTGTAATCAAAAGATTGTGAACCTCTTTAGTTTGTCTCACACTTTGTGAGACAGTTGTTCCACTTTTATGAATGATTTCTATTCGCGTTCATATCTTGTTTGATTACATATAAATTATCCTTTTTGTTTGAAACTAACTGATAATGCATGAACATTTGTAAAATATTGAAATGCCTTAAAATACCCAACTTAATGATATATTCATTAATGAATGAAACCATTGTTTAAATTCGAAGTTATGTTGATAATATGTGAAATTCATTTGATTTCTTATCACATATAAATCATGCCTAAGTTCGGCACAATAACTTGAACACCGTGTATTACTTGAATACAAAGTGTTTAATGAATTGTTGAAAGTAAATACATATTCGATGTATTGTGTTTTAACAAAAACGGTAATTATCATTATATGATTGTTTAAATGTGTAAAGAAGTTTACCAAAGGAAACATGAATATGAAATTATTTGATTTGATCAAAATGTTTCATCAACAAAGGGTATAAATATAAAAGAGCATCTAATTACTATGATTTGATCAATAGTAATGAAATTCAACTTTATAAGATTGGCACAAAGAAATTGTGAAATGCAAAGCGTTTTGAAATGTCAAAATGCAAAGCATCACAATGTGATATTAGATATCAAAATGGGTGAATAGATGGCACCAAATAAATCATTGTAGTGTAGATGTAGAGACCATTAGTTAGAAATAGTTAGCACTCAATTAGAATATACAGTGAACCATTTGAATTCGTGAAAGCGGCTCCATATCTAGTAGGATCGTTGTAAAAGTTTTGGGGTTATTCGATATAACCAAAACAATAGCGAATAAGTCCTTATAGAGTATTCATTGGAAACTTTGAATAAGAAATCCATAGCTAAACCAAAAGGGAAGCAAAACTGGTATTGCTTGGATTTTGGTGCATTCTTGAGAAAACTCACTTTCAGTGATATTTCTCAATTATGAAGCAATTGGAAGATAGTGAAAAACACGATGAGGATTCAAATCCCCGCATTAGAGTGTTGAGGAGCGCAACAGACAAAGTTCCTGAACGATTCTCTTCACAAAGGAAAGAATCAATGATAATGATCATTGTGTTTTCCCCACTGGTATTTTCACTACATGAAGTAGGATTCAAAATGTAATCCATATCTTGTATGGAGACATTTGTGAATCATTTGTCATGATTCTTGGAATATGACATACCTACGAACTACTAAGGAAATAATGGTAAACTAAAATTATGAGAAATCCTAAAAGCAAAATTCACTTGAGATTAGAAAGCAATTTTTTGCTGAATCTCACAAGTAAAAGGGGTTACATGGAATTTTCCCAAATGACTGAAAAGCCATAGTGGAAAAGGGGTGAATGACAAAAGCACAATTTGTCAAGTATTGGACGAATTCAAATGAATTTGATTCAAGTGTGCTAAATGTCTAGTGGATCTAAAACTAGTAAAAGTACTAGTATCTCATAGTAAATCTCCAAGTTTGATATTTGATCAAAGGATTTTGAAGTTGTTCAAAATAGTGAGTAGATATGCAATTTGCATAAAATTGAGTGGGAGCTATAAAAGTCTTCCTAAAAAAATATGAGTGTGACATATTTTTGAGTGGGAGCAATATAAGTATCAAATTCAAATATGTAGGAACATAGTTTGTGTAAGAGTAGTGACTCATACCCAAACATGTTGGGAACATATTTTGAGTGGGAGCTTATAGGAGTGATTCTTAAGTGTGTTAAGAATAAAAGCACAAGAGCCAATAAATAATGATTTATAAGGTGTAGAAGTTGATAATAAGTGTATTATCATATTATGTAGTATTCCTTAAGGGACTCTGAAAAGGGTTTCAGAATAGAAGTTAATTAAGGAACTGGTCCTTAATAACTCAAATTAGGAATAGTATTATGTTTCACATCAATGGTTGAAAGAAAGAAAAGGATGATCATCATCCACTATGTTGAGACATAGGTTATATCTTAGAAAACCATGATGATAACTTAACATAATATATGATCCAATAAGGAACGCTTGAAAGTGATTAAGTTTGAATTACAGAACGTTGAGCTAAGTTTGTCCACAGTGTCTAATAGAGAACTATAGACATACTTTCCAAATCCGTAAAAGGATGACATATCTTAAAGCATAAAGGGTTATGTTATAAGGGAATATGTTGGAAACTCCTCTAATACCGATTAAAGTCAAGTAGGAAGCGAGGTGAACAAAAAACATCGAAAGTTGCACAGAGTGCACTAGTATTTCGATGAATACATTTATAATAATAGATAAGGGTATCATCTAAAGTGTTGTATAATGTTATGGTGGGGCTAGTTCGCTTTTAACGTACAATGATGTGTCCCAGGGCATAGTGCCCATGAGAAAGCCCTCGAGGTTGATCTACAGTCACTATAGGCTCCTGGAGTTTTGCCTCGTTCTGCTGCCATAGCGACGATGCATACACACAGATGTTATCATGTGATGATGAAGTATTAATGTCAATCAAGGTGACATTATTCAGTTGCAAAGGATTTGGGACTGTAAAGTACATGCCCAGGACTCAACCTCTTCCATGAACAAGCATGTTCAGGGTACCGAATATGGTACCAATGATTAAGAACAGATGCAGCTAGTTTATTTGTACTCTAGTGCAAGTGGAAGACTGTTGGAAATATGCCCTAGAGAGAAATGTAATAAGGACTATTATCATATTTCATATAGTTCATGATTAAGTTTATATCATGCTATAACTGTACTAAGTGGAAACATCAATACACATAAGATATATAAACAACTAGGGGTTCCTGGTGAAACTCTAGTCACTGGTTCATTGGTCAACGGATGATCATGTTTCCTAATCATGTGGCATTTATGCCAGTTGGAAATGGAGTCAACTCATTCTGAGAATGAGATGATGAACCAATACCCAACCTAAACATCATGACCCGATCATGTCACGAAGTTCAAGTTACGATGATTAGAAATGGATCCTCGTAGACTATTCCTTAGACCGTGAGGCTATATCAATCACTGTCTCCCGAGAGTGCTTTGATAGCATCAAGCGCCATCTGGTAATACGGTGGTTATAAAGGTGTGTTTAGGTACTCGGAGGAAATCGTAGAGGCAATATATGTCAAGAGCAGGATTTGTCCATCCATGTGACGAAAAGATACTTAAGGGCCCACTCAGGAGAGGTTATATCCAATAGCTGCGCAGCGTGTGATTTGATCATAGGGATATCACTTGTCGGAACGAGTCAAGTAGCATTGTTCGGTAACGAGATTGAACACGACATGGTGATGTCATTGATCAGATCACGGGCAATGCAAGTATCAAGAGACAAATGGATAAGACATGACTATCCCGGTTCAAACGACGAAAGATCTTCGTGGAATGCACAGGGCTCACATGGCCATCCAGGTCCCTCTGTTGATCATTGGTCCAGAAGTCTCCCGACCATGTCTGGAGTGTTCCCGAACCGTAGGCTATCACTCTTAAGGGTTTGATGATGCTTAGAGAGTGTTTATAGGATCGGAAGAATCACCGAAGAATAGTAGAGAGAAAACCGGAAGGGTCTCGGTAAGTACGGAGGATGTCCGGAGTGGAGGTGTAAGGTGTTCCATAGCCACGGAGGTTGAATAATATGTGAATGAATGTTAAATATTGATTTAATCATTTATTCATAATTATTTAATAAAAGAGAAAATCAATTTAATGGTCAAAAGGCTGAATGGGCCAATTCCACAGGGAAGAGGGCCCATTAGGGAAAAGGGAAGAGGGAGAAGGGCCAAGAGGGGAGACTGGTGCCCTAGTGGGCCAGCCCCCCATGTGGGGCCCATGGGGTGGCCGGCGGCGCCACCCCCTCTCCCCCTCCTCTCCTTTGGTCCCACCCCGGGACTTTGAGGGAGGTAGTACCTCCCCTCCTCCTATATATAGTGGGGGTATTTGGCCAGATAAATACACACAATATTCAATAAAGGTCTTCTCACTTTTGGGAAGACCTCCAATTGATATTCTCTCTCTCGTGACCGTGGTCCCAAGTTCGGACCGCGCGAACGAGAGACATCTTCACCACGGAGCACTGTCACTCTGCGGGATTCTGATCCAGGAGCTCTACTTCGACAACTGCTGCTAGATCGGGGAAGCGGGAGTCATCGTCAGGCACCGGTCGTGTGTAAATCCCCGCGAGGTGTCGCACTTAAGGCACTCAAGTTGTTGGAGCCGCAGGAGCGCGAGGACTTCATCACGACCTTGAGGTCGGCTTCGGCTCGTCTACATCAACCACACTCTCCTGAGCGTTGACAATGCTTTTCGGTCTTCAAGGGTAAGTTCGTGAAAATCCCCTCCCGTTACTGTATTACTAATAGATAGGTCCTGGCAACATCAGGGGTTCAGGGGCGTAGGATAAAAATTTATTGTTTTCATACGCGGAACCCCTACAAGTCTAGGGGTCTAAAATTAAGGATCCCGCATGTCCCATTTGTCCCACTTCTACATCCCTATTTCTTAGCGATTAACCCATCTTTATCTTCTTGTGATGATCCTAACTTGAACACATGTACTCCTCGACCGGATTTTACTTACCATTTTGGGACATGTGGTTCCTAGCTTAAGGTAGTTCTGAGTATTTTGTATGGCGTTCTATTACTTCTAATCTATTTTATAGTAGGAGTAATACCTATGTACTGGTACTTGTTCAGACCAACGGATCTAGTCCAGAATAAGGTCTCTCTTTCCTTTTGAATCATGGCCTTGCTACATCTACCAAATTTCAATGTCTGCATTGTTGAATCTATCAATTCCTTTGGTCATTATCTGTACTGCTAAATCGGTCACTTTGAAATGGTGCTAAATCTATCAAGTGACGCTTATTATGAACTGGGAATCTGATGATATTTTTCTGTCTTATTCAGTACTGCTGAATCTTTGAAGTGCCATTGAATCTATCGAATGTTCTATTCTTGCTATTACTAAAATATTTTTTAGAACTAATAGTGATGTATTGGTACTTGTTTAGATCAAGACCAATAGATGGTATTTATCTTCTTTTGGAACATGGCCAGAATATGTTCTCTCTGTCCTTTTGAATTATGGCCTTGCTATTGGATTTCAGTGTCTGCATTGTTATCTGTCAATACTTTTGGTCATTATCTGTACTGCTAAATCGGTCACTTTGAAATGTTGTTGAATTTGTCAAGTGCCGCTGATTATGTGTTTGGAATCTATTGATATTTTTCTGTTTTATTCAGTGTTGCTGAATCTTTCAAATGGTAGTGAATCTATCAAATGTTCTGTCATTTTTATTACAGTACTAAAGTATCTTGTAGAACTAATACTGACGTACTAATACTTTTTAGATCAAGGGCAGTAGATGGTCTTACTATTCTTTTGAAACATGGCCTTGTCACAATCTAGATGAGGCTTAGGGCATTTTGGTTTGCATATGTGGGTCAACAATCATTGATGTGAGTAGAAAGTATGCACAGAAAAGCAGGTTTGATGGTCAGTTTTGCTTGCTCCAATGATCGAGTGTGTTCGGAGAAAAGCGACTGATCCCGCACTAAGGTTTTTAGTGCTAAAACAAGAATTGATTCTCGATGTCCTGCTATTGAATTTCAGAGCCTGTATTGCTGAATCATTCACTTTGAAATGCTACTAAATATGAACTGGGAACCTGTCGTTATTTCACCAAGCATGATGCAATTTAGGCCATGGGTTCTTGCCTTTCTAGAAGTTTCGGCAATTTTAGTAGGCTTGCTAATCCTTGCAAAGGGGTACCTTTCTAGAAAGTTCATATGAGGTTCAACATCTTGGTATTTTGGTACATACTATGAAGTACCGAAAAATGTAAGTGACTCAACTTACAACTACTCTGTCTAACTGATGTGAATCTACACAAAGTTGAGGCCATTAGAATACGAACTGGAGGGAGTAGTATAAAATGGAAGCAGTAAATAAGTCATCTCTCGGTTCTAATAACTGAGATGTGATGAGAGAACACTCCATGGCAGCGTGCCAGTCTGGAGTACCTATAGTAGTACTCCCTACTCCATAACTCTAGTCGGTGTGCTCGATGCAGTACGCCCAACAGAATACAGTCGTAGGAGCACGGCAAAACCCCCTCCTTAAGAGCCAATCCCAACTCCGAGAGGCCGCATTTCGATCTTTTCTAGCACGCACTTCACACATTTTTCTCGCCATCTCATCCGCTACATCGATCCTTCCAGGCCGCCACCCCTCTCCTCCAAATAAGCCCAACAGTCATACATAGATCCGGCCTTGCCCCCAATCATTCGAACGTGATGGCTATTGATTCGAGGCACAACTGGCTGAACAACATCTGGACGAATGTCGGGGATGACGTCTTCAACGAAATAGCTAAGCGTCTGGACACTACTAGCACCGTCCGGCTGGCCGCATGCTCCAAGGAGCTGTACCACCAAGTCGCTAGTGGAAAAGGTAGTAGATGCCCCAACAACATCTACTGGACTTTGATCTCCTACAAGGATTTCTATGACCCCAAGATCGCGTGCAACTACCGCCGGTGTGTCTGCACGGAGCCAGGATACGAGTTCACCGGCGTCAAGAAAGTGTTTGTTGAGCACCTCATATCTTCCCACTCGATGACAGTGCCCAGATACAGCCCGAAAAAATGGGACCCGTCTGTGCCGGTTCGTGCACCAGGTTAGCTCAGAGCTGAGGTCATTGGCATCGGGAAGGAGGGCAAGCTATTCGTCGCCCAAATTGATGGGCATAGCACGGACTTGCTCCTGTCCGTCGGGTCAGTCAGGTTGGCGGCGTGCGAATCGCTGCGGTACGAGGTGAGGTTTTGGTTGTTGGTCTTGTTCGCTAGTTTCAATCAGGTTATAGTAAAGAGGTCACTCGGGACAACGATTAGGTCATCGCCGGCCAACACCGCGCAGGAAGTGCTCATGTCTTTTCTATCCAAGCCGCGTCTTTACTGGCATAACCGGTGAGATATCACATCTTAATCCTCTTGTGATGATCCTACTGTGAGTGTATGTAATGTTGTACTAATTAGCTAGTTTATGTTGGTGGCAGATTCCCTTTATAATTGGAATTGCCGAAATTAAGGATCCTAAACTTCCTGGTTTGTCGTATGAATTTTACATGTATGCTGCTGACCTAGAGGCCGACATGCGACAATGAAACGATATGCAGCCTGACCAGCACTTTGACACGCTAAAACATTCTCGTTTCTTTGAGTACGTATGATGGGACATGTAGTGGTTTCTAGCTTAGTGTAAGCTTGTAGTTCTACACTTCTACTAAGTATTTTGTATGGAGTTCAGCTACTACTAATCTATTTTGTAGTAATACCTATGTACTTGAACTTATTCAGATCGAGTGGAGAAAATGCATGGTCACGCTTTCCTTTTGAAACTTGGCTTTGTCTCATTATTGTACATCCATTGAATTTCAATGTCGGCATTTCTGAATCTG
Organism: Avena eriantha; assembly: GCA_910589775.1. Lineage (NCBI taxonomy): Eukaryota > Viridiplantae > Streptophyta > Magnoliopsida > Poales > Poaceae > Avena > Avena eriantha. Next base: position 51,216,603 of record OU342745.1, read on the forward strand.
TCAATTCTTTTGGACATTTTCTGCCACCGTTGAATCGGTCACTTTAAATTACTGCTGAATCTGTCATGTGCTGATGAATGTGAAACAGACGAGTGCTCGTCGCCCTTCTACATGGCCGTGTCACAATCTAGATGAGATTTGGGCATTTTGGGTTGCATATGGGGGTCACACAGGCATTGATGTGAGAAGAATGTACTCAAAGCAGACTTGATCATCAGTTTTGCTTGCTCCAATGGTCGAGTGTTATTGGTGAAAATGACAAACTGATCGCGTGACAAGGTTTTTAGAGCTGAAACAAAAACTAGTTCTCTCTATACTGCTATTTGTATTTCATTGTCTGTATTGCTGAATTGGTCACTTTTGAAATGCTGTTGAATTGGTCAACTGCTCCTAAATATGAACTTCCAATCTGTTGATAATTTTTCTACCTTATTCTATAATGCTGAATTTTGACATGAATAGCTGCCAAAACGAATTATCGCTTTTCCCCTCCCTCTCTGAGGTCTTTGTTTTGAATCCGGCTGAGCACATCATAATGCAATTTTTATTAACTAGGAGAAGACATCTAGTACTCCATAGCTCATTTGGCCCCTCTTTAGCCCAGAACATTTTTATTCGGTCTTTTCGGGGTCAGGGGACTACTGATCACAGCCCAGTGCAATTTGATAAAGGAGCCCATGGTGCATAGCCGAGAATATATTAATTCGGTATTTTAGGGGTTAGGGGACTGCTGAGCACAACCCACTAAAATTTGAGAATGAAGCCCATGGAGCCTGCCCTATGGAGTATAACCCACGTAGAGCAGCCTATGTAGAATAGGCAAACTCTTTTTAATTCGGCCTTTTGGGCATTGCCCCCCACCTCTCAAAATAAAATAAAAACTCTGCCTACCCATGTTTTTAAGAAAATACTCCATTATGTGCCATTTTATAAATTGAGATGCGAGGAGTGCTGCCCTTTTATATTTTAAAAGAGATAAACATAGACTCCCAAAATATTTTTAAGAAGACTAATACATAAATTGTAGTACTAATAAAGGTTTAATGATATTTATTCTATAAATATCTTTGTTGTAGTGGAAACACACCCAGTTTATGTTTATTTGATTTGAAGGTCTTTTCTTCGAATCGTATCTTGGATTTACATTTTTTTTCTTTTAGCAATATCGCATTACGGAGAGGCTGACATCACGGACCCACCAGCATGCATCATCCCTGGAGTTTGTTTTGAGGGTGGGTTTGAAACAAAAGTTTAAATACTTGTATAGAGAGGCTCGCATCAGGGACCCACCAGACAGATCATACAAGGCTACATCGGGGACCCACAAGCTAGAACATGCCAGAGAGGCTGACATAAGGGCCCCAGCAATAAGACCATACACAGCTGCCACCGTGAAAATAGCTTATGCGGCCGAAAAAAAGTCCATCATACACACGTTGCACTTACAGAGAATCTGACATGTCGGACCCAGGAGGCCCAAGCATAGCCCATGAAATTAGCCTATCAGCCCCAAGCATAGCCCAATACCTTCTAATTCAGCCTTTTCGTGGTCTTGTGGCCACCTACCATAGCCCATTCAACTTAGGAGTGAGCCCATGGAATATAAGCCATGACGAATAAGGCATCCACCCCGAGTTTAGTCCAGAATCTTTTTAATTCGGCCTTTATGAGCATTTTTGTACTCTGAAGCTGACATGAGGGACTCGAAAAAACAGTCCAACATACAAACGTTTCTTTCAAATAGAGGTTGTCAGCTGGGACCCATCATAGACACGTTTCCTGCATAGAGGTGGTTGACATCTGGGACCCAGCAAGTTCCCAAGGTCAAAACAGCGGACATGGGCAAAAAAAGTCCATCATACGCACATTTCATTTATAGAGGCTAATATGTGGGACCCAGCAGCGCGACCTTATACAGATGCTGCATCGAGCAACGTAGCCAGTTCGAAACAGGGAGGCGCGAGCGAGAAAAAAGTTTAGCATGTACACATTTCTTTTAATGAGGGGCTAAAATGGGGAACCCAGCAGCGTGAGCAAACGGAAGATTCGTCGAGCAGTGCTATCTAGTTCGGAACAGGGTAGCACTAGAGAAGGAAAAAATTCCATTGTACCCACGATTTTTCTAATGTGAGGCTGACATGTCAGGCTCACCGACCTATATAAATGACTGAAGTAGTGAGCAACGCTATCAAGTCCGAAACACGAAGGCGTGACAGAGGGTAAAAAATCCATCATACACACGTTTCTTCTAATGAGAGGATGACATGTGGGGCCCATCATCGTGATTAAACGGTATATGCATCGAACAACGCTATCAAGTTCAAAACAGGGTAGCGCGAGCAAAGGAAAAAATCCATCATACACACGTTTCTTCTAATGAGAGCATGACATGTGGGGCTCAGGAGGTTAGTTAAACTGTAGATGCGTCGAGCAACGTATCAACTTGGAACGGGGTAGCGCTAGTGAAGGAAAAAACCCCATCATACACATGTTTCTTCTAATGAGAGGATGACACGTGAGTCCCAAGAGGTTGATTAGACGGTAGATGCATCGAGCAGCGCTACCAACTTCGGAACAGGGTAGCGTGAGCGAAGGAAAAAAATTCCATCATACACACGATTCTTCTAATGAGAGGCTGACATGTGGGACCTAGCAGCCTGACTAAACGACAGACTCCTCGAGCAACGTTATCAAGTTCAAATCAAGGAGGCACGACCGAAAAGTATGGTCCGCTAGAGACACTGACGTCTGGGACCCATATGCCTCAAAAGACTTCGGCGAGTCAACATCGTGCCAGGAAATGAAAATCTGGCTTCTGCCACACACCAGCCGAGCTTCCTCCATGTTTTTAGCAGATCCGTCATGGTAGAGGGCCACGAAACCGAAAAAAAAATTTCCATTAGCCACGACCGAGCCGAGAATTTCGTCGCGGAAGCCGCGCCTTCTACGACGACCGCCAGGCCATTTGGTTGCGGAAGGAAACTTTTCTTGTAGTGAAGGTGCGGCAAGATGCGATTAATGATAAAATCTATCAGTTGGAAAAGGCTTCGAAAGCATGTGTTGAAACAATTGGAGAAGGGATTAACTCCTACTAGATGATGAGCAAAGACCTTGAGAAACAGGTCAATGACATCGATGGTAGAGTTGGTTTCTTGATTAAAACTGTTTTTGAGTTGATAGATGAGAAGAAATTCCTCCAGAAGAAAATTTTGAAGCTTCAATATGACATGGCCGAGCTCAGCATCCGCCTTGCAAGCATAGCTAAATTTTGCAACACAGGGGAAGAAAGCAATACTCTTCCCACCCAGGAGGAGGAATAGGTACCAACAAGGAGTTATTTGATCCTGTCTGGCTTGATTCCAAGTTTGGGGAGATCTTTAAGACCTTGTAATCTATCTTATAAGTTTTATATCACTATTTAGTTTTTCATTATTTCGAGCTTAGAAATAAAGTTTGCATCATTTGAATTCCCTTAAGGAATAGTCGATCCCATTTGTGAAATTCCGAGTTGATTATCATATATGGAGCATTATTGAGTTTGTGCTTATCTTATTGGATATGTGAATGGCTTGAGTATAATTTTACTTGCACTTGATGATAGCAATAGGAGTCTTCCACACCATTGGTATTAATGGAACATATAAATATAATTTAAATTGATATGTTGTAAGTTCATGCTTTGATTTACAAAAGAAAAAATTATCTGATTAGTCAAGTTGAGAAACAAACCTTGAACAGAAAAAAAATATTTAAAAATGCTACCAAAATAGAGTGAGAACAAGTTGAGGTAGAGTCTTCAAGTCATAAAGATGCTTCATATACAATTGGAATTTGGTAATTGAGATCGTTAAACTTTGAATTCCTACATGAAGTGGAATGTATGGCTAGCTCCTTTGCACAACAGTTAAACAAAAGTGTGAGCATATATATATATATAAGTGCGAATGTGCAAAAAGCAAATAGGCATATACCACTATATTGTAGTAAAAAAAGAGACGTTTTGAGATTTTGAATCCCAAGTGAATATGCTAGTCCTAAAACACTTGGGACTACCTCGCTAACTCATTCGGTTGAACCGAATACTTTTACATCATGTTGAGATTCATCTTTTGTGAGTTGTTGATCCCTAAGGTGTGGAAGCCTGCTAATATTATTCAAATGGTTTGAGTAAGGTATTATTCATGAACTCATTCCTATGTATCTTATAGGATAAACACATGCTGCAATTGCCTCATTTATTTTATCGAGTCAGCTTCATGAATATGAGGATCAAATTCACTAAGCCAACCTTGCTCGGGATGAGCAAGAGTCTAAGCATCATGTTTTATATTATTTTTTTGCATTATAGTGGCAGGATCTTGCTATTTTACGGCGTTCGTGCGTACATTTTATGTCTATTTTCACCAGGATCGGGATAGATGATGGATACAATGGACATAATTCTTGGAAGTTGTATTAGGGATAAAAGGAGTTAAAAACAATGTAAATCGCTTATTTGGGAAATATCAATAACACCAGAAGAAAATCCGAAGCGATTGAGGCATATAGAAGGTTTGATGACCAACTATACGACGGGAATACTTTTCTGGTCGTATAGTTGGCGCCGCCACCGCCTCCTCAAATAGTTTCACCCTGTTCAACTGGATCGGGGAGACGACATACAGAACACCTAGAAATCGTCGAAAACCTCGCCCCCGGAAGGAATCTGGAGAGAGAACTTGCCCAAGGGGTCCATCTTCACCCGACCTAGAGCTAGGAGGCCAAGGCATCGATCTCATCTTGATCAACCACTACACCACCATCATCTCCATCCATCCCATCTTCACCCCATCTAGATCTTGTTGTAATTTCCATACTCGTTGTGGATTTATACAAGAACTATTCATTTACAATTGTTTCCATTACCATTGCCATGATGTTGATTGCCTTCATGTCTGAGTAGATCATTAGTTCTTGGGGAGATGGAGAAACCCTAGCATATGATTGAGATAAGATAGAGATTATTATGTTATACATCATTATGTGTATGTGTTAATTGTCCTTATCTTGATGTTGGGAGTTGTGCACCTCCTTAATATTTTCCTCTTATAGAGACACGATGAAGGGGATTACTTGTTGGTAGACGGAGGGATGATAACACTTATTGTGACTATAAAGTTGTTGTCATTCTTTACGTACTAACTTGGGGAAACAAGAAGAACTCATAAAGCCATGTCCATGGCATGGGAGAAATCCCTTAATAGCGGTATAATATGATTGATGTCGTTTATCTGTCAACTGTGGTTATGAAGGATGATGTGAGCAGTGGTTGCTTCCTATTTGTCCATATATGGAGCTCCTCCCACATACATACATATCATGAGAACAATTGTTATAATAATCTTGATTGCTTAGTCTAAATTGCTAGCGGTGTATCCACCACTCCCTGAGAACGCCTTTTTCCCTATTGCAGTTCCAAGCTCTTTTACACATGCGATTCTTACTTTTTGCATTAACTTTTTACTTTACTTTAATTGCTTCATTCAATCAAAAACCCAAAAATAATTCTACTTTTCTTGCATCTCAAAATTATTCTTTAAGTACTTCGTTTAGTTTTAGTTAAAAGCATTTTAGTCTTTCGCCTACTGCTCCCTGTGGGATCAATATCTTTATTTCGAAACTAGCTACAAACGATCTGTGCACTTGCAGTCATCACGCCATCAAATGAAAAAATTATAAGTTTTAGTTTGGTTTTTGTATCGGTAAGAAACTAAATAGAGAAAGTATGATAGTGCAATCACCTGGGAGGTTGCAATGATGGATGGTGTCGTCGTGGCATGCCATAATTAGACATCACAGAAGATCTCTTCTCACCTACAGACACACCATGTGTACCCCGTGGGATTCAAGCCGCCCACACATGTAACCACCCCTACCTATAGACACACCATGTGTACTCCATGGGATTCAAGTCGCCCACACATGCAACCATCCCTTCCTACCGCTGCCACATTTCCTTGGGAATTTGCACATGGAGAAAAACTATGATCAATCAGGGTAGCAAATATTTGTGCTGACTCGTTTGGGTTCAGATGAATGTTCTACTTTGTTAATATGGTTTAGGTGAAGGATATATGCCCTAGAGGCTAATAATAAAGTTGTTTCATTGTTATATCTCTAATGTTCATAATAGTTTTGTGTCATGTTATAACTGTATTAAGCGGAAACATTAATACAAGTGTGGTACATAAACAACCAGGTCCCTAGTATCCTCTAGTACAAGTTCGTTGGGCAGATGATAATCGAGGTTTCCTGATCATGGACTTGACAAAAAACAGTCAACTGACAACAAGGTCACTTAACGAAGTGATGGACACACCCAACCTTAGAATTGCAATGTACTCCAGTCACAATGTTCAACGTTCCAATATCTAGCAAAGCATAGTAACTTAATCCTTCGACCATGAGATCATGTTTAAACACTATATCCCGCGGCTGCTTTGATCACATCAACCGTCATCTTCGTAACTAGGTGGTCATAAAGGTGTTAGTTTGGTATTCCGGAGAAATAGTTGAGACATATGTATGGAGATCGGGATTTGCCTATCTGACTGACGGATAGATACTCTGGACCCACTTGGTGAGATGACATTAATGAGTTTGCAAGCATATTACTAGGTCACAAGGATGTAATATCATAGGAATGAGTAAACATGTTTGTCGGTAACAAGATCGAACTGTATATGGATACATGAGATCAGGTCTTCGACAAATCAGGCATCGTTGTGCAAAAGGAATAAGACTCGATGTTTAGAAGGTTCAAGCAAACAACCAAATTTGTGGAATATGAAGGTACCATCATATGTTTCCAGATACCGCTATTGGTCAATGATCCGAGAGATGTATCGATCATGTCTGAATATTCTCGAACCATAAGGGTGCCACGCTTAAGGGTAAAAGACATTGCGGGTTTATCCGCAACTGTAGAGAAATATGAAGAGAGAGAACTAGAAGTGTTCCAAAGAAATGTTGAAGTGTTCGGAAACTATTCAAAAGGATTTTTGAATAAGGAGGAATTAAATAGAGTATATTTAATATTTAATTGGTGAATTAATATTAAATATAATTGTTTAAATAAAAGAAAAAGGGAAAATTCCCCTACATGGGCCCTCCCTAGGAGGGAGGGGGCCTAAGAGGGGAGGCGGATAGGACCAGAAGGGCCCAGGCACCAAGGTGGGAGGCTCCCACCCCGCCGGCCACCCTTGGTGGGCCAGGCATGTGGGTGGGGCCCACCCCACCACTGGTGGCCACCCTCATCCCACCTCTCTAAGGTTTAGTCCCACCTAGGGACTTGGAGGGTGGGAGTGCCTAGAATTTTACCATATATATGGGTGCCATTCCACCCCAAATCCTCATTCCATAATTAGCCTTTGCCATTCTCTCTCTCCCTCCCTCTCTCCCTCTCGTGTGTGTTCCCAAGTTTGGAACATGCTCCACAAGGCAGAGGATTCTCCACCGAACGCACGCTGTCATGCTGATGGAATCGTTCTGGATCTTCTTATTCCACTATCTTGCTAGACCGGGGGCCAGGAGACGTCTTTACACTAGATGTGTGTAAAACTCGACGAGGCACTGCCCTTAGTGGTGCTGGATGCTTGGAGCCTTCTAGACCTTGAGGTCTGCTTCGCTCGGCTTCATCAACAACGTTTGTGCAAAAACATAATCCCGCGTTTGGTCTTGAAAGGTATGAATACCGTATCCCGTTCGTTATTGTACTTCTCGATAGATAGACCTTGGGTTGTTGCGTTCCCGTAGTAGGAAACTTTTTTTCTGCCACGGAACCCCTTCAGTGGTATTAGAGCGATTTATGTATAGATATATCAGTACGAGTAGAACACACGTGAATTGTGTGGGAATTGATTTTATAATTTCTACCATCCCACATGTACTTGGTAATATTGCGGCAATGTCGGATGAAGCAGACCGAACTAACCTTACGCGTAATCCTACACGAGACCGGTTCTACGACTAACATATGGCTTGTACCATATAAGTGGCTGGCGGGTGTGTGTATCTCCGACGTTAGTTGATATGGCATTTATAAAGGATGGCCCTAAAAAGGGATTGAAAGTGGCAACTAGTTAATCCATGTCGTGGTTGGATTCATAGGTAAGAAATGGTTTTTATGCGAAAGCCCAAACAACCACGTAAAACTTGCAAAGATAAAGTAGAAGCGTCTGACTTTGTTTTGTAGGAGGGCAAGTGATATGTGTGATTTTAAGTAAGTGTTTATGGGATGAACAAACAAAGTCAAGGTGACACCGTGAACCTGGTACAAATGTTGGCGTTCTCGATGGATATGAAGACATGACAAAACCACTACATATCACACATATATAACTATTTGCATTAGATGTTAACTGTTGTGTGAATCTTGTTGTGCTAGTATTATACTTACGACAGTAGCATAATAAGATAATCCCTCATACTATAATTCCAATATTCGTGTTCTCCCACAAGTGTGCATCACCAAGAAAGTTTGCAGTTATGATGCAGACCATGATGATTGGGTGCTATACATATTTGCATTCGCATACGGTGGGTGGAAGCCATGTATGCGCTGCAATACGTTGTGATTAAAGTTGGTGAGCCTAGCATATATAAACATGGCCTCAGAAGACAGATGACCAAAAGGTTAAGCATGAATCACATATGATGTGATAGATATGTTGATATCTACCCTGGTAGCTGCATCAAAGGTCGTGATGATCGGGGATAATGTGGTGTAAAGGGATCGTGTAGTCACCAAACGAATTTTGAGGGATGTTTGTTTGAGTGGGAGTTCTGGTATTCTAGTTTGACTAAATAAAAACCCATATTATGACCATTAAGATTTATTACTTTGCAAATACTATTGTAGATGTCTCGCTCCACTTTCAACCTTGGCCCTTCTCTTGAGAAAGAAAAGCTCAAAACTGACGGGGCAAACTTCACCGCCTTGTCCCGCAACTTGAGGATTCTCCTTGTTACCCAGAAACTCTCCTACATACTTTATGCTGCGATAGGTGACCAACCTGCTGCCAACGCCTCTCAAGCTGATAAAAATGTCTATCTGTTGGGTTCACAGCATAGAAAACAAAAAATTCCTACGATATGAACAACTAAGCATCAAGATGTATCTACCTAGATACAATCAACGGGTGGATATACATCCATAGAGATCTTACCCTCGAAGATCTAAAAGCTTTGTTAATGAAATATAATTTCGTGGAAGATGTAGTCATTCACTTGCCGATCTCAAGATCGCCATGAAGTCCTGCACCGCAAAGCAGCAGTGCGTCCGTGATCGCACACATGTCCGGTACCCCGACCACCTCTGAGTCCTCACTCTAGCAAAGCAACATAAGCAGCAAACCCTTCCAGATAAAGCCACCGGGAACATGTACTTCACTAATCCGAAGCCATGTGAATAATCTAGAGGGGGAGAGAGATCTTTCACAAGGACATGTATAGTGAGAGGAGGAGGATATGGCCTTTATAGAGGGGGGGCAACTTGCTTGCAAGCTATGTTAATGTGATATCACCGAGAGGGCCCAGCGTATATCTCTCAATCATCGGGATGGACAAATCCCACTTTTGATCCATGAGCCTCTACATAACACTTTCGGAGTATCTGAACCCACCTTTATTGTCACCCTGTTACGGTGTGACATTTGATGTTATCAAGTTACTCTTCCGGTGTTAGTGATTGACATGATATCATGGTATAAGGACTAAAGTTACTTCGCATGATGTTATAGAAATGTAAACATAATGTCTTTAGTCGTATTACTATACTTCAGATGAATGTTCATCACATCATTCCACCAATGTTGTGACCTTGTTATTAACAACATCCAATGTCCATGATCAGGAAACCTCGATCATCTTGTTAATCAACGACCTAGTTTATATGTGAGGCATAACTAGGAACTCTTATTTGTTTATTAAACATACATGTATTAATGTTTCCGATTAACACAATTATAGCATGATAAATAAATTTTTATCATAAACATGGAATAAGATAATAACTACTTTATTATTGCCTCTCGGGCATATTTCCTTCACTCTCCCACTTGCATTAGAGTCAATAATCTAGTTTGTAAACTTGCGCATTCAACACCTATGGCTTTTTGGTGTTGTATATATGCGTTTGCCAGTGGTAAAACATAATCTTCGGATCTGACACTTTTAGGTCAGTGTGTATTTGCATGTCTTTTCGTCTCTATACATCACTGATTCTCAAATGAGATGGCATTGTATAAATTTAGTCCTTTGGTGAGACCTTTAGTTCCTTTGGGTTAAAACATGTTGATATTATTGTCATACAATATATCTTCATAGTACTAGGCCACTTTGAACCGCACCTAGTTTGATAACAAACTACTAACACAAATGCCCGCCTTTGTTGTTATTATAGCAATCATATACTTGGCCTTTTTCCTAGTATCTATTCACAATGTCTTAACTTTAGAAATCATCTAAATCCATCATGGAACGTCCTTTTCATTCCATTGTGCCAGCCATAGTTTAAATTGAGATAAATTTAATTTTTATCTTGTGACAAAACTAGTATCAATGTAACACTTTACTATGAACTATTTGTAACTTTTTGTCACCTCTACATAAATATATTCTTAGTTCTTCCAACGATCATAAGAATATCCTTACTATCATCTAATGATCATCTTATGAGTTATTCTGGTATATGCTCATAACATTTATAACATAGGACATATCTGGATTTGTAAATATCACGGTATATATGATTGATCAAAATATTCATGTGATTTCACTCACCAAGTGTAAAAACACCCAAATCTTGTTTTTACTTACCAAGTGTCGATACACTTGAATCTTGATTCAATCCTTTCCATGCGGCAAGAATCTTTCTTGTCGTTTTCATACTGAACTAATTCAATGTCTCATATATGTACGTCTAATACAACCATATTAGCACCTCAATCTATCCATATAGACATTGATGCCTAATATTCTGCTTTTGCCCAAGTCTTTCTTTCTTTTTCATCTCATTTTCAAGGATCACTGTTTGTTTCTTTTTTCTAGTGACTCAAATTCCCAGAGAAAGCATATGAAGTTGAAAGATACACGACACATGGCTACACATAATGTCCTATATACATCAACATGTACAATGTCCAATACGTTAGTCATCCATTACTCTTTAGCCTAGCTATGAACATATTTTTAATTATCTATAGGAAAGTCTCACAAGCGTGACAAAAATACTATAAGGAAGATGACAAAAATCGGAGCCATCAACTTCCCCAAAGCTCAAGCCTCGATCGTCCTCGGGCAAGAAGAACCAAAAGAACTATAAGGAATTTAGCATTTAAACTTGATACAACGAGAATAAGGGTTCACTTATAGTCGGTAGTCGTATGTGCTCAACACTTCATTTATTTGTGAATCTTATCAAAGTTAGAGAGATGACAAGAATACTATACAAGCTTTGGTAAGTCAAGATAATCAAAGTAAAGTTTAATATAAGTATAAATAACTAGAAGTGTAGCAATCAATCCAATTCCTCTAATTAACTCTCAGCTTGCCAAGGAACACTAGGATGTTTAAATAGCATAATTGAGTAAGGGAGTTTCATGTCCCAAGTAGTATAACAATGAAGTGTCTTATTTACGCCCACATCAATAAATCAAGTCAATCTAAAACACTTCTAATCCAATCATTGTCTTTCAAGAAAAATTCGTAAAGTAGTAATGAGACCATGCCAAGGACTTGTTATGTGGATCCTCATAGATATCTTTTTTCTTTCTTTCTTTTTCATCTCATTTTTCAAGGATCGTTGTTTCTTTCTTTTTTATAGTGACTCAAATTCCTAGAGAAAGCATAAGAAGTCGAAAGATCCACGACACATGGCTACACATAATGGCCTATATACATGTCCATTTGTACAATGTCCAATACGTTAGTCATCTGTTCCTCTTTAGCCTATGAATGGAGTTTTAATTATCTTTAGGAAAGTCTCACAAGCGTCTATTGATCAAAATCAAAGACTCTAAAAATCCATCAACATGGAGTTTATTCAAGTTTTCTTTCCAATATAATTTAAATGGCGATGTCACTTCGTAAGTGATCTTTTAATCATTTGTCTTAAGATATTTTAGCATTAGTTTTTATGGACGTGATTTATCCAACTAGAATTGTAAAAGTTCATCCATCATCTATGGAATACGATAATTATTTGAATAACCATTGTTATCATAATACCTGAACAAAATAACAATTATTAAAACAAAGCATGTTCCACCTACATACCCAATATAGGTGTTACCGGATAGATTAGGCATATCAGATAGCATTAGAGCACATTATTATGACATGCCACCTACTCATAATTTTCCACCTACATACCTGATATAGGTGTTACCAGATAGATTAGGCATATCGGATAGCATTAGAGCGCATTACTAGGATGTGCCACCTACTCATAATCGATATTACCGATCGAGCTTCTCTACTAGTTCTTTGATAAGTTTTCATGAATCGTTTCCCAAAATTGTTGGAACGGTTGGGTAGCCCCAACAAGTGTTTGATGATGCCATGCGAAATACAAATCACTGTCCTCATCCTCTGACCATTTTGTTTCTTTCTTCTTCACCTTGCTATGAATTTAAGCGAAGAATCATCGTCCTCATCCTCCAAAAATTTTATGAGCTTTTAAAAAATGGGAAACTTACCTTGTTCCGGTGCCGGGATGAGAAGGTGCGGTGTTGGTGCTGGCGCTCACTCAGGTGCTGGTGCCGGAGCTGGTGCCAATGCGGGTGCTAGCATCGGCGCTCCCACGAGATCCGGGATCTCCTTTAACCCTATGATACCTTCGATCCAGATTCACGGATGTAGTATAATATATTTTTCCCTAGAAGACCTAGGTTTAATCGAACCTCGGAAAGCACTGCTAAAAGGTAATAAAAAGGACATGTCTACAAGACTTTGTTTGTTCGGTTTACCTTAGTTAACCGGACCAATCTAGTTTACTTTGTAACGGGTTTGAATCAATGGATGGAGATAGGCCAGGGTTGAAGATCCACTTGCAGTTGCACATCAAATGGGATAAAAGATAATAATAAGCATAGTCATGTATAGTGTTTGTATTGAGATAATCTTTTGTGGGAAACACATCCTAATATTGTAGAGCCCCCATGATGCAGCGGGCATAGCAATAGACTTTTAATCCAACCGAGATTACACCGAAGCCACATGTTACAAATGATTATTAAGTGTAAACACAGATTAAAGCTTTAAGTGGTGATATTGTTGTTGATCCCGAATGGGGCGCTAAGCGAAGACCGTACTTCCCTTGATGTCACTGAGTTTCCTATGAGATCCCCGCTAGCCAAGTATCTCACCTCAAGCCTTTATCAATCTATGGGGTCTTGGGTACCTATAAGTCCACATATCGAGACGAGAGACGAAGAAACAAAAGATACAAATCACGAATCCAAACGAAATACAATTCTCCCATGATCTAGATGCACATAATTGCTATGAGGTTTGTATGCAACCCGCAACCCGTGAGGACTACTCACTCATAACAAATAGATCGGAGATAGAAAACATCATGCAAATACTTAGATTGAAATCAAATATTCTTACAATGGTCGCCAAATCACAAGGAGATCTAAAAGTACAAAACAATGGCTAAGGCTAGTGGATGGATGGATGGTGGAAGTGATGAAACACCCTTTCCTTAGATTGTTAGAGAGGAAGAACTGACACTAGTGGAATACTTTGGGCGTGATTTCCATGTTATTATTCCCTTTTTCCTTGGCAGTGTGTCAAGTCCATCTGGCTATCGAACCTGGTTTTTCCATGAGAGAGTAGAACATTGATTTACGGTTCACTAAACATATTAAATAAAGCAAAGTAGATAAGTATGAGGGAAGAAGTAGTTGATTGTATAGCATGATTGGATGGATGAACTATGGATGAACAATGGTGTGGATCTCCTTTGGAGGTGTTGTGATGCAATTTGAGAATGGCGGCTCTCTGACCGGCGGCTGGAGCCTTGAAATAGATAGGCGTCTTCACGAAAGTTGTAGGGTTTGACGAGACGAATCCATCGCCACTTGGTACGGTCCGGCGTCCGCCCAGTGGTCGTTAAGCATGCTGACACCCTGGTTGGCTTCTCCAATTACTTGGTCTTGTGTACTTCTTCAATATGCTTCATTATGACTCCTTATTTCGCCTTAAAAGCAGTGATTTCCTGCACAACATAAATCAAAGAAGGGATTTGTATATCTTTGTAATTATTAGTCATTAGTGGCAAAAGTTGAGAGTTTCTTTGGCAATTTTTTGACCAAAAACAACGTTTAAATGCAGTGGAAGATGGCAAAAATCGGAGCCATCAACTTCCCCAAAGCTCAAACCTCGATCGTCCTCGGGCAAGAAGAACCAAAAAAACTATAAGGAATTCAGCATTTAAACTTGATACAACGAGAATAAGAGTTCACTTATAGTCGGTAGTCGTATGTGCTCAACACTTCATTCATTTGTGAATCTTATCAAAGTTAGAGAGATGACAAGAATACTATACAAGCTTTGGTAAGTCAAGATAATCAAAGTAAAGTTTAATATAAGTATAAATAACTAGAAGTGTAGCAATCAATCCAATTCCTCTAATTAACTCTCAGCTTGCCAAGGAACACTAGGATGTTTAAATAGCATAATTGAGTAAGGGAGTTTCATGTCCCAAGTAGTATAACAATGAAGTGTCTTATTTACGCCCACATCAATAAATCAAGTCAATCTAAAACACTTCTAATCCAAACATTATCTTTCAAGAAAAATTCGTAAAGTAGTAATGAGACCATGCCAAGGACTTGTTATATGGATCCTCATAGATATCTTTTTTTCTTTCTTTTTCATCTCATTTTTCAAGGATCGTTGTTTGTTTCTGTTTTATAGTGTTTGCACAACCTTTGAGAGTACTAATACTTTTGCGGAAAATAGTATGCTGCCCAGGGGATAGATCCCCCCTCCCACCCACCATACGATCAACGATTTTGAGATGTGCACCGGCCTACTTAGTGGTTTTGTTAGCAAAAAGGGTGCAGGGATTATGTCCTTAATAAGATTCTTCTGTCTATAATTTCTGGCAGCACACGTCCGATGTCACCATGCACATGCATGGCATTTCCTTTTTGCTCAGTGTGCTTATTTGTCTTCATGTTAGTAGGTCAGATATACTTTTTATATGCATCTTGAGAATCAATATTTGTACTTATCTTGCTGCTATGTACAAGTCATATCACATGCAGATATGTGTGAATGATATAGCAATGTTTATACGATTCATTGTGGTAGCTTGTGTATCATTGCCTTCCTATTTTCAGCAAGTCGGCTAATTTAGTTCTACAACTAATATAGATAGAGGGCTAAGCTTGACTTACATAAACCAATTAGCAGACCGTTGGCCGCTGCGGTAGCTTATGTATTAGTGCATTAGCTTCTCTATTAGATCCTTATAGGCCATACTATGTGTTGGGAGCTTGCCAATGAGATTCATGGCATAGCTAGGTCACTGTACATATCTGGTCTTCGGATCGTGCAAATAGGGACGGATCCACAAAGTTCAAGGGCCCAAAAAAATTTGCAGAAAAATTTATATGTACTACATGGTGGACATATGTATCAATAGTGGTATTTTCTAGCCTATATACACTGCATTTCAAAGCTTGAATTAGCAAATAGTAGGACGAGACAAAGAATCCATTTTCAACCTTTTTACCTTTATGTTTTGTGTTGGTTCAAATTTGTACACCCAAAATTAAATTCCTGAATGTGTCCCTCCGTGTAGACGCTGCCATGCACATAAGTTGTGTCTCATGTGCTATATAAAGAGCACATTTGGTACTCGTACAACCATGATTTATTGTATCTAAAAATAAGCTTACCAAGCTTCAATGTACATATACTACATGCAGCAGCAACGAGTATACTGGATACAATACCAACACACTATCGCAATAGTAGTAATGAACAGTGTTTTTTCTGAGTTGCTTTTCGACGCGACTTACCAAGTGGTTCCTGTCATTCAGTGATAGCAAATCATGCAACTCTACTGTGTTTATCGACTATCATGATTTTCTTGTAGCTTGTCTTGCAGCTCCACCAACAAAGCGAACATAAAATCTGACACGCCATGACAGTTAAACACACTCTCTAATAGTGCATTAGTAGCAACATCGTTTTGTTATGCCGAGTGCTAGTCAGTCGTTGGCACACATCCCTACGTAGATTGTGTGGTAGATGCGAGGGGGCAGCTATCCCCCGTGGCAGCAAATATGCACTCTACTTTTGCCCATACATTGAGACGGATGCCAATCATGTCATCAATTCATAGCCGAAATCAGGGGTTATACCATAGATCGTTCAAAATCTAGCGGAGTTGTTGGCATCCCAAAGGTGTGAATTAGAGACATAGAACAAAGTTGTCTCGCATCTTTTTTTTGAGCTAGAACCGCGGTTTGATCTACAAGGTTAACTTTGGCATGCATCACAATTACCACTAGACTTTATTTCAATCAAACAATTCCTTTCATGAGTGTTGTCGAGACTGTAAAAATATCTATGGGGTTAAGTATAATCAAGAGTATACTCTCAAGACAATCATTCATCAAACAAGTCGTAAATTTTAGACTTTTTTTTATTGTGCTTGTTTGGCATTATTATTTCCAAGGCAAGACTCAGTTAACTAAAAGAACTAGAGCAAGAGCTTCAACAACTAATCATCATACTAATAAAAAGCCTTACTCTAACCATATTAAATTACTTCCCACTAGCATGGCATCTTAGCAAATCAACCAACTAAGATAAATAACTCAAACTTCATAAGTGGGAGACATATGACATACCTCTCATAAGTAACTTCATGATCCTCTTCCTTATAGGGATATGTTTTTTCAAAACTCAAACACGATTACTCTCGAAATAATATTAAAACAAAAAGGCAAAGTATGAATCCACGTTTACGAAAAAGGATAAATGAAAAAATATTTTTGTATTTTTGAGGATAGGGATTTAAGAATAGAAAAGAACTTACGACCAAGCAAGGGTTTAAGAAAAGAAAAACAAAGGAAAACAAATAAACTAAAACGAAAGCAAAGAAAAAAAGCAAAGTGTTGGAACAAGCCAACACGAGTGTTTCAAAGCTCTCAAGCAGCTGGAGTACAACCTCGTTATTACACAAATAAATTTGCTAGGGGAACACATCCCCAAGCTCGGACTTTTGCAAGCCCTTTTGTTGCTCATTGTGGTGGTGGTGGATAATCTCCCATGTTCCATTGGCTGCTCTAATCATGGAACTGGGTGACAAGGCTTGCAGTGGCATCTCGAAGGTTGATGGAGAGGTTGTTCATGTTTTGAATATTTCCTTCGAGTGCATAGGTATCTTCATAGGTAGTGTAGTAGTTTGGTGGCTGCACATCTTGTTCGAGTCCTTCTTGTTCTACTTCTTCATCTTCTCCTCCTCCCACAGGTCTTTCTTGTTTGGGTAGATTAGCTTCGACCTGCGCGTCATAACGCAAATGTCCATCCTTAATAGAGAATAAGCCATTAGGCAAAGGAGCAGGGATCAAGTGATCCTCTCCAGATATATTGAAGAAATATCTACCATGACTTTTAGAAATCATACCACATGTTCTTAGAGTAGATAGACCGAGACGGTTACCTCCAGTCAACGGTTGGATGTTACCTAGGTTGATGCGACGTGCGCGTGCAAGAACGGTCACAATTCCTCCTCCACATATGGGTCCTCGAGATTGAAGAGCTTGATGCTTAAGATAAAACACAAGTAAATCGCCCAAATTTGACATTAAGTTATAATTGATAAGTGCAGCTTTTGCGAAAATCAACATGTCCTCCTTATTAACTCTAGTACACTCACCACGTGTCCGCAATGTGTTAGCAATAACATAAAACAAATATCGAATATCAGGATGATCAATATGGTTCCCTTGGGTGTGTGTCCACGAATTCTCATCAAGTTAAAATATTGTGAAGGGGAAGGATCTAAAATAAAGGTAGTTGTGCGTACATCAGTGGTGTTGTTTGTAAACCCAAAGCATTGAGCTCATTGCTGAGTGTCAAAGTATACTCACAGTTCATAAGGCGGAATTTAATTCGATCAACTCTGGACCTTTGTTCCTTAAAACAACCATAAGGATCCACCGTGTGTGTCAAGGTGCTGAAGAACTCAAGTGTCAAGCGGTGGTACATCACAACATCCTGAAAGACAAAATTGTACAAACCAATATTGTTGAAAAGTAAATCGAAATCAGCAATGTCAAGTTAGTTTAGGATATAAGGACACGCCCACTTGATGGACTTGATCTCTCAAATCTTAAGACGATCGAAACGAGTAAGATAGAACTCCTCAGTGAACTCGATGCCAAGTGACTCGGGGGTTAACGTATCAACGGGTGGCGCGGAACACTCCGCAACCATCTTATGTGTACGACTTCTCGTTTCATCTAATAAAAATAAACAAGACAAAGTAAATAAAGATTGCTAATAATTTTTTTGGTCCAATAGAAACATAGTACAAGTGATTCTCTACACTAACTACAAAAGAAACTCCTCTAAAAGCAATGCCAAGTATACTTAATACTTCCTCTGATCCAAATTAATTGACTTGAATTTGTCTAGATTCAGATGCATCTAGCACTAAAACAAGTCTAGATAAATCCAAATCTAGACAAATCCGAGTCAATTAATTTGGAATCAGAGGGAGTGCCAAGATTGAATAAGAACAAAACCAACCTATGTCTGGATCGGTAACGATAAATGAGAGCAGGGATTGCTCTCCCCGATTCCTTCTTTTCTCAGCTCCACAAGCTGCCATGTCCGGATGTCCCCTTCCCGGAACTCTCCCAAGTTCCCCGTCCCTGCCCCGGTGCTCCTCGACGCGCGCCTTGGCCCAGTGCTTGGCGCAGCTCCGGTGCTCTCCCAAGTTCCTCGTCCCTGCCCCCAGTTCCCCGTTCCTGCCTCGATTCCTTCTTTGCTGCGCGTGCGTCTGCGTGGGTAGGCGGGGGGAGACTGGGCGAGCAGAGCCGGTGTGGAGAGGCGGGGGAGCTCGCACGAGTGTCCCCCCCCATTATGCAATGTTCGTCGTAGGTTTCGGTCTCTGGATTCCAAGGGATTGCTCAAATTAAAACTGCCTTGATTCTATGATTTCTTACTCCTTAGTTTCAATTGTTTGTATCGTACATACACATGACTCTTAACCACTGCCACATAGATTACTGAACTTGCACATTGTGATACTAATGTGGGAAAGCTGTAAGCGCATGCTTGAAAAATGGTTTCAGGTTTTTTAGTCTCGCCGCTGCTCCGTGTTAGAATGTAGGCACTTTTTATTTACCTTTCCCTGCATTTCTTGTAAATCCACAGCTTTGTCGAGATACAATTCTTTAGTTAGTGTTTAGTCTGCTACCTCCCTCGACAAATGAATTGTGATGCTTAGCGCATGCTGGTACTTAATTGTGCGGTCAATAACTATAGTGGGTTCAAGTAAATAAGCGACATAATAAAATAGAGATGTAACCTAATATATACAACTTATCTCAATTTTTCTGACGTTTGCATAACTACAATACATATCGAGCAGTTACACGAATGAACGGCAAGCTTAATACTCTTCTATACACGAATAGAGCAATGGGTGGAAAAATAGACCATTGTTGCAGAAAATTTCAATAATCTGGTCATCATTCTTGCTTGCAGTTCTAATTTGGAAACCGAGTGCTGTATTGTCATCCAAATACTCAGTTCTGGTTGCTTCCTTGTTGCAAACTAACCAAGCTATAATATTTTCCTGAGAGACCCTTTGACATGAGTGATGTGTGTGTGCCCTTTTCCACAACAATTCCTTTGTCGAGCACAGTAATCAGGTCACAATTTTGGATTGTGCTTAGCCTGTGTGCCACCACCACACTTGTCCTGCTGACCATCACTCGCTCCAGGGCATCCTGTACCACCTTCTCCGACTGGCTATCCAGCGCGCTTGTAGCCTCATCCAGTAGCAAGATAGCTGGGTTCTTCAGGATGGCACGGGCAATTGCAATGCGCTGCTTCTGCCCTCCTGACAGCTGAACACCTCTCTCACCACACCATGTGTCATATCCGTCCTTGAGGTTGCTGACGAAGTCATGTGCATTGGCGGACCTTGCTGCATTCTCAATTTCTGCCTCACTTGCTGTTTCTGTGCCATACACAATGTTTTCTCGGATCGTGCCTGCAAAGAGAGTTGGCTCCTGGCTGACCAGTCCAATTTGTTGTCTCAGGGCTCGAAGATTATATGTTTTGATGTCCCTGCCATCAATCTTTACTATTCCCTCAACTGGGTCATAGAAGCGCTCTATAAGCCCAATGATGGTCGACTTGCCAGAGCCACTTTGCCCAACTAGGGCTGTTGACTTGCCTGGTTGCATGCTTAATGAAAATCCTCTGAAGATGATCACATTTGGCCTTGACGGGTATGCAAAGTCTACTCCTATGATGTCCACCTCACCTTTGAGCTTCTCTGGCTTGTATCCTTCAGGATTGTGGGGGTCAATTTCTGTTACCCGGTCAAGCACAGCAAACACGGAAGCGATTGCATCAGCACCCTTAGCTAAGTCTGTTGTCATGCTACCTGCATCAGCAATCACACGCCCTGTGCTTGCTAGAATTATGAAGGTTTGGAAAAGTGCCTTGGCAGTAATTTGGTGCTCAACTATGAGCCTGCCACCAAACCAGAAGTCAAGCGCCCATGTGCATATTATCAGGCTCATGGAAGTGCCGAGGCCAAGGCCTGCAATCCACGACTGCCGGATGCTCTCCTTCCGTGGTCCATTCTGTGCTTGGTTGAAGAGGCCTAAGATACGGTCCTGGGATGAGAAGGCCGTGATCGTACGGAGATTGGAGACAGCCTCGGCAGCTAGCTTGCTACTTTCGGATTGTGCCTCTATTGATTTCTTGGACATGCTCTTGAGTA
Source organism: Avena eriantha (assembly GCA_910589775.1). Classification (NCBI taxonomy): domain Eukaryota; kingdom Viridiplantae; phylum Streptophyta; class Magnoliopsida; order Poales; family Poaceae; genus Avena; species Avena eriantha. Next base: position 51,237,637 of record OU342745.1, read on the forward strand.
AGACATGGCGGGCATAATAGCAGATAATGATAAGAGGCTGCACTGCTATCATTACAAGGGCCAGACGCCAGGCAATGACCAGACCCATGGTGCAAGCAATAATCACTGCAGAAACTGTCTGGATCACCAGCGCCATCCGGTCACCCACTAGAGACCTCACCTACAACAAAAACATAACATGAAGTTAGGTAAATTTCCATTGAAATATCAACACACTTATTGTTCGTACAGTACGTACAACGTTGGCATCCTTGGCAAGCTGTGAGCATATGGCACCACTGGAATTCATTTCACGGTCATACCAACCAATCTCGAAAGCGAGGATTTTTGTGAGCATATGTTCCCTGACCCTCTTGGTGAGGTATTCTCCCATGACACCAAAGTTGTAATGCTGTCCAATATTGATCAGGAATGAGAGCAGTGCAAGACCGACAAAGATGAGAGTATAGGCCCTTGTTTTGTCCCTGATTTCATCATGATCTGTCAAGAAGTAGACAGAGATCATGCCTCCCATAGCATATGCATAAGCAGGCTGGATGCCTCCAGACACCATTGCACTCAGGCTTCCCATAGGCGCCTGCTTCCACTCTGGTGCATTAAGTATAAGAAGCCTTCTGAAGGATGGCAGGGGAAGCTTTGGCTCCTCAGAGTTGCCAGCATCACCTGCATCCCCAAATGACCTTGCCGAGCTTGGCCTGCTAGCCGCAGAGAATCTCCTGCTCATGCTGTGGTTGCTGGACTGCTCCACAGCGGAAGTACCGCCAGTTCCACTGACGTGATTAGCCTCATTCAATTCTCTTGTCTGCTGAAGGTGAACAAGAGATGAGTAGAGGCCATTCTCATTGGCCATGAGCTCATCATGGGAGCCCAGCTCTTTGACCTCACCGTATTGCATGACAGCAATCATGTCAGCGTTGCGGATTGTGGATAAGCGATGTGCAACAACAATAGTCGTCTGGCCCTTGGAGGCCAGGTCAAGTGCCTCCTGTACAATACGCTCTGACTCAGTGTCCAATGCGCTGGTGGCTTCATCAAGGAGGAGGATCTTGGGTGACTTCAAGATTGCTCTGGCAATAGCAATCCTCTGCTTCTGCCCTCCAGACATTTGGACACCTTGCTCACCCACCTGTTTTTATGTCAGATATGGTTAATATGGTAATACCATTCTATCAGAGTATGAACCACAACTTTGTTCACATAAAGGAAGATCGGAAAAGATCAACAGCTTAAGATGAACTAGTTTTGATGAGCTAACAGTTGTAATCCTCTGTAGTTTCTTGTGACGAATACATCAAATCCAAATTTGCATTGCGAAGAAGACAGATAGCTGAGCCTAAGATTTTTTTGAACTTCTGTATCTACAACTATCCTCCCCCTTTCAAAACTGCATTTTCTCAATCAAAGACTATTCAGAAATGGCTGCGTGATAGTTATGCAAAACTTATATGTATGTTGCAGTCTGTTAGGTGAGATACTGCTAGGCCAGTGCTCTCCATTGATTATAGACACCTAGTGTTGCCACTTCGAAGTTGAACCTAGCTTATCTTAAACATCTAGGTCGGCATTGTAATATGGGTTATGAAATTCATCCATGCATGTAAATTAACGCTTCCTACATACTTGCCTAGAAAACTGAACAAAGGAGTCAAGTGGGAGGTCTAGGTTTAGCTCAGAGCAAAGGAGTGAAAGGCGCTGTTCCGAGGGGACAAGAGAAGTAAAAAAACTCGAATAAAAAATCAAAAGTAAAGAATAGAAAGAACTGGGAGTTGGCGCCTACATAACGCGTAGCTTGCTCTCATAGCCATGAAAGTAGTCATTTTGCATTCTTCATCTGAGGAAAGAAGAGGGCCTTGATTTTACTCGGATCGATTTCTATTCCCCGATGTCGAATGACAAACCCTAGGAATTTTCCTGACGGGACCATGAAAGACTGTTGGCAGCAGGTGTAGACATTTCTTTGGAAGGGGAACTACCCGATCCGCTGAAATACGATACGAAGGAAGAAAGCTTGATGCATGGCCAAAAGTTTTGTCTTGCAGGGAGGAAAACAACAATATTAGTTGATAAATAAAGTATTGAGGAACTCTATTTACATATGTTATGTGTGCATTAGTTTAGTTACACGTACTCTGGCAGGCATGTGGCGTTCTTAAATGCACATTGCTATAAGTGTGGTTTGTAGGTAGAGTGGCAAAATTAAGCACTCTATTATTTTCATTGAGCACTTCACTGTGATCTTTTTGTAGTACTTGAACCATGGGAATGGAAGTTAAGTTACATGGATATGAACTGGCAGATACTCAACAGGGAGGGTATTCTCAGTGCGTATCAGGCCATTGCGTTAGCAGGTTTTCCCACATCGAAATCTATCTGTCCTAATTTTATGTGCCCCATGGCAGGTTTGCACACAGTAGAAATTATACTGGCGGGGTTCTGGCCATGAATGAACATTTCAGGTTTAGATGTATGCTACTTAGAGTTTGAATCATCAGGGGATTTATCATTATTAGCTGGGGGACTGCATCTTGAAGAATTCTTATGTTGGAACAGCATGCAGCCAGAAAAAGGCGCGTCCTTCCCTTTGAACGATAAATGACTTTGGCATGCAACAGCTTGCAGTGGCTGGCGGCAGCAGACCAGGTTAAAGATGCTTTGCTGAATTGTTTTGAGTTTTTTTCTGATTAAAGTTACCTGTTGGAAGCAGTCATGCCAAAACACATACGCACACACACGGGCACTTTCTTCTGTCAGATCTCTGCCTAACATATTGCTGTCAAAAAATAAATAGTGCATAGCAGGGCCTGGGTGAAATCCTGTTTTCTTGGGAAGTTAGAAAACCATAGCTGTAGGATGGCAAGCCTTTTCTGCTGTGAAGGACTAAATGGAGAACTATAGGCTGAGCTGGAGCAATGTGACGCAATGTCAGGTGTTTTAATCACGGTAAACCATCGCCTAGAGTTTTTCCCTTTTGTTAGGTTTTGTTAGGCCATGTACAATGCAAGGTGCTAAGCGTGGTGCTTACATAAATAAACCAAACATTTTTATAAGCACCAATGCTTATTTTGTATAGGAGAGGTGCCTAGTTAGGCACATGTCTAGTATAATTAAGAACTAGTGCTGAAACAAAAATCGGTTTATTTTTCTAGGCTCCTTCATAGCACCTTACATTGTATATGCCCTTATGGTTAGCCATCCAATGTTTGATCTGATATAAGTTTGGGTGATTTCTTGTTGTCACTTGTTAGGCTCTTCGGAGCTTCAAGTGCCTGATTGGGTGGTATTTGTACTCAGTTGTTGATACGTTCATTAGCTTTTCTTTTACCTCCTGTAACGATCTCTTCTGTTTTAGGACGGCGTGGTAGTTTCCAGTGCCTGATTGTGTTTTAAATTTTTTATATAAGCATCTCCAGTATTGAGATCCTTAAGGGTGCTCCTAGGATATATCGCTTCCATTCTATTGAATTTTTTCAACCTAGTCACCATTGGGAACCTGGTGCAGGAACAGCAACATTCAATGAGACCCGCTGGCTGGTTTTGCTTCGAAATTCCTGTAGGAATACTTTAATTGTGATTTTGACACGATTCATGGTAAATATATGCGTAGTGTGGTATATATTTTTATCAGCAGGGTTAACACAATTGAGACGTGGCATTTCATGGGATTGGGAACACAAGGCATAATGGGATTATTTTGAGAGGCTAGAACCCATGTTCTCTGCCTGTGAGTACGCGACGCTTGATGGAGTATTATATGATCAATCTGGCCTTTATATGAGACTTCAACCACATATGGCCCCTGTTCGGAACTATTTGGAATTTGGGCCCAGGGTCAGCTTCAGATAGCCTGGAGCCGAACTTGGGAACAAGTTGGCGTGCTACCCCCGGACGAGACGACATGGTATCCAACGTGTCTCCGATGGCCACGGCCGTCTACACACGCTCCCGCTGTTTACTCAGGTGTCCTAATCATGAGATTAAGTTATGTATTATGTTAATCCTAAAGAATAATTCCTAACAATGATTTCAGAGCGGTCCAATCTCAGTTGGAACAAATTTGCTGGCAGAAACATACATGATAACTTCATAACGGTGCAGCAATCTGTGCGCGCTTTGCATTGCCGTAGTGTGCCACATTAATGATCAAATTGTACATTGCTAGAGCTTTCGATACAGTAAGCTGGCCCTTCTTCCTAGCTGTCCTGCAGTGGCTTGGGTTCAGTCAAACCTAGATCAGATGGATTTATCTCATGATGCACACTTCAAGTACACACATACTCATCAATGGAAGCTAAGGACCGCTGATGTGGCATGCTAGAGGACTAAGGCAAGCTGATTCGATTTCATCAATGTTCTTCAATCTTGTCACAAATGTGGTTAGCAAAATCTTTGAGCTAATAGAAAAGAGAGGCATTCTGGAACCATTCTAGCACTTTGGGCTCCGACTCAGGCCACTGACGATGCACTAATCAAGCCGAAAAGTGGCGAAATGTGGGTAGTGAGGAAGCTCTTTGGATTTCTTATCTCATTCTTTTGAGATAAATGATCTAGGAGTAGTTGATGTTATCTTAAACATCAAGATGATGAGAGATGATGGTGGGATAATATTGCTTCAATCCCACTATGTGGAAAATATCTTGAGTCGGGTATATAGAAATCAAGTATTCTCCAACACCTATGATTCTAGTATGTTGCTTAGAAATAATCGAATGAATGTTAGATATCAATTTACATACTCTCAAGTTATTGGCTCGCTCATATATTTAGCTAGATCCATGAGGCCTGACATAGCATTTTCTTTAAGAAAATCCAGTTGATTTGTTTCAAATACGGGATATGGTCATTGGCAAGCTCTTGGGAGAGTTATGCGCTATCAAAAAGGCACTACGAGCTATGGTATTCACTATACCGGGTATCCATGGGTATTAGAAGATTATAGTGATTCAAACTAGATATATGATGTTGATGAGATAAATCCACGAGTGGATGTGTATTTTCACTTGGTGGTGGCATTGTTTCGTGAAAGTCTTGCAAGTAGACCATCTTAACGAGGTTAACTATGAAAGCGTAGCTCACAACATTAGACACAACAACTATTAAAGTAGAGTGGCTTCATCAACTCTTTATGAAGACTGTGATAAAAAATCGTGAATTATTAAGGTGAACAGTAAAATATGATGGCATCAAGGCACGTGAAGAGAAGACTGCAATGTTCGGAAAATGCGAGACTCCAAAGTTATTGCCTTGGATTATATCCATACTTCTAAAATCCTGTCAGACCCTTCACTAAGAGTCTATCACATAATGGGGTAGAAAATGCGTTGAAAGAGATGGATACGAGACCCGCAATATGAATTGTCCATAGTGGTAAATCACTCTTTGCGATCGGAGATCCTATGAACTAGAAGTGGGAGACAAGTTGTTCGTCAACTAAGAGGAGAGTATTCTTAATTTAGTAATACCATAGTGTGAAGATGCAATATTCTCCTATTCTGCAGGCCATATTGAATTTTATCTTATTGTGTTCTAAGCGGCTTATTTTAACTAGAGATGTTGTCCTGCAGAACATCTTTTGAAGAACACATATATGAGTCTGACTGCCTAAAGTTGCAATATGTAAGAGTTGGGTGCTCTCTAATAATCTCACGGAAGGCCATAGAGTATGACACATTAAGCTCCACATGTGGGGATGTCCTGCGATAGTCTAGTATCGGTCAAGGCTTTGTGTGAAACTAGGTTCGCAGTAAACTTCCACTTCAAAGCACAATCCATTGTTCAAGTTTCTTACTAGTGTTACATAAAATTCTAGGTGGAAGTTTAACTTAGTAGTCTCCACTATAGTCCCGATGTATAAAACAACGCTTTGGAATCATAGGAAAATTTTGTGTGTTTCTAGTATTTGGTCGGAGATTGTTGGAATTATTTCTAAAAATGGTCAAAGCCATTTATCCTATGCCAACAACTCCTGAAATCCTAGAGGCTCACTTAGCCTGTTAATATATGACAAGAGGTGGGACTAAAGTATAGTCCCACTTTGATAGTTGAGTGAGAGTTAAATCGACTCATAGAGAAACCTCACTACCAGTTGTACAAGAATGGGAAGAGACATATATACGTGCTCCTCCTCCCGCGCTGCCAGTCTGGTAGAACTCAACTCACCTTGTCATGTGACCCACACACGGTGGGCTGCGGGAACGAGTCGAGCATTGAGCCAAGGACCAACCTATGCCACATGTATGGGTTATCTTGTTTTTGACATGCATGACTAGAATATGACTAATTGCACGAAATTGAAACGTTTTGAAATGATGGACATTTAATATGAACTAACCTATTCTGTCCATGCCTATTCGGTTTACCTCCTAGCTCATCATTTTCTCTCCCGCGCTACATGTTCGCCTCTCCCTTCCATGACTATAAAAGAGAGGACACTCGTCTCCAGAGAACCCACAACAAAGCACCTAGTCATAAGGTTTTCCTCATCCCGGCTTATGGCGTGCACCACATATCCAGACAATAGGCCTCCAGAATCCCTTCTCTTCGGATCCTGTACGATAAAAGGGCGATATGGTTTTGGGGGAGAGCTCTCGCGCGACTACTTCCATCATCACGGAAGCCTTCACAGACGCTGATGAATTCTTCCTGGACGACGACTACTTTCCAGATGTCAGGGGAACTCTTTGACAACATGGCTGACGATAACACCAACGCCAACGTCAATGCGAGATGTTCCTCTTCTGCACATTATGCGATCTTTCTTCATCTTGTTCAGATGTCGTACTCCCCTCTGAATCCCAGGTCCACCGTTTCCTCGGGCTCGACTTCCTTAGTCACCGTTGTGTTACTCTAAGATGTAATCTTGGTTAGCTGTACGAGTAATAAGGTCATCCCTGCTCGGGTCTATTTTCACCGTTGGATCTAGGCCAGAAGCAATCTTCACCATTCACCACCCTAAAGGCCCAAACCTGTCACCGGATCCAGCCATCCACACTATCATGTCTCCCTCTTCTATCTTCGTCCATGCGTGCTAGAGTTCCCGGTTGCCGCCACTCGTAGCTTATATGCTCATGTAGCAAAGTTCCCTCCACAAAGCCTCGCCTCAGGTATCTCTAGACCTATCGTTTCGCCTTGTTGCTCGCCTCCCCGAGTTGGTCAGCTGTCCTACCGTCCGCCATTGACTCCTCTTCTCCTACTCCAATCGGCACATTTTCTATTCTGTACACCGTTGTGACATCCCATCCTCCACCCCTCGTGCTATACAGTGCCCCTCCTCGGTGCCATGCTTCTATGTCTCGTGGAAGTTCTACTACATTGAGTCCTAGTGCGATGCTGGACTCCCTCTGAAGCCCATGTCACCATTTTCTCAGAGCTATACTTAGTCACCGCCGCATTACTCTAACATATAATCTTGGTCAGTTATACAAGCAATGAGGCCATCCCCGCTCGGGTCTATTTTCACCGTTGGATATAGGATAGAAGCAATCTACACCATTCACCACCCCAAAGTACCAAACCTGTCACAGGATCCCGCTGCCCACACTATCCCGTGTCTCCTCTTCTCTCTTCATCCCTGTACGCTACGGTTCCTAGCCACCGTCGCTCGCAACTCATTTTCTCATGTCACAGAGTCTCCTCCATGAATACTCCCTTGTGCATCTAAAGCCCCATCATTCTGCCTTGCTACTCGACTTCCTCAGTTGATGAGTTGTCCTGCCATCCTCCTTTGGCTCTGGTTCTCCGACTCCTGCCCCATTCTCTATTCTTGCGCCGCTATGATGCCTCATCCTCCACCGCCCGCTCTGTCTAGTGACCCTGCCTGACACCATGTTGCTACATCCCGCGGAAGTTTTGCCACCCGGTGTCCCAGTGCGGTACTAGACTCCCCTCTAAAGCCCAGGTCCACATGTTCTCTTGGAGGTCGGAGATCGTTACTATTTCCGTTGGCGGATCACCGCTAGCTTCATATCAAGCCCGTGCTACTGAACCTAGACACGACACCAAGGCTTGGTCGGTGCTGCTCTACATTTGATGATTTCGTGCTGATCTTCCCCAATTGTTCTTTCTACTGCTTCTGATGTGTATGGCTGACAGCCTACATGGTAGCACCCAAACAACTTGGTCGTTCCTTGCTTTCGCAAGGCCTTGTGTGTGTATTGTTTCATGGTTTTTGGGTTCGCTTTGTGCTCCTAATTTTTTGTCTTAATAGCCGGTGGTGGCTGTTGGCTTGGTCTCTGCGGCGCCGGTGGCTATTAAGGCTACCTAGGGAGTTGGTGCTTGCTTGCGTCGTTGGTTTTTGTCAGCTTGATAGCTGATGTTGGTTTTCAGTGTGCAACGATACATGGGAGGTGTCCGACAATACAGACAAAAGTCTTTCACATCTCCAGTTGGCACCGGCAACACCGACACCCGTGGGTGTCATTCACCTCCTTGGACATGTCGCTAAGGTGTGTAGGCACTTCACTTGCTCTCATTTCGGTGTAGATATCTCTGGGAGAAAGCCTAGGTCCAGGGTTGGATCGACGCGATGGTGGCACCCTCAATGTCGTCCCTCTGTTGGGAGCACCGTGTTTGGAGACATGACTTGCATGTCCTATGTTGCGCTCCTTCGTCCAAGGTTGATCTTCAGGGGCGCTACACATGCCATGACTAGCGAGTCCAAGACGATGCCTTCTCGGGACGACCAAGTTCTGCCATCTATCTCCTTTAGATGCTGCATCGACAAGGATAGTCATTTTGGAGTGGTCGTTGGCGTCCAGTGTCGGTCTGGACGTGATTTTTTTGCTTAGCTTAGGATATGATCTTTCATAGTGTTGTTGTTTTGTTGATGGTGTTTGTCTTAAGACTGGCCAGTGTGGAGTTCGTACTATACTCGTTCCTCGCAGCTGAGTGACAGTATTCTTGTACTCAAAATCATGCCTTCTATAAAGATTTGGAGTCAAACTTAACACGTGGTTCCACGTCATCTCGCGTGGAAGCTGGTTCAGGAGTTGGTCTGCAAGAGAATAGAGAAAAACCGTCCAAGAGTTCTGATTTATAAATTTAGCTCAAGATTATCTAGAGCCGACCTTGGGACCATATTCTAAATTAGTATCAACTTTTAAACATGCGCGGATGTGGCTGAAGTCTTGCAGAAGGTCCTTGTTCGTAGAACAATATCCAATACATAGATAAGTAAACTACTGGTAGTGTTGGCTAAATGCTAAATAAAGATGACAACACTAAAAACAAAAGTCGCCGCTTCCAAAACACCAACTAAAACTGTCCAAGATTCCCGGCCCATAGAAAAAGAACATGCCAGATGTCGTCGGGCTGCATTAGTAATCCGTCAAACAAGGAGACAATAAGAACTTGTTAATTTCCATTTCATTATTACTGCCCTTTTTCATACTACTCCGCATGTTAAGTCATATTAAAGATAATTGCTTCAGTGTTTGACAATAAAATATTCATATGCACAATACTCTCTTTGGTCTAGTTTAATAGATATACATGTAGTTAAAGTTTTTCTTAAACTACGTGTGTTCCTTTTAAACTAAACGGGAGAGAGTACAAGTTTATATAATATGATAGCATATTTTATTATGGTTCTCATAACCCCTTTCAAGCACGACTATTTCGAGCACAACATATATATATATATATATATATATATATATGACATATTCGTACTACACATGGGTGTAGTTATACCCACGTGTGTTTCATGTCATTTAGGCAGTATCTATTATACTGGAGACTATATATGAGTAGTATGAAGTATATATGAATATTTTGGCAGTATATATACCACTTTTTTGTAGTATGTAATTTTTATTCACATACTCCTTTTGTACATACAAATATGACGGTATTTTACATATATAGTGCAAACTATGGGTGTATTTGCAATTTTTTCACCTAACTTGCTTGGAAGTATCTTAGATATAGGATATGAACATACTCAAACAGATAAAGTATTATAAATACGTCCGTAAGGCAGTATATGAGACGTGGGTGTAGTTACACCCGGGAGTAAGAAGTATTTTTCCTATATATATATATATATACATATATGTCCTATATAGGAAAAATACTTCTTACTCGCGGGTGCAAACTATGGGTGTATTTGCAATTTTTTCACCTAACTTGCTTGGAAGTATCTTAGATATAGGATATGAACATACTTAAATAGATAAAGTATTACAAATACTTCCGTAAGGCAGTATATGAAACGTGGGTGTAGTTACACCCGGGAGAAAGAAGTATTTTTCCTATATATATATATATATATATATATATATATATATATATCACGACCACTTCTTTTTTGCGGGAGCACATCTTGAATCAGTTAATTATGTTTTCATTATGGTATTAATAATATTAATTTGATATTGTGCATACTGATGTAATTTTCTGTATAATTGGTCAAACTTAAAAAAGTTTGAATTAGACCAAAGGTAATACGCAGAGTACTCCCTCCATTCCAATGATACACGTTTTTCAAGATTTGTCTTTGACCGAATGATCCATGTATATAAGAAATTTTTGATAGATAATTAACATTAGAAAGTGCTTTTAAATACAAATATAAAAATATCAATTATATATCATCTAATTAAAATATTGTTGCTCAATTCTCTCTATCAAAGTTTTTCTAGAAATGCGTATGTACCTTATTCCTAGGAATATTTGTGAGTAATATGAAACGGAGGGGATCTGGAACTCAACTCTCAAAACCCACTCTTTAAACTTAACTCCTAATAATTTAAGGGCTTTTGGAAGCTTGCACCTAGTTCTTCCCAAGTAAATTTCAACCCCCATAAATCTCTACACATAGTGACAAATGTACCCTACCTATACCTATCAAGCCCAAGCCCACATGTGAGCCATCTCTCTCTCTCTCTCTCTCTCTCTCTCTCTCTCTCTCTCTCTCTCCAGTGACATGCGCAGTGCGAAGTTTACGACGACACGTCGTCGACCCCTTCCCAAGATAGTTTATGGTTGCTATGGTGCACCAGGATCGTAGCGACTATGTTTTGTACAGTAGTTGGAATGAAACTTCCGTCTATAACTCGAGGTTTTATATTGATATCTTCGCCTTTAGAATCTAAGTGGAATGGATCATATTCCACTTACTAGTACTACCTCCGTTTCATAATATAAGCTTTTTTAGAAACCTGTTTTAGCTTGCTAAAAATGTTTATATTATGGAACGGAGGTAGTATAACTGATTATTTCCTGCTTTTGAGTTTTGTGAAAATATGTTCAGAGCAAAGAGATAAGAGTTGCTAATTCTCGTTCAAATTAGAAGTTAAGGCACACCAGACTCTGGAACCGTGAGATTTGCATCATGATTTGTGCAGCATGTGAGTTGCAGCTGATATTTTCTCTACTGCACGTGGGCAATTTTTCAGTTTGTACCATAGCTACAACTACAAGTGATTTTCTTTCAGTCACATTATGATTGCAGTTAGTTTTTTTCGGGTTGCACACCTGTAGCAATTGGATTTCTTATTTTATACTGGAACTTTTTGGTTACAGGGGTTTCAACTGAATATTTTTCGGTCAGAATATGATTACAACTGAATTTTTCTCTTTGTTAGTGGTATCATTTGAGTGAGAATGAAGCTAATTCTCATGTGACACGAAAATAATTTAACTACAAACGTAGTGCAACTAAAAGTATACAGTTGCAACTATGATACAACTCTAACTTAACTATGAAAATATGCATTTGGAAAAATCTCTCACAGACCGCAGGAATTCGAAGCAAATCTGACGATCTTGGAGTGAATAAGCAAATCTAACTCAACAAGAATTGGCAAAACCGTGAAATTAATTTCTAGTACCTGCGTGTCGTACCCCTGGGGAAGCTGCGAGATGAAGTCGTGCGCGTTGGCGGCCTTGGCAGCGGCGGTGACCTCCTCCGGCGTCGCGTCCTCCTTGCCGAACAGTATGTTCTCCATGATCGACGTGGCGAACAGCGCCGGCTCCTGGCTCACGAGCCCCATCTGCGCGCGCAGCCACTTGAGCCGCAGCCGCCGGATGTCCACGCCGTCCACCGTCACCTCCCCAGCGGACGGGTCGTAAAACCTCTCCAGCAGCGCCACCACCGTCGACTTACCGGACCCGCTGCTGCCGACCAGCGCCGCCGTGCGCCCTGCCGGCACGCGCAGGCTGAAGCTGGTGAATATGGGGCTCTCCGGCCGCGACGGGTAGCAGAACTCCACGTTCTTGAACTCCACCTCCCCTGCCACGTTGGCTAGTTCATCGCCCGTATCGCTACCCGAGTCGATTTTGGGCACTCGCCGGATCACCTCCAGCACCCTCTCCGCCGCTACGCTCGCCTCCGAGAAGTACTTGAGGTTCGACAGCCCAGACCCCAGGGCCCTACACGAGTGGATGGCAATTAACAATACAACACGACGATCAATCATGCATGCTGGTTCAATGTACTAACGATGAGTACATGTTACTACGTACAGGCCGCCGATGACGATGGCGGTGGCGACGTTGTAGACGGTGCCACCCTGACCCTGGTAGCCGTGGTACATGACCAGGCGGCTGCCGTACCAGAAGACGAAGGCATAGATGGCGAAGGTGATGCTGTTGCTGCCGATGGCAACGCCCTTGGCTAACCCCTGCTTCATCCCCAGCCTCGCTGACTCTTCCAGCGCAGCCGAGAACCGCGCCATGGTGTGACGCTCCATGGCGAACGAGTAGACGGTGCGCACGGAGGACACGGCCTGCTCGGCGATGGCGCCCGGTCGCGCGTACTGCTCACTGATCCGGCGCGCGAGGCCCATGAGGATGCGGGCGTACATGAAGCCGGGGATGATGAGGAGCAGGATGGAGGGGAGAGCCACCAGGGTGAGGCGCCAGAGGAGGGCGAACCCGACGGCGTAGCTGCCCAGGAACGTGGCGGAGTTCATCACGAAGTTGGGGACTTTCTCGCTGAGGACGTCCAGGATGACCAGGCTGTCGATGGAGACGCTGGCAATCACCTCGGCCGTGGAACCTACCTTGAGGTCGAAGTACTCAACGTCCTGCCGGAGCACCGCCGCCAGGTACCGCGCACGCATCCGCGACGCCTGCCGCTCCGCCGTCCGTGACCAGCAGTACCCCTCTATAGATCGGACGACGTAGCTAGTGTCAGGTCGGCACATCACATACATGCTCGTAATAAGCTGCGACGACATTGAACGTATATATGCCATTGTTGTTGTTGTTGGCATTCATATATATAGTATGTTCTTGCTCACCTAGGAATGCCATGACCCAGCGACCCAGCGACAAGAAGGCGAGGTTCACCGCGTTCTGATGGAGTGTAACATTCAACGAACACGAGAATGACAAGTCAGTCGCGAGCTAAATGCTACGGATGAGGAATTTTGTGGATGCCCGTACTAGCTAGCGTACCTCGTTGATCTTGGAGCTGAACTCCTGGAGTAGATCGGGGCCGCTGCCGAGGTCGTTGAAGATGCGGCTGCTGAGTAACAGCACCACCGGCATCGACAGGCCGTCGCCGATGGCGCCCACGAGGCCAAGCACCATCAACGCCACGTCCGCCGCGTCCGCGTGCATGAACAGCGGCATGAACGACCACCTGGACGGCGGCGCGGAATCCTTCGCCGGCCCATCCTTCTTGGCGTCACTTCTGAGTTCTGACATTCTGAGGCTCTGAGTCTGAGATGTGTGACGACGGGCAGTTGTAGTTTGGCATGCCGTTAGCGTTAGGTGGTACTGATCATTCTCTTGTAGTCTAGGCGAAAAGTGGTTTTGGTTATGGAAAGGATTCGTTCCACCCGGCTGATCCTAGTGCGGCCGTTCGTTCGCTGGTAACCTACGTCCGTACCGCTTTCGTCTGTCTTTTCATGTATCTTACTCGTTAGAAATTTGGCACCTCTTTTGTACGCTAGCTAGCAGCTACGTAGTGTCTCCTAACCAAAAAGACAAAAATCGCCTAATCTCGCAAATTAAACCATAAATAATTCCGTCATAAAATTAATTTGCAAAATAACTTTTTTGCATATAGCGCCGCACCATGCTTTGGGTGCGAATTAAAAATAGTAATCCATCCGTCCTAAAATAACTTCATTTTATCTATAATTATTTTGTGACTAGATGCGTACAGATCTAAACAAAGTGAAGCTAGAGGTAGCGTATGCTCTATAGCATTAGGCATGCTCTATAGTATGGCATGGCAGGCCAAAGTTTGACGCCCTACAGCATGGCGCCAAGGGAGAAGGAGTCATGATGCATGCCACGGTCCGTGACCGACAATACCCCTCTACAATACTTAGTTGCGGCATTGAACATACACCATTCTTGGCATACATATAAGTCTTCCTCGTCCAAGAACGCCATGAACCAGCGGCCTAGCGACAAGAACGATGTTAGAGATGTATACCTCTTCCTTGTACATGTATATTGTCCTTTGGCCCCAATATCAATCTAAGTAGCTCATCCAACATGGTATCAGAGGCCAGCTAGGGTTTCTGTGCACGCGCAACTCGGGCTCCCGCTCCGCGGTACTTCGGCCGCCGCTGCTCCAGCCATCTCTCTTCGGCAGCCCGTCCAGCTGCTGCTGGCCTGCATCTTCCTCCCCACCCGCAATGTTCCTAGGTCCAAAAGCCTCCACCGTCTAATCATGCTTGAAATCGAGCTCGTATGTTCTTCCCCTTCAACTATTGCTCCTCCTCCTCTACAGCTCCTGCTCCACAACCGGTTGTTGGTTGCCTCTTAATCCAGCCGTCCCCGCTCTGAATCCACCCACAGTCATTCATGGGCTGATCTGACTGCTACTCGTGGGGAGGGGATATAGTTGCTTCCTCCTTGGTGGTTGGCCTCTGCCTTGCTAATGGATATGGCCATCATCGACATTCCATATGGGTGCCACAACCCGGTCCGCTCCTCTGCTGCTCCACAGGTTTGCTCGGGCCGATTGAGGTTGCCTTCTTTCCTTTATTTGATCTGATCCGAGCGTTCACCAAAAACAAGTGGTGCCACATTGTCATATTCATCGGGATATGTTGTTGTTCCTTGCTTCTTGATGACTGTTGATGGTACCATATATGTTGAGTCTGTTGCCTTCATACATATTCACACGCACGACATTTGACTGGGGTGTTCTCTTGCGCGAGGTCCCTAGTCCGCGTGTCCTGTTGCTCCTATGGCTCCTACCCCAACAACACTAACAGTTCTTGCCAATGATGCTTTTGAGGTTGATAAGGCTATAGTCAACATTGCTGATGATTTTGCAATCGATGCTTATTAC
Source organism: Avena eriantha (assembly GCA_910589775.1). Classification (NCBI taxonomy): domain Eukaryota; kingdom Viridiplantae; phylum Streptophyta; class Magnoliopsida; order Poales; family Poaceae; genus Avena; species Avena eriantha. Next base: position 51,252,893 of record OU342745.1, read on the forward strand.
TAGCAGGTGGACTACATACCATGATGATATGGGTGGTTAAGGTGTAATAAGGATGCTTGTGATGTGGTTATTGTAACTTCCAGTATTCTCCCTCATTTTTCCTTTGAGTTTATGGGTCTCGGTTATGTTGATATGGACTCACCTTTGCTAGTGCTATCAGCCCTCTGGTGATTTTCTCTATTTATCTATGGTCAGTCAGGAGCATGCTCTTCAGCAGGGTGATTGGGTACACATTGAGTTCTGTTATCTAGTGCCCACTCAACTCTCTCCATATAGTTGGTTATGGTACTTTCTTGTGTTGTCAGATTATAAGGTCATACTTGGATTTTGAGCGTATCCATGAGTTCTTGTGTCGGCTTTGTGTAGAATTTGAGGCCTGGCATGTTGAATTGTTTGCTTGAGGCCATGTTCCTCTCTCGTAGGTGCTTTCTGAGATCCGTGCTTAGAATACCCGCCTCCGTGGTGCTGATGCATGTAAAATACATACATGAACTTTGTAGTTTATTAACACATATTCCCATGTATTTGCATCTTATAGAATCGCTTATCAATGTTTTACATTGATTTATGGGGATTACCAATGATCCGCTTTATTTGGGTTATAATTTATCAGGATAGGAAAACTCTGTTTTGTGTATTATTATCTTTCAGGGATCTAAATGAAGTCAAGTGGACCTGTGATTTTTTGAGGATTTTTCAGGGACCTAAACAAAGTCCATGATGTGCATCCAAATACTCCTTCACCACAGGTTTTTGTTTATACGACACTTCCAAATGATACAGGTGCTTTCTCAAACTGCATGTGTATGAAGCTAGCCTTAGGTTGTGAGTATAAACTTTACCTTTGAATTTCTTTGTAAAATTATGCACTAAGTGTCGCATACATTCCCTATGCTCCACTCTGGGGAATACTGCTTCTACAGCTTTCTCCAAACCTTTGCAAGCGTCCATGTGGACGGTAAGTCTTGGTGGATGACCTATAAGGTTACGCGAATTCTCCAGAAACCAAGTCCAACTTTCCTCTGACTCAATCTGCAAAATTCCAAAAGCAATAGGGAACATCCAATTGTGGCCATCAACTACAACCAAGGCCATGAAAAGCAAAAGCAACTTTTCTCTGACTCAATCTTCCATGAAGAGTTGTTGCATCCATGGCCAAATAAGGCCTACAACTATCCAGAAACCCTTGCCAGCCGATGACCCACAAGTATAGGGGGTGTATCGCAGTATTTTTGATAAGTAAGAGTGTCGAACCCAACGAGGAGCAGAAGGTGCTAGCTAGTGGTATGGATCAGGAATTCTCTGCAAATACTTAGCAAACGGATTTTTAGGGGTTTTTGATATAGCAGGTAAACAAAGTACGAGTAAATAAAAGACAGTAGGAATAAATGCAGCAAGTGGCCCAATCCTTTATGCAGCTAAGGACAAGCCGGTTGTATTACTTAAGATGACCAAACGTTCTCGAGGACACATGGGAAGACTGTCAAGTGCTTTCGCTTCATATAGTTGATTAATCTTCTTTAGCTTGCTAAGTGTTGTGTGGGTGAACCTGTGCTAATGTACCGCCCCATCCAAGACTAGTACATACTTGTGATTATACCCCTTGCAAACATCCGTAAGTACAAGAAAGTAATTAAGGTAGAAACCTAACCACAACTTTAAACTCTAAAACCCTTACGTCCCTTGTGCAATGGTTTACTAACGGGGGTTCAGGTTTCTGTCACTCCGGCAACCCCTACGATTAGTAGCCAAATACACAATGCATTTCCCTAGGCCCATATAGGTGAAATGTCATGCAGTGATGTTCACATGACACCACTAGAAGAAGTACACCACAACTTAAATAACAATCTGCTGAATCTTTCTCAACACAACTCCACTACTAACAACAAGACTTCTCCCATGTCCTCAAGAACAAAACGAACTACTCACAAGACATCATATGGATCATGATCAGAGATGGAATAATGATGTATAACAATCTGAACATAAACAATAATTCAATGGTTCACTCAATAGCATCAAATACAAAGAGTAATCAACACCGGGAAAGTTTCCCCTATGAACTATGGAAGATTCAACGCAATTGTTACATCAATATGGAGATGGTGATGAGGGTGCTGATGGTGATGATGGTGGTGGTGATGATGATGATGATCCCGATGAAGTCCAGCTTGATGGTGGTGTTGATGGCGACAATCTCTCCTCCCCGGGAAGGAATTCCCCCAACAGAAATCTGTCTGTCGGAGAGATCTTTCTCTCTCGGTGTTTTCCGCCCCGCAGAGGCGGCGGAATCTTCCTGTGGTCGCTCCCCGAGTCTTAGGGTTTCGGGAGGATGATATAAGCCAGAGGGGAGAGGTTGGAGTGGGCCAGGGTGGCTACACCACCTCCTGGCGCGGCCTAGGGCTACCCGCGCCATGGGGTGGTGTGGGCCCCCTTGGCCCATCTCTACTCCATCTTTTGGCATCCTTAGTCTTCTGGAAAAATAGGATTTTCCGTATATTTTCCCGGATTTTCTGATCTTCGCGAATTTTGCCTCCAAACAGCACATTTTCCATCAGAATCCTGACTGCAGCGGTCCATGCTCCAAAAGTCATCAACCATGCAAAAATAGATGAAATAACATAAGTATCACCTCTCGGTATTAAATATATCAATGAATAATAGTGAATTAAGATATGGAATAGTGATGCAAAATGGACGTATCAACTCCCCCAAGCTTAGACTTCGCTTGTCCCCAAGCGAAACTGAGCTCAATAAACATGGCATCAGGTTTATGGAGTGAAGAGTCGATAAAAGAATACGGACAAGAAGCATCACATTCATCAAATACATAGATCATAATAGAAGACAACTCACTATAATATAACTCAACTTGTAATAAGTAAAGGAAACACAATAAAGATACATAAAGTGAATCATAATTGGTAATGGCAAACTTAGCTCTTGGTCGAAGAATAGTTGATAATTTGTTGGAGTTCACAAATAGCTGGTTTTTCAATGATAGCTTTCAAAGTATTAAACATCAATATAAGAGCAATGTGCAAAACAAGGAACATAAAACATGATTGAATAAATCAACATTTGAATGAATGAAACACAACAACTCAAAATACTTGTTGTGATAGAAGGGAGTAGGTTTACTGACTCAACTACAAAGTAAAAGAAAGGCCCTTCAAAGAGGGAAGCAGGGATTGCAAGTCTCATAAAGAGCTCCTAAAAATTATGATACTTACTAGCTTTCAGCTCTCATTGCCCCTATCATAGGCATCTTTAGGTGATTAAGGTTAAAGTGACACAACTAAGAGGATATGCTTGACAAGTTATAAGTTGAAATCTCATGCCGCTTACTTATGAGTACCGATCCTCATGCTACTCAACTTCAGTCACGAGCAAGCTCTTGTCATTGTAAATACATGCGTATCATTGAGAACCGCCAACGGGGTACCCCTTGCACATGACACAAGAGCTATCCCATAATCAAAATGAGAAGGCAAGCAGACAATGAGCATCTGAGCGATCTTTTTATTTGCTATTTGCATAGGTTTTTATTGAGGATGCTTCATAGAATGCTCACTATAGTTATGCTACAAGTTTCCACCATGATTAGGCACGGCTTAGGCTTGCGGCCCAGGCGTTTCTCTAACACACATATAAACTCCATGATCTTACAAGTTCCACTTTTATTTCACACCGCCGGGATCCATAAGCAAAAGAACATGATATCAACTAGGTACAAAGTACCAAATGAAGTGTTGAAAGCGGTCCCCATGATACATGGTTCAGCTAACTTCAACTAATAAACCGCAAGCATATACGCAACAAAGAAGGACCCAATGGTTCAAGTTTATTAAATGCAAGAAAGTAAAGTGTGCCATCAAGTTCGTGAGAGATTTAATCACTAATTTTCACATAACAAGTTTAATTTGGGAGGTAGATAAAACAAGAATTTACTTGGAATAGCAATAATGCTACTAGGTAGGTATGGTGGACACAAATGGCAAAGGTTTTGGTTTAAAGGAGGTGGATGCACAAGAAGAATACCCTCTCAGTACAGGTTTTTGGCTAGCAAGGCTGGGTAGCAAGTATAAGAGTTGAAGGAAACAAACAAACATACAAGTGATAAAGACAAACATGCAATCTTCCTTGGAAGCACAAAAGATCTTAACTAGAGAATACTAAACTTATTAGCAAATCAAGAAAGAAAGATGATGAAATTATTTTTCTTTAAAGGTACTTTTATCTTTTCTTTCAACTCTCAAAAATAGTGTTGCTACTGACCGAGCCAGGTTTGCCAAAACCAACTAAATTAACTCAATGATCCCAAAGTGATACCAATACTAACAACAAGATCAATCATATAACCATGAATTGAAAACTAATATAAGCTATGCAAAAGAGTGAATGATAGAACTTCTCATTAATATTCCAGAACGGAAACTCACACCAAGGGATACATATCTAACGAGAGAGGGGACACTTCCATAATGCAAACCATACTACATAATAACTCCTCTATTCATGATATGACTCTACTAATAAGGTAAAAAGATAGAAGATGGTGATATGATACCGCGGCACTCCCCCAAGCTTGGAACAAACCAAGGGGATGCCAAACCAGATGACGAATTACTCCTTTGGTGATGGTGGTATCCTCTCATCTTCGCCCGTCTTCCAAGGTAAAGGCTTCCCATCAACAAAGGACATCGTGGTTTCCAACATCCCGAAACTTGCAGCAACACTTATGAGTTTAAATCTAGCCTCATACTCACAGTTTTGATTTTGAACGTCATAGAACTGTGCTTGTAGTTCGTTGGTTGTTTAGCGGAGTGAGAGGACTTCTTCTTTGAGTTCAACAGTTTCCTTTTGGTGCTCGGTGATGAGTTCGGAACAAATCTTATGGAGGATATCCACTTCGCGCTCCGCCATCTTCTTGTACCTAAAGACTTCTTGTTCCAATGCTTCCATCCTGTCCTCTAGACTTCCTTAACCTTTAGGGCCTTGAACCTCTTTAATCCAAACCTCCCCACCTTCGAGCAATAACTCCTTGGGATGAATCTTCAATTCTCTCATGTATGGGTTGATGATATCTTCCAAGGAATCTCCCTTAACTGATCCAGTGGAAGACATTGAGGCTACAAATCTGAGATTTTTTACCTGGCAGAAACAGATCGAAACAAAAACACGATGAAAATACGATATACGAACCTCGGGGGATCCGGGGGGTTATATATTATGAAGTTTCATATCAAAAGGAAGGTACTGGGAGAAAACGAGTCGGAGGCGGAGTCCGGGGCGGACTCACCACCTGGTGGCGCGGCCAGGGGTGGGCCCGCGCCACAGGGTGGTGTGAGCCACCCTGGCTCCGTTTTTGTCCCTTTTTCGCTTCGTAGTTTTCCTTATCGACTGAAAACTGCAAAAATATTGTTGGATTGTATCTTCGCGGAACTTTTCTTACTAGAACTGTTACCTGTTTGAAAACAGACTCTACAGGTCTCTGAATTTGGTATTTAGTAGATTCTTCCGGAGTCATCTCTTGAATATCATCGATATCTTCATCTTCATACACTTATTACTTGAGTTATAAAACCCTTCTCTTCCTTATTACACCATTATCTCCACTACCTGGAAATTTCTTTCACACAAAACTTCACACAGTTCTCATTAGCAACATTAGTATATACAAAGTGATAAAACCTTTTGAGTCCAACTTCAACTGAAAACCATCAAAACAAAAGCTACTGAAGCAACTCCTTCCGAAAACTCAAAAATAATTCAAAAAGGAAATCGAATAAAGAAGCAAATGCAAGATTGGTAAAATCTGTCAAAACAGACCAGCAGGTAAAGATCAATTTTTTAGAAAATCTTCTGTTGCTCAAATAAAAAAGTGCAAAACTAACGAAAGTGAAATAACAACCTGGGTCAGAAGCACAAAAAATTACAGCTCAATTCGACATACATAGATCTCTCACGAATTTTTATGGTGAAGCACAAAAATCTGTTTCGGGACAACAACTTCCCCAAATATTACTTCTCTCTCATTAGAGGTTGATCTTGACACAAAAACCAAACAAAACGGATAAGGAGCGGTTATTACCGAAGTAATAACTTCCAAGACTCAAAGAAACAAAAACAAACTAAAAGCAAAAACAAATTGGGTTGTCTCCCATAAAGCTCTTTATTTATAGCCATTAAGATGGGCATGATAATTTTGAAGAAGCTCTCATAGGGACATGGATTGAAGTGAAAGAGAGCATTAAGAAGCAAAAACACACACACATTTAAGTCTAACCCACTTCCTATGCAGGGGATTTTGTAAACAAACAAGTTGTTGAAACCAGAGGCTTCTTGCATAAGAAGGCAAAACAAGTGCAACATAAAAACTTTCAGCATAAAACGAGGAAACTTGATATTATTGAGATACATAAGAACACTTTTCCCTCTCTCATAGTAGCTTTCAGCATCATGCATAAACTTAACAATATAGCTATCACAAGGACCATCATAGCAATGATCACTTATTCTAACAGAAAACACGGGAATACTAGCTCTCATAACACTACTTTGTGAAACAATATTAGAGGTATCCTTACAAAGGATAGGGTGTCCCTCTTTTTCATATTTAGTAACAAAGTCTTTCACATTTGCTATTATAGGTTCATTAACCATTTGTTTATCAGGTTCTACAGCTTTATTCGTACTTTCATTAACCATACTAGCTATCATAGAATGTTCCTTCATCTTAACTGGGAAAGGAATTTTTTCAATATAAGGTTTAGGTAAAACATGATTAGCAGTATAAATTTTAGTATTTCTTGCAGGAACACTCTTAGCAACATCTTTATAAGGTTCATGATACTTATTCCACTTCTTTTTAGGCACTTCAATGTAGGAAGCAAAAGCCTTAAAATAAGAAGCAATAGCTTGAGAGTCTAGACCATAAGGATTTCTAATATTTTGAAAGTCATCAGTTCCCATAAAAGATTCAATGCATTCATAATCATAATTTATACCTGACTTTCTACCTTTGTCATTCTACCAAGCTTCAACATTGTCTTAAATACGGTCTAGAAGGTCCCATTTAGCTTCTTCTTCCATGCGAGTGAATGATCCAGCACAAGAAGCATCCAATAAATGTTTATCATGTAGAGGGAGCCTTGCATAAAAGTTATTGATAATAATATTGTTGGGGAGCTCATGAATGGGACATTTGAGCATTAGTAACTTCAATCTCCCCCAAGCTTGAGCTGTACTCTCTCCATCAAGAGGCCAAAAGTTGTATATTTGATTCCTATCTTTATGAATCTCACTAGGGGGATAAAACTTTGAATAAAAGAGAGGCACTATTTCCTCCCATTCCAGAGCTTGACCATTCTTTAGTAGCTTATACCATTCCTCAGCTCTTCCTTTCAGTGATAATGAAAATAACTTCTTCTTAACTTGATCTGTAGTAATACCTGCACACCTGAACAACCCGCATAATTCGTGTATAAAGAGTAAATGACCACCGGGATGGACGGTTCCATCCCCAACATAGTAGTTATCCATAACACGATCAATAATTCTAGTAGGTATTTTGAAAACATCATTCTCAGCAGGTGGTGGCTTATCTACTACCTTAGCAGTGGTAGTAGCATTACCAAATAAGAAACTCAGCGCATTACAAAAATAAAGCAACTAGCAGAAGTAAATAATACTCACAGTAGAAGTTTCCTTTACTAGTTGCACCCTCCAATAGCGCTTCACTCCCCGGCAACGGCGCCAGAAAATAGTCTTGATGACCCACAAGTATAGGGGTGTATCGCAGTATTTTCGATAAGTAAGAGTGTCGAACCCAACGGGGAGCAGAAGGTGCTAGCTAGTGGTATGGATCAGGAATTCTCTACAAATACTTAGCAAACATATTTTTAGGGGTTTTTGATATAGCAGATAAACAAAGTACGAGTAAATAAAAGACAGTAGGAATAGATGCAGCAAGTGGCCCAATCCTTTATGCAGCAAAGGACAAGCCGGTTGTATTACTTAAGATGACCAAACGTTCTCGAGGACACATGGGAAGACTGTCAAGTGCTTTCGCTTCATATAGTTGATTAATCTTCTTTCGCTTGCTAAGTGTTGTGTGGGTGAACCTGTGCTAATGTAACACCCCATCCAAGACTAGTACATACTTGTGATTATACCCCTTGCAAAGATCCGTAAGTATAACAAAGTAATTAAGGTAGAAACCTAACCACAGCTTTAAACTCTAAGACCCTTATGTCCCTTGTGCAATGGTTTCCTAACGGGGGTTCAGGTTTCTGTCACTCCGGCAACCCCTACGATTAGTAGCCAAATACACAATGCATTCCCCTAGGCCCATATAGGTGAAATGTCATGTAGTCGACGTTCACATGACACCACTAGAAGAAGTACACCACAACTTAAATAACAATCTACTGAATCTTTCTCAACACAACTCCACTACTAACAACAAGACTTCTCCCATGTCCTCAAGAACAAAACGAACTACTCACAAGACATCATATGGATCATGATCAGAGATGGAATAATGATGTATAATAATCTGAACATAAACAATAATTCAATGGTTCACTCAATAGCATCAACTACAAAGAGTAATCAACACCGGGAAAGTTTCCCCTATGAACTATGGAAGATTCAACGCAATTGTTACATCATTATGGAGATGGTGATGAGGGTGCTGATGGTGATGATGGTGGTGGTGATGATGATGATCCCGATGAAGTCCAGCTTGATGGTGGTGTTGATGGTGACGATCTTCCCTCTCCAGGAAGGAATTCCCGTGGCAGAAATCTGTCTGCCGGAGAGATCTTTCTCTCTCGGTGTTTTCCGCCCCGCAGAGGCGGTGGAATCTTTCTGTGCTTGCTCCCCGAGTCTTAGGGTTTCGGGAGGATGATATACGCCAGAGGGGAGTGAAGGAAATATGCCCTGAGAGGCAATAATAAAGTTGTTATTATATATTTCTTGTATATGATAGATGTTTATTTTGCATGCTATAATTGTATTGATAGGAAACATCAATACATGTGTGTTTAATAAACAAAATGGGTTCCTAGTTATGCCTCTCTTATAGACTAGCTTGTTGATTAACAAGATGATCAAAGTTTCCTGATCATGGACATTGGATGTTGTTAATAACAAAGTCACAACATTTGTGAAATGATGTGATGAACATTCATCCGAAGTATAGCATTACGATCAAGTCATTATGTTTATATTGCTATAACATCATACACAGTAGTCTTAGTCCTTAGACCATGAGATCATGTTAATTGCTAACACCGGAAGAGTATCTTGATAACATCAAACGTCACACCGTAACAGGGTGACTATAAAGATGGGTTCAGTACTACGAAGGTGTTATGTTGAGGCTCATGGATAAAGAGTGGAATTTGTCAATCCAGATGACGGATAGATATACTCTGGGCCCTCTCGGTGATATCACATTAAGATAGCTTTCAAGCAAGTGATGTGATCACTAGAATGTTATATCACGAAAACGAGAAAAGAGTGCATGTCGGTAACGAGATCAAACTAGGTATTTGGATACCGATGATCGAATCTCGGACATGTATTATATCATGAGACAAAGGGATTAAATTGCTGACGTTAAAGGTTCTCACGATCACAGAAGTCATCGTTGAATGTGCAGGAGTCAGTATGGATCTCCAGGTCCCGCTTCTGATTATTGATCTGAGAGGAGTCTCAATCATGTCTGCATTATTCGCGAACCATAGGGTGACACACTTAAGGGTTGCCGGACACCATTTAGGAGCACATATGTTCCCGACAAAAGGTTTGCAAAGCGCAGGAAATGTTTCGATAGAAACCGGAATTGTTTCGGGTGAAATTGCAGAAAGTGGTTCTGCATGTAATATTGAAATGTTGCAAGGGGTTTTATGTGAATTTTTGTTAATTAAAAGTAATTAACAAAATTCTGAATAAAATAAATAAAAGAGTTTTATTAAATGAGAGAGCATTAAATTTGGAGAAATTTAATGCATTTAAAGTGGAGACTTTAAAAGGGAATGTGAAGAGGCATTTTAATGTGGAGGGGTTACCACCACATGAATCGGGGAGGTTAGGGGTCACCCCCCATGCGCCGGCCATGGAGAGAGGGGGCACCCGCCTCCTCCTATAAAAGGCCACCCATTCCCTCCTTCATCCTCACACCTCCTCGTGAAGGATCTCTCTCCCCCTCTAGATATTCCCCCATGGTCTCGGATTAGCGAGATACATGTTCCCGGTGGCCTTGCGTCTGGAAGGAGTTGCTGCTTCCGCTGATTCGCTGGAGCGAGGAGGTGGAGGTTGTCCGTGGCTTGAACGTGTGTGCGAGGACAGATGTGCTGTTGATTTGCGGCGCTTGGACTTCCACACGATCTTGAGATCGGCAAGCGTACGACTACATCAACCACGAGTTCCTACTCGTTAACAAAACTCATTGTCTTCGAGGGTAAGTTCTCCATGGATGTATGTCCACCCGTTGCTCTGTATCTAGTAGATAGATCTTGGCGTATTGTTCTCATCGTAGGAAATTTTTTGTTTTCTATGTTGCGGACCCAAAAGTGGTATCAGAGCCTGATCTATGTGTAGGTGCTTTGCACGGGTAGTACACATATGTTTATATGTGGGCGATGATGATCATGTTATTGCATCTTCTATGTACTTTGGATATTGGTGGCATAGTGGGATGAAGCGGCCCGGACCAACCTTACATGTCATCGTACATGAGACCGGTGCCACGACTGACATGCAACTTGTTTTGCATAAGTGGCTGGCGGGTGTCTGTCTCTCCTACTATAGTCAATATCTGATTTACAACGAGTTGCTAATAACTTGATTATCCTCGTTGTGGTTCATGTTCGTAGGTAAGACCGGTTCTATCTCTGAAAGCCCTAAGCCACGTAAAACTTGCAGTTGATAAATTAGAGGCGTCTAGTTTAGATCGTTGCTGGGCTAGTGTATTGATATGGTATTGTTGTAAGTAGATGTATGATAGATACTCTTACAACTCACTTAACGTGTAAGTTCCATAGACCTTGGCCTTACACACAAAGGAATGATAGAGATCATACCACGATGCAAATGATAGAGATCAAATGCATGGACCATATCACCTCACTTCACACATTAGATGTTAGCATCTTATATTGCTAGTTTGGCGCTTTTGGTAGCATTATAAGACGATCCCTCATTTAGATATCAAGATAAAATGTGTTCTTCCTTAAGTATGCACCGTTTTGTGGATCGTGTTTTGAGGCATCACGTGATGATCGGGTGTTCTCGACTCTACGCTTTCATACAACGGGTGTAAGACAGTGTTACACACGCGAATACTAAGGTTCTTACTTGACGAGCCTAGCATGTACAGACATGGCCTCGGAACACGGACCGAAAGGTTAAGCATGAGTCATATAGTTGATATGATGCCTATATAGATACTCGCCTTTGAAGCTACACCGACTCACGTGATGATCGGACTTGGTGTAGTGGATTTGGTTCATGTCATCACCAAAAGGACACGAGGGATGTCGTTTTTGAGTGGGAGTTCATTAGTAATTTGGATTAGTTGAACTCAATCTATCATAAACTTAGTCTAAATATATTTTACAAATTATGTTGTAGATGGCACCACCTGCTTTTAATTTCAATGTGTTTATGGAGAAAGAGAAGCTTGCTGCGAATGGTAGCAACTTCACCAACTGGGCTATGAATTTGAGGATTCTCCTCACTGCTACACAAAAGCAATATGTGCTAGAGGCGCCGCTAGGTCCCCCACCAGCTCCTGATGCCCCTGACGAGGAAAAGAACGTCTATATAACTCGTCAGGAGGACCACAACTTAGTTCATTGCGGCATACTGTATGGGCTAGAACCAGAACTTCGAAAACGTTTCGAAAATGGCAATGCCTTTGATACCATGGGAGAATTGAAAATGATTTTCGATACCCATGCTGTCGTACAGAGTTATAATGCTTCTGAAAAGTTCTTTAGCTGCATGATGGAAGAGAACAGCTCCGTTAGTGAGCATGTACTCAAAATGTCTGGGTATGCCAATAAGCTTGTGTCCTTGGGAATAACGATTCCCATTGACTTAGGCATACATCGTGTTCTCCAATCTCTGCCACCTAGCTACAAGAGCTTCGTGATGAACTATAATATGTAGGGCATGAAGAAGTCTCTTCCCGAGCTTCTGTTAATGCTTAAGACTACAGAAGTGGAGATTAGGAAAGAACATCAAGTGTTGATGATCTATAAGACCACCGGTTTCAAGAAGGACAAGAAAGGCAAGCAGAAGGGAAAGAAGGGCGGAAAATCTGTTGCCGCGCCTGAAAAGAAACCCCGAGCTGGCCCTAAGTCTAACACCGAGTGCTACTATTGCAAGGGGACTGGCCATTGGAAGCGCAACTGCCCCAAGTATTTGGCGGATAAAAAGGCTGGCAAGGCAAACAAAGGTATATGTGATATACATGTTATTGATGTGTACTTGACTAGTACTCGCAGTAGCACCTGGGTATTTGATACGGGATCGGTTGCTAATATATGTAACTCGGTTCAGGGGCTGCGAAACAAGCGACAACTAGCAAGGGATGAGGTCACGATGCGGGTCGGCAATAGATCAAGAGTTTATGTGATCGCCGTCGGAACGCTGCCTCTCCATATGCCGTCAGGATTAGTTATAAACCTGAATAATTGTTATTTGGTGTCTGCACTGAGCATGAACATTGTATCCGGATCATGTTTGATGCAAAGTGGTTATTCGTTTAAATCTGAAAACAATGGTTGTTCGATTTATATGAATAATATCTTTTATGGTCATGCACCTGTGTTGAATGGTTTATTTCTATTGGATCTCGATAGTAGTATTACGCATATTCATAATGTTGATGCTAAAAGGATTAAACTTGATAATGATATATCTGCATATATGTGGCACTGCCGTCTAGGTCATATTGGCATTAAACGCATGAAGAAACTCCATTCTGATGGACTTTTGGAATCACTTGATTTTGAATCATTTGATACATGTGAGCCATGCCTTATGGGCAAGATGACTAGAACGCCGTTTTCCGGTTCAATGGAACGGGCGACAGATTTATTGGACATCATACATACTGATGTGTGTGGACCAATGAGTGTGTCGGCGCGAGGTGGATATCGTTATTTTGTTACTTTCACGGATGATTTGAGTAGATACGGGTATATCTATTTGATGAAACACAAGTCTGAAACTTTTGAAAAGTTCAAAGAATTTCAGAATGAAGTGGAAAATCATCGTAATAGAAAGATCAAATTTCTACGGTCTGACCGTGGAGGAGAGTATCTTAGTTACGAGTTTAGCACACATATGAAAGAGTGTGGAATAGTTTCACAACTCATGCCTGCCGGAACACCACAACGTAATGGTGTGTCAGAACGTCGTAATCGTACTTTATTGGATATGGTTCGATCTATGATGTCTCTGACTGACTTGCCACTGTCATTTTGGGGTTATGCACGGGAAACCGCTACATTCACTTTAAATAGGGCACCATCTAAATCCGTTGAAAAGACACCGTATGAATTATGGTTTGGAAACAAACCTAAGCTATCATTTCTTAAAGTTTGGGGATGTGATGTTTATGTGAAGAAACTTCAACCGGATAAACTCAAACCCAAAGCGGAAAAATGCGTCTTCATAGGCTACCCTAAGGAAACGATTGGGTATACCTTCTATCACAGATCCGAGGGCAAGGTCTTTGTTGTTGGGTCCGCAGCATAGAAAACAAAAATTTTCCTACGATGAGAACTATACGCCAAGATCTATTTACTAGATACAGAGCAACGGGTGGACATACATCCATGGAGAACTTACCCTCGAAGACAACGAGTTTTGTTAACGAGTAGCAACTCGTGGTTGATGTAGTCGTACGCTTGCCGATCTCAAGATCGTGTGGAAGTCCGAGCGCCGCAAATCTGCAACGCATCCGTCCTCGCACACACGTTCAAGCCACCGGACAACCTCCACCTCCTCGCTCCAGTGAATCAGCGGAAGCAGCAACTCCTTCCAGACGCAAGGCCACCGGCAACATGTATCTCGCTAATCCGAAAACATGGGGGAATATCTAGAGGGGGAGAGAGATCCTTCACGAGGAGGTGTGAGGATGAAGGAGGGAATGGGTGGCCTTTTATAGGAGGAGGGGGGTGCCCCCTCTCTCCATGGCCGGCGCATGGGGGGGTGACTCCTCACCTCCCCCATTCATGTGGTGGTAACCCCTCCACATTAAAATGCCCCTTCACATTCTCTTTTAAAGTCTCCACTTTAAATGCATTAAATTTCTCCAAATTTAATGCTCTCTCATTTAATAAAACTCTTTTATTTATTTTATTCAGAATTTTGTTAATTAATTTAATTAACAAACATTCACATAAAACCCCTTGCAATATTTCAATATCACATGCAGAACCACTTTCTGCAATTTCACCCGAAACAATTCCGGTTTCTATCGAAATAATTCCTGTTTCTATCGAAACATTTCCTGCGCTTTGCAAACCTTTTGTCGGGAACATATGTGCTCCTAAATGGTGTCCGGCAACCCTTAAGTGTGTCACCCTACGGTTCGTGAATAATGCAGACATGATTGAGACTCCTCTCAGATTAATAATCACAAGCGGGACCTGGAGATCCATACTGACTCCTGCACATTCAACGATGACTTCTGTGATCGTGAGAACCTTTAACGTTAGCAATTTAATCCCTTTGGCTCATGATATAATACATGTCCGAGATTCGATCATCGGTATCCAAATACCTAGTTTGATCTCGTTACCGACATGCACCCTTTTCTCGTTCCCGTGATATAACATTCTAGTGATCACATCACTTGCTTGCAAGCTATCTTAATGTGATATCATCGAGAGGGCCCAGAGTGTATCTATCCATCATCTGGATTGACAAATTCCACTCTTGATCCATGAGCCTCAACATAACACCTTCGTAGTACTGAACCCATCTTTATAGTCACCCTGTTATGGTGTGACGTTTGATGTTATCAAGATACTCTTCCGGTGTTAGCAATTAACATGATCTCATGGTCTAAGGACTAAGACTACTTTGTATGATGTTATAGCAATATAAACATAATGACTTGATCGTAATGTTATACTTCGGATGAATGTTCATCACATCATTTCACAAATGCTGTGACCTTGTTATTAACAACATCCAATGTCCATGATCAGGAAACTTTGATCATCTTGTTAATCAACAAGCTAGTCTATAAGAGAGGCATAACTAGGAACCCTTTTTGTTTATTAAACACACATGTATTGATGTTTCCTATCAATACAATTATAGCATGCCAAATAAACATCTATCATATACAAGAAATATATAATAACAACTTTATTATTGCCTCTTAGGGCATATTTCCTTCAGTCTCCCACTTGCACTAGAGACAATAATCTAGTTTACATAGTGATAAATCTAACACCCATGGAGTTCTGGTGTTGATCATGTTTTGCCCTAGGGAGTACTTTAGTCAACGGATCTGCTACATTTAGGTCCGTGTGCACTTTACAGATCTTTATATCTCCATCCTTGACATGCTCGCGGATGGAGTGAAACCGGCGCTTAATATGTTTGGAATTCTTGTGAGACCTTGGTTCCTTTGCGTTGGCTATGGCTCCATTGTTGTCACAATAGATCACCATCGGGTCCAACGCACTGGGAACCACACCCAGTTCTGTAATGAACTCTTTCATCCAAACTGCCTCCTCCGCCGCTTCTGAAGCAGCAACATATTCCGCCTCCGTTGTGGATCCAGCCACCACAGGTTGTTTGGAACTCCTCCAACTAACTACTGCTCCATTCAAGAGAAATACGTATCTGGATTGAGACTTAGAGTCATCCGGATCGGTGTCAAAGCTAGCATCGACATAACACTTAGCGACTAGCTCTTGTTCACCTCCGTATATAAGAAACATATCCTTAGTTCTTCTCAAGTACTTGAGGATGTTCTTTACCGCTATCCAGTGTTCCAAACTTGGATCAGATTGGTACCTACTAGTCAAACTAATAGCATGTGCCACATCCGGTCTTGTACATAGCATGGCATACATAATAGAGCCTATGGCCGAGGCATAGGGGATCTTATCCATCATCTCTCTTTCTTCCGCCGTAGCCGGACTTTGAGTCTTACTCAATGTCTTGCCTTGCAACATAGGTAAGAACCCCTTACTTTCGTCCATATTAAACTTCTTTAATATCTTATCAAGGTATGTACTCTGCGATAGCCCAATTAGGCGTCTTGATCTATCTCTATAGATTTTAATGCCTAATATATATGAAGCTTCACCAAGGTCCTTCATCGAAAATTTGCTATTTAGATAACTTTTAACACTGTTTAAAGGATCTATATCATTTCCAATCAATAATATGTCATCCATATATAATATCAGAAATGCCACATTGCTCCCACTCACTTTCTTGTAAATACAAGCCTCTCCATAAGTTTGGACAAATCCAAACTCTTTGATCACCTCATCAAAGCGGAGATTCCAACTCCGTGATGCTTGCTTCAGTCCATAGATGGATCGCTGAAGTTTGCACACCTTATTAGCATCCTTAGGATCGACAAAACCCTTTGGTTGTATCATATACAACTCTTCTTCAATATTACCATTGAGGAACGCAGTTTTGACATCCATCTGCCATATTTCATAATCGAAATATGCAGAAATTGCTAACATAATCCTAACCGACTTAAGCATCGCTACGGGAGAGAATGTCTCATCGTAGTCAACTCCTTGAATTTGTCGAAACCCCTTTGCGACAAGTCGAGCCTTATAGATGGTTACATTACCATCAGCATCAGTTTTTCTTTTGAAAATCCATTTATTCTCAACGGCCTTTCGATCGTGAGGTAAGTCCACCAAGGTCCAAACCTGGTTTTCGTACATGGATTCCTTATCGGATTTCATGGCTTCTAGACATTTGTTGGAATCAGGGCTCATCATCGCTTCTTCATACGTCGCAGGGTCATCTATTTCATCAATCATGAAATTCATAACAGGATTGCCGTACAGTTCAGGAGCTGCACGTGTCCTGCTTGACCTGCGAGGTTTGGTAGTGTCCTCTTTCGGAGTTTCATGATCAATATCATTAGCTCTCTCTTCATTAGGTGTAGTCAACTCCGAAACAACTTCCGGTGCTGCGCTACTCGCCATTTCATGAAGAGAAGGGTGGGGGAACACACGAGTTGGGATTTGGGATTGGTTTGGATTGGACGGCGCACGCGGCGAAAGGGAGGGAGAGAGAGAGCCAAAGCAATTGAGATTTGGGAGTCGGTTGAGGTCGAGGGATTAGCTTATATAGATAGACGCGGCGGGGGCGCGGTGTTTATCCGGTCTCGTGTTAGATCCTATGATTTGGTTATTTAGCCTACGAGAACAAGTCACAAGTTTTGAGTTTTACTATGCATCCAGTTCGTTGCTCAATAACCTCTTCGAGTTCTACCTTCCGACTACTCACACCTTTCACGAGAAACTCCTTCTCAAGAAAGGATCCATTCTTGGGAACAAAGACCTTGCCCTCGGATTTGTGATAGAAGGTATACCCAATCGTTTCCTTAGGGTATCCTATGAAGACGCATTTTTCCACTTTGGGTTCGAGTTTATCCGGTTGAAGTTTCTTCACATAAACATCACATCCCCAAACTTTAAGAAATGACAGCTTAGCTTTGTTTCCAAACCATAATTCATACGGTGTCTTTTCAACGGATTTAGATGGTGCCCTATTTAAAGTGAATGTAGCGGTTTCCAGTGCATAACCCCAAAATGACAGTGGCAAGTCAGTCAGAGACATCATAGATCGAACCATATCCAATAAAGTACGATTACAACGTTCTGACACACCATTACGTTGTGGTGTTCCGGCAGGCGTGAGTTGTGAAACTATTCCACACTCTTTCATGTGTGTGCTAAACTCGTAACTAAGATACTCTCCTCCATGATCAGACCGTAGAAATTTGATCTTTCTATTACGATGATTTTCCACTTCATTCTGAAATTCTTTGAACTTTTCAAAAGTTTCAGACTTGTGTTTCATCAAATAGATATACCCGTATCTACTCAAATCATCCGTGAAAGTAACAAAATAACGATATCCACCTCGCGCCGACACACTCATTGGTCCACACACATCAGTATGTATGATTTCCAATAAATCTGTCGCCCGTTCCATTGAACCGGAAAACGGCGTTCTAGTCATCTTGCCCATAAGGCATGGCTCACATGTATCAAATGATTCAAAATCAAGTGATTCCAAAAGTCCATCAGAATGGAGTTTCTTCATGCGTTTAACGCCAATATGACCTAGACGGCAGTGCCACATATATGCAGATATATCATTATCAAGTTTAATCCTTTTAGCATCAACATTATGAATATGCGTAATACTACTATCGAGATCCAATAGAAATAAACCATTCAACGCAGGTGCATGACCATAAAATATATTATTCATATAAATCGAACAACCATTGTTTTCAGATTTAAACGAATAACCACTTTGCATCAAACATGATCCGGATACAATGTTCATGATCAGTGCAGACACCAAATAACAATTATTCAGGTTTATAACTAATCCCGACGGCATATGGAGAGGCAGCGTTCCGACGGCGATCACATCAACTCTTGATCTATTGCCGACCCGCATCGTGACCTCATCCCTTGCTAGTTTTCGCTTGTTCCGCAGCCCCTGAACCGAGTTACATATATTAGCAACCGATCCCGTATCAAATACCCAGGTGCTACTGCGAGTACTAGTCAAGTACACATCAATAACATGTATATTACATATACCTTTGTTTGCCTTGCCGGCCTTTTTGTCCGCCAAATACTTGGGGCAGTTGCGCTTCCAATGGCCAGTCCCCTTGCAATAGTAGCACTCGGTGTGAGACTTAGGGCCAGCTCGGGGTTTCTTTTCAGGCGCGGCAACAGATTTGCCGCCCTTCTTTCCCTTCTGCTTGCCTTTCTTGTCCTTCTTGAAACCGGTGGTCTTATTGATCATCAACACTTGATGTTCTTTCCTAATCTCCACTTCTGCAGTCTTAAGCATTGATAGAAGCTCGGGAAGAGACTTCTTCATGCCCTGCATATTATAGTTCATCACAAAGCTCTTGTAGCTAGGTGGCAGAGATTGGAGAACACGATGTATGCCTAAGTCAATGGGAATCGTTATTCCCAAGGATACAAGCTTATCTGCGTACCTAGATATTTTGAGTGCGTGCTCACTAACGGAGTTGTTCTCTTCCATCATGCAGCTAAAGAACTTTTCAGAAGCAGTATAACTCTCTATGGCATCATGGGTATCGAAAATCATTTTCAATTCTCCCATGGTATCAAAGGCATTGCCATTTTCGAAACGTTTTCGAAGTTCTGGTTCTAGCCCATACAGTATCCCGCAATGAACTAAGTTGTGGTCCTCCTGACGAGTTATATAGACGTTCTTTTCCTCGTCAGGGGCATCAGGAGCTGGTGGGGGGCCTAGCAGCGCCTCTAGCACATATTGCTTTTGTGCAGCAGTGAGGAGAATCCTCAAATTCATAGCCCAGTTGGTGAAGTTGCTACCATTCGCAGCAAGCTTCTCTTTCTCCATGAACACATTGAAATTAGAAGCAGGTGGTGCCATCTACAATAGAATTTGTAAAATATATTTAGACTAAGTTTATGATAGATTGAGTTCAACTAATCCAAATTACTAATGAACTCCCACTCAAAAACGACATCCCTCGTGTCCTTTTGGTGATGACATGAACCAAATCCACTACACCAAGTCCGATCATCACGTGAGTCGGTGTAGCTTCAAAGGCGAGTATCTATATAGGCATCATATCAACTATATGACTCATGCTTAACCTTTCGGTCCGTGTTCCGAGGCCATGTCTGTACATGCTAGGCTCGTCAAGTAAGAACCTTAGTATTCGCGTGTGTAAAACTGTCTTACTCCCGTTATATGAAAGCGTAGAGTCGAGAACACCCGATCATCACGTGATGCCTCAAAACACGATCCACAAAACGGTGCATACTTAAGGAAGAACACATTTTATCTTGATATCTAAATGAGGGATCATCTTATAATGCTACCAAAAGCGCCAAACTAGCAATATAAGATGCTAACATCTAATGTGTGAAGTGAGGTGATATGGTCCGTGCATTTGATCTCTATCATTTGCATCGTGGTATGATCTCTATCATTCCTTTGTGTGTAAGGCCAAGGTATATGGAACTTACACGTTAAGTGAGTTGTAAGAGTATCTATCATACATCTACTTACAACAATACCATATCAAGACACTAGCCCAGCAACGATCTAAACTAGACGCCTCTAATTTATCAATTGCAAGTTTTACGTGGCTTAGGACTTTCAGAGATAGAACCGGTCTTACCTACGAACATGAACCACAACGAGGATAATCAAGTTATTAGCAACTCGTTGTAAATCAGATATTGACTATAGTAGGAGAGACAGACACCCGCCAGCCACTTATGCAAAACAAGTTGCATGTCAGTCGTGGAACCGGTCTCATGTACGATGACATGTAAGGTTGGTCCGGGCCGCTTCATCCCACTATGCCACCAATATCCAAAGTACATAGAAGATGCAATAACATGATCATCATCGCCCACATATAAACATATGTGTACTACCCGTGCAAAGCACCTACGCATAGATCAGGCTCTGATACCACTGTTGGGTCCGCAGCATAGAAAACAAAAATTTTCCTACGATCAGAACTATACGCCAAGATCTATCTACTAGATACAAAGCAACGGGTGGACATACATCCATGGAGAACTTACCCTCGAAGACAACGAGTTTTGTTAACGAGTAGCAACTCGTGGTTGATGTAGTCGTACGCTTGCCGATCTCAAGATCGTGTGGAAGTCCGAGCGCCGTAAATCAGCAGCGCATCCGTCCTCGCACACACGTTCAAGCCACCGGACAACCTCCACCTCCTCGCTCCAGCGAATCAGCGGAAGCAGCAACTCCTTCCAGACGCAAGGCCACCGGGAACATGTATCTCGCTAATCCGAAAACATGGGGGAATATCTAGAGGGGGAGAGAGATCTTTCACGAGGAGGTGTGAGGATGAAGGAGGGAATGGGTGGCCTTTTATAGGAGGAGGGGGGTGCCCCCTCTCTCCATGGCCGACGCATGGGGGGGTGACTCCTCACCTCCCCCATTCATGTGGTGGTAACCCCTCCACATTAAAATGCCCCTTCACATTCTCTTTTAAAGTCTCCACTTTAAATGCATTAAATTTCTCCAAATTTAATGCTCTCTCATTTAATAAAACTCTTTTATTTATTTTATTCAGAATTTTTTTAATTACTTTAATTAACAAACATTCACATAAAACCCCTTGCAATATTTCAATATCACATGCAGAACCACTTTCTGCAATTTCACCCGAAACAATTCCAGTTTCTATCGAAACAATTCCTGTTTGTATCGAAACATTTCCTGCGCTTTGCAAACCTTTTGTCTGGAACATATGTGCTCCTAAATGGTGTACGGCAACCCTTAAGTGTGTCACCCTACGGTTCGCGAATAATGCAGACATGATTGAGACTCCTCTCAGATCAATAATCAGAAGCGGGACCTGGAGATCCATACTGACTCCTACACATTCAACGATGACTTCTGTGATCGTGAGCACCTTTAACGTCAGCAATTTAATCCCTTTGTCTCATGATATAATACATGTCAGAGATTCGATCATCGGTATCCAAATACCTAGTTTGATCTCGTTACCGACATGCACTCTTTTCTCGTTCCCGTGATATAACATTCTAGTGATCACATCACTTGCTTGCAAGCTATCTTAATGTGATATCACCGAGAGGGCCCAGAGTATATCTATCCGTCATCTGGATTGACAAATTCCACTCTTGATCCATGAGCCTCAACATAACACCTTCGTAGTACTGAACCCATCTTTATAGTCACCCTGTTACGGTGTGACGTTTGATGTTATCAAGATACTCTTCCGGTGTTAGCAATTAACATGATCTCATGGTCTAAGGACTAAGACTACTTTGTATGATGTTATAGCAATATAAACATAATGACTTTATCATAATGCTATACTTCGGATGAATGTTCATCACATCATTTCACAAATGCTGTGACCTTGTTATTAACAACATCCAATGTCCATGATCAAGAAACTTTGATCATCTTGTGAATCAACAAGCTAGTCTATAAGAGAGGCATAACTAGGAACCCTTTTTGTTTATTAAACACACATGTATTGATGTTTCCTATCAATACAATTATAGCATGCAAAATAAACATCTATCATATACAAGAAATATATAATAACAACTTTATTGTTGCCTCTCAGGGCATATTTCCTTCATTTGTTGCCAAGAATGGATCCTTTCTTGAGAAGGAGTTTCTCGCGAAAGGTGTGAGTAGTCGGAAGGTAGAACTCGAAGAGGTTATTGAACCTTCTCTTCAAGAAATGGCGAGTAGCGCAGCACCGGAAGTTGTTTCGGAGTTGACTTCACCTAATGAAGAGAGAGCTAATGATATTGATCATGAAACTCTGAAAGAGGACACTACCGAACCTCGTAGGTCAAGCAGGACACGTGCAGCTCCTGAACTATACGGCAATCCTGTTATGAATTTCATGATTGATGAAATAGATGACCCTGCGACGTATGAAGAAG
Source organism: Avena eriantha (assembly GCA_910589775.1). Lineage (NCBI taxonomy): Eukaryota > Viridiplantae > Streptophyta > Magnoliopsida > Poales > Poaceae > Avena > Avena eriantha. The sequence goes on from OU342745.1 coordinate 51,275,635, forward strand.
CGATGATGAGCCCTGATTCCAACAAATGGCTAGAAGCCATGAAATCCGAGATGGAATCCATGTACGAAAACCAGGTTTGGACCTTGGTGGACTTACCTCACGATTGAAAGGCCGTTGAGAATAAATGGATTTTCAAAAGAAAACTGATGATGATGGTAATGTAACCATCTATAAGGCTCGACTTGTCACAAAGGGGTTTCGACAAATTCAAGGAGTTAACTACGATGAGACATTCTCTCCCGTAGCGATGCTTAAGTCGGTTAGGATTATGTTAGCAATTGCTGCATATTTCGATTATGAAATATGGCAGATGGATGTCAAAACTGCGTTCCTCAATGGTAATATTGAAGAAGAGTTGTATATGACACAACCAAAGGGTTTTGTCGATCCTAAGGATGCTAATAAGGTGTGCAAACTTCAGCGATCCATCTATGGACTGAAGCAAGCATCACGGAGTTGGAATCTCCGCTTTGATGAGGTGATCAAAGAGTTTGGATTTGTCCAAACTTATGGAGAGGCTTGTATTTACAAGAAAGTGAGTGGGAGCAATGTGGCATTTCTGATATTATATGTGGATGACATATTATTGATTGGAAATGATATAGATCTTTTAAACAGTGTTAAAAGTTATCTAAACAGCAAATTTTCGATGAAGGACCTTGGTGAAGCTTCATATATATTAGGCATTAAAATCTATAGAGATAGATCAAGACGCCTAATTGGGCTATCGCAGAGTACATACCTTGATAAGATATTAAAGAAGTTTAATATGGACGAAAGTAAGAAGGGGTTCTTACCTATGTTGCAAGGCAAGACATTGAGTAAGACTCAAAGTCCGGCTACGGCGGAAGAAAGAGAGATGATGGATAAGATCCCCTATGCCTCGGCCATAGGCTCTATTATGTATGCCATGCTATGTACAAGACCGGATGTGGCACATGCTATTAGTTTGACTAGTAGGTACCAATATGATCCAGGTTCGGAACACTGGATAGCGGTAAAGAACATCCTCAAGTACTTGAGAAGAACTAAGGATATGTTTCTTATATACGGAGGTGAAGAAGAGCTAGTCGCTAAGTGTTATGTTGATGTTAGCTTTGACACCGATCCGGATGACTCTAAGTCTCAATTCGGATACGTATTTCTCTTGAACGGAGAAGTAGTTAGTTGGAGGAGTTCCAAACAACCGGTGGTGGCTGGATCAACAACGGAGGCGGAATATGTTGCTGCTTCAGAAGCGGCGCAGGAGGCAGTTTGGATGAAAGAGTTCATTACAGAACTGGGTGTGGTTCCCAGTGCTTTGGACCCGATGGTGATCTATTATGACAACAGTGGAGCCATAGCCAACGCAAAGGAACCAAGGTCTCACAATAATTCCAAACATATTAAGCGCCGGTTTCACTCCATCCGCGAGCATGTCAAGGATGGAGATATAAAGATTTGTAAAGTGCACACAGACCTAAATGTAGCAGATCCGTTGACTAAAGTACTCCCTAGGGCAAAACATGATCAACACCAGAACTCCATGGGTGTTAGATTTATCACTGTGTAAACTAGATTATTGTCTCTAGTGCAAGTGGGAGACTGAAGGAAATATGCCCTGAGAGGCAATAATAAAGTTGTTATTATATATTTCTTGTATATGATAGATGTTTATTTTGCATGCTATAATTGTATTGATAGGAAACATCAATACATGTGTGTTTAATAAACAAAAAGGGTTCCTAGTTATGCCTCTCTTATAGACTAGCTTGTTGATTCACAAGATGATCAAAGTTTCTTGATCATGGACATTGGATGTTGTTAATAACAAGGTCACAGCATTTGTGAAATGATGTGATGAACATTCATCCGAAGTATAGCATTACGATAAAGTCATTATGTTTATATTGCTATAACATCATACAAAGTAGTCTTAGTCCTTAGACCATGAGATCATGTTAATTGCTAACACCGGAAGAGTATCTTGATAACATCAAACGTCACACCGTAACAGGGTGACTATAAAGATGGGTTCAGTACTACGAAGGTGTTATGTTGAGGCTCATGGATCAAGAGTGGAATTTGTCAATCCAGATGACGGATAGATATACTCTGGGCCCTCTCGGTGATATCACATTAAGATAGCTTGCAAGCAAGTGATGTGATCACTAGAATGTTATATCATAGGAACGAGAAAAGAGTGCATGTCGGTAACAAGAGCAAACTAGGTATTTGGATACCGATGATCGAATCTCGGACATGTATTATATCATGAGACAAAGGGATTAAATTGCTGACGTTAAAGGTTCTCACGATCACAGAAGTCATCGTTGAATGTGCAGGAGTCAGTATGGATCTCTAGGTCCCGCTTCTGATTATTGATCTGAGAGGAGTCTCAATCATGTCTGCATTATTCACGAACCGTAGGGTGACACACTTAAGGGTTGCCGGACACCATTTAGGAGCACATATGTTCCAGACAAAAGGTTTGCAAAGCGCAGGAAATGTTTCGATAGAAACCGGAATTGTTTCGGGTGAAATTGCAGAAAGTGGTTCTGCATGTAATATTGAAATGTCGCAAGGGGTTTTATGTGAATGTTTGTTAATTAAAGTAATTAACAAAATTCTGAATAAAATAAATAAAAGAGTTTTATTAAATGAGAGAGCATTAAATTTGGAGAAATTTAATGCATTTAAAGTGGATACTTTAAAAGGGAATGTGAAGAGGCATTTTAATGTGGAGGGGTTACCACCACATGAATGGGGGAGGTGAGGGGTCACCCCCCATGCGCCGGCCATGGAGAGAGGGGGCACCCCCCTCCTCCTATAAAAGGCCACCCATTCCCTCCTTCATCCTTACACCTCCTGGTGAAGGATCTCTCTCCCCCTCTAAATATTCCCCCATGGTGTCGGATTAGCGAGATACATGTTCCCGGTGGCCTTGCGTCTGGAAGGAGTTGCTACTTCCGCTGATTCGCTGGAGCGAGGAGGTGGAGGTTGTCCTGTGGCTTGAACGTGTGTGCGAGGACGGATGCGCTGCTGATTTGCGGCGCTCGGACTTCCACACGATCTTGAGATCGGCAAGCGTACGACTACATCAACCACGAGTTCCTACTCGTTAACAAAACTCGTTGTCTTCGAGGGTAAGTTCTCCATGGATGTATGTCCACCCGTTGCTTTGTATCTAGTAGATAGATCTTGGCGTATAGTTCTCATCGTAGGAAATTTTTTGTTTTCTATGCTGCGGACCCAACAATGAGCGTCTTCAAATTCTCGGTTGGATTGTGTGATGAGTTAGAGCAAATCATAGGCAACTTCTGGTGGGGGGGGGATGAACTGGATCGTCGAAAAACCCATTGGAGGGCTTGGGATAAAATTACAATCCCAAAACACTATGGGGGTATGGGTTTTAAAAATCTTAGACTGTTCAACCAAGCCCTCTTAGCCAGACAAGCCTGGCATCTGTTGGCTTTTCCAAACAGCCTGTGTGCTCGTCTGCTTAAGGCAAGATATTATCCCCTAGGAGAACTTACTGACACGTCCTTTCCTCAAAATTCGTCACCAGGTTGGCAAGGAATTTGCTTTGGACTTGAATTACTAAAAAAGGTGGTTATCGAGAGAGTACAAAATGGGTCAAAAATCAGAATTTGGCGTGACAACTGGATCCCTAGAAGTAACCTGAAAGCTAACACCAGGGCTAATGCTGGATGCTACAGGTGGGTGTCAGACTTAATTGACCCAATCACAAGACAATGGAGAGAGGAGTTAATCAGATCCATGTTCCCTCATTATGACGCTGAAGAAATACTTCGGATCCGTATACCTCAATCAAATGGTGTAGACTTTATAGCATGGCACTACGAAATAACATGTATTTTCAGTGTTCATAGTGCATATAGACTGGCTCTTCTCCAAAACACTACAAATCTCTGTTCTGGGTAACAAAGCAACAAGCCTGATGGTGATCGGCCAATCTGGGATGTGATATGGAAGACGAAAGTCCCACAAAAAATTAGAATTTTCACTTGGAGATTAGCTACAGAAGCATTGGCAGTACAGAAAAGCAGATGTTGCATAAACATGACACTAGATCCGACTTGTTCTATTTGCGGGAGAGAACCTGAAGATGGATATCATGCAACCATGGGCTGCACTAAATCATAGCGCTGCGACAAAACTTAAGGAATGTTTGGGATCTACCATATGAAAAGGAACTTCAGAATTCAGGAGAAGAATGGACGCTAAGAATTCTGAACAACGTTAATTCAGAAATGAGATCGAAACTGATGATGATCTGGTGGCGGGCGTGGCATCTAAGAAACAATATCATTTTCGAGATGGCAAATCGGGTATAGCTCACTCATCCTAGTTTCTGAATAATTACTTAAGTTCTTTGTCAAGTATAAAAGAAGGAATCTTACCTGCTGATGTCAAAGGTTAGAGACCAATTTTTGAATTAAAAGAGATTCAGAGTGATAGCCCAAGTCTTGCAAAGGGCTCTCAATGGAAACCTCTTGATACTAATTGGCTATGCTTAAGCGTAGATGCAAGTTACATGAAAGAAACTAATGTTGCTTCCTAGGGTGCTCTCATCTGTGACCAAAATGGACAAGTCCATTGCTCTGCATGGGGTATGCTTCCGACATGTGCAACTGCTGAAATGGCTGAAGTGATGGCATGTTTGGAGGGCATCAAATTTTCTGTTCCTTTGGTGGCCAGTGGCATAATCATTGAAAGTGACTGTGCAAATTTGATAAAAAAGGTCAGCGTGACTGAGATGGATCGTTGATATACAGCGAGCGTGGTATCTGATATACAACGCCTCGTCGCTCATTTTCCAAGTTTTCGCTTTCGAAAAATTTCAAGAGAAGACAACAAACCGACTCATGAGTTAGCTAGACTGTGTCGTGTTGAGTGTAGTGTTGGTGTTTTACAAGGTACTGCTCCCCCTGCGTGTTGGAGCTGGCTTTGTTGGATTGTAATCAGAACCTTTCCTCCATTTAAATGAAATTTCACCAGTTTTTTTAAAAAACACAGCAGGTCCAAGACATGACTATAGATTACAACTCGAATCTTTACAAAAGATCCAGAGAACAACTATGTTAAAGAGAGAGAGGAAGAAACTCTCTACAAAGAAGAACCAGAAATAATAACTCAGAAATATCTAGCTAATAAGACTAGCATCTAAACTATCTTTCTTGCAATTGTTGCTAGTGGAATGCTCTACAGAAGTAGGTGCTATGGCTAGAGTATCTACTCCTATCTAATCAGGAACTTCGTCTTCACTTTGGTTGATGTATATGTTGACTTTATTGATTTTATTGAAGAAATTGAGCTGTCGATGATGGTTTCTTGAGCATAGGTTGGTGTTGACGTCGTCTTCAACGGCTTAGAAACTAGCAAGGGTTAAGAAGGTACGGTTGAGTACGAGCGTACTCAGCAAGTTCACTAAAAAAGAGTGTATGATTCACTATCTCTACAGCCAGAGACCAAAGGTCGTAAACAATGCAGGTTTTCATAAACAATTCTTTAAAGGTTGCTTTTATTCTGAAAACTATGTCCGACAGCCTTCACAGGTTGACCAGAACCTTCCTGGGGTTCCTTTCCTGCCGTGTTCGTAGCTCCTTCACTGAATAGGGATTAACATGTTACAGTTCTTACACTATGCAGAGGTGCGTTACTTTATCCATGAGAGACCAAATCCTTGTTGCACAATTGGGCAGCTTATTCCGGTCCACAATTTCTTGATGTGGGGCCTACTAGATGATCCAAGCCAATCACTGCCCCTCTCCGCGATCCCGCATAAAGACACGACCATCCCAAGCAGATATGCCTCCATTAACCCCCATATAGGAAGATATAACCCTGGCAACCCCTTGGAGACTCCAGTGAGCAGAGCATGTCCCTGGCAACCCCCCATATAGGACGATATACCTCCGACAGCCTCTCACGGAAAGTCTAGACACCAATATCACGGGGAACTAGGAGTCCCACCCATCTGTTGAGTCCCCGCAAGGAAGCTACAGCCTCACGATAAGGTCATCCGTCCATGCAAAAGGAAGAAGATCCAGCTAACTTCTCCGTCCCATTCCAGATCTCATGGTTAACGCATAATATACAGTGCTAGAATCACTAGCGATATTGGTTGATTAAGTCCTAGATATTATGTTCCTTTATCACTAGAACTGTATCAATGGATTATTACCATTTGGTAAATAATCCATAATCATATTATTATGAAAATAGTGTTTTCTGACCTTTTTGAAATGCAGGTGATGACAACATTTGAGTTACACACATTTGATAGAAAATAATCAAAGGACATGAGCAAGTGTGAACTTGCCTTTTGTGATTGCAAGATTATGCACTCACGGTCTTCGAGATAATGGAAGATCCAAAATTCTATAAATAGCATCATTGGTCCGGTAAGGACAAATGTTTAAAGAAGCAGGATGCAATCATGCATAAGTAATGTAATGCAGTTTGATAAACGCGAATTCCCGGTATAATCGTATCAAATCTAGAGTTTGGAAACTGGAAGTGGTTTCTTTAGAATGTGTTTCACTTTTATACTAGCTTCACACTTGTGCTTCTTATTAAGGCTTGTGAGAGTGTGTGAAACAATATGTAAATACAATAAGTAGTATACAACATTTAAAACACTCAAATGGAGCATGGTATCTAAAAGATTTCTTAAGCCAGATTATTAATCAATTAGAGCCTTTATAGAAATGCTTAAGGATTACTTTTAATGTTTATTAAAAGAATAACTTTTAAAGAAAATCATACTTAACTAAACAAAAGCATTTAAACTATAAGTTAACACTCTTAGGCTTTCTTGCTAGTTATAATTCTCAAAAAGTAAAGAATTACTTCATTTGAATAAGGACCACACTAGTAGTTGAGACTTATCTATCTTGGTCATTATATGGTATTATAATTTGTTCACTTTATAATGTTTCTTTAAGGTTAATTAAGAGTAGTATTACTTTTAGTTGAGTAGTAGTTTCTTAACTTTATGATTCAATAGAATCATTTGTCTTCTTATAAATGAGTTCTAAACAAGGAAACAATATCATTTAACTACTTCTGAATTACCTTTGGATTTTTAATATGTTTATAAACTTGTGGTGGAGTGATGGTAAAAGGCTTTATTATGTAAAATAAAAATATCATTCTTGAGGATTTTATATTTCATAAGAATCTTTTTGTAAAATAATATACACTTATTTGTGAATAATAGTTTAACCAATATTGTATTTAGGATGCTTGAGACTATTTTTACTTTATAGTAGCATTACTTAAGATTAACACTATTATTTGACCTTTAATGTATAATATTAGAAGCATTAGCAATTTTATATATCCTTTTATAAACTATCCATTAAGGAAATAAGTTTCATTCAAGTATATTTGAGTACTAAACATTTATTTAATTCAAAAGTGTATTACTATATTTTTAACATGTAGATATTATTGCTGTGATCATTTTGGTATATTATAAATATTTTTGTGATTTTTAAATAATAAGATATGGTTTTTATAAGTTTTATCACTTTATAAATACTAAATAAATAATAATTACTTAGTTAATTATCACAAAATGTACAAAATAAGTTCATAAATGTATATTTTGTTTTTCTAAGAATTTTGATATATTATACTTATTTTTATGAATATTCAATAATAAAATATATTTATTTAAGATTTATCCCTAATAGGCTATTTGCTAATAATAATACTTATCATATTTAAGTTGGAAAATAAAATATAATAATAGGTATAATTATAGAGTTTATTTTTCTGAATATTTTGATATATAATATATATTTTTCTGAATTATAAAACATAAGATATTCAGTTTCTAAGATTTAATCATTTTTTGGAATTTTATTTAACAAGAAATACTTTTTTACATCCATCCAACACCTAACCTTGGTCAGTGACCAGTGGGGTCAGGACCATGTAAGATGCCACTGGAGCATTGACCGGTCAAAGGTGTTGACGTGGCAAGGAATGATGCAGGCATGACATCACGCTGACGCGGGCATTGTATTTTAAACTTTTTTATACCGTGGCTAGTTCTAGCCACGGTCACTTACTGTTGGGCCCTATGGCCACGTCACATAGCACCTCAGCGAGGCAGGGCCCATCAAGGTTTGACTGGGCTCCTCGCACGGTGGCGGTTAACCGACGTCGGCGATCATACGACGACGGCGCTACCGTGCCCATGTGGACACGCAAGGATGTGTGTTCGAACAAGGAGACCGAAGTGATCCTACTCATGGTCATGCTGCTAAGGAACGGTCACCAAAACACTAGTAGAAACGGCGCCTAACGACGGCGAGCAGCGGCGCATGACACAACAGCGTGACACAGCGAGAGGAAGGTGGAGAAGAGGCGCACGAGCATCAACGGCTTACCCTTGACGCGTGGCTGACCTCAGATGGAGCTGAGGCAGACGGAATCGATGACAAAGCGGGTGGCGGTACTCATCGGGCTTGAAGAAGATCGAGTCGATGCGGCCGATTAAGACCTCCTTCGCTCGATTCCTTCACCGTGGACATGAAGCTCACCACGGCCGAGCTCGTGGCATCTCTGGTTGGCCTTGGGACGGCCCCTAACGGTGGTGCGAGACGGCGACTGTGGCGCTAGGTTTTGGCACCGAGAGAAAAATGGAAGAGAGGGAGGGCGAGAGTAAGGGAATGAGGATGAGGATGAGCAAGAACGTCTCTGTGGCCTTCTTATCCCCTCGGGTGACGGCGGCGAGCATCGCAAAGCAGGATGACAATGGCAACGGCATCGAGCGGCGACGCGAGTTCCACCCAGCTGCTTGTGACACGAGGAAGACGACGACGAAGGGGTATTTAGGCTTGGGCCGGTATTGGGTTGTGGCAAAGCGAGCACGACACTGTAGAGTTCGCACGAGAGCGGTGGGTAGTGCTGGAGGTTCTGGGCTGTGGTCCGAATTGATCTGCTTCCGATTTTTTCCTTCCTTTTTATTCTTTTCTGTTTTGATAAAACCATCTCCAAATATGAATTTTCCTAAGGATTTAAATATCCAGAGTTTTCATGGAACACATTAAATACTGCAAGAATCTTGGGAGCTAAGTGGTGCTTGTACTTTTCATGGTTTTACATAAATTTAAATATTAAGAAACTATTTTATTGATGGCAACATTTATTCCTTAGGGTTTAATATTTGTTTTATTATCCAAAAGTCTTATAAAAAATGATTCTATTTTCACCATGTTATTTATAATGGTAAACATTTAAAATGGTTAATGCCATCCATAAGATCTTGTCATACTTATGCGCATAAAGAAATTAATACATAAGGTGGTTTAAATTTTTGGGTTCTTTAAAGTTTGGAATTTCTTTTATTCCAATTCCATTACAATTTCTTCATAACCATTCTACTTATTTTCAAAGTAGGCATGGATCACTTCGTGAACTAATTGTTCACTACTTTCTTAAGTGTGGTTAATGTTTTGATAGAAGTTTAATATATAATGGTGTACAACCATTATCAATCATGTGACACAAGTGATCTCAATGCCCAGCAACATTTACTTAGGGTTTTTAATACCACACTTACTATGGACCCTAGAGGATACACTACCCTCAAGTTTATTGATGAATGTTGCTAGGGATCAAGATTTAAGGATTGCTCCTAACTTTATAATCCTGAATGACATCTCAACTTAGAGTGAACTATAAAGATTACTTATTAGTGTTCTCTTGATGGTTCATGGGTCTAGGTTTCTATTAGGATCCTAGATAATAAAATGGACAAGGCTTTCATCCATAAACACTTATCTGATTCTCTAATTATCTCTTGGAAGCTTTATTTATCCAAGAGATACTATTCTTTGGCTACTTAAAAATAGGAATTGATTTAACTACCCTCTTTATTCTAGGGTTTTAAACAAAGAGGTAGACATGGTTTTGTCATGGCTTGATATATTGTTGTTTAAGGTTTCTCAAGCACTCCTACCTTAATACCTCACTAAGCTTACCTTTAGATAAGGAATTCCTTTCCTAAGTATACTCTATAAAACTCTCTTACCTTGGTCACAAAGATCACTTCTTCCTGAATAGGTCAATCATATAACTCCACCATATCCATCATCCCATGATGACATGGTCATGCCACTTCAATAATTCGCATTCTCCATGCTTATCCTAGTACATATGACTTCCATTTCTAAACTACCCTTGATGAATTCAACAATGTAGTTGTTTTGAACTCCATCCATTAACTCCTTTAAATAATTCTTGCAACTACTTCTAAGGCTTGGAAGATTATAGTTCTCTCTATAACACATTGATGACCCACAAGTATAGGGGGTGTATCGCTGTATTTTCGATAAGTAAGAGTGTCGAACCCAACGAGGAGCAGAAGGTGTTGGCTAGTGGTATGGATCAGGAATTCTCTGCAAATACTTAGCAAACGGATTTTTAGGGGGTTTTGATAAAGAAAGTAAACAAAGTCCGAGTAAATAAAAGACAGTAGGAATAAATGCAGCAAGTGGCCCAATCCTTTATGCAGTAAAGGACAAGCCGTTGTATTACTTAAGATGACCAAACGTTCTCGAGGACACATGGGAAGACTATCAAGTGCTTTCGCTTCATATAGTTGATTAATCTTCTTTAGCTTGCTAAGTGTTGTGTGGGTGAACCTGTGCTAATGTACCGACCTTCCTAGGACTAATACATACTTGTGATTATACCCCTTGCAAACATCCGTAAGTACAAGAAAGTAATTAAGGTAGAAACCTAACCATAGGTTTAAAATCTAAGACCCTTACGTCCCTTGTGCAATGGTTTCCTAACGGGGGTTCAGGTTTCTGTCACTCCGACAACCCCTACGATTAGTAGCCAAATACACAATGCATTCCACTAGGCCCATATAGGTGAAGTGTCATGTATCTACATTCACATGACACCACTAGAAGAAGTACACCACAACTTAAATATCAAACTATTGAATCTTTCTCAACACAACTCCACTACTAACAACGTGACTTCTCCCATGTCCTCAAGAACAAAACGAACTACTCACAAGACATCATATGGATCATGATCAGAGATGGAATAATGATGAATAACAATCTGAACATAAACAATAATTCAATGGTTCACTCAATAGCATCAACTACAAAGAGTAATCAACACCGGGAAAGTTTCCCCTATGAACTATGCAAGATTCAACTCAACGGTTACAACAATATGGAGATGGTGGTGATGGTGCTGATGGTGATGATGGTCGTGATGATGATGATGATCCCGATGAAGTCCAGCTTGATAGTGGTGTTGATGGCGATGATCTCCCCTCTCCGGGAAAGAATTCCCCCGGCAGAAATCTGTCTGCCGGAGAGATCTTTCTCTCTCGGTGTTTTTCGCCCCGTAGAGGCGGCGAAATCTTTATGTGGTCGCTCCCCGAATCTTAGGGTTTCAGGAGGAATATATACGCCAGAGGGGAGTGCTAGGGGTGGACCAGGGCGGCCACACCACCTGGTGGCGCGGCCTAGGCTGGCCCGCGCCATGGGGTGGTGTGGGCCCCTTGTGGCCCATCTCCAGCCCCCTTGTGGCTTCCTTCGTCTTCTGGAAAAATAGGATTTTCCATGTATTTTCTTGGATTTTCTGATCTTCACGAATTTTGCCTCCAAACAACACCTTTTCCATCAGAATCCTGACTGCAGCGGTCCATGATCCAAAAGTCATCAACCATGCAAAAACAGATGAAATAACATAAGTATCACCTCTCAGTATGAAATATTTCAATGAATAACAGTGAATTATGACATAGAATAGTGATGCAAAATGGACGTATCAACTCCCCCAAGCTTAGACTTCGCTTGTCCCCAAGCGAAACTAAACTCAATAAACATGACCTCAGGTTTATGGAGTGAAGAGTCGATAAAAGAATACGGACAAGAAGCATCACATTCATCAAATACATAGATCATAATAGAAGACAACTCACTATTATATAACTCAAATTGTAATAAGTAAAGGAAACACAATAAATATACATAAAGTGAATCGTAATTGGTAATGGCAAACTTAGCTCTTGGTCGAAGAATAGTTGATACTTTGCTGGAGTTCACAAATAACTGGTTTTCAATGATAGCTTTCAAAGTAGTAAACATCAAGATAAGAGCAATGTGCAAAACAAGGAACATAAGAAACATGATTGAATAAATCATCATATGAATGAATGAAACACAACAACTCAAAATACTTGCTGAGATGGAAGGGAATAGGTTTACTGACTCAACTACAAAGTAAAAGAAAGGCCCTTCGCAGAGGGAAGCAGGGATTGCAAGTCTCATAAAGAGCTCCCAAAAATTATGATACTTACTAGCTTTCAGCTCTCATTGCCCCTATCATAGGCATCTTTTGGTGATTAAGGTTAAAGTGACACAACTAAGAGGATATGCTTGACAAGTTATAAGTTGAAACCTCATGCCCCTTACTTATGAGTAGCGAACCTCATGCTACTCAACTTCAGTCACGAGCAATCTCTTGTCATTGTAAATACATGCGTATCATTGAGAACCGCCAACAGGGTACCCCTTGCACATGACACAAGAGCTATCCCATAATCAAAATGACAAGGCGAGCAAACGGTGAGCATCTCAGCGATCTTTTTATTTGCTATTTGCATATGTTTTTATTGAGGATGCTTCATAGAATGCTCACTATAGTTATGCTGCAAGTTTCCACCATGATTAGGCATGGCTTAGGCTAGCGGCCCAGGCGTTTCTCTAACACACATATAAACTCCATGATCTTACAAGTTCCACTTTTATTTCACACCGCCGGGATCCATAAGCAAGAGAACATGACATCAACTAGGTACAAGTACCAATGAAGTGTTCAAAGCGGTCCCCATGATACATGGTTCTGCTAACTTCAACTCATAAAGCGCAAGCATATACACAACAAAGAAGGATCCAATGGTTCAAGTTTATTAAGTGCAAGAAAGTAAAGTGTGCCATCAAGTTCGTGAGAGCTTTAATCACTAATTTTCACATAACAAGTTTAATTTGGAAGGTAGACAAAACAAGAATTTACTTGGAATAGCAATAATGCTACTAGGTAGGTATGGTGGACACAAATGGCATGGGTTTTTGGCTTAAGGGATTGGATGTACGAGAAAAATTCCCTCTCAGTACAAGTTTTTGGCTAGCAAGGCTGGGTAGCAAGTATAAGAGTTGAAGGAAACAAACGAACATACAAGTGATAAAAACAAACATGCAATCTTCCTTGGAAGCACAAAAGATCTTAACTAGAGAATACTAGACTTATGAGAAAATCAAGAAAGAAAGATGATGAAATTAATTTTCTTTAGAGTACTTTTATCTTTTCTTTCAACTCTCAAAAATAGTGTTGCTACTGACCGAGCCAGGTTTCCTAAAACCTACTAAATTAACTCAATGATCCCAAAGTGATACCAATACTAACAACAAGATCAATCATATAACCACGAATTAAAAACTAATATAAGCTATGCAAAAGAGCAAATGATAGAACTTCTCATTAATATTCCATAACGGCAACTCACACCAACGGATACACATCTAACAAGAGAGGGGACACTTCCATAATGCAAACCATACTACATAATAACTCATCTATTCATGATATGACTCTACTAAAAAGGTAAAAAGATAGAAGATAGTGATGTGATACCGCGGCACTCCCCCAAGCTTGGAACAAACCAAGGGGATGCCAAACCTGATGACGAATTACTCTTTCGGTGATGGTGGTAATATTTTCTTAGTTGACGGGAGGAAATCTTCCAGCATCTTGCGAAGCCTATTATTCTCCCATTGAAGCATCTCCACCTTCCTCCTCAAGTCTCGGTACTTATCGCAGAACTCATTAGTGACTCGTAGGGCTTCCGTCGATGCAGGGCAAGTGACTAAAGGTACCAGCCCCTGCTTGGGGTCTTGGAGATCCTCCTCCATAGGCTCCTTCCCTTTATCCTTGGTGGACACCATTGTGCTTCTAAGCTTTCAAAGAGTATGACCTGGCAGAAACAGATCGAAACAAAAACACGACGAAAACACGATATACGAACCTCGGGAGATCCTGGGGATTATATATTACGAAGTTTCATGACAAAAGGAAGGTACTGAGAGAAAACAAGTTGAAGGCGGAGTCCAGGGTGGACTCACCACCTGGTGGCGCGGCCAGGGGTGGGCCCGCGCCACAGGGTGGTGTGAGCCACCTTGGCTCTGTTTCCATCCCTTTTTCGCTTTGTAGATTTCCTTATTGACTAAAAACTGCAAAAATATAGTTGGATAGTCTTTTCGTGGAACTTTTCTTACCAGAACTGTTACCTATTTGAAAACAGACTTTGCAGGTCTCTGAATTTGGAATCTAGTAGATTCTTCCGGAGTCATCACTTGAATAACATCAATATCTTCATCCTCATACACTTATTACTTGAGTCATAAAACCTTTCTCTTTCGTATTACACCATTATCTCCACTTCCTGGAGATTTCTTTCACACAAAACTTCACACAATTCTCATTAGCAACATTAGTATAAGTGAAGTGATAAAACCTTTTGAGCCCAACTTCAACTGAAAACCATCAAAACATAAGCTACTGTAGAAACTCCTTCCGAAAACCCAAAAAGAATTCAAAAAGGAAATCGATTAAAGAAGCAAATGCAAGAGTGGCTAAATCTGTCAAAACAGACCAGCAGGTAAAGATCAATTTATTCGAAAATCTTCTGTTGCTCAAATCAAAAAGTGCAAAACTAACGAAAGTTAAACGACCTGGGGCAGAAGCACAAAAAAATTACATCTCAATACGACATACAGAGATCTCTCACGAATTTTTATGGTGAAGCACAAAAATCTATTTCGGGACAGGAACTTCCCCAAATATTACTTCTCTCTCATTAGAGGTTGATATTGGCACAAAAACCAAAAAAACGGACAAGGAGCGGTTATTACCAAAGTAATAACTTCCAAGACTCAAAGAAACAAAAACAAACTGAAAGCAAAACAAATTGGGTTGTCTCCCAAAAAGCTCTTTCTTTATAGCCATTAAGATGGGCATGATAATTTTGAAGATGCTCACTCAGGAATATGAATTGAAGTGAAAGAGAGCATTAAGAAGCAAAAATACAAACATTTAAGTCTAACCCACTTCCTATGCAAAGGAATTTTGTAAACAAACAAGTTGTTGAAACCAGAGGCTACTTGCATAGGAAGGCAAAAGAAGTGCAACATAAAAACTTTCAGCATAAAACGAGGAAACTTGATATTATTGAGATACATAAGAACAATTTTCCCTCTCTCATAATAACTTTCAGTATCATGCATATACTTAACAATATAGCTATCACAAGGACCATCGTAACAATGATCACTTATTCTAACAGAAAACACATGAATACTAGCTCTCATAACACTACTATGTGAAACAATATTAGAGGTATCCTTACAAAGGATAGTGTGTCCCTCTTCTACATATTTAGCAACAAAGTCTTTAACATTTTCTATTATAGGTTCATCAACCATTTGTTTATCAGGTTCAATAGCTTTACTTGTATTTTCATTAACCATACTAGCTATCATAGAATGTTCCTTCATCTTAACTGGGAAAGGAATTTTCTCGATATAAGGTTTAGGTAAAACATGATTAGCAGTATAAGTTTTAGTATTTCTTGCAGGAACACTCTTAGCAACATCTTTATAAGGTTCTTGATACTTATTCCACTTCTTTTTAGGCACTTCAATGTAGGAAGCAAAAGCCTTAAAATAAGAAGCAATAGCTTGAGAGTCTAGACCATAAGGATTTCTAATATTTTGAAAGTCATCAGTTCCCATAAAAGATTCAATGCATTCATAATCATAATTTATACCTGATTTTCTACCTTTGTCATTCTACCAAGCTTCAGCATTGTCTTGAATACGGTCTAGAAGGTCCCATTTGGCTTCTTCTTCCATGCGAGTGAATGATCCGCACAAGAAGCATCCAATAAATTTTTATCATGTAGAGGGAGCCTTGCGTAAAAGTTATTGATAATAATATTGTTGGGGAGCTCATGAATGGGACATTTGAGCAGAAGTAACTTCAATCTCCCCCAAGCTTGAGCTGTACTCTCTCCATCAAGAGGCCAAAAGTTGTATATTTGATTCCGATCTTTATGAATCTCACTAGGAGGATAAAACTTTGAATAAAAGAGAGGCACTATTTCCTCCCATTCTAGAGCTTAGCCATTCTTCAGCAGCTTATACCAGTCCTTAGCTCTTCCTTTTAGTGATAGTGAGAATAACTTCTTCTTAACTTGATCTGTAGTAATACCTGCACACTTGAACAACCCGCATAATTCGTGTATAAAGAGTAAATGATCACCGGGATGGACAGTTCCATCCCCAACATAGTAGTTATCCATAACACGATCAATAATTCTTGTAGGTATTTTGAAAACATCATTCTCAACAGGTGATGGCTTATCTACTACCTTAGTAGTGGTAGTAGCATTACCAAATAAGAAACTCAGCGAATTATCCATAACGAAAATAAAGCAACTAGCAGAAGTAAACAATAATCACAGTAGAAGTTTCCTTTACCAGTTCCACTCTCCAATAGCGCTTCACTCCCCGGCAACGGCGCCAGAAAATAGTCTTGATAACCCACAAGTATAGGGGGTGTATCGTAGTATTTTCGATAAGTAAGAGTGTCGAACCCAACGAGGAGCAGAAGGTGTTGTCTAGTGGTATAGATCAGGAATTCTCTGCAAATACTTAGCAAACGAATTTTTAGGGTTTTTTGATAAAGCAAGTAAACAAAGTACGAGTAAATAAAAGACAGTAGGAATAAATGCAGCTAGTGTCCCAATCCTTTATGCATCAAAGGACAAGCCGGTTGTATTACTTAAGATGACCAGACGTTCTCGAGGACACATGGGAAGACTGTCAAGTGCTTTCGCTTCATATAGTTGATTAATCTTCTTTAGCTTGCTAAGTGTTGTGTGGGTGAACCGGTGCTAATGTACCGACCTTCCTAGGACTAATACATACTTGTGATTATACCCCTTGCAAACATCCGTAAGTACAAGAAAGTAATTAAGGTAGAAACCTAACCACAACTTTAAACTCTAAGACCCTTACGTCCCTTGTGCAATGGTTTCCTAACTGGGGTTCAGGTTTCTGTCACTCCGGCAACCCCTACGATTAGTAGCCAAATACACAATGCATTCCCCTAGGCCCATATAGGTGAAGTTTCATGTAGTCGACGTTCACATGACACCACTAGAAGAAGTACACCACAACTTAAATATCAAACTATTGAATCTTTCTCAACACAACTCCACTACTAACAACATGAATTCTCCCATGTCCTCAAGAACAAAATGAACTACTCACAAGACATCATATGGATCATGATCAGAGATGTAATAATGATGTATAACACTCTGAACATAAACAATAATTCAATGGTTCACTCAATAGTATCAACTACAAAGAGTAATCAACACCGTGAAAGTTTCCCCTATGAACTATGCAAGATTCAACTCAATTGTTACAGCAATATGGAGATGGTGGTGAGGGTGCTGATGGTGATGATGGTGGTGGTGATGATGATGATGATCCCGATGAAGTCCAGCTTGATGGTGGTGTTGATGACGACGATCTCCCCTTTCCGGGAAGGAATTCCCCCGGCAGAAATCTGTCTACCGGAGAGATCTTTCTCTCTCGGTGTTTTCCGCCCCGCAGAGGCGGCGGAATCTTTCTGTGGTCGCTCCCCGAATCTTAGGGTTTCGGGAGGAATATATACACTAGAGGGGAGTGCCAGGGGTGGACCAGGGCGGCTACACCACCTGGTGGCGCGACCTAGGCTAGCCCGCGCCAGGGGGTGGTGTGGGCCCCCTGTGGCCCATCTCCAGCCCCCCTTGTGGCTTTCTTCGTCTTCTGGAAAACTAGGATTTTCCATGTATTTTCCCGGATTTTCTGATCTTCGCGAATTTTGCCTCCAAACAGCACCTTTTCCATCAGAATCCTGACTGTAGTGGTCCATGCTCCAAAAGTCATCAACCATGCAAAAACAGATGAAATAACATAAGTATCACCTCTCAGTACGAAATATATCAATGAATAACAGTGAATTATGACATAGAACAGTGATGGAAAATGGACGTATCACACATGTGATAACAATCCTCACTATATTACATGTGATATCTATCCCCTAGAAAAGGTATGGTACTACTTCCATAATACAAGTTTGTTCTTGTATTAGCTTGGTTAAACTACTATGCCTCCAACTACTCCATACAACGTATGTTATATACTTCATCGTACTCTAGCTTGACTTCTCATGATCAAGCTAGATGATTCAATTTACTAGGGTTTTGTCTTATTTGGCATTCTCACATCACTTCATCATCATCTAGTCATCCATTCTCAAATGACTTGAGAATAATGACCACAATCCTTTAATCATACAAACTTTGGCTTCTAATTTTCTGATCAAGATCTATAATCAACTAAGTAATAGACTTGGACTACACCTGGTCTCTTTATAGAGTTTATATTGTTAATGAAGCTTACACCTCCTTGACTTAACAAGATTACCATTTTATTATCTACTACTAGTAGCTTTCTCATAGCTTCATGATCACTAGCTTAACTCTTGGGTTTAAGTACTTCTTCTAGTTAACTCATGAGTGAATTAACCCTCCAACATCAGATGGTTTGATCTCCACTAAGGATCACATTCCATTGATGATATAACACTCTACCATATCTAGTTCCTTCTTCTTATTAATTTACTTAAGGTATTTGGAAGGTCAATATAATAGGTCAAAGCTAAGAGTCAATAAGTGCTAGGTCAGGAATTGATCACTCAATATTGCTGATCAATTGACATTAGGACTTGGTTAAATAGATATGTCACCTCTTAATATCATATTAAGGGTATGTGTTGGATGGTCTTGGCTTGTCTTCCTTTCCTACTCTATTTGTAATAAGAGTTAGTGTTTAGAAACTACTATGGTACTCATGGTAGGAGTAACTATAGCAAGCAAGCATATCAAGCTTTAGTTATGGGGTTTCTTTACTTAAGTTATATACTTAACTTGGTATTCAGGGTTTGTTGTAGGTAATACCTTGATATCATCGGAATATTAAGTATTCATCCTTGAGTTGTTGTATGGAATACCATGTAATGATCTCTAGAAGATCTAGTACTCCTTATTAAGTAGTGGGTTGTGACTTAGTTTTATTACATTTGATCTACCCTTAGATCAAATTATATTACCCAAAAATAATGTTTTAGCAAAGGTCATATTGAAACTTATCGCAGTCGATTTGATGATCTTCTACTTTTGTTCCACCAAGTTAAAAGAAGCTTTAATCACTTTGGTAAATTTTATTTAAAAGCGCGAAAATTATCCAGATTTTGTATGCATGAATGCAATGCACACACCTTATCTCAGATTATTTCTAAGCTCTAATGCTAGGATGTTACATATATAAATCTCCCTAGGGTACTCTCTGTACTTACGTTCCATCATACACCCCATCCAAGCAACTCGCTGCCTAGCCGTCAGACTCGCCACCCTTGTAATCCACTCGAGAGAATATAATCTAGCAGGAGTACGTATTTACCCTACAGGGGGCCAAACCTGGGTAAATCCCCGTGTCTTTGTCCCCAATCTCGCACTATAAATGGCGACTCACTCTTTACCCCAAACCTTCCAATCTCTACCCCTGGTAGTGACTGTCGTGGTCATTCCAACGACAGTGGCGCCCACTGTGGGTTATAGCCGGTCCAGCCTGAGTTCTGCGGCAAGACCCTACTCGCCAATCGGTTGGCTGATCGCCACTGGCCGCATGATCGCAAGCGGCGGGATCCTTCAGATCTTGCCCAATAGCTATATCCTAGTGTTGCGCCCAATCACGCACAACGCGGTGATGCCGGTCGACACCATCAACATGTTTGTCGGGTTCACGGACGTCGTCGAACCGGCGGAGATGGCGATCATCGGTGGGTCGCCGCCATGTAGCGATCTACTCTCGGAAGGTCAAATTCGCTCCATCACCCGCCTCACCGCCGAGTACGACTCAACCGCCAACAACGTGGTCGAGACCGACATGGTCGCAGACAATGCGACCCTCCACAACAACGCCGATTCGGCGACCCCTGCCTCGGTCACGGGATCCATCACCGCGCATCATGCAAATACTCCCATCACGTAAGTCTCCAACGCTGAGGATTTCGAGGACCCCTCCATCCTCGGGATCTTCGACTCCGACTCCGGGTCGGACACTAGTAGGGAAAACCCTATAGACGGATCTATTACCGCTGACGAAGTATGCACGCGGGTCCTCGTCGGTGAGGCCATCCAGGCCTGCCTCGTGTTACCGCGGCGAGAGGAAAATGGAACCACTGGGCCTAGTCCAGTTATCGCCATTGAAGAGGTCGGGTGCATGTCGGTGATGTTGTGGGCCACGTGCCCTTGCGGGAGATGGATTTTAGCGCGGGCAAAACTCCATGGATGTGAATGGTTCTTTGGCTTGGGCCGGGTTGAGACGTCCAAATCCAGCCATGAAAGCAATCATGGATTCGTTCTGCCTTTGCAAAAGAGTAAAATCTAAAATCCACCCTACCTAAACTTGGCATAAAAAACTTTGGTACTCATTTTTTATACGCTCATCAATCTCAGGAATACATGACTTAACATACCCACTGAATACAGTGGATGTTTCATTATAGTCACCGGATCTCTATACAATGGTGTATTCACTTACGTTGGGCATGTTCTGACCAGTCTACAATAATAATTTTTAGGCAAAAAAGCCCCTCGATTAAAACTATTTGGCATATGCCCCTAAGCCTACCTGGCAGCCTCTTTGCAAACGTCATATTCGGAAAATCAATCGCAAAGAGGGCCCATGGGTCAGCTTCTGCTTAACTGCTAACTGCTAACAAAGAGAGATTAACCCACTCATTCCAAAAACAGAGGAGCCCCAAGTTGGCTGTGTATGGCCGCCGAGATCCGGCTGGCCCTGATCTCTGCTTCGGCCCGTGCCGGCGCTCCACCCCAACTCTATCCGTCCCATCGTTTGCCTGTCCCCACTCCGGCCTGGCTCGCCGTGTCCCTGCTTCGGTCCCGCCGCCGCACATCGTAGGTCCAAGGTTGGCGAGCGAGCTGCCGTCGAGCGAGCGCCTGCCTAGCACCTCCGCTGCTGGAGCCATCGACGAGCGAGCAGCCTGCGCTGGTGGTGTTCCTCACGGACATGCCGCGGGTCACGTCTCCACCATCCTACGGCTCCCCCATCTCCCGATTTGTCACCATCGACAGCTGCCCGTTGCCCAATTCATCGCCTCCGGCCGCTCCCCGCCGCCCGATTCGTTGCATCCGACCGCTCCCCCTGCCACCCGATTCGTCGCCTCTGGCCGCTCTCCTGCAACCTGATTCGTCACCGTCGGTGGAAGCCCGTCGCCCAATTCATCGCATCTAGTCATCTGGTTGATCATTGTAGATTTATTAATCTTTGGTAGTTCTTGCTAAGTCCTATCATTATATATTAGCGCATATGAGCATTTTATTGTGCTATAAAGTTGTGAAAATTCATGAGTATGTTGTGAACCCGTGAACAATGGAATGCATTGTAAACAGTGTAATGTATTGTTTTTATTTCCACACTAAAACTACTGTAAAAAACTATATTTGCTCCATACGATGCTTATATTTGTCCAAGAAATTTTTTAATTGCCTTGCGTCGCCGATTAAATTTTTATTGCATTGCGGCACGCCCAGGCTTTGACATATTCCTAGGTCCGCCTCTAATATAAGACCCAATGATATGGGGTGGCCCGATCTTCTCAATAAGCACTTATCGATGATGATAATGGTGGATAGATAAATAGCCTGTAGCTATGAACTCTCCCACTCGAACCCTGATGCCAATGCAACAGCTCTCGAACCCTGTGGGATATTCACAACACCACGCTCTTGTGCACACATTTGTCAACCACGAATGGTAGTTTGCAATCTACTAATTCCCAATGGAACAACAGATCACACTCAATTGCAGTAGTATAATTCGATCACAGGGTAATTCTAGTGGTTTTTTGAAAGAAACAACTCCAAAGTAGTTTAAACGTGGTCTTAACCCTAACTATGGGGCGTCCTAGGGCTTATAAGGGAGGCTAGGGCGGCCAGAGACCAAAACTAAGATGCGGACAACTCAAACTGATACATGCCAACTCGGACCAGATTTCGGTCGGTGGGTGGACAATCCGGTTGATATAGACCGGACAGTCCGATCGGGCAGACACTCCGGGTGAATTCGGCTGGATAGTCTGGTCCGGCCAGAAACTTCCAAGTTTCCGGTTGGTGTCCGGGTAGTGTCCGATTTGGTGTACTAATTATCCGCACCACTTCTCCTTGCAGGTAGGCCGGACAGTCTGGGTGGACTCGACTGGACACTCCAGTCGTCGTAGACATTCTTGCGCTTTCCTTCTTGATGATCTCCTCCTCGCTCCATGCGCCTGCCTCCCGCCCCTCCCTCGCGCATCCTTGGATGATCATCACGTCGGACTCCTTGCCTTCCTCCCTCTCCTTCCCGCTAGCACTAGTCCGAACGATATTAAATCTAGTCAAACAATAACACCATAATTTAGGTAGTATAAAGTTCTTATAAATCAAAGTACCTTGTCCAACTAGGAATGAAGTCACCTGATAGTCATCACTGATTTGACTCATCATCCTCCCTTTCTTCAAGAAAAGCCGTCCACGGCTTTGGGTAAGCTGAAAGTGGAAGAAACATATATCACCTCTCAATACGAAATATATCAATGAATAATAGTGAATTATGACATAGAATAGTGATGCAAAATGGATGTATCACTCCTCCTCAGCTCCATGGAGCCTGATATCGCCAATCAGCTCATCGGTTGCAAAACCGATGCTGCGGTGTGGAATGGTGTCCATGCCCTGTACAGCGCTTAGAGTCGCACCAATGTCCACCACATCCGTTGTCAGCTGACGTCTACTCGCAAGGGCGATCTCTCCGCCGCCGTGTACATGCACAAGATGAAGTCCTTCGCATATGCCATGGCCACCACCGGAGCTCCCGTATCCGACAACGAACTCATCGACTATATCATTATCGGTCTCGGCTCTGTGTACAACTCCATCGCTGCATCACTCACAGTCAGAAACCACTCAATCTCCTACTCCAACTTCTACTCGCATATCCTCTCCTTCGAGGCTCTCCAAGCGCAGTAGGCGCATGCTGAGGGATGGTCGTCCTCGGTAAACGTAGCAACGCATCCTAAACCCGCCTACCAAGGCGGCGGATCCTCCTACCGCCCCTACGGCAATGATGACCAGCAAGGGAAGGCCCGCAACAGTGGTAACGGCGGCTACAACCGCAAGAACAATGGTCGATAGGATGGTGGCAGCTACGATCGCAACGACGGCGACTATGGCCACAATGATGGAGGCCACAATGGCGGCTGGAACGGCGGCTATAGTCACAATGATGGAGGCCGCAGTGGAAGCTGGAACGACGACCGCAATAACGGTGGTCGCAACAACAATGACCGCAATGGCGATGGGAACAGCGGCCAGCGCCGCTGGAGACCATGTTGCCAACTTTGTGGCAACTGGGGCATGAAGCTAAGGACTGCCGCAACCCCTACGACCCCAACTATTAGCCTCCACAGCAGCGTGCCGACAATGTTGCTATGACAACTTACAACAACAACCCCTGGATCATGGTTTCGGGGATGACGGATCACCTGACGGGCGAGCTGAAACGTCTTCAGGCTTACGAGCGCTACGGTAGAAAGAATCAAGTGCAAGTGGCCAATAATGCAGGTTTGTCAATTTTGCATATTGGTCATTCACTTTTAGCTGGTTCATCACTTTATCTCAAAAATATTCTTCATGTGTATGATGCTCATCTAAATATCTTGTCTATTTATCGTCTTGTTTGTGACAATGACGTGTTTGTTGAATTTATCCGTCACTTTTTTATGTAAAGGGCAAAACCACAAGGAGGGTCCTTCTTCTCGGTAGGAGTCAAGGTGGTTTGTATCCCATCCCATTCGTCAAAGCTTCGTCTTCGTCACGTCATGCGTCAGCCGGTGCCACTTCCCAGTAGTGGCACCAATGCCTTGGTCATCCATCAAATAATATAGTTCAAAATATTGTTAGAACCAATGAGCTTTCGTGTTCTCCTTTAGACAATAATTCTTTAGTATGTGATGCTTGTCAATGTGCCAAAAGTCATTAGTTACCTTACACATTGTCTTCTCGTGTTTCTACTGTACCTCTTAAATTGATTCACTATGATGTTTGGGGTCCGGTCAGTGTTTCCTCTGGGAGGTACAAGTATTATGGTAGCTTTGTGTATTACTATTCTCGTTTTTGCTTATCTTCTAAAACACAAGTTTGATGTTGAGCAAGTCTTTTATGCGTTCTAGGCTCATGTTGAACATATTTTGAACGCCAAGATCAAGGCAGTTCACTCTGATGACGGTGGGGAATATCATCAACTTCATCACTATTTTGAGTGCACAGGCACAGTTCATCATGTCTCGTGCCTCCACACCTCTCAACAAAACGAGATTGCTGAGCATAGACACTGTCACTTGGCCGAGACAGGTCTTGCCCTTCTTACACACTCGCAGCTTTCTCTACGATATTGGGATGACGCTTTCTTTACTGCGTGTTTTCTCATTAATCGTATGCCTACTCTTGTCATCAACAAGGAAACACCTCTTTATAGACTCATGCATATTCAGCTTGACTACTCCTTCCTTTGTATTTTTGGGTGTGCTTGTTGGCCTAGCCTTCGTAAATATAACTCCCACAAATTAGAATTCTGTTCTAAGATATGTGTTTTTCTGGGGTACAACCATATGCATAAGGGGTACAAGTGCTTAGATAGATCCACAAGGAGAATTTACATCTCATGTGATGTTGTGTTTGATGAGTCTGTGTTTCTGTTTGCCACTCCCAACATCTCTGTTGTTGTGTCCACTCTTGAACAAGCTATTTGGTTTCATCTGATGAACTAGTTACTAGTGAGCCTGTGCGATGTTATGGCATGTCCTATTTGTCTATTGATCCACCTGTGCAAGGTGATTGTGTTATTGTGCAGATGTTAGTGCCTCCTTCCGATCTCTCCCTGGAGCCTGCGATCGACATACACGGGGAGCATGTGATTGATGTACATGAGCCGCCGCCGCTTGTGGCTGCCATGGTTCCACCTGCACCGGCTCATGGGCCAGTTTCGTCCGCTCCTGACCATCTCGTGTCGCCCACTATCGTGCCATCGGCTGCGACGCCACCGGCTGGCCTACCTGCCGAGCCTCAACATACGATGATCACTTGTCATCATGATCATACCCGTCACGAGAAGTTATACACTGACAGCATGGTTCGTTGATACATTGCAAATGTATCTCTAATTTTTGATGTTCCATGCTTGGTTTTATATACTTTCTTGTGTTTTGTCCACACTTTGGAGTACTTTTCATATGATTTCTTGGACTAACCTATTTACAAGTGCCACAGTGCCAGTTGCCTGTTTTCTGCTATTTTTGATTCCAGGAAAGTCTGAAAATCAATATTCTCTGAATTGGACCGGACAAAAGCCAAAGTTGACATTTTCCCGGAAGACTCACGGAGCCAGAAGGAGAGTCGGAGAGGGGCCACAGGGTGGCCACACCACCCCATGGCACGGGTCCCCCAGGTCGCGCCAGGGCATGGTGTGGCCCCCCTAGCTGCCCACCGACCTTGCCCTCTGGCCTATAAGAAGCCTCCCGAGGCATAAACCCTAAATAATCAAGGCTCCAGACACGAAAAAGTTCCGTAGCGCCGCCGCCACCAAAGGGGAGATTCGGGGGACAGAAAGTCTCTGTTCCGGCACCCTGCCGGGACGGGGAAGTGCCCCCGGAGCCATATCCATCGATCTCCATCACCATTGCTGATTCCCATGATGAGGATGGAGTAGTTCTATCTCGAGGCTAAGGGTACTACCGGTAGCTATGTGTTCATCTCTCTCTCTATGCATGATCTTATTGTGATCATGATCTTGTAATCTATAGATCTATTCTGCTACTCAAGTGCTTTAATGAATCTCTGCTCTCCCCATGTGTGTGAAAGTGACAGCGTGCTCACCATGGTGGCACTTAGGCTAGAGATTACAAATACTTGTTATGAGTTATATTTGGAGTTGGATGTTTCTATGAAATTGTGGTGTTTGTTGGAACCATCTAGTGCTCAAGGTGACAGTGTGGGGTTTTCTAGATGGGAAAGGCTTACTTTGAGGTGTGCTGTTATAGCCCTACCATCGATTAGAGTGTTCAACCGGAGAGTAGTTAAGAGTAGTATAAAGAGAATATATTTATATGAGAGTGTTCACTAGTGAAAGTATGATCCCTAGGCCTTGTTTCTAAGCATTGAAACACCGTTTGCTACTAAATCTGTTACATGTTTTCTTGCTTCCATATTTATTTCAGTTTTACTTTAGTCTTTTCCACGCCATCAAACTATTTTCTATCACCATTACCACTTATAATTATCCATACCACTCATATTTCACTATCTCTTCGCCGAACTAGTGCACCTATACACCTGACAAGTGTATTGGGTGTGTTGGGGACACAAGAGACTTCTTGTATCTTGATTGCAGGGTTGCTTGAGAGGGAATACCTTTGACCACTTCCTTCCCGAGTTCGATAAACCTTGGGTGATCCACTTAAGGGAAAACTTGTTGTTGTTCTACAAACCTCTGCACTTGGAGGCCAAACAACTTTCTACAAGAATAGAAGTGCGTAGACATCATTCGTTATGATTCGTGTTGTGGTGCGTTCTTTGTTGCTCCAATATCACATCGAGAGGCGCTTCTCGAGCCGGCGTGGCATGCAACCATGTCAGATGAGTTTGCACATGGTCCCTGGTTCCTCGGCCACCTGGCGTCAATATCATTGGAAGCAAGTGGATCTTCAAAACCAAGCAATGTCCTGATGGGTCTATCAACAAGCACAAAGCATGGTTAGTAACTCGTGGTTTTAATCAGCAGTATGGGATTTACTATGGTGATACTTTTAGCCCAGTCGTGATGCCAGCCACAGTCTGCCTGGTATTGTCTCTTGCAGTCTCTCGTGGCTAGAGTCTTCGGCATGTTGATGTTAGCAATGCTTTCTTGCATGGGTTCCTGGCTAAGGATGTCTACATGAAACAACCACCAGGCTTTGAAGATGTGAGGTATCCTTCTTATATCTGTAAGCTTCGGCGGTCTATTTATGGCCTGATACAGTCTCCATGGGCTTGGTATGCATGACTGAGTCAGCTTCTCCATCGGCTTGGGTTTGTTTCCTCCAAGGCTAATATGTCGCTCTTCATTTTATCACGTGATGGGGTGCAGATATTCATGCTCATCTATGTGGATGATATTGTCATTGTCGGCTCTACTCAGGAGGTTGTGGATCATCTGGTTCATTCTCTCTGATAGTTTTCCTATTAAGGACTGGGATGACTGGAGTACTTCCTTAGATTGGAGGCATCATATAATTCAGGGGGGATGACGTTGACTCAACGGAAGTATGCTCTTGATCTTCTCCATCGAGTCAACATGGAGAATTGTAATCCTGTCACCACTCCTCTTGCAGCGTCTGAGGCCTTGGCTCAGGATTCAGGCACATTGTTCAATGCAGATGATTCATTCCGGTATCGCAGTGTTGTCGGCGGACTACAATATTTGACTCTCACTTGCCCGGATATTTCTTTTGCGGTAAACAAGGTTTTCTAGTTTCTATCGCAGCCCACTAATGTACACTGGGAGTCCGTGAAGCAAATTCTATGATATGTCAAAGCAACATTGCAGAATGGCTTGAGTATTCGCAAGTCATCACCATCTGTTATTAGTATTTTTATGGATGCGGATTGGGCAGGATGTGTGGATGACAGACGGTCCACAAGTGGGTTTTCCATGTTTGTTGGTCCGAACCTCATCTCTTGGAGTTCGAAGAAGCAGCTCACAGTCTAGAGATCCAGTACTGAGGCAGAGTATAATACATTGGCTAATAGTGATGCCGAAGCTATATGGGTATACTCTCTACTTAAGGAGCTTGGTGTGACTCGGTAGCATACCCCATATTGTGGTGTGATAATATTGGGGCTACTTAAGTGACGGTGAATCCAGTCTTTCATGCTCGAACTAAGCACATTGATATCGATTTCCATTTTGTGCGAGAACGAGTAGCAGTCAGTGAACACTAGATCGCTAAAATGGATTTTTTTGTTCCCCAATTTTTTCCTTCTAAACAACTAATTAGGGTTTCCAAAAATGAGGTGTTACAATATAGATTGGAACATCTCTAATTACTCCCATAGGAACTCCGAGTGTTTTATTTGCTAAGATTACTGCCATATTAGTGTCTTCCAACTCGGCTGGAATAAGTTCATTTTGGATTTTTAAATAAACATTATAAGGGATTACATTAACAAATGTGCCTATATCATAGAGTCCATAATAAGAAGACCCACCAAAATTGCAAGGGAGAATAGGCTTACCAACATCTTTGTCTTTTACCTTTCCTTCAAAAATTGTGAAGCTTTAGTGTCTAGCTCGATCATGTTGCAATGTGTAAACATGGTTAACATATCTTCTTTAGTTGGTTCACTTGTATCTTGAATACTTACTTGGTTGATTTCTTCTACTTTCCCCTCTTCCTCTAAATTTTTGAGGAACAATCTCTCCTCTTCCCGCTGTTCTTCGAGTAATCAAGTTACTGAGCCATCGTATGTTTTCTCACTCTCCTTGGAAATGGAAGGGGTTCAACATAAGGGACTTCCTTCTTTAATGGCTCCATAGGGCCCATAATTTTTATCTCAATGTCTTCAACTTGCTCAGGTGGTGGAGTATATTGAAGCTAATCTTTCTTGGGAGCTTAAATGTGTTATGTAAAAGAATGAAGGATTTGCAAGATAATATCATCATTAAGTTGAAGTTCATTAGCTGTTTCCTTGACCTTACCAGACTCCTTATAAGCATTGACACAATCATATTCAATTTATATCCCTCCTTCACCGCCTAAATCAAATCCCCAAGTTTCTCTATTGTGGCAAATTCATTCTAGAAGTTCGCAAGCTTTAGTTATAGTTAAGTCCATAAAAGAACCTCCGGAATTAGTGTCAAGTTCATGTTTAATCTCTTGATTAAGTCCTCCATAGAAAATATGTAAAACATAACATTCAGGTAAATCATGACGGAGACATCTATTAAGTATGGATTTATACCTCTTGAAGGCTCTTACCAATCCTTCTCCTAGGCGGTTTTTGAAGTTTGTGATCGCCCTCCTTACTTCAGAAGTCTTTACTTTGGGAAAGAATTGAAATACGAATTCTCCTTTAAGCTTTTCCCAAGTATCAATTTTCTCTACAGGGAAAAATCTATACCAAGCTAAAGCAGTGTTGGTTAGAGACTGGCTAAATAATTTAAGTTTCAATTCAGCATCAGAATAGCCTCTGAATTTAAGAGTCCAACATAACTCGGTGAAATGCATTAAATGAGTGTACGGATTCTCATTTGGATTATCTCCTGCAAAAGTATTCTCTTTAAGTAAAGCGATAAAGCGAGGGTTAAACTCAAATTTCTGGTTCGCTCCCACTCGAGAAATCCTTAACAAGTCCTCTAATGAACCACCTGAGGTATTTAGTCGCATCAAGCTGATTCATTAGCCCGAGTGCAGTCATGGTGATTAACTAAAACTAGTAAACAACTTTAGTAAAACAATTAATAGAATTAGCAACTAGCTGTGAGATTCGACACATTTTTTATGGCTTTATTTGATGGTTTTCTCCCGGATTTGATCGTTTTCTGGCTTTACCTAACGCTAATACTTCGGCAGCAAAGAAACCTTGGTTTTTAATGTGTGTTTCAGGTTATGAATGTCAACAGAAGGATTTAACTAGAGAAACACAATATTCTGGAGAAAACAAGCGGGTCTCATTTTGGAAGCACGCGAGGGGAGCTCACATAAGCTTTAACGAGCAACTATACAACGTGAATATTTTTCCAGCCGTATAGTTCCCGCCATATAGTTGTCGTTGCCTCTGTCTTGTCAAAAGGGACAACTTCCGTGAAGGGACCGAGGATGAAAACACAACGCATCAGCCACCATACCATCCAGAAGGGAGAAAGGAGAGATCCGGAGAAGAAGGAGAAGATGTTCTGCATGTCGCTCCACGATCTTCGACCTCCTAGCCAATACACCCCCATAGCCACTACTTGTACTTGAGAGAGAGGGCTCTCCACCTTGCAAGACTAGGGTTGGAGATTGTTTCTTCCCATCTTGAATTGTATTGGATATTTTTCTATTCCTTATTGTGGATCTCCACGGTAATACAAAGACGAATTCCCTTTATTCAATTATATTGATGATCCGTTCTTCTCTCATGTGTGAGTAATTCCCTTGGGCGTGGGAGATATAGGGGATTTGTGAGATGTGATGTGCCTTCATATATTTTCTGTTAGTTTGTGATTGATTCTAATTACTATAATATGTGTGCTTGACTATCTGTGGGATTCCTAATGCTTATTGTCCAATTAAGGGCCCAAACAACATGATACTTTGTTCTACCTAGATAAGATCTTGTTTGCCAGTGGACCGGTGACCCTCGGGTGACACGGGGATATCAATGGAAAGCTAGTTGACTCGAGGATAACGAGTAACCACTGTGTTTATTGCATTAGTCCGATCCAAGGAGATTAATCCCTAAGCAACCTGAAGGGTCTTAATCATCTAGTGTCTGACCATGGTTTTTGTAGCAGGCTAGTAGGATTATTGAAGTTGGGATGAAATCTACCAAGAGGAGTTCCGGCTAATTATGGATTGCTCTCCTACACATATATCTATAACATTATAATTGTTACATTTACCATTCGTCGACCTGGCACAGTCACTGTCACCATGAACTGAATCTCCCCGCACCTTCTTTCGCCATCTGTGGGAAACAACAAACAAGTAAAGTCGTTCTTTACTTTTATGCTTTATATTTCCAAAGTTTACATTTTAGTTTTAGTTAAATCTATCGCATTTAATCAAAACCCCATTCTTATTTCAACAGTTGCAGTCAATTCACTCGAAGACCTGTGACAACTTTGGGTGTGACAGAGACTTCATTAATAAACACTTACCTTTGGGCTCCCTATGTGATCGATATCTGAACTTCGAAACTAGCTACAAACGATCTGTGCTCTTGCAGACATCAATCCATTTTTTGGCACCGTTGCTAGGGAGCTAAGCGCTAAGTGTTTGTCTTTTGGCATTTCAGGTGTTGCTACTACAAAATGTTCTACTTAGGAGACAAAGGGTCTACATGCTCTGGTAGGACCTACCTGCCGGATTATATTAAGCGTGTGCCTGCTTAGAGGCGCGAAGAAATTATTGAAAAACTTTTAAGATCAAATAAAGTTGAAGTTGAAAACCTGAGTGATATTATGGAAATCATGTCTATTTACAGGACAACTCCTATGAAACCTGAGAAAACTCTCAGGGAATATAGTGCTCCAAGTTCTGAATTTCTTAAACAACCAATATAATTCCCTAATCCTGGAGTTAGAGAATATCGATTTGATGGTGCAATCATTAAAATTTTACAGGAGAAAGCTTTCAGTGGAAGGGAAGATGAAGATCTAGGAAGACACATTAGAGAATTTGACGATGTGATAACATTGCTCAGACCAAAAGGTTTGCCCAAAGACTTCTCTCGTCTTAAATTATTTTGATGGTCTCTTAAAGGTAAATCTCTAGACTGGTTATACTCTCTCCCTCGCCATTACATTAAATGTTGGAAAAACTGCATAACTAAATTCATAAATAGGTTTATTTCTTTTAAAAAGGTAACTGAACTAAGAAGAACATAGGCAACTTTAGTCAAAAAGTGGGAGAAAACTACCCACAAGCCTGGGAAAGATTCTTTAGAATGATCAATAGTATTCCTAATCATGGCTATTCTGAACTAACAATTTGCAATTTATTTTACCATGGTCTCAATACTCAATGTAGAGAGTTGCTTGATTTCTCAGCAGGAGGATCAATAAATACTTTAACTATTAAAGAATGTTTGGAATTAATGTCTACTAGGGCTAAGAATGATCCTTTATATAGTCTTGATTTTGGCACTAAGCCGGAAAAAGGGATACTTCGGATAACTCCTGATCTTATGCCTGAGGTATGCAAGACTATGAAAGAAAAAGGTATATCTTCCGAACTTGCTAAGGAAAACAAAGAAGATTTGTTCCAAGTTTTAACTGAAGAAGATGAAACTATAAAAGTTTTTCAAGAATTAAAACATCGACAAGTAAAATCTCATAATAAATTGCATAAGCATTTCCAAAAACATAAAAATATTTTGGCAGAACTCACAAAAAATTATGATGAGATAGGCCAAGAATTAAAATTATTTCATAAGTATCTTAGTATGATTGAAACCCAGTGTGAACAAATAGCATCTAGTTATCAAATTTTTCTTCGTGAAGACGAAGATATTCCTGTTTCTACTAATGTTGTCACAAGAAGGGGTGCATTTGTTACAGGACCCTTAGGGCCACCAGAATACGAAGTTGAAAAAGGGCGAAAGGAAAAAGCCTTGCTCGAAGCAAGCCAAGAAGATGATACATTGGTGGATCCTCAAGATGAAACCGAAACGCAAGATCAAACTAAGGAGGACCAAAATGATGCACAAGATGATCATGATGACTCTGATGCAAAGACGGTTGATCCAAGAGAATATAAAGAAATAAGCAAGGAAGATGAAGTTGTTATAGTAGAAAACAAGAAAAGCAATAAGCAGCAACAAAATATTTTGACCCTCCACAAGAGGTAAAAGACAAGAGCAAGTCAGGTGAGAAAAAGCTTCCTTATCCAGATTGAAAAAAGAAAGCACCAGATTAGGTAATTTATAATTCTACATATAGTTGGCAAAGATGATGTCGTCTACATATAGTTGGCATACGAAGAGCTCCCCCTTAACCTTCTTAGTAAAAAGAGTGGGATCGATTTTCCCAACTTTGAAGCCACGGTCTAACAAGAGCTCTTTAAGGTGATCATACCATGCACGTGGGGCTTGTTTAAGGCCACAAACTGTCTTATCGAGTTTGTAGGCAGGGTTCGGAAATCCCGGGGGTTGCTTTAAATATACCAACTCATGTAGAGGACTATTAAGAAATGCACTCTTAATGTCCATTATCTATATTTTAAAATTATTATGAGCATCATAAGCAAGAAGGATACATATGGACTCAAGGCGAGCCACAGGAGCACATGTCTCGCCAAAGTCAATGCCCTCAACTTGGGAATAGCCTTGTGCCACGAGTCTCGCCTTGTTCCTCACAACAATGCCATTCTCATCTTGCTTGCTTTTAAAATCCATTTAGTGCCGATAACATTGCGGCAATCCTTGGGCTTCTCTACTAAATTCCAAACCTTATTGCGTTCAAAATTATTCAACTCTTCATGCATAGCAACAACCCAGTCCAGATCTTCAAGAGCTTCAAACACTTTCTTGGGTTCCATCATTGAGATGTGGGATTGATGCTCACCGAAAGTTGCCAACTCCCTTCTTGTGGAAACCCTTCGTCGAAGATTACCTACAACTTTGTCAAGAGTGTGACCCCTTAACTCAAGGTTCCTATCGGCACGAGCTTTGCGACGAAGTTCAGATTAGCTTGTTGTCTCTTGGGGGAATAACTTCATCATTTGAGTCTTCATTGGAATCATTGGCTTGGCCTTGATCTGTAGCTTGATTAGCAGGAGTAGGAGATGATGAACCTTGCCCTTGATGTGGATCAACAGCCGTAACAGGAGGCTGCTGCTCTTCAGGTGTTTCAGGGCCGGATAATCCGGCAGTGGGTGGGCCCGGATAATCCGGCCTGGGAGATCCTGAAGCATCTTCACTAGCTTGACTAGAACTTGCTCGAATTGGCGAGTGGCCGGATAATCCGGGGTCAGCCGGAAAATCCGGCCTGGGACTTGCAGCTGTTTCTTCGATATGATGATCCATTTGGTCATCAGTGGAGTGATGGCCAGATAATCCAGTGTTGACCGGATAATATGGCCTAGAGCATTCAGGAGCATGTTGACCTTCCGCATTTGGTGGAGTTGGTGTAGAAGTTTCTCCCGTGGTTTGAGCATGTTGAGTCTGTGTAGATGAGGGCTCTACATGAGTAGAGCATTGTCCTTCCCGATCCGCCATAAGGGGTTCCTCAATGGGGCGGAAAAATCCCACGCCCATTCTTCTTATGGCATCTTGGGGTATTTCAACATCTGTATCACAAACATCAACTTGCCCCGTACGGGAGCCATCATTTTCCTCAAACACCACACTACAAGATTCTACAACAGTTCCGGAGAGCTTATTGTAGACTTTATAAGTGTGGGATTCGACACCATAACCAACAAAAATGCCTTCTAAATCCTTAGACTCAAATTTAGATAAACGAACTCCTTCGATGAGAAAGAAACACTTACAACCAGGGGAGGATCTGGGCCCTGGGCAGCCCGGGCTACAGCCCGGGTCTTGGCCCACGTAGTGCAGGTACCCCTCTTATTTATTTCACTGAAATTCTGTATTTGAGGCAGTCCAGCCCGTGTCCTAGGGTCAGCCTGAACAGGGCTAGTAGTATTAGAAAGCCCACTAATGCAGTGACCGTTCTTTCTTCACATCTACGCGGCCCTACTAGCTAAGCTTGTCCGTTCGTATTCACTGCTCGTTTCCGATCTCCGCGTGGATCCCCGGACCAAATGTACCCTGTCGTCTTGATCACACCGTCACTGCGCCATGCCGAATATCAATCTACAGAACCACGCCTAAGCGCTTCTCCTGCCGCCGGTGCTCGGCGCTTGTGTAGCTTCATCGGATCATTGCGTCCAACTGGTCGGCTTATAACACGCTCTACTAGGTAATTTCTCCATTTCTTGTAGAAAGTCTGATCTCGCAAGGAATGCCGGTGTCAATTTCAGTGCCAAAACTGCTACAATTAGCTGGTTGTAGATTGACTCATCTTATTAAATCTGATTACAGAAAATATGAAGGGAATAAATATTTCAAAGATACATCTGATTTCCCGTCGTAGTAGTACTTGCTAAAATTTATGCTATATAGTCCTTACAGAACAACTTCGAACATTTATTGCTATTGCGAAACATGATCTGAACTTTGCAAATTGTATTGGTATTGTGAACCTTCCTCTAAAAATTACTCAAACAGATATGCATGAGACCTTTTCATTTGTATTTCGTCTTATTGAGTTTGCTTTGATTGTGTTACTTGCAACAACGATAATTAAAAGAGCATTCTTAGCAATAAAAGTTATACATTTATACCAGCTTAACTTTTTGTGCTTTTGTTATTACCTTTTGATTATACATTGAGCTTATATTTCTTGTTAAAATGCCTTTTACGTGTTGGTAGTGTGTTTTGGCAACTAGTCTACCGCGGCAGTTTTTTGGTAACCGCGCGCACGCCTTCATCATTGTTGTTTCCTAGAGAACATGGGCCCGGTTTGCCTCCCGCAGTAACTTCTTCTGGATTTTCTGTGCGCGTGAGGCTGGCGCGCTCGATCTGCCCCGAACCGTCGCGGACAAGTGGGGCAGTTGCTTCCCACGTGGCGCGGTGGGAGGGCAACTGGCGCGACCTTTCTTCCTCGGTAAATAGGAATGCCAAGGGGTGTGGGTTCTTCACTTCGTCTTCCTGTGCTTGCCGCCCCTACTCTCCTTTGCGCTCTACACCTTCACCGCTCCTCTGTGTCACCGCTTCTTGGTCACCGGCACCGTTCCTCTTCCTCCTCAACAACAGACCCCCGCGCTTCAATCACGGCCACCTTTCCGAACAACATGTTGCCCGAGGTCGCCGGCGAGTGGTGCAGCTCGTACATCACCGAGGAACTGGTGAAGAAGTATCGGCGGGGAGGTTCTTATCGTCAGAGCGGCTGGTGAAGCACCGCCTCGCGCCGGAGGGCGAGTGGGTGCCCAACCCTCAGCCCGATGAGGCCGTCGTCTTCCTTGCCCACTTCGCTCGCGGTCTTGGGCTGCCGCTGAGCCGCTTCGTCCTGGAGCTACTCATCACCTTTGACCTCCAACTCCACCACCTCGGAGCCAACGCCGTATCGATGCTGTCGCATCACGCAGCCTGCTGCGAGGCGTACCTTGGCGTCTGCCCCGACGTCGTGAACTTCTTGAAGTTTTTCTACTTCAAAGTTCAGGTGGTTGGCAAGGGCGGCCCGCTAACGGAGACGGGCTGCTGCGCCATCTACCTGCGGCCGTCAGCGGTGATGCCATAGCTGGAGCTTCCGGACACTATCAAGCTCTAACAACGCTTGTACTTTTATGTTCACAACAACACTGAGGTGGACTGGATCAAGGTCCCCACCTTCGCCAATGTCCCCTCCAGAACTTGGGCGCCTAGGGCGACATCGACCGGACGGGCACCCGGCTGGTGGTCCTCATGGAGAAGGAGCGGCTCACCGCTCGGGACATTCTGCTGTCCTGGATGGCGAACCGCGTGCTCCCCCTGCAGCACCGCTCGCACAACATGTGCCACCTCTCTGGCCATCTGGATCCCACCCAGGTATCCCGGCTGGATGTGCCATACGCTGCCCTCCGCGAATGGCTCGCCACCATCTTGAAGGAGGCGCTGGAGGAGGACTGGGTGTTCTCCTGCCGGTCGTACCACCGCAGCCGGCTTCCACCGAAGGTATGTCTCTCCTCTCCTTTTCCGGGTGGATTTTCCTGATGGATTCCCGCTTCGTGCCTCTTATCTTCCCTTGTTGAGTAGCTTTTCACGGCGCAGCTAGCGGAGGACGGCATGGGGGACAACGAGCTCCCCAATTTTGCCGCGGACTTCAAGCCGGCGAAGGCTCCGCCGATGGATCTAGAGCGGTTCCCCATGCAGGCCGACGAGGGCTGCAAGTTTCCACCCGGTGAGAATTTTCCTTTGTCATTGCCAGCTTCTCTCTTGCTACGCTTCTGGCTGTGTGTCTTGACGTTTTGCTTGTATTGGAACAGCCGCTCATGGCGAGGATGTGGACTTGGCCGAGGTCGCCATGCCCAGGGGCAGGGGGTAGCGGGCCGCCCCCACCAGCGCTGCTCCGGCCGGCGGCGGTGCCAAGAAGACACACCGCCCCTGGCCCACGGCCACCATGCCGAGTGTTGCCGGGTAGGTGCTTCTGTCCTCTTGGTACTTGTGTTGATTTGCTCGCACTTGCGTTGTTCATCCTTGTCTTTTCTGCAGCGAGGCGATGTCCTTGCCCGGCTCCGCGACCGCCGCCACCGCGTCCGCCCCTCCGCCTGCTATGGAGGGAAGTGCGCCGGCTCCGGCTCCCGAGGCCGCACCGGCTTCGCCCCTCAAGGTGGCATCTGCTCCGCCGGCTGGGGCCTGTGCGGATGCGATGGAGGTGGTGCCGCCGGCTGCGCCCGCGACGCTTCACCGGGCCGGGACCATCTCTCAGCTTGCTGAGGGTCTTCTTCTTGGGCACACCGGCACGGCCATGCCTCCCTCTGGCTCGACGGTGCGCGCTGACTCTAGCGCCCACCGGGTGGAGGGACCAGTGGAGGTGCCGCAGCCGGAGGCCCCCGTCCAGCCGGAGGGTGGGCCCTCCGTGGCTCTGGTGAGCGACGATGACCTCCAGGTCACTGGCTGGACGCCGGCTCAGGCTCCGCCGCCGCTGGACGCCATCTTGGCACAATTGTTGGAGGTGGCGCCTCTGGCCATTTGCTAGGCCCGCTAGCTGGTGGAGGCGCTGGAGCAGGGGCTCGGCCAAGCCAAGGCGCTGGGGGCCTCCATCGAGGTATGCGTCCTGTTGCCAATCTTGATGCTTGTTCGCCGTCTTGCACCATGGCTTGTTCTT
The DNA here is from genome assembly GCA_910589775.1 of Avena eriantha. Taxonomy (NCBI): domain Eukaryota; kingdom Viridiplantae; phylum Streptophyta; class Magnoliopsida; order Poales; family Poaceae; genus Avena; species Avena eriantha. Next base: position 51,313,527 of record OU342745.1, read on the forward strand.
ACTTCTCTTTTTACACAGAGGGCACTCGTTGACGCTGCCAAGACCTCGTGGGACCTAGGCTGTAAGATTTCTTGCCCCATCGTATCTTCTCAATGGCGCGATTTCTCGCGCTTCTTGTTGAATATTGGTTACCCTCCTGCAGCTCTGCTGGCGGACTAGGACCGCGAGGTGGCCCGGCTGAAGGGAGAGGTCGCTCGGCTGGAGGAGTCCAACAAGACTCGCCAAGACCAGATCGCCCAGCTGACTGCACATCAGCAGAAGATGGAGATCAAGGCTGGCAAGGCCAAGAAGGTGGCGGACACCCAGGCCGAGGCGTTGAAGAACCTGGAGGTGCTCTACGCCACCCAGGAAGATGCCCTCAAAGCTTCCAAGGCCAAGGAGGCGGTAGCGCTGGGAGAGCTCTGCCAGATCACCGAGATCGTCGTCAGTAAGTGCCCTCAACTTATGCCAGTTTTGCCGCTTTTCCTTTTGCCGTCAACATTGATTCTTGTCTCTTTTCCCGGCTGTAGCTCAGTATCCTAAGATGACAGATCAGGCACTTCGCCAGATTCCTGAGTCGGATCCAGAGCAGGATCTCCACCCGGGGTAGCTGGTGGCGATCGTTAGTGAGCAAGCGAACCGGCTTCGTGCCACCGCTCTCGAGGTCTATGACTATGTCTGGCCTGATGCTACCCAGCCGGCAAGCATGGACGTCTTGGCCGAGCGGCTTTTGGGTGCTCCAGACCTCATGAACGTGGCTCGGAAGTGGGCGGCTCGTGGCGGCACGGAGATGGTGCTAGCACTGCTGAAGTCCTGGTACCCAGATGTGGATCTGCGGAGCCTTTCCCGCGGATTTCACCAAGGGACCAGCTATGACCAGCTTCGTGCCGAGGTTCCTGACATCTGCTCCTGTGGCTTGAAGATTAGGCACTTCGTCGCGCTAGACAGGGACTTCAGCGACCCGGCTGGCATGGAGCGGTACTACCACTGCCCGGATGCATCGCGCACTGAGGCCCCGGCTGCGCCCTAGACCGCCTCGGTGGACGTCGCCTCTAGCATCCGAGCTCCAGTCGATGCCTCTGGCCCTTCTGCCCACCAATGAGCTTCATCCCCGGTATGCCGGGAGTATTTGTGACTGAAAAACTTGTTTTTTATTTGTGTTGTTGAACAGTTGTCTTTGTCCTTGTTACTGAACTCTTGTGGGAGCATCGCCTCCCTTTCTGTTCTGCATTTGTTGCATGCTTGCTTCTGTGTGGGGGCGCATGAGCGCACCCACAGGGTGTAGTCCCCGAGGTTTGGGCTGGCTGGAGGATACAGCCGGGTCGAAGCTCCTTTGTGTTGTTTATTTGCAGGTTTCTGTGTGGGAGCGCGCGAGAGCACTCACAGGGTGTAGTCCCTGAGGTTCCGGCTGGCTGGAGGATACAGCCGGGTTGAATCTCCTTGACCTGCTCTGCTGCCGCCTGGAAGCTACTTGCCTCCGGCTTGGGTGTTCATCATGGAACTTTGGCTCATGCAAACATAGAAACAAACAAGTTGTTTGCCTGGTTAAGCATATGCAAGTTAAACTATAATCTTAGATTTACTAGTTTTGAAGTTTTTGCTGCTTTGCGCAAATCCAATGTCTTTGCCCTTTTCTCAGTGAGCATTGACCAGTTTTGATGTTGTTCCCTTGCTAGCTTCTAGCCGGAGTCGAAGGGGTAGCTTAGTAGACGTACTGCACGATACTTCGGGTTTTGGTCATTGGCCTTGGGCGAGCGAGCGTAGCCGGGACGTCCAGACGTTTTTGGTTTCCTCGTGGCTTTTTCGTGTAGGGGCCTTCGAGCGTTCTACTCTTGCCGGATCTGTTAGCCGGCTTGCGGTCTGCAGTCGGAACCGAAGATGAAGCCCTAGGAGCCACGCACAGTGCTTTGCCGCATGGGTCGCGCAGCCGTCTGGGCCAACCGTCGAGTCCCCAAGACGGATTGCCGACTCCGGGGTTAGAGCAATGCAGCCGGGAAGCCAAATTGTGCAGCATGACTTGCCTATTTATTTCGGAGTCCCCGAGACTATGTCGAGGCTCCCATGCTTGTTCATTACATGAAGGTAAGATACATACACTTCTTGTTCAAGTGTAAAAGGGGCAAAGCTGGCTCGCGTTCCATGGGCGTTCAGTTTCTTCTCCTGGGCGATCCATCTTGTTCTTTTCCAGCTGGCGGGCGTCGATGAGATAGTATGAGTTATTCTGCAGTGCCCGGCTAATGATGAATGGGCCTTCCCAAGGTGGAGATAGCTTGTGCATCCCCTTGGTGTCTTGTATTAGCCTTAGCACCAGGTCGCCCTCGCAGAATGAGACGCTGCAGATCCGGCTGGCGTGGTAGTGGCGCAAGTTTTGCTAGTAGATGGCGGATCTGGACAAGGATAGCTCGTGTGCCTCTTCAAGAAGATCGACGTTGTCTTCCCATGCTTCTTCGGCTTGCTCTTCTGTGTAGAGCAGTTTGCGGGGTGCGTCGAACTCAATGTCTGTGGACAAAACCGCCTCCGCGCCGTAGACGAGGAAGAAAGGAGTGTAGCCGGTGGAGCACTTTGGCGTTGTGCGAAGGCTCCAAAGCACAGCCGGCAGCTCCTCAATCCAACAGCTGGGGGATCGCATTAGTGGTTCGATCAGCTAGGGCTTGATTCCTGCTAGGACTAGGCCATTTGCTCGCTCGCACTACCCGTTGGACTGGGGGTGTGCCACAGATGCAAGGTCTAGGCGGATGCCTTTGTCTCCGCAGAATCGTGCGAAAGCTCCCTCGGTGAAATTTGTGTCGTTGTCGGTTATGATACTGTTGGGGTAGCCAAAGCGTGTGATTATGTCTGTGAAGAACTTGACCACCGTTGGTCCATACAGTTTCTTTATTGGCTTTGCCTCTATACACTAGGTGAACTTGTCCACCGCCACCAGTAGGTGTGTCATGCCGGATCTGGCTGTTTTGAAAGGGCCAACCATGTCCAGCCCCTAGACGGCAAACAGCCAGGTGATGGGAATTGTCTTGAGTGCTGCAGATGGAGTGTGCTTCTTCTAGCTGAACCGCTGACAACCGTTGCATGCTTTGATGATCTACTCAGCGTCTTCCAGTGCTGTGGGCCAGTAGAACCCATGGCGGAATGCCTTTGCCACTATGGTCCGTGACGACGTGTGGTGTCCGCATTCGCCCTAGTGGATGTCGACCAGCAGCCAGATTCCGTCCTCCTGGCTCACACATCGCTGATAAATGCCGCCAACACTATGCTTGTAGAGCTCGTTGTTGATGATAGTGTATGCGCTAGCTCTGCGCTTCACCTGCCTTGCCTCTACCTCTTCTTCGGGCAGCTCTCCTCTGGCCAGGATATCCATGAACGGCTTGGCCCATGTTGGGGTTTCCCGGATGGCGCATACCGCCTGCATCAGCAGATTCATTTATGCCCGGATAGCCGGGTTGGGCTCGTCCGGAGGCCGACCGGGTGGAGTAGTGGATTCGGCAGCCTCTAGGCTGGACGCGGAAACTCCCGGGTGCGGCGAAGCCATCACGGAGATCATGGAGCCGGCAGTCCTCGGGTGCGGCGAAGCAGTCCCCAGGTGCGGTGAAGCCGTCGGGGAGGTCTTGGAGCCGGCAGTCCTTGGGTGTGGCGAAGCAGTCCTCGGGTGCGGTGAAGCCGTCGCGGAGGTCCTGGAGCCGGCAGTCCCCGGGTCCGCGTCCAACATATGGAGTCGGATTCAAGAGACGGCGTGATTGATGGCTTGCATAGGTGCTCAAGGGAGACTCCAGGCGGAATTGCTTGTCTTGTTGACCCAATGTGGGAGAGCGTGTCCGCGGCCTCGTTGTTTGCCCTAGGAACATGGTGAAACTTGCATCCTTCAAAACAGGCACATAGCTGTTGTACAAAGAAATGGTATAGAGCCATGTTTGCGTCTCTAGCGTCCCAATCGCCCGACACTTGCTGTACCACCAGATCAGAGTCGCTGAAGCATAGGATGCGTCGGATGCCTATTTCCTTTGCCATCTTGAGGCTGTGGACGAGCGCCTCATACTCAGCGACGTTGTTGGACGTGCGGAAGTGGATCTACAACACGTATTCTAGCCGGTCTCCTTTTGGAGAGGTGATGACCACTCTGGCTCCGAGCCCTCCATACATCTTGGAGCCGTTGAAATGCAGCTTCCAATGCGTGGAGTCAGGGCAAGGTGGCAGGTACTGCGTTTCTGCCCAATCAACGAGGAAATCCGCCAAGGCCTGAGACTTGATCGCCGTTCTTGGCTCGTACTGTGTGTTGTGGGCGGCGAGCTCTATGGCCCATTTCGCCACCCTGCCTGTGGCGTCTCTGTTGCCGATGATCTCCGAGAGCGGCGCTAGCGCCACCACCTAGATGGAATGTTCTTGGAAGTAGTGCTTCAATTTCTTGGCAGCCATGTACACGCCGTACACCAGCTTCTGGTAATGAGGGTAATTCTGCTTCGAGAGCGAGAGTACCTCACTCAGGTAATACACCGGTCGTTGCACTGGCTGCGCCTTTCCTTCTTCCGGCCTCTCCACTACCAGCACCACACTGACAACCCTGTTGGTTGCTGCGATGTACATCAACATGTGCTCCTTTGCTGCTGGTGCTGCCAGAATAGGTGGTGAGGTGAGCATGCGCTTGAGGTCGTGGAAGGCTTCATCTGCCTATGATGTCCAGACAAATTTGTCCGTCTTCTACATGAGTTGGTCGTGGCATATTTGTCCGCAATGACCATGGTCTGTGCCATGGTTGTGGGCTCCACCCGGCGAAGCTTATGCTTGAGCATAGTGCCGTCTCTGCATCCGTTGATGAAGAATTCAACCGCCTAGTGCTTGCGTACCCCCTCGCACGAGTTGTGCATGCTCGTCCATCGGGTGATGTAGGAGCGGTCGGACTCGTCTGGGCCCTGTACGCAAAGAGCTAGCTTGTCGGGTCGTCCTGGGCGCTTGTAGGTGCCGGTGAAGTTGCAGACGAACGCCTGCTCGAAATCGATCCATGTGTTGATGTTGTTGTCTGGGGGGATGTTGAGCCACGTCCTGGCTGAGTCGAGGAGCCTAAGAGGGGCGTAGCGTACTACCACCCGGAGCCACTGTTTGCGATGCCCACGGCAGTGGTGTAGTCGACCAGCCAGTCCTCGAGCTTGACCGAGCCATTGTATTTTGGCGTATCCCTTGGGAGCGAAAATCCCTTTGGAAATGGTTCATTCTGGATACGCGGTCCAAAACATCTTGGGCCGGCTGGACTTTCTTCCTCTAGCGCGCGTGACTAGACCAGTAGGTCGATTCGTGCGCGCGCGTCTTGTTGTTCCTCTGGCTCGAGCGGTCCCAGCCGGCCGGATAGGCGGGACTTGGGCAGCGCTTGGCCTTTTTCGGCTTCGTCGGCCAGCTCGCGGTTTTTGCTGGTAATCGCTGTCGTGTCACGGGCGTTGTGCCACGGCCTGCAGATCCACCACATGGGTGGTTGCTCTACCTTGCTCCATTTGGGGAAGATGCCTTGCTGCCGCCTGCAGCCGGATCCACCATCCGGCGAGCCGGTTGGGTTCTGCTGTTGCCGGCCATGCTAAGTTCCGCCTCAGCCTGCTGTTTGTTTGTTGTGATCACAAGGAGCTGGACATGTGCCTGCTGACAAAGCAGTTCCTCGCCCTCCAAGTGGCTTAGCTCTGCAACTGTCACCTCCGCCGCCCTCATGTTTTGGCACGGGTGCTGTAGACCGGCTGCACCACGGGCATACACGGGTCAACAGCGCGATCCATCTCCGAACCGAGGTTTCGGCCTTGTGGCTGGGCCAGGCGGCTGGTGCCAGGCAAGCGTGTGAAGCCATGCACGATGTTGTATTCCCGCATGGTGGTGGTCATCCGTTGTTGGGCGGCCGCCACCTTGCCAGCTTCCTCCAGAAGGTTCTGACGAGTAGTCTCCAGGGTTGCCGCAGCTGCAGTTGGATCCGCCTCAATGGGGGTGATGGGGTTGTGGAGGTGCTCGATGGATGCGTTGAGCAGGTTCGGGTTCGGGAGGCGTGAGTTGGTGGCGCGGCCGTCCATGTTGCGCTCCAGAGGTGGGCGACGATTCTCCATCGAGCCTGCCATCATGACCTCGACGCTACCACTAGCGACGCGTGAGGTGGAGAAACTAGGGGGCACGCCGGAGATGGTGACAACCTCACGAGGGAAAGCCTCAGTGATGGTGGCGACGTAGACGTGGTGCTCGCCGAAGTGCATGATGGAGCCTCCGCCTGGGAAAATCCGCCTAGCAAAACAGGATGCGTTGTTGAGGACACAGTCGAAGGAGACGAGAGTGAGGACGAGGCCAGAGGCGACTCGCTCACCGGCGATGAGTGGATGTCCCATGCGAAAGATGATCCCAGCCGAAGCGCTGTGCCCCACGGTGGTTGCCAACGACGGATGAACGCCACCATGCACTTCGGTGAATAAAGAGGAGGAGAGAAGGGGACAATCAGGATGCTATCGGTGGCTACTCGCAACGGGTTAGGCACAGATACTACAAACACAGCAATGTACCCAGGTTTGGAGCCCTCTTGGCGAGGTAAAACTCCTACTCCTGCAAGGATCTACTATCAAAGGGGGCGAATGCCCAATACAGATGCTCCTTGAGATGTTTCCTTAGCTACTCGACTTGTCCAATGTGGAGGACTTCTAACTTGTGATTGTCTAAAAATGCTTTCTCTTGGCTCTACCTAGAACCCTAGCACTACCCCCCTTATATACTGGTTGAGGAGGTAGTTTACAAGGTGGGTTCTAGGGTTTACTGTTTGGATTTGGGCCTTACAAAGTGGGCTGGCAGGACATGGCCAAACGGTAGGCCCGGGTCCAGTCAAGCCTCCAGTATAGGGGAGGACCACGCTACAGTGTCTAGCTCCCCTGCTTTATCCGTCAGCCGGCACTTTATGCGTAAGCCGGAGATTTCCTCGTCAGCCCTTGCTTTGCTCGTCAGCCTCCAGCTTTGGTACAGTTGTCTGGTAGCACCGACCAGGCCAGCCAGCCTGTCCGGTCAAAGGTGCGCTCGGCAAGGAGCGTCACTCCCACCGTACCATGGCCAGCGGATCCGAGCCGGTCGGCTAGGAGCGGCCTCCCAGCCGGTTCTTCTGGTTACCAGGATAAACGGGCTAGCCAGGGAAACTTGAATGCGGACCAGGTGGGGGATTCCACCCGGCTGTGGTTCCTTGATCTGGGTCCAGACGGCATGAGCTCCTTGGAACCGGCCGGTTGGTCCCGTCTTGGCCTACCCAGGGGTCATCCCCCCGACAAGCATAGGAAGGCAAAACAAGTGCAACATAAAGACTTTCAGGATAAAGCGAGGAAACTTAATATTATTGTGATGCATAAGAACAATTTTTCCTCTCTCATAATAACTTTCAGTATCATGCATAAATTTAATGATATAACTATCACAGGAACCATTGTAGCAATGATCACTTATTCTAACAGAAAAACAGGGACACTAGCTCTCCTAACTCTACTTTGTGAAACAATATTAGAAGTATCATTATAGAGGATAGTGTGTCCATCTTCTACATATTTAGTGACAAAGACTTTCACATTTGCTACTACAGGTTCAATAGCTATTTGTTCATCAGGTTTAACAGTTTTATTGGTACTTTCATTAACCATACTAGCTATCATAGAGTGTTCCTTTACCTTGACTGGGAAAGGTATTTTCTCAATGTAAGGTTCAGGTAAAATATGATTAGCAGTATAAACTTTGGTATCTCTTGCAAGAACACAATTAGCAATATCTTTATATGGCTCATGATACTTATTCCATTTCATTTTAGGAATTTCCATATAAGAAGCAAAAGCCTTAAAATAGTTTGCAATACTTTGAGAATCAAGACCATAAGCATTACTAATATTATGAAATGCATCAGTTCCCATAAAAGATTTAATGCATTCATAATCATAATTTATACCTGACTTTCTTCCTTTATCATTCTCCCATGCTTCAGCATTGTCTTGAATACGGTCTAGAAGATCCCATTTAGCTTATTCTTCCATGCGTGTAAATGATCCAGCACAAGAAGCATTATATAGATCCTTATCATGAAGAGAAAGCCTTGCATAAAAGCTATTGATAATAATATTGTTGGGGAGCTCATGAATAGGACATTTGAGCATTAATAACTTCAATCTCCCCCAAGCTTGAGATGTACTCTCTCCATCACGAGGCCAACATTGTATATTTGATTCCGATCTTTATGAATCTCCCTAGGAGGATAAAACTTTGAATAAAAGAGAGGTACAATTTCCTCCCATTCAAGATCTTGACCATTCTTCAGCAGCTTATACCATTCCTCAACTCTTGCTTTCAGTGATAATGCGAATAACTTCTTCTTGACTTGATCTATTGTAATACCTGCACACTTGAACAACCCGCATAATTCGTGTATAAAGAGCAAATGATCACCGGGGTTGACAGTTCCATCTCCCAAATAGTTATCCATAACACAATCAATAATTCTTGTAGGTATCTTAAAAGTATCATTTTCAGCAGGTGGTGGTTCATCTACTACCTTAGCAGTGGTAGTAGCATTACGAAATAAGAAACTAAGTGAATTATCCATATTCAAATAAAGTAACTAACAGAAGTAAACTACACACAATAGAAGTTTCCTTTACCAGTTCCACTCTCCAATAGTGCTTCACTCCCCGGCAACGGCGCCAAAAAATAGTCTTGATGACCCACAAGTATAGGGGGTGTATCGCAGTATTTTCGATAAGTAAGAGTGTCGAACCCAACGAGGAGCAGAAGGTGTTGACGAGTGGCTTGGAGCATGAATTCTCTGTAAATACTTAGCAAACGAATTTTTAGGGGTTTTTGATAATGCAGATAAATAAAGTATGAGTAAATAAAAGACAATAATAATAGATGCAGCAAGTGGCCCAATCATTTCTTTAGCAAAGGACAAACCGGTTGTATTACTTAAGATGACCAAACGTTCTCGAGGACACATGGGAATATTGTCAAGTGCTTTCGCTTCATATAGTTGATTAATCTTCTTTAGTTTGATAAGTGTTGTGTGGGTGAACCTGTGCTAATGTGCTGACCTTCCTAGGACTAATACATACTTGTGATTATACCCCTTCCAAGCATCCGCAACTACAAGAAAGTAATTAAGATATAACCCTAACCACAGCCTTAAACTCTGAGATCCTACACTCCCTTGTGCAAAGGTTTCCAAATGGGGGTTCAGGTTTTTGTCACTCCGGCAACCCCTACAATTAGTAGCCAAATACACAATGCATTCCCCTAGGCCCATAAAGGTGAAGTGTCATGTAGTCGACTGATACATTGCAAATGTATCTATAATTTTTGATGTTCCATGTTTAGTTTTATCCACTTTCTTGTGTTTTGTTCCAACTTTGGAGTACTTTGCATATGATTTCTTGGACTAACCTATTAACAAGAGCCACAGTGCCAGCTGCATGTTTTCTGCTGTTTTTGGTTCCAAGAAAGTCGGAAAATGAATATTCTCGGAATTGGACGGGACAAAAGCCAAAGTGCCTATTTTTTCAGAAGGGATCAAGTGCCAGAATACGAGACGGAGAGGGGCCAGGGGCCGGCCACACCACCTGGCCGCGCGGCTAGGCCTCGCCCGTGCCAGGGGGTGGTGTGGTGGCTCTCGGCACCCCCTCGGCCTCTCCTTCCGCCTATAAGTTACCCTCAGGACGAAAACCCTAAGTACCTGATCAAAAATCCACGAAAGAGTCTATAGCCGCCGTCGTCTCTGTCCCTAGATCGGGAGGGATCTGAAGCTCTTCCCGGCACCCTGCCGGAGAGGGGAATTCACCCTGGAGGCCTTCTTCATCGCCATGCAAGCCTCCGGTGTGATGCGTGAGTAGTTCATCCTTGGACTACGGATCCATGTAGTAGCTAGATGGCTGGTTTCTCCTCCTTTGTGCTTTCATGTTTAGATCTTGTGAGCTCCGTTCATGATCAAGATCATCTATTTGTAATCCATACATGTTGTGTTTGTGGGGATCCGATGGATAATGAGATGCTATTTCAGATTGATTATTGATTCTATCATGTCTTTGTTATTTGAGATCTTGCATGCTTTCCGTTGTTAGTAGCTATCTTGGCCAAGTAGATGGTAGCAACTCCAAGAGTTAGTATTTATGCTCGATAGTGGGTTCATGCCTCTGGTAATCTGGGAAGTGATGGAAATATCTAAGGTACTAGATGTGTTGTTGCTACTAGGGAGAAAGCAACGATCCTTTGTTCATAGAACAATTGTATTGTTTACTTTACACGCAATTCGTAAAGCAATATTCTGTTGCTTGTAACTTAATACTGGAGGGGGTTCGGATGATAACCTAAAGGTGGATTATCAGTCATAGATGCAGTTGGATGGCGGTCTATGTATTATGTTGTAATGCCCAATCAAGTCTTAAAGGAGTCAAGATGATTAGTATATGCATGTATTGCTTTCTCGGTGTTTGTCAATTGCCCCGCTGTAATTTGTTCACCCAACATGTTATCTATCTAAGGAGAGGCACCTCTAGTGAACTATGGATCCCGGTCCTTTTACTTTACATACAATCTACAATCTTTTACTACTTTGTGTTTACTTTCTGCAAACTTTTACTTCTTTCCATTCGATATGCTTAATCCTTTGTTTTCCGAAAAACACGGTGAGATTGACAACCTCATCGCAAGTTGGGGACAAAGTTCTGTGGTTGTGTTGTGCAGGTCTCCACGTTGCTACTAGCACCGGTAGTGCGCCCTGCCAAAGCTCAGCTAGTAACACGTTTGGGGTGTTTCCTTGCTCCTACTGGTTCGATTAAACCTTGGTTTCATAACTGAGGGAAGACTTGCTGCTATATTCATCGTACCTTCCTCTTGGGGTTCCCAACGAGCTCTACGTCGAAAGTCAAGCGCATCAAGATTTTCTGGCGCCGTTGCCGGGGAACGAAGAAGAAGAAACTCCCACGTCAACTACACGCCATTCAAGATTTTCTGGCGCCGTTGCCGAGGAGTCAAGGAAATCTTCACAAGGGGAGTCCCTCATAACCAATCTCTTTACTTTGTTGTTTTTGTTTTGCTTAGTTTTCTTTTTGCTTTGTTTGCTTATTTTGTTCTTCAAAAAACACAAAAAAATTAGTTCTACAAGTTTGCTTTCTTATTTCAAAAACACAAAAAAACTAGTTCCTTTCTTAAGTTGCCTTTATGACTAGCTCTGCTCCAATCACTATTTCATTATGGATAGCTCACTCAGTTTCCTATTTGGGAACAGTATTATGACTGCTAAGGTAATAGATGAACCACCGCCTACTAGAACCTCCATGGAAGAAGAAATTGCTGAACCTGAAAGCTCATTAGATGAAAAAGAGGAGGAGAGTGATGGACAAAAGGAGGAAGAATGGATCTACCCATGCCTACCTTCTAATGAGAGTAACTCTTTATCCCTTACATTATTTTATTCTCCCCCATGCTTATCAAAGGAGGGTGAATGTTATGATCTCGAGGATTCTTTTGAAAATGTTTATAATAAAACTCTAGTGCTTGTAGATCATGAAAAGCATGCCTTATGTGATAGTTATATTGTTGAGTTTATTCATGAGGCTACTTAAAATTATTATGAGAGAGGAAAATATGGTTGTAGAAGTTTTTATGGTAATGAAACACCTCTCTATGTGCTGAAAGTTTTGAAGTTACTTTTGATTTATTTTCCTATACCTGTCACTTTGTTCTTTGTGCATTTATTTGCATACAAGATTCCTATGCATAGGAAGTGGGTTAGACTTAAATGTGTTTTGAATTTTCTTCTTGATACTCTCTTTTACTTCAATTCATATTTCCTATGAGAGCATCTTCTCAATTTTCATGCCTAACTTAAAGGCGTTAAATAAAAGTACTTGTTGGGAGATAACCCAAGAGTTTTAGATGAGTATTGGAAGTTATTACCTCTGTAATAACCTCTCCTTATCCTTTTTCTTTCCTTTTTGTGCCAAGAGTAACCTCTAATGAGAGTGAAGTAATGATTGGGAAAGTTGCTGTCCCGAAACAGATATCTGTGCTTCACCGTAAAACTTCCTGAGAGATCTATGTATGTCGGATTGAGCTGTAATTTTTCGTGCGTCTGCCCCAGGTTGTCATCTAACTTTCGTTAGTTCAATACTTTTTGATTTGAGCAACAGAAGGTCTTCGAAACAATTCGTATTTACCTGCTGGCCTGTTTTGACAGATTTCTGCCATTTTCTGCATTTGCTTCTTGTTGGTTCCTTCTTGAGTTCTTTTGGGAAATTGAGCTTTTTTCGGGAAGTGCTACAGTATCTAGTGTTCTAATGTAAGTTTATTTGGTGTTAGAACTGAATCTTGAGACTTATTTATCTTAAGTGCACTAATGTTGCTAATGAGATTGTGTGAAGTTTTGTATGAAGGAAAAATTTCAGGTGTATGGAAGGAATGAGTAATGAGATGAAGGATGGACTAAAGCTCAAGCTTAGGGATGCCACACATGTCACCCCAAGAAATATCCAAGAAGTACAAGCGTCAAAGCTTGGGGATGCCCAAGGCATCCCCCTTCTTCATCAATAAAAATTCCAGGTTTCTTCCAAACGCTTCATTTTTTATTGTTTCATGCATAGTTGTGTTTTTCTTGGAGCGTCTTCTTTTTCGTTTTCGTTTTGGTTTTTAGTTTGCTTTGGTTTGCTTAGTTTTCTGAATAAGTTGGTTGGACCCCCTCTTTCATACATTGGTTTGCAAATAGTTTGGTTTGGTTTGGAGAAGAGTAGGAAAGTTCATGCTTATGTGGTAAAAAGAGCTCATTTTTGACTGTGGCCTATGCTTTGTCATGCCATGCTCGATTTTGTTTTGGCTTTATGCTTAGTATTCTTTGTTGTAGCATGACTTGTTATAAACAATTGAGATTGCTTAATGTGCCTTGGATGAATCATGCGTTGTTTTAGCATATTAAAGCATAGTATAGTGATATTCTCCTTTGATGCTTTATTTGGGTTGACTTGGCGCATGCTCACACCATGTTATGACTATCTCAAGTCACCATAGCCTTGATGATCCTTTAGTTTCCAACTTGTAGTATCACTTTATGCTTTGATCAATGATGTTTTGTCACTCTGCATGATTATGGCCATTATTGCTCTCTTAGTTTGTTGCTCCCAGTCTTTTGCTAGCCTCCACAACCAAGTATGTGTTCCACTCATGCATCCAACTCCCTAAACCAAGTTATTCCAAAGAGTCCACCATACCTACCTACTAGCTTATGCTATTCCAAGTATATTCATGCTTTTGTTTACCTTCCACTTGTTATGAGAAAACTAGTGATTAAAGCTCTCACGAACTTGATGGCACACTTTACTTTACTTGCCTTTAATAAACTTGAACCATTGTGGCTTCTGTGTTGTATATGCTTGCACTTATTTGTCGGGAATTAGCAGAACCATGCTTTCATGGGGAACACTTTCAACATTGCACTTGGTACTTGTACGTAGTTGATATCATGCTCTTTTGTATATGGATGTCGTCGGTGTGAAATGAAAGGGGAGCTTGTAAGTGCATGGAGTTATGTATATGTGTTAGAGAAATGCCTCGGCCGCTGGTCTAATCCATGCTGACATGGTGGAAACCTGCAGCGTAACCATAGTGAGCTGTCTATGAAGCATTCTTCTTATATAAAAAAAGAGTCCTATATTAAGAAAAAGGAGAAAAGAGAAAAAAAATACTATGAAAAGAGGAAAGAGAGAAAAAAGCACCATATTCCCATGGTAAATAAGAAGAATGCTGAGATGCTCGTTGTCTGCTTGCCTTGTCATTTTGATATGGGGATTCTTCTGTATCATCGGGCAAGGGGTACCCCGTTGGCGGTTCTCAATGATACACATGTACTTATGATGACAAGAACTTACCGGTGACTAAACTTGAGTAGCATGAGGAGCGGCCCTCGTATACAAGGGACATGAGATTTCTGACTTATACTTCGTCAATCATGTACACCATAGTTTGTTCACTTTAACCTTAATCACTTCAAGATGCTTATGATAGGGGCAATGCGAGCTGAAAGCTTTAAGTATCATAATTTTTGGAAGCTCTTTATTAGACTTGAATCCCTACTTCCTTTTACAAAAGGCATTTCCTCCACCATTATATTGAGTCTCCACCTTCTATCTTTATGCACCTACTTTGATAGCATAGTGGACATTCTTAGTTCTATGTGCATTGTCCCAAGACTAGTTGATTGATGCATAACTTGTTATTGCTTGTTTTAAGCTATTGTATCTAGTCACTCTTATGAACTTTGAAGGTGTCCTATGCATTTATATTTGCTACTCTATTGAGGGACAAGCTGAATAATTTTATGCTATGTTTTCTTTATGTGAAACAAACAAATGTCTTGCAAAGCATTGTTATTCATGAATCTTTTGTTTGTGCATTTTCATGTTGCATCATAGTTTCTTTGCTTATTGCTAGAACTTTGTCTTTCATATTATGATTGAAGTACTATGATCCCAGCTTTGAATGTTTTGCGAATACTTTGATCAAGTCTTTGATGGTGCATGTTACCTCAAAAATTATTTCTTTTATCACTTACCTACTTGAGGACGAGCAGGAGTTATGCTTGGGGATGTTGAAACATTGAAAATGTATCTATAATTTTTGGTGTTCCATGCTTAGTTTTATCCACTTTCTTGTGTTTTGTTCCAACTTTGGAGTACTTTTCATATGATTTCTTGGACTAACCTATTAACAAGAGCCACGGTGCCAGCTGCCTGTTTTCTGCTGTTTTTGGTTCCAGGAAAGTCAGAAAATGAATATTCTCGGAATTGGACGGGACAAAAGCCAAAGTGCCTATTTTTCCGGAAGGGATCAAGTGCTAGAATACGAGACAGAGAGGGGCCAGGGGCCGGCCACACCACCTGGCCGCGCGGCTAGGCCTGGCCCGCGCTAGGGGGTGGTGTGGTGCCTCTCGGCACCCCCTCGGCCTCTCCTTCCGCCTATAAGTTGCCCTCGGGACGAAAACCCTACGTACCCGATCAAAAATCCACGAAAGAGTCTGTAGCCGCCGTCGTCTCTGTCCCTAGATCGGGAGGGATCTGAAGCTCTTCCCGGCACCCTGCCGGAGAGGGGAATTCACCCTGGAGGCCTTCTTCATCACCATGCAAGCCTCCGGTGTGATGCGTGAGTAGTCCATCCTTGGACTACGGATCCATGTAGTAGCTAGATGGCTGGTTTCTCCTCCTTTGTGCTTTCATGTTTAGATCTTGTGAGCTCCGTTCATGATCAAGATCATCTATTTGTAATCCATACATGTTGTGTTTGCGGGGATCCGATGGATATTGAGATGCTATTTCAGATTAATTATTGATTCTATCATGTCTTTGTTATTTGAGATCTTGCATGCTTTCTGTTGTTAGTAGCTATCTTGGCCAAGTAGATGCTAGCAACTCCAAGAGTTAGTATTTATGATCGATAGTGGGTTCATACCTCTGGTAATCTGGGGAAGTGACAGAAATCTCTAAGGTACTAGATGTGTTGTTGCTACTAGGGAGAAAACAACGATCCTTTGTTCATAGAACAATTGTATTGTTTACTTTACCCGCAGTTTGTAAAGCAATAATCTGTTACTTGCAACTTAATACTGGAGGGGGTTCGGATGATAACCTGAAGGTGGATTATTAGTCATAGATGCAGTTGGATGGCGGTCTATGTATTATGTTGTAATGCCCAATCAAGTCTCAAAGGAGTCAAGATGATTAGTATATGCATGTATTGCTTTCTCGGTGTTTGTCAATTGCCCCACTGTAATTTGTTCACCCAGCATGTTATCTATCTAAGGAGAGCCACCTCTAGTGAACTATGGATTCCGGTCCTTTTACTTTACATACAATCTACAATCTTTTACTGCTTTGTGTTTACTTTCTGCAAACTTTTACTTCTTTCCATTCGATACGTTTAATCCTTTGTTTTCCGCAAAAAACGGTGAGATTGACAACCTCATCGCAAGTTGGGGACAAAGTTCTATGGTTGTGTTGTGCAGGTCTCCACGTTGCTACTAGCATCGGTAGTGCGCCCTGCCAAAGCTCAGCTAGTTACACCTTTGGGGTGTTTGCTTGCTCCTACTGGTTCGATTAAACCTTGGTTTCATAACCAAGGGAAGACTTGCTGCTATATTCATCGTACCTTCCTCTTGGGGTTCCCAACAAGCTCTACGTCGAAATTCGAGCGCATCATCGACGTTGACATGACACCACTAGAAGAATAGCACCACAACTTAAATAGCAAACTATTGAATCTTTCTCAACACAATTCCACTACTAACAACATGACTTCTCCCATGTCCTCAAGAACTAAACGAACTACTCACAAGACATCATATGGATCAAGCTCAAAGATGAAATAATGATAAGTAACAATTTGAACATGAAAGATAATTCAATGGTTCCACTCAATAGCATCAACTACAACAAGTAATCAACACTGGGAAAGTTTCCCCTAAGAACAATGCAAGATTCAACCCAACTGTTACAGCGGTATGAAGTGGTGATGATGGTGCTGGTGGATATGATCATGATCCTGATGAAGTCCATCTTGATGGTGGTGTTGATGGCGACGATCTCCCCTCTCCGGGAAGGAATTTCCCTGGCAGATTTCTGCCTGCCGGAGAGCTCTTTCTCTCTCTACAGTTTTCTGTCCCGCAAAGGCGGCAAAATATTTCTGTGGTTGCTCCGCGAGTCTTACGGTTTCGGGATGATTTTATACGCCAAAGAGCAGAGCCAGAGGTGGACCAGGGTGGCCACACCACCTGGTGGCGCGACCTAGGGTGGCCCATGCCAGGGGGTGGTGTGGGCCTCCTGTGGCCCATCTCCGCTCCCCCTTCTGGCTTCCTTCGTCTTCTGGAAAAATAGGATTTTCCATATATTTTCTGAGATTTTCTGATCTTCCCGAATTTCGCCTCCAAACAGTGCCTTTTCCATCGGAATCCTGACTTCAGCGGTCCATCCTCCAAAAATCATCAACCATGCAAAAATAGATGAAATAACATAAGTATCATCTCTTAATATGAAATATATCAATGAATAACAGTAAATTATGATATAGAATAGTGATGCAAAATGGACGTATGAAGGATATCGATGGAGAAGCACACTAAAAAATACGCCCCTTCACCCGTGTGCGACACTTTTTTGGCAGCACAAGAGAAAAGCACCAACAAAAGTTGGTTACCCGGTAAATGGGCAATCGATGCACCATTTTTTCATGGTTGCCATGTATACGTCGTGGCCGACATGGCAAGAAGACATAAATATTCCCTGGTAAGTGGCCAGATGAATTGATGCTTAATAATGACATGGTAGGTGAGTGTTGGTGGATTTTCCCCTGCCTTGGGTTTGAGTTTACACAATACATGTCACTGAAGGTATTGGGGGAACCCTAGGGCACCCCAAGGCCTATATAAAGGAGGGAAGAGAGGAGAAAGCCAAAATACACCATATACAAGATCTAGATCCCATCTACCGCCTCCACGGCGGCGCCCTGCCGCCGTGCCGCCTCCATAGCCTCTACAACTCCACCAAGATCTAGATCTCCATCAACACCATCAAGCTATCCAAGCAAGAAGATGAGGAGAAGGAGGACGCCGCCATCACCATGTTGACGCCACCATCACCACACCGTCATCACCATCTCCATCGCCGCTACTCCTTCATCCTTCCCCATCATGATCTCCGTGATGGGTTGTAACATGGCTTGAACCCCCTTTTATTAATGTTATGATGATTTGAGTAATTGAAGTTTGGTGTGTTCTTGATAATTAATATGTTTGTGCTTTCTCTTTACATTGTTCTATTCATGATATTAGTCTAGTGATTGGAGACATCCAATCCATTGTTGAGGAATTTACTAGGTATTCATGGAGTGTCACAAAACATATCATTAGTCTCTACTCGTCCATGGGCCTGACAAGTTCATGGGTAGAACTAATAGGCTATTTGCTATAAGTGATTTGTGGAGGAAATAGTAGCTTAGGATGCACCGCCCATTGAGATATAATTTCTCAAGATCACTCATGATATAGATAGGTATAGTGTTGCGAATTGCTTGACCCCAATGTGATATACGGGATATCTTGTAACTAGCACACTTGATTAGGAGTACGGTTGTCCATAGAATTTAATGCCTTTGCTATGGTTTACCTTGATTGGTCTTGTTACCTTAATACACTATTCTCTTACGAGATGACCCATGTCTGAAGAGGGTGTGGACAATTGAGTTGTCTAGTTGCCACTTACCAACGGTGGGAGACAACGGTATATGAGGGACTACCACAATTATAGTTAACAGCTATTCCATAAGCACTTATCATGCACACTGGTATACACAACATTACTTGAGGAATCATAACGTTAATATTTCATCTCATTGCATTCACCTCTTTTCAATTTTACTTTTGTTCTAGTTTTCTTCCAGTTCTAGTAGTAGTTATTAAAAACATCTTAAATTCAGTTATCCTAGCAACTTATAGAATAGGCTATTTCCAAACCACAGTTTGGGTGGGAACATGGTCGCATTGACAACGTGGCCGCGGGGTCATGTTCGGCGAGCTCCCATCGGGACAAACTCTTTAAATATTTGCTACTGCAAGTACGGCAATAACCCTGTTTTGGTGCAGGAACATGGCCCATCAGTGGAGCATGCAAAATTTATAGAAAAGAAAGAGATCAGTGAATCCGTGTATGCAATTCAGATCGTGTCTAAGATAGTTTGTGATGGCCTAGAGCCGGTTAGGGCACCACTAGATTGCATGTGAGTCATCTTGAATTAATGTTTGTTTTAGTATTTTCTGAACTGTTTAACAAGTACTTATGTTTAATTATGCACTTTGTAGTATGCTTGTTTTTTCTTACTTGCAAATTATTATCCTTATGGGTCCACAATATTAGTTCAAAAAAGGGTGGAGTGACCATGTGGTCAACTAGTCAAACCTTATCCGCACAAAATTCCCCACTCTCACCTAGAGCTTGCTGGTGTCGAACCCTAAATTGAATCCGCGTCGCCCAACTCCAGCATCAGATCCATCCTCATGCAGCTACTCCTCTTCTTAGCACCATAGCTCTTGACCGAATCGTTCCCCCCTTTGTCGCACTACTGCTCTTGACAAGATCGTTCCCTTCTTTGTTGTTGGGGGGATACACCCGGGTAGGGTCACGCCGGGGTATAAAGGCCGAGTTAGCCGAGGTTCGGCAAGGCCAAAGCGGATGCTGGCCGGGTCACCTCAAGGCAGGCCGAATCACGGGGTAACCTGGACCAGGGGGCGTCCGCCTAACTAAGTCTCAACCGACTTAAGCAGTAAGTCGGTAATGCGTATTTAACTTGTATGCAGGAACGGGTGTGGCCGGATCAACTATGATCCGGGTCATATCTAGCTTCTAGGAGGAGGAAGGAATCTCGCTGGTCAAAAGAAGCCCCGGTACGCACTGCATGAGCGAAGCGGAAAAGGGCAGGACCACCGAGGCGTGGCCGACAGGGGTGATGATGCCCATGTCGGCTGACGCAGGCACCGCAGAGGCTCACGTAGCCTCTGCATGTGTGACGCGGGGGAAAAGCAATCCGGTCGGCTTACTACTTTAGGAGAAGGCATATTCTCAGGAATATGCCTCCACGTATGCCCTAAATGGAGACCTAGCCACCCCTATATAAGGAGGTCTAGGGCCTCTATAGAAGGGGTTCCACTATTCTGATGGGTTTAGGGTTCTAAGGGTTAACTGTGTGTGAGAGTAAGAGAGCCCCTTCTTCCTCCTCTCGCCAATACAGCTCTAGGAGCACTTGTAATCTTGGAAGCGAATCAAATATAAACTTCTGTGTGAGGAATCACTTCACTATCCCTCCCTGGATTCCCCGAGCGTGTATTAGCCCCCACCTTTAGCCTATCCATGGCATCTACCATGACACCACCACGACATTTGTTCTACTGGTGCCCTCTATCAGCGTCGTCGTATTTCTCTCCGCCTCGTTGCCCTTAGTCGACCACATAGTCCCGCTCCCCATTATGTGCCCAGCATAAGGACATCGTCGATCTAGATGTCTAATTAACCCTTCTCTACCTTTACAATCTTGTGTTTTAAGGCAATGGCATTGGAAAATCCTACAAGCTTCAGTCAGAGCGAAACAACATTAGGGAAACTACCAGATGATGTAGTCACTCAGATTCTTCTCAGAGTTCCCCCACATCCTCATAGCTTGTTGATGATATTAGCCATCTTTTCTGATTGGAGGGTACTAATCAAAGAAATAGTTTCAGATAGCTAACCTTGTGACACAATGGGGGAACCCCTTTGCTAGGATTTTCTATTGGAGCAGTGACAATGCTTTGTATTCAATCACTGAACATCATCTTTACTCAACCATCTTGCCGAAGTTGCCCCTTAGAGATGAAGTCAATGTTAGCGAGATTGAAAGTGATAGTGATGGTGGGGTATACAGAACCCTGCATATCCAAGCATGTCGGCATGGGCGTGTGCTACTTCATTCTTCAGTGTACCCAACCTTGTTAATCCGAGATCCAATCAAGAATAGTGATACATTTTGTGTGAACCATTATGGCGTGAGTTCCAGACTAAGTCTAGTAGCACAATTCTATGTTCCACCAACCATGTTGGACCATTTACCCACATTTGTCACACAAGCAATTTCCTAGTTGTTTGGAATAACAACAAACACTAAACAAGTAGAGGTTCAAAAGTATTCATCAGAGACATGCAGATGGGATTCAGGTGCATCCATTTCATTGGTAGCAATGACATGGGTTTGTGATTCGAGCCCGACTACTCTCATAGGTTGTGTTCTATACTAGGTAACAACATATAGATATATCGTTGCATTTGACAATGCAACAAAGGTTGTGTGGTATGTCATGTATCCTGAAGAGACACATGATGATTAGTTCTAGTGCAGACTTCACACCTTTAAAGGACAGTGTGGAGGTGTTAGCCTTGCCATTCTAAGAGGTTCTACCCTATAGACCTAGAGTAGTTCTAAGAGGTTCTACCCTACTGACTAGCCATGGATAAATAGAAATAATAACCCTAGGGATGATATCACTAGCAAAGGTGTGTCCAAATCAACATAACCGAGACCCATAAACTCAGAGGAAAAATGAGGGAGAACATTGGAAATTATAATAACCACATAACAAGCATCCTTATTACACCACTGAGTATAAGCGCCCATATCATCAATATATGTAGTCTACCTGCTAGTAATAAGCATCGATTGCAACATCATCAGCAATCTTGACTACAACCTTATCAACCTCAAAAGCATCATTGGCAAGAACCGGTAGCGTTGTTAGGGTAGGAGCCATAGGATAAACAGGATACGTGGACTAGGGACCTCACCCGAGATAACACCCCAAAGTCAAATGTTGTGCATGTGAATATGTATGAAGGCAACAAACTCAACATATTTGGTACCATCAACACTCATCGAGCAGCAAGGAACAACAACATAGCCTCATGAATATAACAATGTGGCGCCCCTTTTTTGTGAACGCTCAAATCATATCAAGCGAAGGCAGCCAAAATTGGCTCGGGTGAACATGTGGAGCAGCATAGGAGCAGATAGGGTTGTGACACCTATATGGAATGTCGATGATAGCCAGATCCATTAGCAAGGCAGAGGCCAACCACCAAGGAGGAACCAGTCGTATCCCCTCCCCATAAGTAGCGTACAAATTAGCCCAGGAACGACTATGGCCACCTTCAGAGTGGTGGCGGCTAGATTTAAGAGGGAAACCAACAACCTAAGGTTGTGGAGCGGGATCTGTAAAGGAGGAGTACAATAGATGAAGGGTAACAACACGCACACTTGATTTCAAGCATGAGTAAGCGACAGAGGCTTCTGGACCTAGGCATGTTGTGGATGGGGGGAAGATGCATGCCAGCAACATCTGGATAGGTTGCCGAAGAGAGATGGATGGAGCAACGACGACCGAAGGACCGTGGAAGTGGGAGCACGAGTTGCACGTGCAAAGAGACCCTAGCTAGCCTCTGATACCATTTTGGAATGAGATACTTAGAATAACATTGGGGAAAAGGACAATATACGTGTACATGTGTATGTGGACAATACGCAAAGAGTCTCCTATACAATATACATATACAAGGAAGAGGTATACATCTCTAACATTGTTCTTGTTGCTAGGACATTGGTTCATGGCATTCTTGGATGACGAATACTTATATGGATGCCAAAGTGGTGTACATGCAATGTCGCAACTAAGCAGCTTATGTCTAATGTATGTAGAGGGGTATTGTTGGTCACAGACCACGGCATGCATCACGGATGTGCGCGAAAAGAGAGCATGGTTCTGTGGTGTCAAGGAGTCATGATGATGAGCATGACTCCTTCTCCACTGGCGCCATGCTATAGAGTGTCACACTTTTGTTTGCCATGGCATGCCATTCTATAGATCATGCTTCCTTTGCCCGCGACACAATGCTATAGAGCATATACTACTTTACATGCGCCCCTAGAGCATGGATCCTTAAGGTAAGAGATAGAGAAGAGAGCTTCAGTAGAGGATAACTAAGAATCATCAGGCTAGAGTTTGCAAGCAATCTTATATAGCCAATGCATGCATGTGTAATCCGTGAGGCAATATCATGCGAGACAAGGTGAAAAACTGGGCAACGAGCGCCAGTCTGTTAGAAAGCCTTGCAGATCCGCGTGCATGATTATAATATGTGAGAGACTTTTTGCTGAACGAATGGGACCGACCACACAGCCTCACCACGAGAACTTGCGGCCAGCAAGGGTCTCCACTGCCAGCTTGGCTCTCGGTCGTGACAACCCGTGGAGGGTAAGGGTTTCTGCTGACAGGTCCGCTCTAGGACACGAGAACCCATAGAGCATAAGGTTGTCCACTGCCACGTAGTCCATCGACAGGCCCCACACCCCACCGGGTGCGGAGTGCCTATCTCCCTCCATACGCCTCCCATGTTGAGCACCTTCACGCACATTCACCGAATGTGTGGGCCACGAGATGGTGTGCGGCCTACCATCCAGCCACGTGGGGCAGGAACAAGCATGCTACCTCTCCATGGTATGGAATCCTAGGCCATGGAGCCTGCCTCCCCAGGATATCTGGGCTCCATGGCGATCTCACCGCGTGTCCTCCTTATCGTTCATCCCACGACCAGAAATAATCAGGGAGACATGGATAAAAGATTCGGCCCAAACATTCATTCGCTATTATTGAATCCGATTCAACACAACTTAATATGGTGGTCTATTTATTCAAAAGTTAAAAATATAAAACTGTTGGGTCCGCAGCATAGAAAACAAAAAATTTCCTACGATGAGAACTATACGCCAAGATCTATCTACTAGATGCAGAGCAACGGGTGGACATACATCCATGGAGAACTTACCCTCGAAGACAACGAGTTTTGTTAACGAGTAGGAACTCGTGGTTGATGTAGTCGTACGCTTGCCGATCTCAAGATCGTGTGGAAGTCCGAGCGCCGCAAATCAGCAGCGCATCCGTCCTCGCACACACGTTCAAGCCACCGGACAACCTCCACCTCCTCGCTCCAGCGAGTCAGTGGAAGCAGCAACTCCTTCCAGACGCAAGGCCCCCGGGAACATGTATCTCGCTAATCCGAGACCATGGGGGAATATCTAGAGGGGGAGAGAGATCCTTCACAAGGAGGTGTGAGGATGAAGGAGGGAATGGGTGGCCTTTTATAGGAGGAGGGGGGTGCCCCCTCTCTCCATGGCCGGCGCATGGGGGGTTACACCTCACCTCCCCCATTCATGTGGTGGTAACCCCTCCACATTAAAATGCCTCTTCACATTCCCTTTTAAAGTCTCCACTTTAAATGCATTAAATTTCTCCAAATTTAATGCTCTCTCATTTAATAAAACTCTTTTATTTATTTTATTCAGAATATTGTTAATTACTTTAATTAACAAACATTCACATAAAACCCCTTGCAACATTTCAATATTACATGCAGAACCACTTTCTGCAATTTCACCCGAAACAATTCCGGTTTCTATCGAAACAATTCCTGTTTCTATCGAAACATTTCCTGCACTTTGAAAATGGTGTCCGGCAACCCTTAAGTGTGTCACCCTACGGTTCGCGAATAATGCAGACATGATTGAGACTCCTCTCAGATCAATAATCAGAAGCGGGACCTAGAGATCCATACTGACTCCTGCACATTCAACGATGACTTCTGTGATCGTGAGAACCTTTAACGCTTGTAACTAAATACCTTTGTGTCTCGATATATAACATGTCCGAGATTCGATCATCGGTATCTCCATACCTAGTTTGATCTCGTTACCGACATGCACTCTTTTCTCGTTCCCGTGATACAACATTCTAGTGATCACATCACTTGCTTGCAAGCTATCTTAATGTGATATCACCGAGAGGGCCCAGAGTATATCTATCCGTCATCTGGATTGAAAAATTCCACTCTTGATCCATGAGCCTCAACATAACACCTTCGCAGTACTGAACCCATCTTTATAGTCACCCTGTTACGGTGTGACGTTTGATGTTATCAAGATACTCTTCCGGTGTTAGCAATTAACATGATCTCATGGTCTATGGACTAAGACTACTTTGTATGATGTTATAGAAATATAAACATAATGACTTGATCGTAATGCTATACTTCGGATGAATGTTCATCACATCATTTCACAAATGTTGTGACCTTGTTATTAACAACATCCAATGTCCATGATCAAGAAACTTTGATCATCTTGTTAATCAACAAGCTAGTCTATAAGAGAGGCATAACTAGGAACCCTTTTTGTTTATTAAACACACATGTATTGACGTTTCCTATCAATACAAATATAGCATGCAAAATAAACATCTATCATATACAAGAAATATATAATAACAACTTTATTATTGTCTCTCAGGGCATATTTCCTTCAGTCTCCCACTTGCACTAGAGACAATAATCTAGTTTACATAGTGATAAATCTAACACCCATGGAGTTCTGGTGTTGATCATGTTTTGCCCTAGGGAGTACTTTAGTCAACGGATCTGCTACATTTAGGTCCGTCTGCACTTTACAAATCTTTATATCTCCATCCTTGACATGCTCGCGGATGGAGTGAAACCGACGCTTAATATGTTTGGAATTCTTGTGAGACCTTGGTTCCTTTGCGTTGTCTATGGCTCCATTGTTGTCACAATAGATCACCATCGGGTCCAACGCACTGGGAACCACACCCAGTTCTGTAATGAACTCTTTCATCCAAACTGCCTCCTGCGCCGCTTCTGAAGCAGCAACATATTCCCCCTCCGTTGTTGATCCAGCCACCACAGGTTGTTTCGAACTCCAACTAACTGCTGCTCCGTTCAAGAGAAATACGTATCCGGATTGAGACTTAGAGTCATCCGGATTGGTGTTAAAGCTAACATCGACATAACACTTAGCGACTAGCTCTTCTTCACCTCCATATATAAGAAACATATCCTTAGTTCTTCTCAAGTACTTGAGGATGTTCTTTACCGCTATCCAGTGTTCCGAACCTGGATCAGATTGGTACCTACTAGTCAAACTAATAGCATGTGCCACATCCGGTCTTGTACATAGCATGGCATACATAATAGAGCCTATGGCCGAGGCATAGGGGATCTTATCCATCATCTCTCTTTGTTCCACTGTAGCCAGACTTTGAGTCTTACTCAATGTCTTGCCTTGCAGCATAGGTAAGAACCCCTTCTTACTTTCGTCCATATTAAACTTCTTTAATATCTTATCAAGGTATGTACTCTGCGATAGCCCAATTAGGCGTCTTGATCTATCTCTATAGATTTTAATGCCTAATATATATGAAGCTTCACCAAGGTCCTTCATCAAAAATTTGCTGTTTAGATAACTTTTAACACTGTTTAAAAGATCTATATCATTTCCAATCAATAATATGTCATCCACATATAATATCAGAAATGCCACATTGCTCCCACTCACTTTCTTGTAAATACAAGCCTCTCCATAAGTTTGGACAAATCCAAACTCTTTGATCACCTCATCAAAGCGGAGATTCCAACTCCGGGATGCTTGCTTCAGTCCATAGATGGATCGCTGAAGTTTGCACACCTTATTAGCATCCTTAGGATCGACAAAACCCTTTGGTTGTATCATATACAACTCTTCTTCAATATTACCATTGAGGAACACAGTTTTGACATCCATCTGCCATATTTCATAATCGAAATATGCAGCAATTGCTAACATAATCCTAACCGACTTAAGCATCGCTACGGGAGAGAATGTCTCATCGTAGTCAACTCCTTGAATTTGTCGAAACCCCTTTGCGACAAGTCGAGCCTTATAGATGGTTACATTACCATTAGCATCAGTTTTTCTTTTGAAAATCCATTTATTCTCAACGACCTTTCGATCGTGAGGTAAGTCCACCAAGGTCCAAACCTGGTTTTCGTACATGGATTCCATCTCGGATTTCATGGCTTCTAGCCATTTGTTGGAATCAGGGCTCATCATCGCTTCTTCATACGTCGCAGGGTCATCTATTTCATCAATCATGAAATTCATAATAGGATTGCCGTACAGTTCAGGAGCTGCACGTGTCCTACTTGACCTGCGAGGTTCGGTAGTGTCCTCTTTCGGAGTTTCATGATCAATATCATTAGCTCTCTCTTCATTAGGTGAAGTCAACTCTGAAACAACTTCTAGTGTTGCGCTACTCGCCATTTCATGAAGAGAAGGTTCAATAACCTCTTCGAGTTCTACCTTCCGACTACTCACACCTTTCGCGAGAAACTCCTTCTCAAGAAAGGATCCATTCTTGGCAACAAAGACCTTGCCCTCGGATCTGTGATAGAAGGTATACCCAATCGTTTCCTTAGGGTATCCTATGAAGACGCATTTTTCCGCTTTGGGTTCGAGTTTATCCGGTTGAAGTTTCTTCACATAAACATCACATCCCCAAACTTTAAGAAATGACAGCTTAGGTTTGTTACCAAACCATAATTCATACGGTGTCTTTTCAACGGATTTAGATGGTGCCCTATTTAAAGCGAACGTAGCGGTTTCCAGTGCATAACCCCAAAATGACAGTGGCAAGTCAGTAAAAGACATCATAGATCAAACCATATCCAATAAAGTACGATTATGACGTTCTAACACACCATTACGTTGTGGTGTTCTGGCAGGCGTGAGTTGTGAAACTATTCCACACTCTTTCATGTGTGTGCTAAACTCGTAACTAAGATACTCTCCTCCACGGTCAGACCGTAGAAATTTGATCTTTCTATTACGATGATTTTCCACTTCATTCTGAAATTCTTTGAACTTTTCAAAAGTTTCAGACTTGTGTTTCATCAAATAGATATACCTGTATCTACTCAAATCATCCGTGAAAGTAACAAAATAACGATATCCACCTCGCGCCGACACACTCATTGGTCCACACACATCAGTATGTATGATTTCCAATAAATTTGTCGCCCGTTCCATTGAACCGGAAAACGGCGTTCTAGTCATCTTGCCCATAAGGCATGGCTCACATGTATCAAATGATTCAAAATCAAGTGATTCCAAAAGTCCATCAGAATGGAGTTTCTTCATGCGTTTAACGCCAATATGACCTAGACGGCAGCGCCACATATATGCAGATATATCATTATCAAGTTTAATCCTTTTAGCATCAACATTATGAATATGCGTAATACTACTATCGAGATCCAATAGAAATAAACCATTCAACACAGGTGCATGACCATAAAAGATATTATTCATATAAATCGAACAAACATTGTTTTCAGATTTAAACGAATAACCACTTTGCATCAAACATGATCCGGATACAATGTTCATGCTCAGTGCAGGCACCAAATAACAATTATTCAGGTTTATAACTAATCCCGACGGCATATGGAGAGGCAGCGTTCCGATGGCGATTACATCAACTCTTGATCCATTGCCGACCCGCATCGTGACCTCATCCCTTGCTAGTTGTCGCTTGTTCCGCAGCCCTTGAACCAAGTTACTTATATTAGCAACCGATCCCGTATCAAATACCCAGGTGCAACTGCGAGTACTAGTCAAGTACACATCAATAACATGTATATCACATATACCTTTGTTTGCCTTGCCGGCCTTTTTGTCCGCCAAATACTTGGGGCAGTTGCGCTTCCAATGGCCAGTCCCCTTGCAATAGTAGCACTCGGTGTCAGACTTAGGGCCAGCTCGGGGTTTCTTTTCAGGCGCGGCAACAGATTTGCCGCCCTTCTTTCCCTTATGCTTGCCTTTCTTGTCCTTCTTGAAACCGGTGGTCTTATTGATCATCAACACTTGATGTTCTTTCCTAATCTCCACTTCTGCAGTCTTAAGCATTGAAAGAAGCTCGGGAAGAGACTTCTTCATGCCCTGCATATTATAGTTCATCACGAAGCTCTTGTAGCTAGGTGGCAGAGATTGGAGAACACGATGTATGCCTAAGTCAATGGGAATCGTTATTCCCAAGGACACAAGCTTATCGGCGTACCCAGACATTTTGAGTACGTGCTCACTAACAGAGTTGTTCTCTTCCATCATGCAGCTAAAGAACTTTTCAGAAGCATTATAACTCTCTACGGCAGCATGGGTAACGAAAATCATTTTCAATTCTCCCATGGTATCAAAGGCATTGCCATTTTCGAAACGTTTTCGAAGTTCTGGTTCTAGCCCATACAGTATGCCGCAATGAACTAAGTTGTGGTCCTCCTGACGAGTTATATAGACGTTCTTTTCCTCGTCAGGGGCATCAGGAGCTGGTGGGGGACCTAGCGGCGCCTCTAGCACATATTGCTTTTGTGCAGCAGTGAGGAGAATCCTCAAATTCATAGCCTAGTTGGTGAAGTTGCTACCATTCGCAGCAAGCTTCTCTTTCTCCATGAACACATTGAAATTAAAAGCAGGTGGTGCCATCTACAACAGAATTTGTAAAATATATTTAGACTAAGTTTATGATAGATTGAGTTCAACTAATCCAAATTACTAATGAACTCCCACTCAAAAACGACATCCCTCGTGTCCTTTTGGTGATTACATGAACCAAATCCACTACACCAAGTCCGATCATCACGTGAGTCGGTGTAGCTTCAAAGGCGAGTATCTATATAGGCATCATATCAACTATATGACTCATGCTTAACCTTTCGGTCCGTGTTCCGAGGCCATGTCTGTACATGCTAGGCTCGTCAAGTAAGAACCTTAGTATTCGCGTGTGTAAAACTGTCTTACACCCGTTGTATGAAAGCGTAGAGTCGAGAACACCCGATCATCACGTGATGCCTCAAAACATGATCCACAAAACGGTGCATACTTAAGGAAGAACACATTTTATCTTGATATCTAAATGAGGGATCATCTTATAATGCTACCAAAAGCGCCAAACTAGCAATATAAGATGCTAACATCTAATATGTGAAGTGAGGTGATATGGTCCATGCATTTGATCTCTATCATTTGCATCGTGGTATGATCTCTATCATTCCTTTGTGTGTAAGGCCAAGGTCTATGGAACTTACACGTTAAGTGAGTTGTAAGAGTATCTATCATACATCTACTTGCAACAATACCATATCAATACACTAGCCCAGCAACGATCTAAACTAGACGCCTCTAATTTATGAATTGCAAGTTTTACGTGGCTTAGGGCTTTCAGAGATAGAACTGGTCTTACCTACGAACATGAACCACAACGAGGATAACCAAGTTATTAGCAACTCGTTGTAAATCAGATATTGACTATAGTAGGAGAGACAGACACCCGTCAGCCACTTATGCAAAACAAGTTGCATGTCAGTCGTGGAACCGGTCTCATGTACGATGACATGTAAGGTTGGTCCGGGCCGCTTCATCCCACTATGCCACCAATATCCAAAGTACATAGAAGATGCAATAACATGATCATCATCGCCCACATATAAACATATGTGTATTACCCGTGCAAAGCACCTACGCATAGATCAAGCTCTGATACCACTGTTGGGTCCGCAGCATAGAAAACAAAAAATTTCCTACGATGAGAACTATACGCCAAGATCTATCTACTAGATGCAGAGCAACGGGTGGACATACATCCATGGAGAACTTACCCTCGAAGACAACGAGTTTTGTTAATGAGTAGGAACTCGTGGTTGATGTAGTCGTATGCTTGCCGATCTCAAGATCGTGTGGAAGTCCGAGTGTTGGGGGGATACCCCCGGGTAGGGTCACGCCGGGGTATAAAGGCCGAGTTAGCCGAGGTTCGGCAAGGCCAAAGCAGATGATGGCCGGGTCACCTCAAGGCAGGCCGAATCACGGGGTAATCCGGACCCGGGGGCATTCACCTAACTAGGTCTCATCCGACTTAAGCAGTAAGTCGGACGTGCATGTTTTACCTGTACGCAGGAATGGGTGTGGCCGGATGAACCATCATCCGGGTCACAGCAAGCTTCTAGGAGAAGGAAGGAATCTCGCTAGTCAAAAGGAGCCCCGGTACGCACTGCCTGAGCGAAGCGAGCAAGGACGGGACCACCGGGGCGTGGCCGACAAGCGTGACGACGCCCGTGTCGGCTGACGAGGGCGCCACAGAGGCTCACGTAGCTAAAGCATGTGTGACGCGGGGGAAAAAGAACCCCGGTCGGCTTACCACTTTGGGAGGAGGCATATTCTTAGGAATATGCCTCCACGTATGCCCTAGGCAGAAATCGAGCCTCCCCTATAAAAGGGGGGCTAGGGCTTCTGTAGAAGGGGTTGATCTCTCTGCGATTCAGTTTTGGGCTAGGGTTCCAGGTGTGATCTGTGGGTGAGAGTACGAGAGCTCCTTCTTCCTCCTCTCGCCAATACAGCTATAGGAGCACTTGTAACCTTGGAAGTAAATCAATACAAGCTCTTGTGTGGAGAATCAATTCACTATCCCTCCCTGGATTCCCCTAGCGAGTATTAGTCCCCACCTTTAGCCTATACATGGCATTTGCCGTGACACCACCACGACAGTTGGCGCCCACCGTGGGGCTAGCGGCGCTAGCAGGGGTCAAAATCCGGACGGGAAACTTCATTGCCACCGGCGAGCGCATCGTCTCCGGGCTCGTTCAGCGCTTTGGAGCGCGGGACTTTGTCAGCGACAACGCAGGCTGCTTCGGCACGCGCCCTCTCCCGCACAACGGCATCTTCGTCAAGCTCGGCGCACACAAGGTCTACGTTGCGGTGGACGTGTGTAGCGTTCATCCGCGCCACGTCGTCGAAGCAGGCGAACCGCCCCTCACTGTGGCTCGCGGGGAGCGTATCGCTCGTTCCCCGGACCATGCAGAGGTAATGATGACAGCGCCAAGTGCGGGTGCGAGCAAAGATCCGGCGCCAGATCCGGAGGTAACGCCCAAAGCACCAAGGAAAGGTAGAGGTCCTCCGCTAAAGAGGCCGGAAAACGTGTTGAGAGAGGCAATGGATAGCTTGGCAAACCCGGCAGGCCGAGCTGGAAGAAACTAGGCAGAAAATACTAGAGGGCGCAAAGAAAATAGCCGCGGCCCAGCAGTCGTTGAACATGACGCTGCGTGAGTACGCTAAGGCGAACAAGGTTGATAATGTAAAAGTCAAAGGGAGAAATCTCATGAGCAAGATGAACAGAGAAGGTGATGCTGGAATCGAGGAATCAGAAAACTGTTTGTCCGTGGGGCTGTTGAGGTATAGTACCCCGGCCAAGAACCTCAGAGTAGCGGATGCAGCTGCGTCCGAGTTAGAGGGACTGACGGGTGAAGCCCGGCAAAGGCAGCAAGATCGGGTAAACGAGCTGGTTCGGATTGCAAATAGGCAAAATGAGTTACTACTCAGGGCAAACCCGGAAAGAGCTGGAGCCTCCAAGATCGTCCATTCGGCGGTGGGTAACCCGGAAAATCCGTTGGAGCCGCATCATCCCCTCATGGCAGTCCAAGGAGAGAGGAGGTGGTAACCTCGGCCAGACGGAACAAACAGATTGTCCCGTATGACCCGACATGGGCAGGGAAAGAAAAAGAAGCACAGAAAAATGATGATCGACGGAGTGTGAGCCGAGGCGAAGCTGGCCGAGGTAACCATGACCAAGGCAATGCCGGTCAAGGGAACGTTGTCAACAGCAATGCCGGGCAGCAAAACTCAGCTGGAGCAAGACAACCGCAGCAGCGGAACATGCCAAGGCAAGAGCACAGCGCCGACCGAGGTGTGCAACAGAAAGGTGCGCCGCAAGAACAAAACCGGTACAACGACGGTGATTCGGAGATGGCAAATGCGGGATACCCGAGACCGGATTATCATGTGATAGTGTCGAGATTGGGAAGTAGGGATTTGATGCCGGACGATGCAAGGTTGAAACTGGATCGACTGTATAGGTCAGAACAGATTGAATGTCAAGGTCCACTGGGTCCAGCGTGTTTTGGACCCCGGATCATGAAAGAGCCACCAGTACCGAACTTTCAGATGCCTAGGGGCACCAAGACCTATGACGGTAGTACCAAGCCAGAGGATTGGCTGATAAACTATGCTACGGCTGTAAAAATTGCCACAGGCAACCTGAGATGGGCTGTACGGTATGTACCCCAGATGTTGGAAGGCCCGGCAAGGGTGTGGTTGAACAATTTGCCACCAGGAAGCATCAACTGCTGGATAGATTTCGAGGAAATGTTCATCAGCAATTTTTCGAGTACGTATCAAAGGCCAAATAGGCCACAAACCCTAGCTATGTGCAAGCGAAGACCCAATGAGACAAACCGGGAGTTCTTGACCCGGTGGTGTACCGTGAGAAACTCGTGTGAGGGCGTCATAGAATCACAGGCCATAGCATGGTTTGCACAGGGGTGCAGATATGGAAGCGAGCTGTGGATGAAGTTGCAACGGAAAATGCCAACTACGTTGGCAGAAATGATCTGGATTGCAGATTCATATGCGTTGGGTGACCCGACCCAACCAAGGCTCGCCTCACACGAGTCAAGCGATGAGTACTATCAGAGGGATGGATCCGGATCATCTCGGAGGAATGATTACAGAGGAAAAGGGAGAGATGATAGACCGGACCACTGGTATGGTTCGCACCAAGTTGCAGCTGTGAATCAAGATCAACCTGGAGCAGGGGGTAGCCAGCGCCAGAAAACTGGAGGTCAATGGACTCCAAGGAACGATGGGAAGAAAACTTGGACACCGGAACAAAAGAAGCAGTGGCAAGAAAGGAAAGACCGTCCGAGGTATACTTACGAGTCGATGTTGGACCAGCCGTGTAAGTTTCACACGCCAAATCTGAACAACCCAGCGGGTCATACGACGAGGCAATGCGAGTGGATGCGCAAGATCGAGCAAGGTGGTTCGGGGAATGCTCAGGCACCCTGAAATGATCGGCCTCGGCAGGAGCTACCCTGGCAGCAATTGCTCTCCGGAGCGAACACGCAACAGCTAATGTTGCCTCCCCCTCCGCCGAGGTATGATAACAATGAAAGAAGGGATGCAGTGCATCAGGTAGAAAATCAGCATCAGCCGGATCAGAGGCACCCTGGAAATGAGGGGAGAAACGAGTACAGGGAGCATCACCAGAGCTACTGTGTATTCACCACAGAAGAAACTGATAGAAAAAGCTTGCAGCATAGGCATATGGAGGTGAATGCAGTAATGCCTACAGTGACGAGGTACATGCCTTGGTCAGATCAGGAAATCACCTAGAGCATTAGGGATCATCCCAAGCTCATGCCGAGCCCTGGTTCGTATGCGTTGGTGCTGGATCCTACGTTCATTGGACCTAGCATTAACGTAAGGTTCTCCAAGGTACTGATCGACAACGGCAGTAGCATAAATATCATGTATGCGGACACAATGTGCAAGTTGGGTATCTCGGAGAACATGCTCCAGGCCACGAGGACAACTTTCCATGGCATTGTGCCCGGCATTTCTTGCGAGCCCATAGGCAAGGTCCGGGTTAACGTCTTGTTCGGCATGAGGGATAATTGCCGAACTGAAAATCTAGAGTTCGAAGTGGTGAACTTAGAAAGCGCGTATCATGCGTTGCTCGGAAGGCTAGCGCTGAACAAGTTCATGGCAAGTTTTCATATCAGCTACTTGAAGATGAAATTTCCCGGACCAAACGGAGTGATTACCATTGCTGGGGACTTCCGACGTTCCATGGAGTGTGCGTCGGCCGGATCAAACTTAGCCTAGTCACTTGTGATCGCGCTGGAAAAAAGAAAAATTCAAGAGGTGGCGGCATTGGCGCAGTCCGCGCAGCAGTATATGTCGGCGCTGAGTAACCCGCATGGAACTGTCTCTTTCCAGGCCACGAAAGATACCAAGAAGGTTCCCGTTGATGACATGTTCCCAGAGCGCACCATAACAATTGGTGCCGGGCTAAGTGATAAATAGGAAAGCGAGCTCATCAGCTTCCTCTGTGAGAATCAGGACATTTTTGCTTGGTCCACACAGGACTTGCAAGGTGTTCCGAGGGAGTTGGCCGAGCACTCTTTGAATGTGAGACCCGGAGCTAAGCCAGTGAAGCAACCTCTCCGCCGCTTCGCCGAAGATAGGAGAAAAGTCATTGGAGATGAGATAGCTCGGTTGCTAGCTGCAGGATTTATCATGGAAGTTCTTTACCCGGATTGGCTGTCTAATCCGGTGCTGGTGGAAAAGAAGAAGGATGACCCGAACGTGGCAGTGGTTTGGCGTATGTGTATCGATTACACAAACCTGAACAAGGCGTGTCCAAAAGACCCATTTCCGCTACCAAGAATAGATCAGGTCATAGACTCGACTGCTGGATGTGAACTGTTGTCATTCATTGATGCTTATTCTGGTTTCCACCAGATACCTCTGAATCCGGATGATCAAATAAAGACTGCGTTTATTACCCCGTATGGGGCTTATTGCTATCGCACCATGCCATTTGGGTTACGTAATGTAGGGGCAACGTACCAGAGGTGTATGCAAAAATGTTTGCACGACCAAATAGGTCAAAATGTACAGGTGTACGTGGATGATGTGGTTATCAAGACCAAGGAAAGCAAAACGCTCCTTGACGATATCAGGCAAACGTTTGTAAACCTAAGAAGGTTCCGGATGAAACTTAACCCGGAAAAATGCACTTTTGGTGTCCCGTCTAGAAAATTGCTCGGTTTTCTCGTCTCCAGCCGAGGTATCGAGGTTAATCCAACTAAAATCCGGGCCATCGAACGAATGGAACTGCCGAAGTGTCTTAACGATGTCCAGAAGTTCACAGGTTGCCTGGCCTTGTTAAGTCGGTTTGTATGTCGGTTGGTAGAAAAGGCTTTGCCTCTTTACCAACTCATGAAAAAGTCGGATAAGTTCATTTGCACACCGCAGGCCGATGAAGCCTTTGCCCACCTAAAGAAAATGTTAGCCACGGCACCAGTACTAGCCTCACCACTATCAAAGGAGCCAATGTTGCTCTATATAGCCGCAACCAACCGAGTTGTAAGTGCAGTGATAGTGGTGGAGTGCGATGAGGAAGGTAAGTCGGTGCAAAGGCCGGTGTATTATTTGAGTGAAGTGTTGTCAGCCTCAAAGCAGAACTATCCACATTATCAAAAAGTGGCATATGGCGTGTACATGGCCTCCAAGAAACTGAAGCACTACTTTGAGGAGCATCCCATCGGAGTCATATGTGAGGCCCCCATATCCGAGATAATGAGTAACAAGGATGCAAGCGGTAGAATTGCAAAATGGGCAATTGAGCTAGCACCTTATGCGCTGCAGTATGACAGGCGAGAAGCCATCAAATCTCAAGCTGTGGCGGACTTTTTCGTGGACTGGGCCGAGGTGCAGTACGAACCACCACTTCCGGATCCGAACTATTGGCGAATGCACTTTGACGGATCAAAGACCAAAACCGGGCTAGGTGCCAGAGTTGTACTCACGTCGCCGAAGAAGGACCAGTTGAAATATGTGCTGCAGATCCACTTCACCGCATCAAACAATGTCGCTGAGTATGAAGCACTTGTGCATGGGCTCAAGGTAGCAAAAGAAATTGGTATACGTCGGATCATATGCTTTGGCGACTCGAATTTGGTGGTGCAGCAAGTGTCCGGAGTGTGGGACGCCCTTGATCCAAACATGGCACTATACAAATTTCTGGTTACTTTGAGGGATGCGAATTTCATCATGTACCCCGGGTGGAAAATGAGGCTGCCGACATGCTGTCGAAGCTCGGGTCAACTAGACAAGCAATTCCACTGGGTGTAGCATTAGAGCACCTCAGGAAGCCATCCATCAGGCCATCCCCAGAATCCAAGTCAATCTATGTCCCGGAGGACACCGAATCCGGAGCTGTGCCCATGGACGTTGACACAGGAAGTGGTGCGCAATACCCAGGGACTGCTTCGGCAAACCCGGGGACTGCTTCGCAAGACCCGGGGACTGCTCAGCATGGTCCGGTTGACGTTATGCCGGTGGATCAGATGGAGATAGACGAGGACGTGTTCCCCGTGCGGCCAATACCGGCTTGGGCACTGCCTATATTTCAATTCCTGAAGGATGGAACGTTACCCACTGAGGAGGTGTTGTCCAGGCAAACACAGAGGAGGGCAAAGGCCTACACGATCATCAATTCCGAGTTATACAAAAGAAGTGTGACCAATGTCCTCCAGCGGTGTGTTGACCCGGAAGAAGGGCTTGAAATCATCCGAGATATACATCAGGGGGAATGCGGGAATCACGCCTCAGCCCGAGCCTTGGTAGCAAAAGCTTTCCGACATGGATTCTACTGGCCAAATGCCTTAGAGCAAGCAGAAAATCTGGTGAGAAAATGTAATGGTTGTCAGAAGTACGCTACCAAGACACATATGCCAATGTCAGAACTCAAGACCATCCCAATCACTTGGCCATTTGCCGTATGGTGCTTGGATATGGTTGGCCCGTTCAAACCAGCAAGGGGAAATATGACTCACATTGGTAATGGTGGACAAGTTTACGAAGTGGATTGAGGTGAAGCCTATAAGAAAGTGTGATGGAGCTATGGCCGTAACGTTTCTCAAAGATATCATCTTGAGGTACGGTTATCCACACAGTATCATAACTGATAATGGCACGAATTTTGCGGAAGGAGCATTTGCTCGTTTCTGCCGGGATAAGAGGATCCGGCTGGACGTAGCTTCGGTAGCCCACCCCACATCAAACGGACAAGTGGAAAGATCCAACGGATTAGTATTATCCGGGATAAAACCCCGGCTCATTGAGCCGCTGCAAAGATCAGCGGGGTGCTGGATAGAAGAACTACCAGCGGTACTGTGGAGTTTAAGAACAACTCCAAATCGATCAACAGGCTATACGCCGTTCTTTCTGGTATATAGGGCAGAAGCTGTATTACCAGCCGACATAGAGCATGATTCGCCTAGAGTCACCCAATACACAGAAGCCGAAGTGCAAGAAGCCCGGCAAAATGATGTTGATCTGCTGGAAGAAGCGAGAGAACTGGCGCTATCCAGATCCGCCATATATCAGCAAAATCTCCGACGCTATCATAGCCAGAAAGTGTGCCCCCGGGACTTTCGGGAAGGCGATCTGGTGCTCCGGTTGGTACAACGTACTACTGGAATGCATAAATTATCCCCCCCCATGGGAAGGGTCGTTCATCGTGAGCAAAGCATTGCACAACGATTCTTACTATCTTATAGATGCAAAGCCACAGGAAAAGAACAAGGCGGACAGGTCCGGAGAGGAATCCAAGCGACCATGGAACATAGCTCTACTTCGGCCTTTCTACACCTAGCTAAGAAGTGTATGTATCCGGGTTATCTCATATGTCGGTATGTATGTCGGCAATGAGCTTATCAATGAAATGTTGGCACCTCGAGCAGTAACTCGGGGACTGCCTTAATAATGTTTGTTATTTTCTGCGCGTCAGCTGGGATAAGTTATTCTACTTAACTCGGATTAGTAGTGTGCGAGCACCAAAAACCCAACTCTTCGACTTGCTGCTGTCCAACAAGAATGGGCTTCATGGCAAGCAAGAGAACAAGTTTGGAATTGCGTAGCACATGAAAAACGACTAAGGAAAAGAATTTATTCGAGCTGACGTTTGTGTTTCGGACTAACCCCGTATTCATTCTCAAATTGTTATACAGTTTTATTTTTGAGCTAAGTCTAAAAGTTTCCCAGTATTGTTAAGACAATTTTCAAGCTCGGATTCGTAAGTTGTAAAACCGAATCAAGGTAGACACGATCCGAGCCAAAAGATTGAACGAACAAGAAAAACAAAATCGGGGACTACGCCCAAGTTAATCTGGCATAAGTACTCAGTAGCAAAATATCACATGTGTTTGGAATACAATTCCACCCGGCATACCGGGGATCTCATAAATTTTCAAGTGTTTTTACTTAAGGAGCAGCGGGAGGAAGTTCGGCATCATCGTTGCCCTCTTCGATATCCGAGGCAGTGTCCTCTTCGTCCTCACCCGAATCATCTTCAACGTTCTCAACTTCCTCTTCGCCTGTGACTTCCAGGAAGCTCGGACCCTCAGTCCATTCGTGAATGGGGGCATATTCGATGAGGCTGTGGGCGCAAGCCTGGCGCCGAGCTACCCACTCCGGGTCATCTGTCCATTTGGATCCGGTGCGCAGGCGTGTGAGGAGGCTGAGATCTATCTTCTCATACCACGTCAGAATGTGGTGAAGGATGGTATCGGCTGCAGCACGTCCAGCGGACTCTCGCCAGAGGTCGAGCTGGGTCTCGATTTCCGAAAGCTTTTCAGCGAGCTGTGTGACTCTCTCCGGAGCATCATCGGCGGGCCAGAAGGTGTTGAAGACTCGGACTGAAACATCGAGGAGGTCCTTGCCGTAGTTCTTAATGATTTCCACGCGAGACGACAGGCTGACCAATAGGTCCTCCATGTCAAAGGGAATGCCCTCACCGTCAGGAGCGACGGGAGTACCCCTTTCTCGGTGGAAATTGGCAACAGCAGCACTTGCAATAGCAGTACCCTCTGGAAAGTGGCCTGTGAAACAAGGCAAAGGACAAATTTGAGAAAACAAGACATATGAAGTAACTCGGAGAAATAAGGCGGATAAAGGAAAAGAAATTACGTGAGATATGACTGTGAATCCGGGTCAATTCCTTGGTGCAAGCATCATGCCTCTTCCGAAGCTGCTCGAGCTCAGCATTTGCTGACTCAAGTTTGATCTCGGCTTCCTGAAGAAGCTCACGGTCCTTAGCATTTTGGAGCTTGAGGCGCTCACGTTCTTCGGTGTAGTCCTAGCCAGCCTTTTTTAGTTCGGTTTGGTGTTGCGCCTTCATTTTAGCCATCTCAGCCTTGAGCTTGGCTATCTCATCGTCTTTGGTGCGGAGGAGGGCGAGCTCATCATCTTTCTTCTTTAGTTTGGCTTGGTGCTGCACTGCTTGTTCGAGAAAATGTAGCATCACGTCAGGCACAGGCACACTATCTTCAAGCGATGCTGAAATAGTGTGTTGGCCCGGCAGTGCCGAGGAATGAATGTTTGCCGAGTCAAGGAGGAAAGCCGATGGAAACCACGGTAAAGACAGACAAGAAGGACGTACCCTTGATCTGCTCCAAGTTCTTCCGCATTATCTTGTTTTCAGCTTCCACCCCAGCTGCGGAAACCGAACAATCAGATTAGTTCGGCAAGCGAAGTTGAAGAAAATTGAGGAAAGGATAAGAAAGAAATTTACCCCTTTTCTCGTACTCCGCGATGAGTGCAGCCTGTTTTGCGCGAAGAATCTTGTGCGTATCCAGCAAGCGTTGGAATTCAGCACTCCGGCGGTTGGTGGTCACCTACAAGAAATACAGAAACTTAAGTCAGCCTAGTGCATATTCGAAGCATACTAAAAATCTGGGCCAAGTGGAACTTAACCCGGCTCTAGGTGTGTGCATGTTCGAAGTGTACTAAAATCCGGGCCAAGTGGAACTTAACCCGGCTCTAGGTGTGTGCATGTTCGAAGTTCTCACGGAGCTACGTTAGTGTTCTAAAAGAGCATCCGGCCGAGTAACAAGTCACTCCCCCGGAGGCTCGGGGACTAGTGGTTATTATGTACAACTTGTCAAGGTGTGTGCATGTTCGAAGTTGTAGCATCCCAATTGTCTAACAATTGTAATGCTACTTGGTCTAGTAAGATATTGGCTACATCCTATATATAATTTTTGCATCATAAATATATCATGCTCATATCATCATGCCACCTTGCATTTGAGCATCATATAAAACCCTGTTTCTTTGGTTCTTCTCTCATATGCATTATTAATTGTATTTGCCTCTTGATATTGTATCTGGTTATTGATATATTGTTAAAATGCCCAAGTTGAGGTGGGGGCATATCTTTTATTCCACTTCATCACTTTTCTTTCACCACCTTATAATTCCACCATCCTATTATCCATGAGCTTGTAATTCTTTTTCTTTTGATTTTATTCTAGCTCATGTGGGTGGGGTGGATCTAATCCAATTCTTTTTGCTTGGCATGTACTCCACTTCTTGTGAATGCATAAGAATAATGCCATATTGTTATTATTGTTTTCACAAAATAAATCATGGCATTTATTATTTTTGCATGGGCCATGCAATCTTCATCACCACCTTTAACCCATTTGTTTTCCTTTGGTTTTAGTGGTTCTTCTTTGTGGGATCCTCTACATCATCTCTCTACCATTCCTTTATTCTCATCAACATCTTCTCTTTTATTTATCTCCATGCATGAATCAAATGAGGGCTCTTCCCATACATCTTTTCATTTTCTTTTTCTTGGTTAATCTTCCACCTCATCTCATGTTAGTTCCAAAGCACTCACTAGCTCCTCTTGGGTTGATCCTTTAAACAAGAATAAAAACCTACACAACTAATTAAATCCCTAGCCCTAGTTCTTCCTCTATTCTCTCTAAACCTAGCCTCATATAAACCTCATCTCACCTCTCTCTTTTTCACTCCCTCTCTCTAACATGCTGGCCACCTGGCCTTCTCTCTTCCCCTAGCCCACCTCAGCTAACCCCTACCCCTCTCTCTAACCCTAACAAAACCCTAACCCGAGACTACCCCATCTAACCCTAGCCTAAGCTACAACCGAGCCCCCTCTCCTCTCTCTTCCTCTCTACTACCGTGCTAGCCCCACCGCCACGCCGTCCCCACCTGGCAGCCCCACCTGCCCTGCCCTGGATACCCCAGGTCGAGCCCCAGCTCGACCACGTGATCGAGAAGGAGGAAAGTGGCCGAGGCCACTTTATCCTGCATGAGCCCCACGGCTACCTCTCCTCTCTCCCCCTTGCATCGTCCTCCTCCCACACGTCTCCTGGCTCGCCCAGATCCGCCCAGTGCCTCGCCTCCCCTCTCCTTCCTCTCCAACGACGATGTTGCCCTCTCGCCAGAACCGCCAGCGCCGACGTCTACCTCTCGCTCTAGCCGGCCAGCACGACATGGAGGTGGTCAAGAAGAACGAGGAGGCTCCCCTACTTCGCCTCGTACGCGCCGACGAGGACAAGGAGCACCAGCACCGCCGGAACCAGCGCCGCCCGACGTGAAACCCTAATTCTCCGGTCGCCAGCCTCGTCAGCGCTCCGTCGCCCCCCTGCACGATCCGATCGCACCGACCTCTCCACGGTACGGCCCTCTTCCTCCCTGACACCATCCGCCTCGCTTTCACCATCTAGCGTCGCCGTTCCTTTCGTCGAGCGCCCTCAGTGCACGGCAGACGTTGCCGTCTGTTTCGCGCCGCGCCTCGCAGAGGCATATCTAGCCGCCCGCTGCTCCTCTGTCAGCATCCCATAACCAGCCGCACTGGCTACCACCCGCAGCGCGCGCGCCCACGACGCGAGTTCAAACCCCGCGTGCCGCGCCCCACGTCGGTCGAGCACCGATCTGTTCGCAGTTCAGAGAAGGAGATCTACAGTGGGCCTGTTGCCAATTTACACTAAGCCCCCCCCTTTTTAGTTTCCCTAAACCCGCGATCCCTCTGGGTCCACTGGTCAGCCTCCCAGTGTTTTTGGCAGATAACCCCCCCAGGTTCCACCGCCTCAACCCGCACTCCCCGGATCCGCGACGTGTCACCCACTGGCTGGCTGCGCGCGTCGTGGACCCGCGAGGCCGCCGGCCCCACCTGTCAGCCTCATGGTCTAGGTAAGTCGCGGTGAGAAAACCCTTTTTCTGTGCGCGTGGCCCCAGTCAGCAGTGGCCCACCCGTCAGTGACTGTGGCTGGGTTGAGCTGGGTGACAAAAGCTTTTCCTGTTGCCTGTTTAATTTAAACCTTTTCAAAATTGATTTAAATTCAAATTCAAACCAGATTTAAATAACTTTTCAAATATAAATCCAAATAATTCAAATAATATATGTTTTGGAATCAGAAAAATGTGAGGAATTCAAATATGCCAGCCAAAATAAAGTTTGAACACTTTAAAATTTTCGAGATGATTAAAATTACAATAAAAATGCCCTTTTCCTTAATTAATTAATAACTTTAATTCTACAACTCCAAATTTGAAAAATAATATGTCTAAATCGATCAACGTGACGAGCCCGTTCTATCTAT
Source organism: Avena eriantha (assembly GCA_910589775.1). Taxonomy (NCBI): domain Eukaryota; kingdom Viridiplantae; phylum Streptophyta; class Magnoliopsida; order Poales; family Poaceae; genus Avena; species Avena eriantha. The sequence continues at coordinate 51,355,985 of OU342745.1, forward strand.
GCAGTCCTTGTTCTGATTTGAAGCATGCATCCTGTTATCATAAAAATCTGAACTGTTTATGACAATAAAACTTGGTTAAATAAATAGTAAAATGCTTTATTTCTTGTATCCACACCTCACCTTTGCCATGCTACTTTAATGCCATGCAAATTGTGCATCATTCATCATGGCATGCTAGTTTGCTTGTCGCATTTAATTCATATGCTTATGCACTTTATTTATGTTGGCCCTTGTTTGTTTGGTTCTTCGTCGGATAGACGCCTAGTAGGAGAATTACCAGGAATCACAGGAGTACTACCCAGATCCATCTCTCGCTTCAACTGAGCTGCCAGGCAAGCACTACCACATGCTTGCATATATACAGTACCTATTGCCTCTATCTTATTCTTGCATCATTGAGTCTTGATTGCATTAAATTGAATCCTAAGTACTGCATAGCCTTTATTTTAAAACCCCACCGAAGCTTGTTCCTCCATCCCACGAGCCATTACTACAGGAGTTGTTTGAGCCATGCGAGTCGTAGAAAAGCATGTGTAGGGTATGTGAGAGTTTGATGAATAACGAGGTACCTAAGCAACATAACCTGAGTACTAATGGGATAACTAATGAAAGAGGCACCGGTGAGCAATATCTGCTATTTGGTTTTTCATGCTCACTTGTGTCCCGTAGGACCCCGAGTACTTGATTCCTGTTCCTTGACTATTCGCACTATCCACATCCGGGAGGACTTATGGACCCCCCTGAGCCAGAGCTTGATTCATTCTTATTTCATGGGGCCACAATTAGTTCGGGGCTTTATTACTATCCTGTACTTATGCCATGTTACTGTTTTATTTAAGATTGTGTGAGGAGCACCTGTACTGTTTTGGATCGTGACACGTTTTCGCTGTATCGACAAGCCCAGTCACATTTTTGGGTTCCCAGTCATTTACCGCCGTCCACACAAACCTTGGGTCCGTCTCAGAGCCGGCCAACTTCGTTGTGGATAGCTTAATGGGGTGGCCCCCTGAAATATTTCTGAATCCTGTGATTGCTTTGTCGTGAATGCCTCATTGGGTTTTGAGTTGGTTTTTCCGAGGTTGATCGAGTGTGTGTTGCTATTCGTGCACCCCTGCAGGGTAAATCTTTCTGAAAGCCGTGTCCGCGGTTATGGACGACTGGGAGCACAGTTTCTCGATCATAGACAAGTATAACTAAAGTACCGCTTTTAAATTGACTAAGTACTTGACTAGTAAATAGTGCAATACTCATGGAATGGTTAATAAAACTGCCAACGGATGATGGGGGTTGTTCGTCTGCTTCCTCGTTGGTAAGCGAGGAGGAGGATGGATCTGTTAATTATACTGTTATAACTGTTGTTCTTAATTCACGGACATCCATCTATCATTGGTTAGGCGGATGGTTAGCGAGTATCTGTAGAATTGTTAGGTATTATCTTTTGCTGCAATTGCGTCATCCCAGGTTGTGTCCCCTTTAGTGGCATAAAGACTTGCTGAGTACCCCTAGGGTCTCACACGATAAATTGTTCGATTCAGATGAACAGGTGTATTCGCAAGATGGATATTGGGTGGAAGAGACAGATGAAGTTGGCAACGATCATTCGGTGTAGAGATTCCAGGAACGGGGATCCGTGAGATCTGTGGGCGGGATGTGTTTATTTATGGGGCATCTTATGCCGATTTGCTTCTTATCCGTACTCGGATCTTGTATTCCGCTTCCGCCTGATACTCTGATGTGTGATGTATGAGGAGCTATCCTAAATTATTATATCTATCTAGGACATTTGAATCTTGTCGTATGGCATTGCAATATTTCTATTTCTTTTAGATGGAATGGCTCTGAGGACTATTGTATGTGGCTTGCATACATACTCATTTGTGTATGTAGTTGATCCCTTCGCCTGCCGATTACGCCGCTCGTTCTTGTCCTGATGTCTGAAAGTGGTTAGGACGGCCGAAAGGTCTACCGTGAGTGGCCCCGGGCCCCACCATACTATTTTAACCACTTTCGTTCATCCAGGCATGTAACTAAGAGCGTAATTCACCGAGGTAGTTACAATTGGTATCAGAGCCATCCCGCCCTTCAGGGTCTCAGCCAAAATGGTCGTTGTCAGTCTAGCAAATATTTTGGTAGTTATGTATACTAGGGAAAAACAAAACGTGAGAGTAGGACTGCTTCCATTTTTCTTCTTACCCACCCACCCACCCTTTTCTGGTAAGGAAGTGTAACGTTTTCAATCCTCTTCTAAAATTCAAACTAGGATTCACGTGTTCTGGGTTCCGTAGTACCATAGGTTGTGTGTGTGTGTGTAATTCCTTGTCTATCTGTTGCATCCAAATGTTATCACTATCTGCCTTTTGGTTATCAACTGTTGGTACATTCCATACCGACAGGCCTTTGTAAACCGATGCGATCTATTCTGATTCGTTGTATACCGATGCGATCTATCTTACTCTTTGTTATCCGAAGTTATCTTGTTGGGGTGTTCTTTTTCATAGTTACCAATCTTTAGGTTCATCTTAAGAAGAAGGTGTTGGGATATGTGTTTTACTGATTCATGTGCGGAGTAATGATTTGAGTGCGGGATGGAGTCGCGACCATACCACTACTTTTATCATTTGCTTTTGTATGTGGAGCTAGTAGAGTTACTAATCTTGATTCGTTAAGTGGTTTTGCGCATATAGTGGTATTTTAATGCCGAAATTTGCGGAAATTTTTTCTTTGTTAGTTTGTGTACCACACTCCTTGTTCAGTCGTGTGCGTTATGCTTAATATCTTCTAGTTGCCTTGAACCTTGTTGATATTTTAATATCATCTCAGTGAATTGTATCCTTTAATCTTGATTAATTCCATTTTGGTACTATTTTGGATTATTATCATTCTCCATTATAGTACTGACTTGTGTTTTATATCAATCACAGGATGGCACCACCACGCCGTTCTGAGGAGGACATACCACCTGAACTTGGGGCTGCTTTGGCAAGTATTGCAAATGCTTTGGGCACTATGCAGCAGAACCAGCAGCGCTTCGAGGAAAGCGTGAGGAGGAATGAGTTTGTTCCGCTACCTCCACCTCCCAAGCGAGGAGACATCAAGAGTTTTCTCAAGTTCAACCCACGCCAATTTGAGGTGTCTGATCAGCCACTTGATGCGGATGATTGGCTGCGTGAAGTGTCAAGGTTGCTGATGACTGCGGATGTTCCCGAGCAAGAATGGGTCAAATGTGCCACTCACCTTCTCAAGGGAGATGCAGCTCTCTGGTGGGAAAATTACCTCAAGGCAGATCTCTCTGGTTTTCAGCCTACTTGGGAGCGGTTCACTGCTGCTTTCAAAGAGAAATAATCTGTCAGAAATTGTCATGGAAAGGATGAAGGAAGTGTTTCTCAACCTCAAGCAGGGCACTGATAATGTCAACACCTACATCAGAAACATCATGAACCTTTCTCGTTAGGGTGGCGATGAGATCTCTGATGACAAGAAGAAGCAAAAGAGGTTTCGGCAAGGCCTCAATGCTTCCATCAAATATGCTATCACTCATGCAAGGCCAGCATCTTTTATGGAACTTCAACACACAGCTCTGCAGGAACAAGCAAGTAGGCAAGTGTTTGAGGAGTCAAAGAAACACAACCGTGATACAGCAAGCTCTTCTACTATGACAACTCCTTCTAAGCGTCGTGTCTGGGTTCCTAACACCCCACCGTCGCTCCCTGCTCCACCAAGACCATCAAGCTACGCACCAAGGCCATCAAACTCCTTCACTGCGGCTCCCAGGGGCTACAACCACAACTACCCTGGAGCGCCTGGCGGAGTCCCTGGCTACGTTGCTCCACGTCCACCTGGTGCTTGCTATACTTGTGGAAATACTGGGCATCAGCACTAGAATTGTCCAATGAACAACAAAGCTCTTCCACCACCACCTCCAAGACCTGCGGCAAGTGCTCCTATGATTCGTGCACCTCCACCTCGGGCTCTCAACATCAACACCAAGCCTGGGTCTACGGTTGCGCGTGCCAACTGTGTCAACGCCGCTCAAGCTGAGCATGCTCCTAGAGTTGTGATGGGTATGCTTCCTGTTACCTCAGTTCCTGCACGAGTATTGTTTGATTCTGGTGCTTCGCATTCTTTTGTTTCTCACAAGTTTGCGCATGAGCAAGATCTGGCTATGGTTCCTTTATTACATCGTCTTGTGGTACAATCTCCTGGGTCAAACATGAGAGCTACTCATATCAGCCATGGCAATCAAATTGAGATTGGTGGCTCTTCGTTTCCGGCTTCCTTAATTATTCTGGGAAATTCTGACATTGATGTTATCTTGGGCATGGATTGGTTAACAGCAAATGCAGCTGTGATTGATTGTGCTGAACGTTTGGTTTCTCTGAAAATTCCTGAAGGCCATATAGTCTATTCTCCAAGTCTGACTCCTGCAATTCAGCTTTATTCTTTGGCGGCTCTGAATGATGATGCTATGGAAGGTATTCAGAGTGTTCCTATAGTCTGTGAGTTTTCAAATGTTTTTCCTGAAGAGTTGCTAGGTATGCCTCCGGATCGTGAGGTTGAGTTTGTCATTGAACTTGAACCTGGTACCGCTCCTATCTCCAAGCGGCCTTATAAAATGGGTCCTATTGAGTTGGCTGAACTCAAACGTCAGTTGGATGAACAAGAGAAGTTGGGTTTCATTCAGCACAGTACTTCTTCTTGGGGTAGTCCAACCATCTTTGTGAAGAAGCGAGACAAGACTGATAGACTTTTTGTTGACTATCGGGCACTCAATGCTAAAACAATCAAGAATAAATATCCCCTTCCATGGATTAATGATCTCTTCGATCAGCTAGCTGGAGCTGTGGTATTCTCTAAGCTTGATTTGAGAAGTGGTTATCATCAAATCAAGATTCGCAGGGAAGATGTTCCTAAAACAGCTTTCACCACCCGTTATGGCATGTATGAGTGCACGGTCATGTCTTTCGGCCTCACCAATGCACCTGCCACCTTCTCGAGGCTTATGAACTCGGTTTTCATGGAGTATCTTGATAAGTTCATTGTGGTCTATCTGGATGACATTCTAGTCTATTCTAAGTCAAAAGAAGAACATGAAGAACACCTTCGGTGTGTCCTAAACAAACTTCGTGAGAACCGCCTGTATGCAAAGTTCTCCAAGTGTGAATTCTGGCTGCCTCAAGTCACCTACCTTGGTCACGTCATCTCTGCCAAGGGCATTGCCGTCAACCCAGAAACTATTAAGAAAATTATGGACTGGCTTCCACCCATAAATGTCAAAGAAGTCTGAAGTTTCCTTGGTTTGGCCCGTTACTGCCGGCGATTCGTTCAAAACTTCTCAAAGATTGTGAAGCCTCTTACCGATCTCCTCAAGAAAGGCAAGAAATACCATTGGACTCCTGCATGTCAAGAAAGCTTTGAAACACTAAAAGAGAAGCTCACCTCCACACCAATCTTGGTTCCTCCAGATACATCAAAGCCTTTCCAGATATTCTGTGAGGCCTCATTGCAAGGATTGGGTGCGGTCCTTATGCAAGAAAAGAAAGTTGTTGCTTCTGCATCTCGTCAGTTGAAGACGCATGAGATCAACTATCCCACACATGACCTCGAACTCGCAGCAGTTGTCTTTGCTTTGAAAGTAGGGAGGCATTACTTGCTTGGCAACCGTTGTGAGATCTTTTCTGATCACAAGAGTCTGAAGTATATATTCACACAACCTGATCTCAACCTTCGTCAGAGGAGGTGGATTGAAACAATCAATGATTTCGATTTGACCATCAACTACACTCCGGGCAAAGACAATGTCATGGCCGAGGCTCTCAGCCGAAAAGCTTATGTCAACAATCTCATGGTGGAAGAACAACAGCCTCTCTTGTGCGAGGAATTCCACAAGCTCAACCTTGAAATTGTGGATCAAGGGTATCTCCTGAACATTCTGGCAACATCTCTCTTGTAAGAAAGGTCCGTTCCATTCAGCTTGGTGATCCTTACACTAAAAAGATCATCTCCAACATTCAGCTTCCGAAGTATGAGTCTTTCCACGTAGATGACCAAGGCACTCTTTTCTTTGAACACCGGATGTTTGTTCCGAACTACCCGGGTTTAAGAGAGCAAGTTCTCAAGGAGGCGCATGATTCTGTTCTTTCTATCCACCTTGGTAGCACTAAGATGTACATGGACTTAAAAACACAATATTGGTGGCCTGGTTTGAAACGATAGTGTGCCAAGTATGTCTCGGAGTGCGATGTTTATCGCAGAGTTAAAGCTGTCCATTAGAAACCTTCCGGTCTTCTACAGCCATTGAAGCCTCCAGAATGGAAATGGGAGAAAGTAGAGATGGACTTCATCACTGGTTTTCCAAGGTCGCAGAAGGGCAACAATGCAATCTTTGTTTTCATTGACAGGCTTTCCAAAGTAGCTCACTTCTTTCCAGTCAAGGAAACAATTTCTGCAATTCAGTTGGCTGAGCTCTATATCAACAGAATTGTCTCTCTGTATGGAGTTCCTCTTGAGATCAATTCAGACCGTGGAAGCATCTTCACCTCCAAGTTCTGGGGAAGTTTCCAAAATGCTTTGGGAACAAAATTAAACTTCAGCATAGCTTACCACCCTCAGTCGCAAGGACAAGTTGAAAGGATCAATCAGATTCTGGAAGATATGCTCCGTGCTTGCGTTATCTCTTTCAGCATGAAGTGGGAAGAATGTCTTCCTTATGCTGAATTCTCTTACAACAACAGCTTCCAGAAAATTCTAAAGATGGCACCATTTGAGGCTCTTTATGGTCACAAGTGCAGAACTCCGATTGGTTGGTCGGGCGCAGGTGAAAGAATATTGTTTGGCCCCGACATTGTAACTCAAGCGGAGGAGAAAGTTCACATCATTCTTGAAAATCTGAAGATTGCTCAAAGTCGCCAGAAGAGCAATTATGACAGAAAGCACACGGACATGGAGTATGTTCCTGGTGATCTCGTTTACCTTCGTGTCACTCCCATGAGAGGCACGCACCGCTTTGGTATCAAAGGAAAGCTGGCTCCTAGATACATCGGTCCTTTCAAAACTCGTGGAAGAAGAGGAGAAGTTGCTTATGCTCTTGAGCTCCCTGAACAACTCAAAGTCCATGATGTTTTCCACATCTCTCAACTCAAAAAGTGCTTCAAGGATCCCGGCAGGACCGTTGACCATGAACTCATCAATCTCCAAGAAGATCTATCTTATCAAGAACACCCCACAAAAATTCTTGAAGTCGCAGAAAGAAGGACTCGCAACAAGTCCATCAAGTTCTGCAAGGTGTAGTGGTCGCACCATTCCGTTGATGAAGCCACTTGGGAACGTGAAGATGAGCTCCGTGCCAAGTATCCTACCCTCTTTGAGTCTTCTTCTTCCTAGAATCTCGGGGCGAGATTCCTGTTTAGTGGGGGAGAGTTGTAGCATCCCAATTGTCTAACAATTGTAATGCTACTTGGTCTAGTAAGATATTGGCTACTTCCTATATATAATTGTTGCATCATAAATATATCATGCTCATACCATCATGCCACCTTGCATTTGAGCATCATATAAAACCCTGTTTCTTTGGTTCTTCTCTCATATGCATTATTAATTGTATTTGCCTCTTGATATTGTATCTGGTTATTGATATATTGTTAAAATGCCCAAGTTGAGTTGGGGGCATATCTTTTATTCCACTTCATCACTTTTCTTTCACCACCTTATAATTCCACCATCCTATTATCCATGAGCTTGTAATTCTTTTTCTTTTGATTTTATTCTAGCTCATGTGGGTGGGGTGTATCTAATCCAATTCTTTTTGCTTGGCCTGTACTCCACTTCTTGTGAATGCATAAGAATAATGCCATATTGTTATTATTGTTTTCACAAAATAAATCATGGCAATTATTATTTTTGCATGGGCCATGCAATCTTCATCACCACCTTTAACCCATTTGTTTTCCTTTGGTTTTAGTGGTTCTTCTTTGTGGGATCCTCTACATCATCTCTCTACCATTCCTTTATTCTCATCAACATCTTCTCTTTTATTTATCTCCATGCATGAATCAAATGAGGGCTATTCCCATACATTTCTTTTTCTTTTTCTTGGTTAATCTTCCACCTCATCTCATGTTAGTTCCAAAGCACTCACTAGCTCCTCTTGGGTTGATCCTTTAAACAAGAATAAAAACCTACACAACTAATTAAATCCCTAGCCCTAGTTCTTCCTCTATTCTCTCTAAAACTAGCCTAATATAAACCTCATCTCACCTCTCTCTTTTTCACTCCCTCTCTCTAACATGCTGGCCACCTAGCCTTCTCTCTTCCCCTGGCCCACCTCAGCTAACCCCTACCCCTCTCTCTAACCCTAACAAAACCCTAACCCGAGACTACCCCATCTAACCCTAGCCTAAGCTACAGCCGAGCCCCCTATCCTCTCTCTTCCTCTCTACTGCCGTGCTAGCCCCACCGCCACGCCGTCCCCACCTGGCAGCCCCACCTGCCCTGCCCTGGATGCCCCAGCTCAAGCCCCAGCTCGACCACGTGATCGAGAAGGAGGAAAGTGGCCGAGGCCACTTTATCCTGCCCGAGCCCCACGGCTGCCTCTCCTCTCTCCCCCTCGCGTCGTCCTCCTCCCACACGTCTCCTGGCTCGCCCAGATCCGCCCAGTGCCTCGCCTCCCCTCTCCTTCCTCTCCAACGACGACGCCGCCCTCTCGCCAGAACCGCCAGCGCCGACGTCTACCTCTCGCTCCAGCCGGCCAGCACGACGTGGAGGTGGTCAAGAAGAACGAGGAGGCTCCCCTACTTCGCCTCGTACGCGCCGACGAGGACAAGGAGCACCAGCACCGCCGGAACCAGCGCCGCCCAACGTGAAACCCTAATTCTCTGGTCGCTAGCCTCGTCAGCGCTCCGTCGCCCCCCTGCACGATCCGACCGCACCGACCTCTCCACGGTACGGCCCTCTTCCTCCCTGACACCATCTGCCTCGCTGTCGCCATCTAGCGTCACCGTTCCTTTCGCCGAGCGCCCTTGGTGCACGGCAGACGTTGCCGTCTGTTCCGTGCCGCGCCTCGCAGAGGCATATCTAGCCGCCCGCCGCTCCTCTGTCACCATCCCGTAACCAGCCGCACTGGCTACCACCCGCAGCGTGCGCGCCCGCGACGCGAGTTCGAACCCCGCGCGCCGCGCCCCGCGTCGGTCGAGCACCGATCTGTCCGCAGTTCAGAGAAGGAGATCTACAGTGGACCTGTTGCCAATTTACACTAAGCCCCCCCTTTTTAGTTTCCCTAAACCCGCGATCCCTTTGGGTCCACTGGTCAGCCTCCCAGTGTTTTTGGCAGATAACCCCCCCAGGTTCCACCGCCTCAACCCGCACTCCCCGGATCCGCGACGTGTCACCCACTGGCTGGCTACGCGCGCCGTGGACCCGCGAGGGCGCCGGCCCTACCTGTCAGCCTCATGGTCAAGGTAAGCCGCGGTGAGAAAACCCTTTTTCTGTGCGTGTGGCCCCAGTCAGCAGTGGCCCACCCGTCACTAACTGTGGCTGGGTCGAGCTGGGTGACAAAAGCTTTTCCTGTTGCCTGTTTAATTTAAACCTTTTCAAAATTGATTTAAATTCAAATTCAAACCAGATTTAAATAACTTTTCAAATATAAATCCAAATAATACAAATAATATATGCTTTGGAATCAGAAAAATGTGAGGAATTCAAATATGCCATCCAAAATAATGGTTGAACAATTTAAAATTTCGAGATGATTAAAATTACAATAAAAATGCCCTTTTCCTTAATTAATTAATAACTTTAATTCTACAACTCCAAATTTGACAAATAATATGTCTAAATCGATCAGCACGACGAGCCCGTTCTATCTATGCAGTCCTTGTTCTGATTTGAAGCATGCATCCTGTTATCATTAAAAATCTGAACTATTTATGACAATAAAACTTGGTTAAATAAATAGTAAAATGCTTTATTTCTTGTATCCACACCTCACCTTTGCCATGCTACTTTAATGCCATGCAAATTGTGAATCATTCATCATGGCATGCTTGTTTGCTTGTCGCATTTAATTCATATGCTTGTGCACTTTATTTATGTTGGCCCTTGTTTGTTTGGTTCTTCGTCGGATAGACCCCCAGCAGGAGAATTATCAGGAATCACAGGAGTACTACCCAGATCCATCTCTCGCTTCAACTGAGCTGCCAGGCAAGCACTACCACATGCTTGCATACATACAGTACCTATTGCCTCTATCTTATTCTTGCATCATTGAGTCTCGATTGCATTAAATTGAATCCTAAGTACTGCATAGCCTTTATTTTTAAACCCCACCGAAGCTTGTTCCTCCATCCCACGAGCCATTACTACAGGAGTTGTTTGAGCCATGCGAGTCGTAGAAAAGCATGTGTAGGGTATGTGAGAGTCTGATGAATAACGAGGTACCTAAGCAACATAACCTGAGTACTAATGGGATAACTAATGAAAGAGGCACCGGTGAGCAATATCTGCTATTTGGTTTTTCATGCTCACTTGTGTCCCGTAGGACCCCGAGTACTTGATTCCTGTTCCTTGACTGTTCGCACTATCCACATCCGGGAGGCCTTATGGACCCCCCTGAGCCAGAGCTTGATTCATTCTTATTTCTTGGGGCCACAATTAGTTCGGGGCTTTATTACTATCCTGTACTTATGCCATGTTACTGCTTTATTTAAGATTGTGCAAGGAGCACCTGTACTATTTTGGATCGTGACACGTTTTCGCTGTATCGACAAGCCCAGTCACATTTTCGTGTTCCCAGTCGTTTACCGCCGTCCACACAAACCTTGGGTCCGTCTCGGAGCCGGCCAACTTCGTTGTGGGTAGCTTAATGGGGTGGCCCCCTGAAATATTTCTGAATCATGTGATTGCTTTGTCGTGAATGCCTCGTTGGGTTTTGAGGGTGTTTTTCCGAGGTTGATCGAGTGTGTGTTGCTATTCGTGCACCCCTGCAGGGTAAATCTTTTTGAAAGCCGTGTCCGCGGTTATGGACGACTGGGAGCACAGTTTCTCGATCATAGACAAGTATAAGTAAAGTACCGCTTTTAAATTGACTAAGTACTTGACTAGTAAATAGTGCAATACTCATGGAATGGTTAATAAAACTGCCAACGGATGATGGGGGTTGTTCGTCCGCTTCCTCGTTGGTAAGCGAGGAGGAGGATGGATCTGTTAATTATACTATTATAACTGTTGTTCTTAATTCACGGACATCCGTCTATCATTGGTTAGGCGGATGGTTAGCGAGTATCTGTAGAATTGTTAGGTATTATCTTTTGCTGCAATTGCGTCACCCCAGGTTGTGTCCCCTTTAGCGGCATAAAGACTTGCTGAGTACCCCTAGGGTCTCACACGATAAATTGTTTGATTCAGATGAACAGGTGTATTCGCAAGATGGATACTGGGTGAAAGAGAAATATGAAGTTGGCAACGATCATTCAGTGTAGAGATTCCGGGAACGGGGATCCGTGAGATCTATGGGCGGGATGTGTTTATTTATGGGGCATCTTATGCCGATTTGCTTCTTATCCGTACTCGAATCTTGTTTTCCGCTTCCGCCTGATACTCTGATGTGTGATGTATGAGGAGCTATCCTAAATTATTATATCTATCTAGGACATTTGAATCTTGTCGTATGGCGTTGCAATATTTCTATTTCTTTTAGATGGAATGGCTCTGAGGACTGTTGTATGTGGCGTGCATACATACTCATTTGTGTATGTAGTTGATCCCTTCGCCTGCCGATTACGCCGCTCTTGTCCCGATGTCTGAAAGTGGTTAGGACGGCCGAAAGGTCTACCGTGAGTGGCCCTGGGCCCCACCGTACTATTTTAACCACTTTCGTTCATCCAGGCATGTAACTAAGAGCGTAATTCACCGAGGTTGTTACAGAAGTGTACTAAAATCCGGGCCAAGTGGAACTTAACCCGGCTCTAGGTGTGTGCATGTTCGAAGTGTACTAAAATCCGGGCAAAGTGGAACTTAACCCGGCTCTAGGTGTGTGCATGTTCGGAGTGTACTAAAATCCGGGCCAAGTAGAACTTAACCCGGCTCTAGGTGTGTGCATGTTCGAAGTGTACTAAAATGCGGGCCAAGTGGAACTTAACCCGGCTCTAGGTGTGTGCATGTTCGAAGTGTACTAAAATCCGGGCCAAGTGGAACTTAACCCGGCTCTAGGTGTGTGCATGTTCGAAGTTCTCACGAAGCTACGTTAGTGTTCTAAAAGAGCATCCGGCCGAGTAACAAGTCACTCCCCCGGAGGCTCGGGGACTAATGGTTATTATCTACAACTTGTCAAGGAGGAAGCAGCCTACCTCCATCATTCGCCCAGCGAGGTTAATAGCTTTTGCGGCCGTGTTCATCTGAGCAGAAACTCGGCAGGACCGAACTTTTCCGGGAGATCAGATTCTTGGACTACCTCGGCCTTGTTCCAATTCATAACAAATTCCATCAGGATTGGAGGGTACCGTTCTCCGGTGGGCATATGGGGCATCACCAAGCCCTTTGCATGTGCTTCCTTCCTCTCCACCAAGGCAAGGGCGGGGCTGGTATGCAGGACCAACTGCTGGGCTTCGCTTGGCTCGGCAGGCACATCCTTTACAGCTGATGTCTTCTTGGGGAGCATTGACACAAGGGTGCGCTGCCCAGACTCAACGGCAGTGGGCTTGGCAGCATCTGGAGCCTTCTTGCCTTTGGCTTGCTGGGTAGAGGAACCTGTAGCAGTGGTTTTCCCCTTAGAAATTGCCGGGGTAGTTCCTTGCCGAGGTTGAGAGGACTCGGAAGATGGAGAGGAACTAGGTGCTGGTACTCTCGCTGCTGGGCTTTGTGCCGGCGCTGAAGTTTTCGCTGCCGGAGTTGGTGCTGATGCCGAGGTTGGAGTTGGTGCTGGTCTGCTTGCTGGTACTGGAATTGGTGCTGGGGCCGAAGTAGCCTCAGTGGCTGCTGGTTGAGGTGTTGTCGAGGCGGTGGATGCCGTTGCTCCGGCTAGGCCGGTCTCCCCCACTCCAAGGTTACCCTCCTCTTGCCGAGGTGGAGCTGAACCCGGAGCGGCCGCAGAACCCTCTGGGATAGGGCTCAGCGGGCGTGACTCGTCGTCACGACGGGGAGAAGGGCTAGGTCGGAGAGGGGAAGAAATGCTAGATCCACTTTGAGGGACCTCCACCGGAGCCCTGCGAAATCAAATAACGTTAGAAGAAAAATTACGACGAGGTAAGGAAGAACGAGTTACAGAAGAAAGAAGGACTTACGCATCCGAGGTTTCGGCCGCTTTGGGTTTCCGAGCCCTTCGTGCTGGGGCTTTGCCTGCTGGTTTGGGGCAGTCTTGTCCCCGGACTTCTTTCGCCTTTTAACGGGCTGAGAGGGTCCGGAGGATGAACTCGAAGAAGCCCCACGTTTCTTCTTCGTTGCCACCGGAATAGGCCCGCCCGTAGCGAGAGGGGGATCCTCGTGAATATGACCGCCGGGGTGAACTGATGGCGGAAAAGCAAAATAAAGGGGGACAGCCTCAAAAGGTTCAATCACCTCGATTTCCGAGTCATCTTCATCATGGGGCCAATCTCTAATAGAAGAGGATTTACCCGTGGGTCGTTTCGTGGCGTCGGTCATAGGGAGGAACATCTCCTGGTCCGGCTCTTCCTCATCCGGAGTCTCCCGGTCCGGCGCCCACTTAAGGGACGGATCGGTGCCGTCCTCAAGGGTGTGCTGAAGGAATTGCTGAGGAAAAGAGTGAACAAAAGAATCAAAAATTGCAACAATAACTGACATGTAATTAGTCCGGGTTAAGTTTGCAGCATGAAAGTTACCATGGGAGGAAGCCGGTCACAGCAGAAATGCTCAATCCCCCAAGTCCAATCAGTGGAAAAGTCCTTGTGAGTGGTGAAGAGAGCCTTAACCCGGCGATAAATCTCCGAGTTGGTCAGCTCGAAGGATGAGGTCCGGTTAGGATCGCGGCCGTAGCTCATGTGGCACACCTTCTGGGTGCGCTTCTGGAGGGGTGAGATTCGGTTACGCACAAAGGTGATCATGGCATCCTCGTTGCATAGCCCGAGCTCCTTCAGTTCCGTGAACCTTTTGCTCACTTGGTTGGCCAAGGCTGTGGGCTTCTTGGGGATCATATCCCACAGGTCCGGGTTAGGTGGACCCGGAGTGTAGGGAACCAACCAGATCAAGTCTTCGGTGCCCGTGTTCCGGACATAGAAGAAGGTCCGGGCCCATCCTTTGCAGGACTCTAGCCCGGTAACCCGGTGAAAAACAGAAAATCGCCGGGGTGAAATGGAGGCCGCTCCGAATTGAGTGAGCCGCTTGTCCTCCGGATCAGCATGGATGTTGGGAATGACGTTGCGACGAAGCCCGAAGAATCGGATCCATAGCTCTTTCGTGGCCCGAAATCTGGCGTAGCCTTCGATCGTAGAAGCAAAGGCAGAAAGAGAGGTGATGGCGTTGGCTGGAAGATGGTGTGGCTGGAGTTGGTATGTACCGAGCCAATCTCGGAAAAAATCACTCACCGGCAAGCCGAAGCCCCGTTGGAAATGGGACAGGAACACGACGAACTCGCCCGGATTGGGTGAGGGGCCCAGTTCGTTGGAAGGAAGACGCGCGGCGACGCCGGCAGGGATGCGTCTGGTCCGGTAGAGCCAGTCCAGGTCATCCTGGCAGACCTAGGAGCCGGCCCACGCGCGCGGTCCGCCGTCGCGGCGTCCTCTTCCATCTCCTGCTCAGCAACAATGAGTTCCTCTTTAGTCATCTGGTCCTCGAGGCCCTCGCTGGCACTGGAGGCGGCGGGGGACAGTGGCCGGGACTGGCGCGGACCCGTGGCGAGAAATTTGCGTCGCGGTGGCAGCGACGCGGAGGTGCGACGGAGAAGCGTGGCGGCGACGCTGCTATTTGGCGATGCTGGCGGCGGCGCGGTTGCGAGGAAGAGGAAGAAGAATAGTAGCTGGCAGAGGGGTGCGGAGGGGGAAAAATCCTAAGGGACGCACCCCTCCGCTATTTAACCACTCCCGTCAGGGGTGAGTGGGATCGCGCCCTGTGGACCGGCCACAAGCTGTGGCCGTGTATCACCCTTCCGTACCAATCAGTGAGGAGCCACACGGAGGGCCACAGGGCGGAGAGAGTCCTGTGATGCGACGCGCTGATGCGGTAAACGAGGAGGCAGGCGTGACGTGACCCGCGCACAGTGATAACTGACAAACACTGCGGCGGTTACTGTACCGTCCCTTAAAATAAGATGACATAATGATTACCCTTCGCATGGGTTAGCGTGCAAGAGAAGGAAGCAAGACCCGGATGGAACTGTGGTAACCCGGTCGGCAAGTGAAAACTTGAAATGTGCGAAGGGAACGTAAATCCAAGCAGTCTGAGGTACAGAGGTAACTCGGCAATAACGACCGGGGCACAAGATTGAACCTGGTGTGGCCTTAGCAGCCAAGGCAGCTAAGACCGCACCAACTTCGGGGACTAATGTTGGGGGGATACCCCCGGGTAGGGTCACGCCGGGGTATAAAGGCCGAGTTAGCCGAGGTTCGGCAAGGCCAAAGCAGATGTTGGCCGGGTCACCTCAAGGCAGGCCGAATCACGGGGTAATCCGGACCCGGGGGCGTTCGCCTAACTAGGTCTCATCCGACTTAAGCAGTAAGTCGGACGTGCATGTTTTACCTGTATGCAGGAACGGGTGTGGCCGGATGAACCATCATCCGGGTCACAGCAAGCTTCTAGGAGAAGGAAGGAATCTCGCTGGTCAAAAGGAGCCCCGGTACGTACTGCCTGAGCGAAGCGAGCAAGGACGGGACCACCGGGGCGTGGCCGACAAGCGTGACGACGCCCGTGTCGGCTGACGAGGGCGCCGCAGAGGCTCACGTAGCTAAAGCATGTGTGACGCGGGGGAAAAAGCACCCCGGTCGGCTTACCACTTTGGGAGGAGGCATATTCTTAGGAATATGCCTCCACGTATGCCCTAGGCAGAAACTGAGCCTCCCCTATAAAAGGGGGGCTAGGGCTTCTGTAGAAGGGGTTGATCTCTCTGCGATTCAGTTTTGGGCTAGGGTTCCAGGTGTGATCTGTGGGTGAGAGTACGAGAGCTCCTTCTTCCTCCTCTCGCCAATACAGCTCTAGGAGCACTTGTAACCTTGGAAGTAAATCAATACAAGCTCTTGTGTGGAGAATCACTTCACTATCCCTCCCTGGATTCCCCTAGCGAGTATTAGTCCCCACCTTTAGCCTATACATGGCATCTGCCGTGACACCACCACGACACCGAGCGCCGCAAATCAGCAGCGCATCCGTCCTCGCACACACGTTCAAGCCTCCGGACAACCTCCACCTCCTCGCTCCAGCGAATCAGCGGAAGCAGCAACTCCTTCCAGATGCAAGGCCACCGGGAACATGTATCTCGCTAATCCGAGACCATGAGGGAATA
The DNA here is from genome assembly GCA_910589775.1 of Avena eriantha. Lineage (NCBI taxonomy): Eukaryota > Viridiplantae > Streptophyta > Magnoliopsida > Poales > Poaceae > Avena > Avena eriantha. Next base: position 51,372,423 of record OU342745.1, read on the forward strand.
TCTAGAGGGGGAGAGAGATCCTTCACGAGGAGGTGTGAGGATGAAGGAGGGAATGGGTGGCCTTTTATAGGAGGAGGGGGGTGCCCCCTCTCTCCATGGCCGACGCATGGGGGGGTGACCCCTCACCTCCCCCATTCATGTGGTGGTAACCCCTCCACATTAAAATGCCTCTTCACATTCCCTTTTAAAGTCTCCACTTTAAATGCATTAAATTTCTCCAAATTTAATGCTCTCTCATTTAATAAAACTCTTTTATTTATTTTATTCAGAATTTTGTTAATTACTTTAATTAACAAACATTCACATAAAACCCCTTGCAACATTTCAATATTACATGCAGAACCACTTTCTGCAATTTCACCCGAAACAATTCCGGTTTCTATCGAAACAATTCCTGTTTCTATCGAAACATTTCCTGCACTTTGCAAACCTTTTGTCTAGAACATATGTGCTCTTAAATGGTGTCCGGCAACCCTTAAGTGTGTCACCCTACGGTTCGCGAATAATGCAGACATGATTGAGACTCCTCTCAGATCAATAATCAGAAGCGGGACCTGGAGATCCATACTGACTCCTGCACATTCAACGATGACTTCTGTGATCGTGAGAACCTTTAACGCTTGTAACTAAATCCCTTTGTCTCTTGATATATTACATGTCCGAGATTCGATCATCGGTATCTCCATACCTAGTTTGATCTCGTTACCGACATGCACTCTTTTATCGTTCCCGTGATACAACATTCTAGTGATCACATCACTTGCTTGCAAGCTATCTTAATGTGATATCACTGAGAGGGCCCAGAGTATATCTATCCGTCATCTGGATTGACAAATTCCACTCTTGATCCATGAGCCTCAACATAACACCTTCGTAGTACTGAACCGATCTTTATAGTCACCCTGTTATGGTGTGACGTTTGATGTTATCAAGATACTCTTCCGGTGTTAGCAATTAACATGATCTCATGGTCTAAGGACTAAGACTACTTTGTATGATGTTATAGCAATATAAACATAATGACTTGATCGTAATGCTATACTTCGGATGAATGTTCATCACATCATTTCACAAATGCTGTGACCTTGTTATTAACAACATCCAATGTCCATGATCAGGAAACTTTGATCATCTTGTTAATCAACAAGCTAGTCTATAAGAGAGGCATAACTAGGAACCATTTTTGTTTATTAAACACACATGTATTGATGTTTCCTATCAATACAATTATAGCATGCCAAATAAACATCTATCATATACAAGAAATATATAATAACAACTTTATTATTGCCTCTCAGGGCATATTTCCTTCAAAAACTAACATAAACTAGACACAGGCGCTCCAAGTTTATGCATAACATATTATGTTGCCCAAAAAGCAAAAGTTTAGAGGCTTTCAAACCGTGAGTTTAATAGGTCCAGTGAGGTGCCTTGGGAATCCCCAAGCTTATGGTATTCACTGTTCTTGGATAGCTCATTGTATGGTATTCCTCCATTCCCTGTGAAAAAACATCAACATAGAGTTTACTCCCATCTCTTTTCTAAGAGGTGACATCAGTGAGCACAAAGATATATATTGCAAGCTACCACAGAAATCCCAAATTAATTTTAGTTTCAGATGTCCAGAGAGTATATTAAGTTTCTAAGATCAATATAAGATCAAAAGATTCATAAGGAATCAAACTAAAACTCAAAACAATGACTTAAACAACTAAAGGTAGAACTTGTCCAAAAAAAATAGCTGCAAAACGTAATATTTACCCTACTTAGACATGTCAGGAGTTTTGCTGATTTTTGTGCATATAGAGGATGAAAAGCTATAAGTACAATATAAATATGAGCTCGATTAGAGTTACAGAACTGCGTAGGGAATTTTTCTTGCAAACAACAACTTGCAGGAAACTACAACTCCTAATAGTTCAATTAACTTTTGAACATCCAAATGGGTTAAACTTGGTACTTTCTTAAGAACTATAAAAAGTAAACTAAAATAAAAATCTCTTACTACAACAATAGTGCATAAATAAAATCTAAAATAAAAATAACTGGGCTGCCTCCCGAAAAGCACTTTCTTTATAGCCATATAGCTTGGGGACCGCTGAAAATGCAAGAGGCTTACTTACTTGTTTTAGAATGTGTGAAGATAATTTTGTAGCTTGTACCTTTATGTCTCCTTCTTCCTTGTAAAGTGTTACATGCACTTCTTACGGAGGAACTGAAACTTAACATTTCCTTCCTTTGAACCAATGATAGCCCCTGTGGTTCTCAAAAAAGGTCTTCCAAGATTACAGGACTGGAGGTTTTAATCCCCGTGTCCATAACAATTAAATCGACATGAACAAAGGTCATATGTAATTTAACCATAACATCATTAAATCTACCTAAATAATGCTTGGTAGGATCATCAACAAGTAAAATATCTATGGTGCATTTTTCATACTTTTAAGTTCAAGCAAGTCATATAATTCTTTTGGCAAAACTCAAACAGTAGATCCTAGATATAATATATCTAGTGAGTTTCTTTGCCAATGGTAATTAATATTTTGGGGGATCCAAGCATCCCCAAGATTTGGTGGTATCATAGCTTTATTATTGCACCTTTCTATCTTTTCTTTGATGCCATAGTTTGCTATGTATGATCCAAATCCTTCTTGAAGAACATTACTAGAAGGATCATTAGAATTGTTTTTGTAAGATATTGATAAGATCATGCGAGCTACATCTATCAAGATCTAGTAGAATTTCATTTATTTCACTAAGCATTTTAACTTTCTCTACTTGTTTATCTTTATTTTCTTTTACTAGCCATATTCCCTTTTCTTCCTTTTCTTTACCTTTAGGAATCTTAAGAACATGACTTCTAGGGTCGGATCTAGGCATATTTCTGAAAGAAGAGGTTACTTTTTCAGCCCCTATAAGTTTTTTCATCCTTTTACATTTTTTTCTCAAAAATATTTAATTTGTGCTCAATAAAGGACACATTGTCTTCTAGTTCTGGTATAATTCCCTTTGAGAAGAGTTCTAAATGACCCATATTCCTCCTATTAGGTAGTATTTTTGTACAATCTTCAATTCCGTTTCTTGCAAATGTAAGTAGAGTAATAATATATTCTATTTCCCTCATTTTTCTAGCATAACTTCCAAAGATGTTTTTAATTGCTAAATGGGAACCTGTTGGTGATGATAAAATAAAAGGGATTTCTATTTTCGTGCCCTCAGTTTATTAGTTGTACTTAGTTTTCCCTGGCCGCTTAATTTTTCCTCACTTTTCCCCTCCCTCTATTCTAAAACCTTCACAGGCGCTCGGACGGGGGATACCGTAAGGTCAAAGGCTTGACCGTTACATGCTAACCGGTGGGACCACGTTGGGGCGGGTCGTGCATTAAGCGTTATGTTACGTCGCCTCGACCGTTACATGCTGAAAGGTGGGGCCACATTGGGACGGGTCTTGCATATATGGTGAAGGGTGCGGCCACATTGAGACGGGTCTTGCATACATGGTGAAGGGTGTGGCCGCATTCAGACACGTCGGACCGGCCATTCTCGCTCACCCAAAGCATTCGCTTCCCTCGAGCCTGGAACTGCTCCCACACTGCCCCTCTGCTCCCCCACCATCATTCCCTCCTACCTTATGTCATCCTCGGCTGCCAAGCCGCCCCCTCCCCCTAGCTGTGGAACCCACTCCACCTCCGGCTCCGCTCCCGCCCCCACTAGATCTACCCCTTTCGCAGAATAATATGCAACGTCGGCTGGTGTACCGGTCCTCCCCGTCGAGCACAGAGAAGATTGGGTGGAGTCAGAGGGATCTAAAGCATGGATTCCATCTAGGTAAGAATTGTTTCCCTTTGTGGATTGATTATGGGCAGTAACTGAGCGTGAATCGCTGGTGCTCAGCTAACTGCCTTGCTTTTCGAATACGATTGATCCAACGCTGGCATTTTGGCTGGCGGTTAGACTGGATACTAGCATAATTCATGGTTGTGAACATTATCTCTCTGGATTTTACTTCCTAGCGGTGGTTGCAACCTCCATAACTCTCAGAGATTTGAAAGATAAAATCTATTCTAAATTCCTCTTGAGCAATGGCGATTCAGTTGATTTGAAATATTTCAACAATAGCGAGCAAAGATTGCTCCCAATAACTAGCGAAGCTGATCTGGTAATGCTTTTCTCTTTGAATGTTGCTGAACGCTTTGGTCGAATTCGTCTCCATGTGCAACCTAAAGTTGAACATACGGGAAAGAGGGTTAGAGCATCATCTGGTGGTCAGGCATCATCAGGTTGTCGGGCATCATGTGTCTCTACTAATAGTGTGCGCCTCCCCGCTCCTTATAGGTCCACACACTAGTACCATTTGTTCGCACTGCGAGTGTAAGCCAAATCGCTCGTGCGGCCGACATGGAGGACGAAGCAGAGCCTGACGAGGGAGCTGATGGCCCAAAATATATCGAGCTCGTTGGGGAACCCCAAGAGGAAGGTATGATGAGCACAGCAGCAAGTTTTCCTCAGTTATGAAACTAAGGTTTAATCGAACCAGTAGGAGCAAGGAAACACCCCAAAGGTGTTGCTAGCTGATCCTTGGCAGGGCACACTACTGGTGCCAGCAGCAACATGGAGACCTGCACAACACAACCACAGAACTCTATCCCCAACTTGCGATGAGGTTGTCAATCTCACTAGTTTTGCTGAAAACAAAGGATTAAATGTATCGAATGGAAGAAAATAATAGTTTGCAGAAAGTAAACACAAAGCAGTAAAGAGTTGATTGTAGATTGATGCTAAAAGAAAGGACCGGGTCCATAGTTCACTAGAGGTGGCTCTCCTTAAGATAGATGACATGTTGGGTGAAGAAATTACAGTGGGGCAATTGAAAAACATCGAGAAAGCATACAAGCATATACTACTCATCTTGACTCCTTTGAGATTCGATTGGGCATTACAACATTATACATAGACTGCCATCCAACTGCATCTATGACTAATAACCCAACTTCAGGTTATCATCCGAACCCCCTCTAGTATTAAGTTGCAAGCAACGGATAATTGCATTACGAATTGCGTGTAAAGTAAACAATATGATTGTTCTATGAACAAAGTATTGTTGTTTTCTCCCTAGTATCAATAGCACATCTAGTACCTTAGAGATTTCTGTCACTTCCCTAGATTACCAGAGGCATGAACCCACTATCGAGCATAAATACTAACTCTTGGAGTTGCTAGCATACACTTGGCCAAGATAGCTACTAACAACAGAAAGCATGCAAGATCACAAATAACAAAGACATGATAGAATCAATAATCAATCTGAAATAGCATCCCAATATCCATCGGATCCCGCAAACACAACATGCAGAATTACAAATAGATGATCTTGATCATGAATGGAGCTCACAAGATCTAAACATGATAGCACAAAGGAGGAGAACCAGCCATCTAGAAACTACATGGACCCGTAGTCTAGAGATGAACTACTCACGCATTACACCGGAGGCTTGCATGACGATGAAGAAGGCCTCCAGGGTGAATTCCCCTCTCCGGCAGGGTGCCAGGAAGAGCTTCAGATCTCTCCCGATCTAGGGATGGAGATGACGGCGGCTACATACTCTTTCGTGGAATTTTGATTGGGTACTTAGGTTTTTGTATTAGAGGCAACTTATAGGCGGAAGGAGAGGCTGAGAGGGTACATGGGGCGGCCAGACCACCCCCTGGCACGGGCCAGGCCTGGCCGCGCGGCCAGGTGGTGTGGCCGGGCCCCAGCCCCTCTCAGTCTCGTATTCTGGCTCCAGGTGTCCCTCGGTGAAATATTGACTTTGGCTTTTGTCCTGCCCAAGTCTGAGAATATTCATTTTCTATCTTTCCTAGAACCAAAAACAGCAGAAAGCAGGCAGCTAGCACTTTGGCTCTTATTAATAGGTTAGTCCAAGAAATCATATGAAAAGTACTCCAAAGTGTGGACAAAACATAAGAAAGTCGATAAAACCAAGCATGGAACATCAAAAATTATGGATACATTTGCAATGTATCAATATCCCCAAGCTTAACTCCTGCTCGTCCTCGAGTAGGTAAGTGATAAAAAGAAAGAATAATTTTTTGAGATGACATGCACCATCATAAACTTGATCAAAGTATTTGTAAAACATTCAAAGCTGGGATCATAGTACTTCAATCATAACATGAAAGACAAAGTTCTAGCAATAAGACAAAGAAACTATGTTGCAACATGAAAAGGCACAAACAAAAGGTTCATGAATAACAATGCTTGCAAGACGTTTGTTTGTTTCACATAAAGAAAACATAGCATAATAGTATTCAACTTGTCGCTCATAGAGTAGCAAACATAAATGCATAGGACACCTTCAAAGGTCATAAGAGTGACTAGATACAAATAGTTTAAAACAAGCAATATCAAAGCTATGCATCAATCAACAAGTCTTGGGACAATGCACATAGAACTAAGAATGGCCACTATGCTCTCAAAGTAGGTGCATAAAGATAGAAAGTGGAGACTCAATATAAAAGTGGAAGAAAGGCCATCATAGAAGGAAGTAGGGATTCAAGTCTCATAAAGAGCTTCCAAAAATTATGGTACTTAATAGCTTTAATCTCTCATTGCCCCTATCATAAGCATCTTGAAGTGATTAAGGTTAAAGTGAACAAACTATGGTGTATATGCTTGACGAAGTATAAGTTGGAAATCTCATGTCCCTTGAATACAAGGGCCGCTCCTCATGCTACTCAAGTTTAGTCACCGGTAAGTTCTTTTCATCGTAAGTACATGTGTATCATAGAGAACCACCAACGGGGTACCCCTTGCCCGATGATACGGAAGAATCCCCATATCAAAATGACAAGGCAAGCAGACAACGAGCATATCAACAATCTTCTTATTTACCATGGGAATATGGTGCTTTTTTATCTCTTTCCTCCTTTCATAATCTCTTTTTTTCTCTTTTTCTCAATATCTGACTCTTTTTTAAGAAGAATGCTTCATAGATAGCTCATTATGGTTACGCTACAGGTTTCCACCATGTCAGCATGGATTAGACCAGCGGCCTAGGCGTTTCTCTAACACATATACATAACTCCATGGACTTACAAGCTCCCCTTTCATTTCACATTGACGACATCCATAGACAAAAGAGCATGATATCAACTATGTACAAAGTACAAGTGCAATGTTGAAAGCGTTCCCCATGAAAGCATGGTTATGCTAATCCCCAACAAATAAGTGCAAGCATATACGACACATACGACACAATGGTTCAAGTTTATTAAGGCAAGAAAAAGTAAAGTGTGCCATCAAGTTCGTGAGAGCTTTAATCACTAGTTTTCTCATAACAAGTTTAATTTGGAAGGTAAACAAAAGCATGAATATACTTGGAATAGCTTATGCTAGTAGGTAGGTATGGTGGACTCTTTGGAATAACTTGGTTTAAGGAGTTGGATGCATGAGTGGAACTCATACTTGGTGGTGGAGGCTAGCAAAAGACTGGGATCGACAAACTAGGAGAGCAATAATAGCCATAATCATGCAGAGCGACAACACATCATTGATCAAAGCATACAGTGATACTACAAGTTGAAAACTAAAGGATCATAAAGGCTAATGGTGACTTGGGATAGTCATAACATGGTGTGAGCATGCGCCAATTCAACCCAAATAAAGCATGAAAGGAGAATACCACAATACTATGCTTTAATATGCTAAAACAACGCATGATTCTTCCAAGGCACATTAAGCAATCTCAATTGTTTATAACATGTCATGCTACAGCAAAGATCACTAAGCATAAACCCAAAACAATATCAAGCATGGCATGACAAAGCATAGGCCACAGTCAAAAACAAGCTCCTTTTTTTCACTTAAGCATGAACTTTCCTACTCTTTTCCAAACCAAACCAAACTATTTGAAATCCAATGTATGAAAGAGGGGGTCCAACCAATTTATTCAGAAAACTAAGAAAATAAATAAAACGAAAAACCAAAATGAAAACGAAAAAGAAGACGCTCCAAGAACAACACAACTGTGCATGAAACAATAAAAATGAAGTGTTTGGAAGAAATCTGGGATTTTTATTGATGAAGAAGGGGATACCTTGAGCATCCCCAAGCTTTGACGCTTGTACTTCTTGGATAATTCTTGGGGTGACACACGTGGTATCCCCAAGCTTGAGCTTTAGTCCATCCTTCATCTCATTACTCATTCCTTCCATACACCTGAAATTTTTTCCTTCATACAAAACTTCACACAATCTTTATTAGCAACATTAGTGCACTCAAGATAATAGGTCTTTAGGTTCAGTTCCAACACCAATAAAACTTCCATTAAAACACAATCTACTTTAGAACTTCCCTCAAAAATCTCAATTCCTTAAAAGAACTCAAAAAGGAACTAACAAGAAGCAAATGCAGAAAATGGCAGAAATCTGTCAAAACAGACCAGCAGGTAAAGACGAATTTTTTCGAAGACCTTCTGTTGCTCAAATCAAAAAGTGTTGAACTAACGAAAGTTAGATAACAACATGGGGAAGAAGCACACAAATTCACGCCTCAAAAGGACATACAGAGATTTTACACGAATTTTTACGGTGAAGCACAGAAATCTGTTTTGGGACAGCAACTTTCCCAATCATTACTTCTCTCTCATTAGAGGTTACTCTTGGCACAAAAAGCAAATAAAAAGTATAAGGAGTGGTTATTACTGAAGTAATAACTTCCAACACTCATCTAAAACTTTTGGGTTATCTCCTAATAAGTACTTTTCTTTAACGCCTTTAAGTTAGGCATAAGAAGCAAGAAAAAGAATCAAGTGTTCTCAAATGAAGAAGCATTAAAACCAAATTTCTTGCCCTTACCTCTCTTACTTTTGTTGTTAACCTTGCGGAACTTGTGAATGCTTGGTGGAGAAACAAAGCGCATGGTGCCCTTTTCCACATCTATTATTGCTCCAAGGAGCTTCAATAGGGATCTTCCAAGTGTGATTTGTCCTTTTCCTACACATTCAATAACAAGATAATCAGTAGAAACTATTTTCTCTAGGATCTTTGTAAACACTCCTTCAGTTATTCAATGGGTAATATTGTGGCCTTATTAGCAAGAAAATTTTCTTCCCCTCCTTCAGAAAGCCCCCAAAGATTCAAAGATTTATAAATATCTTTGGGCATAAGACAAAATTCAGACATGATATCACATCGAGCAACAAAAGTTTTATTTTTTATAGCAATCTTTACTATGGGAAGCCATTCAGAGGGTTCAGAGTTTATTGGAACAAAGTTGTGATGCTCTCTAAGCATATTATAGCATTGTTTCAAACTAGCAGTGCTGGTCTCAAGAGTATTCAATCTAGCAAATATGTTCATGAAAGAAAAATCAGTTTTGCTAGGCAAGTTGTAAGTAAAGACCAACTTCTTTATGGCATTAACAACATCATCCTTATTGCATTGGAGGAAATCTCCTCCCACAACAGCATCTAAAGCGTATCTATAGCAAAGAGCAATTCTGTAACATCCCAAAACTTCAATCCAAGCTTATCAAGATCTAAATCATCAAATTTGGGGTTAACAAAAACTTTTCCAAATTAAAAATGAAAGCATTCATGTGTATGTGCATTTAAATTAGGAATTGATTTTAATTGCCATGGTTCTATGATTCTTTAGTTGTAAAATGTTTCTTAGTGATTTAAACATAATCTACATCATTCCTAAACTTTTCCTAAAGAAAATCAAATCAAAAACAATTAAAAAGGTGGAATGGTCATTTTGGCCATTTTAATCCTCTACACTACTTTGAGTGTTCCTAGCACTCATTTTTTAACAGAAACAATTCATGATCTTTGCACCCCTTGCTAGTACACATAATGAGGTACTAAGTCCCACCTTTTGATCTGCTAAAAACATTCTTTTACTTATTTTAAATGGCATTTGAAAATTGAATCCAATGCATATGCATAGATCACCTCTATTTCAAAAACCATCTATTTGAGCTCCACTTTCAAAACCCTTGCAACCAGAGACTACCTAGCACCAGTGGAGAACACTCAAAAATTTTGAACTCAAAATTCAAAAGTTTTTCTCTTTCGGCCATTTGATCAAACACTTTGTGGGCAAGATCAAAGTGGCCTAACTATTACTGTTTTGGGCTTGATCTTGTCTAGCAAATTGGAGTGCTTTGATCACCCTTGTCTCCCTCAAGCCTAACCAGACCCACACCAGCACATCCCCTACCTCCTAGCTGCACTGCATTGCCTTGCCGAGCCACTCCTCGCCGACCAACCATGCACTCGCAGCAGCAGACAGCTTCCCCCTCTCTCTCCATGTCTACAAGTTAGCCAGTGGTCCACCGCCACCGTTCCACCAGCCCCAACCCAGAGACAGAGAGCAAAGCGGCTAGGAACCGCCGCGCCCGGAGCTGGTCGACCATGCCGACACCGCCCGCAGAGCACGCACTGTCCCCTCGTGCACATACCACCCCTTGGCCGCAGCCCGCGCCCACCGCTCCACCATGACCTAGGGAACACCCCAGACATCCCCACAGGGCCGCCCAATGCACCCCAGCCACCGCTCGCCGTCGAACCCGCCGCCTCTGCCGCCTAGAGCGCGTGACGCGCTCGACCAGCATAGAGCCCGCCTTGCCGCGCTTTTAAGCCTCAGCGCACCGCCAGGAGACAGGCCACCGCCCCCTACCTCGAGCCACGCCGCTAGCCCCCTGTGCCACTCTGTCTCACCGTTGGGCCTATATAAGCCGGCCTCCCCAGCACCATTTCTCCACACCCACTCACTACCCACCTCTCACTGACCGTCCCACACCACTAGCCGGAGCAAGAGGAGCAGCAGCTCGCCGGAATTGGAGCCAGAGCCACTGCGTCTGGAGAAGAAGGGCGCCTACGACTTAGGGCACCCCAAGCTCCGCCGCAACCGCGCCTCGCCTCGTCGTCTTCCAGTTCATTTGCCTGCCTCGCCGTTGTCGCAGGAGCCCTGGTACGTCTCCGGTAGACCCCCACCGAGCCGCTAGGGCAAACTCTCGCCGGCGACCTGTTCGTCGTCGATGACGACCCTCAGCCGTAGAGCCCACTTCTAATCCTATGGCCAACAGCGCGCATACCGTTTCGCGTGTTAAGAGCCACTAACAAGCGGGACCCCCCTGTCCGCTGAGCCCCGCGCCGCGGATCGCCACTGGGCCGGCCCATGTTTGTTCCCGCGCTAGCCCAGCCATTCAAAATTGGATTTTTCTTTTTAAGTTGAATCTAGTTTCTGTCCACTAGTTTAAAATTCAATTCTGGGAGTTTTATAAATCCAAATTGCATGAAACCAATTTTGCCTGAAAGGTATTGAAATGATCTATCCAAGCCGGATTTAATTCAATTAGAGTTATAGATATCTCCTAGTAAAAATAATAAAACAGAAGCTTTTGCAAATTGTAACATTTTTATAAAATCAACTAAGTTAGCTTTTGAGTTGATTCCAACTCTCAAAAATCACATTTCATCATATCTATCTAAATATGAAATAATATCAAGGTTTACATGCAGTGACTTTGGACTAGTACCAAAATAATGCTATATAGGCATTTCTAGTCACTTTAAATCATTAAATAATGAACTTAAACCAAAGTAATTATGATCCAACCTTTAAATCTCGTTCCCACATGTTAGAATATGTGGTGATGACATGTGTCAACATGATCCCATATTTTAAGTGGTGAATCTTAAATCTTAGTTAATTTTTCAATGAGTAGAAATTACTTTTCTAATTTAAAAAGAATGAAACTAGTGATTTAAACTTGTGATGCTTGTGATGATAATAGATCATCAAATGTGTATCTTAGAATGCTATTTAACCTAGTTAATTATTGTTTGGTGATTGTGTACTCCCTATGTATTTATAGACGATAGTACCTACCAAGCTTTCGAGGAGGAGGAGTTCTACCAAGAAGAAGAAGAAAACTTCAACCACTACACCAACCAAGGCGAGCTAGCACTATCCAAGATTAACCCTTGCAAGTTGTACTTGCAAGACACCATTAACAATGCAAGCTAACCCTTGCAAGTTCAATGCTTAGCAAGCTAGGATCCAACTAGATGATTTAGCAAAGATGATGTAGGCATGCTTTGATCACACCCCTTTGACTGTTAGTACCCCAAGTCTTATTTATAGGTTTTACCTCCCTTAGTTTACACAAAGTTCTTTACTTGTTTTGAAGGTAGCATAAAAAGTATAAAACTTGACCTATTTAGAAACCTTTAGATGTCATTATATGGCATGAGATTGAACCCATCTTTTCCACCTTAGTGAACATTCTTAATTTAGTAGTTTAGAGTAGATCAAAAACTTGAGTCACTCTAGATGGGAACACTTGGTGAAAATGAATTATGAAAACCTTAGAATGATGAGTCATTCTATTGAGATGTTTTGACATGTGTTGAGAAACACAAATGGTTTAGGATGATGAAAATGTTGAGGCATGAGCCTTAACCCTTTTGTAAAACTGATGGTTGGATTCGGATGCGATACCATTCCAAATTTACCGTACAACCACACTACCTGAATTGGGTAAGGCTTAGCTAGAAATTTATATGCATTAGTATTAGTTCCCTCGCGGGAGAGATTTGAGCTAAGGCTACCTCTCATGATGTCCACCTATGCAGTGCCCAAGATGACAGATGGTCATGGTTGGGAGGCCATGCTCATAGGATAGGTGCTTATACTAGGGTGTTTAAAGGGAAGGTTATGTTTGATTATCTGCATACTAAGTATGATGATTCAGGGTTATCCCTGACAGATGTATCGAATCTTGTGGTGAAAGTGTACCACCTCTGCAGAGTGTCAAACTATTCGAATAGCCGCGTCCGCCGTTATGGACAGTTGGAATGGCCATACTGTTTCGTTGTCAGATGTTTTCTAAATAACTTGAAATGAATGATGAATCTTGACTTGACCACAACAGGGTTGTGTTTATGACATTAGCTTCCCACTTAAGTGATTCTAGAACTTTATTTTATCTTTCTTTGCTTCAGAACTCAGCTTAGGTTTCAAACTTAACTTTATAGTTAACTTAGATTTAGCACTTTAACTTAGAACTATACTACTTGTTAGTGGTAGTTTGCGAGTACTTAAAGAGTACTCATGGCTTTTGTCCTTGGCTATTATCATGGCCAGACTATGAAGGAGACTATCAAGATGATGGCCAGCAGGATGGCTATGCTAACTAGGACTATCTGCCTTCGTCAGCATTGCATGTGCCCCTGAAGATGGACCCCACCGCTACGCTTATCTTTTATTTCCGCTGCTTGTTGTATTAAGACTGGATCATGAGATCCTTATTTGTGTAAGACCTTATGTATGGTTTGTAATGGATGATGTACTGTGATATCCAATCCGTTATGTCTTGCAAAATTGGTAATCCTGGGATTGCGAGGTATGGCATAACGGGCATCTGGGATTAAAAATCCGGGTGTTGACAAGTTGGTATCAGAGCCAGGTTGACCATAGGAGACCCTAGTTAGAATGGACGTCAAACCAAAAACTTAGTTTCAAAACCAAAGTGAGTATTTACGAAAAACTATCTCCTCTCTTACCCTTGGAAATTCTTTCCTTCTCAAAAATTCATGTTCCTCAAAATTCTTACATTACTACTTAAAATTTGACACACTTGATCACTTCACTAACTTCCTCATCCTTAATTCGTGTAGATGGAGACTCAGTTCAGCAAGTTTTACCAGTTGGGAAACTAAGGTCAGCTGATCTTCGAGAGGGATCTGGACTCACTATTAGAGTTACTGGGACGCCCGCACCCGGAGTTTCTTGGAGCTCAACTTCCAGGACCCCCAGGAGGAGACCTACAGTGGCTAGTCACTGCGGACCTTAGAGGAAGCATCGAAGCACCAACTTCTAGAAGAATTCAGTTCTCCGTGAGAGAGAACAACTGGCTAGATGGATTAGCCAGGGCAATGCATGAAGCTCTCGCACGCCTATGTGCCCTCAGTGTCAACAAGATCCAAGGAACTCGTTTTGCCCACTATGCGAGACGTGACTTCATGGGAATGTTGATGGAGATGCCAAGTCATCCAGAGTTGAGGCGTCAAGTGGAGAATCTTGACTTCTTGCTGCACGACAGACAGCAGGAACGAGACAATGCCAGAGAGTTAGCCAAGCAGAACCGTGCCATTGCCGACCAGAAGGCCTAGACTTTCGCACTACTTGTCCAAGACCGCCAGTCTCTTCGCCGCCAGCGTGCCAAGAACGATCGCACCATCGCCCGTCTTTGCAAGAAGGTGGCCGACCTCGAGAAGACCATCAAGGAGCAGGAAGCTCAGCTTGCAGCAAAGGAAGAAGAAGATGAGGGTGAAGACATCCAGGGAGACATGGATTCTTACCTTAGCAACGATGATGACTTTCTGGAGGAGGATGCCGTGGACTTCTACACTGATGATGAGGACTCCGACTTCATCGACGATGAGTAGATGCACTAGAGTACTGTCGTAGCATGAGATGTATCAATCTCACTGTATCGTAGCTTGCAGAATGGTTCTTCAAACCATCTGTTTTCCCTTTGAGTGTTGTGGTGTGTGTTTGTATCGTGTGTTGCTTACATGAATGAAATGAAGTTATGTGCAAAACCTGAGTCTAACTCAAAGTTTTAGCTGTGAAAACCAAAACCATGAACCTTAGAATTTCCCTCTTACCTCTATATCCATCTCAATCTTTAGATGACTCGTGGAAACCAAGGAGGGAGCAGCTCGTCGCAAGACCCAATGCTGCAGATCTTGCAGAATCTCATCGCAGACCGTGAAGCAAGCAGGCAGGAGCGCCAAGCCAACTTAGCAACACTTCAACAGATCGCCCAAATGGCCCTCAACAACCAAGGGCATGGAAATCAGGATCATCAAGGATCCAAGCTGAAGAACTTCCAGAATACCAATCCCCCAATCTTTAGCACCTCTGAAAACCCATTAGATGCTGATGACTGGTTACAGACCATGGAAAACAACCTCGAAGTTGCGGGAGTGGATGAAAATGAGAAAGTTCTCTTCACCACCCACTACCTGGCAGGAGATGCAAGAGCTTGGTGGAACAGTATCCGCATGATGAACCATGGTCAAGTTATGACATGGGAAGCATTCAAAGTCAAGTTTAGCCGCACCCACGTGCCGCAAGGTCTAGTCAACAGAATGAGAGATGAGTTCCGCGAATTGAAGCAAGGAAGAATGACTGTGGTGGAGTACCATGACAGATTCCTGTCACTTGCCAGATATGCACCTGATGAGATCAACACAGAGGCCAAGAAGAAGGAGAGATTCCTGAACGGACTGCATGATGAGATGCAGACTGTCCTCGTCAGCATCCGTTTCCAGGATCTCGAAGAGCTAGTCGACTCTACCATTCAAATGGAAGGGAAGATTAACCAAGAAAACGACAACCGCAAGCGTCATATGATGCAGCAGTCTGGATCCAACAGTCACCAGAAGTACCGTCCCAACCCTTCACCAGGATATGCACCAAGGAACAACCGACCCCCAACGTCTCGCCCAAGCTACCCCAACCGTAGCGGAGGCAATGTGAAGTCCGGAGGAAACAATCACAACTCCGGTAATGCCAACAACTTCAATTGTGCACCCCCTAAGAACCACAACAACAACAACAACGCTGCACCCTGAACTGGCAGCAATGCTGTGCCTGTCGCAGTCAAGGACAAGTCCTAGATCACTTGTTTCGAGTGTGGAGTGAAGGGTCACTACTCCAATGAGTGTCCCAAGAAGACTGCAGCCAATGCCAATTTGAATGCCCCAGCTCAGTAGCAGCGTCGTGTTCAACCAGGAAGGAGATTTGCCCCAGGGAACCCTCACAACCGCAATGGCCGTCTCTTCCACATGAACGCAGAAGAAGCCCAGGAAGCGCCAGATGTAGTGTTGGGTATGTTTTCGGTCAACTCGGTTTTAGCAAGAGTATTGTTTGATTCTAGAGCATCGCATTCATTTGTCACCGAAGAATTTGCATGCACTAGTAAGATTCGCCCAACCAACCTGAAGCATGTCATGATAGTTCAAATCCCCGGTTCAACAACCAAAGCTAGAAAAATTTGCAAAGTTGTGCCTATCAGAATACATGGGATAGATTTTTATGCCAACCTAATTGTACTTGGAACCAAAGGTTTGGAAGTAGTACTAGGTATGGACTGGATGTCAAGACATAAAGGATTGATATACTGTGCTAAGAAAGCCATCACCATGACCAGTAGTTCTAGAGTAACAGTAGAGCATATCTCTGAAACCTTACCTCGTCAATTCAAGTGCAACAAGAGTGTAGCCCTGCCCACCATAGACCAAGTCAGAGTAGTCTGTGAATACCCCGACGTATTCCCAGATGAATTGCCAGGTATGCCCCTGGATAGGGATATTGAGTTCATTATCGAACTAATCCCTGGAACCGGACCCATAGCACAGAGACCCTATAGCATGAACCCCTCAGAGTTAGTGGAACTGAAGAAGCAGTTGGATACCATGTTAGAGAAAGGCTTGATTCAACCAAGTGCATCGCCATGGAGATCACCAGTGTTATTCGTCGACAAGAAAGATGGAGGCAACCGTCTATGCACAGATTACAGGAAGTTGACTGATGTCACCATCAAGAACAAGTACCCCTTGCCAAAGATAGAGGATCTATTTGATCAGTTGACTGGAGCCCAGGTATTCTCAAAGATTGATCTTAGGACTGGTTATCACCAACTTAAGATTCGTGCAACGGATATTCCGAAGACCGCCTTTACTACTCGCTATGGTTTATACGAGTATACGGTTATGTCTTTTGGATTAACCAATGCCCCTGCTTATTTCATGAACCTCATGAATAAGATCTTTATGAATTTCCTAGATAAGTTTGTAGTTGTGTTTATCGACGACATTATTATCTACTCCAAGTCAGAAGAAGAGCATGAGCAATATCTAAGAGTTATCCTAGAAACCCTGAGAGAGCATCAATTATATGCCAAGTTCAGCAAGTGTGAGTTCTAGCTGAAAGAAGTAGGATTCCTAGGACATATTGTGTCTACCGGAGGAGTCTCTGTTGATCCCGCCAAGATCAAAGATGTCGAAGAGTGGGAAGCCCCAACCACTCAAACCCAAGTCCGTGCATTTCTCAGATTAGCGGGATATTACCGCAAGTTCGTAGAAGGATTCTTGAGCATAGCCCGACCAATGACCCAATTGTTGAAGAAGGACAAGAAGTTTGAATGGACAGACAAATGTGAAGCCAGTTTTCAGGAACTGGAGAAGAGATTCATATCAGCCCCAATTTTGGTCATGCCAGACATCAAGAAGCCATTTGATGTGTATTGTGACGCATCCAAGATTGGTCTCGGATGTGTGTTGATGCAAGAAGGCAAAGTCATCGCGTATATGTCTCGACAACTGAAGCAGCATGAGCAGAACTATCCGACCCATGATCTTGAGCTAGCAGTCGTGGTTCTAGCATTGAAGACATGGCGTCATTATCTGATGGGTAATCGCTGTGAGATTTACTCAGATCACAAGAGCTTGAAGTATATTTTCACTCAGAAGGAGCTAAATATGAGGCAAAGGAGATGGATAGAGTTAATCAAGGATTATGACCTTGACATTCACTACCACCCCGGCAAAGCCAATGTGGTAGAGGATGCTCTTAGCAGATTGCCATGTAGGCTAAACACCATGATCAAGGAGAAGCAACCAAGTTTGTATGAAGAGTTGGAGCAATTCAGGACTGAATTAGTTAGCAAAGGATTCTTAGCTAGCATTGAACTTCAACCCACTTTGATTAGCCAAATCAAGGAAGCCCAGAAGGGGAATGATAGTATCGACGGAATCAAATGTCGTATTAGTACAGGAAAGGTACCTGGATTCACTTAAGACGAAGAAGGAGTTCTGTGGTACAAAGGACGTATCTGTGTGCCAGTAGATTCGGAGCTGAAGGAAGTTATCATGAAGGAAGCTCATGATACTCTTTATTCTATCCACCCCAGAGGAACGAAGATGTATCAGGATTGGAAAGAGCAATTTTGGTGGCACAAGATGAAGAGAGAAATCGGAAGCTACATCGCCAAGTGTGACATCTGTCAAAGAGTCAAAGCCGAGCATCAGAGACCTACAGGACTGTTGCAACCATTGCAGATTCCGGAATGGAAATGGGATTCCGTTGGAATGGACTTGATCACCGGTTTACCTACTTCTAGTAGGGGAAATGACTCAATCTGGGTCATAATTGATAGATTGTCCAAGGTAGCCCACTTCATACCTGTCAAGACAACTTACCAGAGTGCAAAGTTAGCAGAGCTATACATTGCTAGGATTGTTAGTCTGCATGGAACCCCCAAGACCATCGTATCAGATCGAGGAACTCAGTTTACCTCAAGATTTTGGCAGAAAGTCCAAGAAGGATTAGGAACCAAGTTGAACTTCAGCACAGCGTATCATCCGCAAACTGATGGACAGACTGAGAGAGTCAACCAGATCCTAGAGGATATGCTTGGAGCTTGTGTGTTGGAATACGGATCAAAATGGGAAGACTGCCTGCCTTTCGCAGAATTCTCATACAACAATAGTTATCAAGCTAGTTTGTAGATGGCACCATTTGAATTCCTATATGGAAGAAAATGGCGTACCCCTTTGAATTGGTCGCAAGTAGGAGAGAGTCAGATCTTTGGACCCGACATTCTCCGAGAAGCAGAAGAGAAAGTTTACAAAGTCCGTGAGCACCTCAAGACCGCCCAATCCAGACAAAAGAGTTATGCTGACAAAAGAAGGAGAGACCTGACTTTCAATGTCGGAGATTTTGTATATCTCAAGGTTTCACCATTGAAGGGAACTCAACGCTTTAGTCTGAAAGGAAAGTTAGCCCCTAGATATATCGGGCCCTTCAAGATTCTGAACCTTCGAGGAGAAGTGTCGTATGAACTAGAACTGCCTGAAGAGATGTCAGCCATCCACAATGTATTCCATATCTCGTTACTTCGCAAATGTCTGGAAGTGCCTAAGAAGACTGAAGTTTTCAAGAACATCGATCATAGAGCTGTAGAAATAAACAATGACTTGACCTATCGGGAAGTGCCCATCTGTATCTTAGAAGAAGCCTACAAAACCACCCGGACCAGGAGCATCAAGTTTCTCAAGATTCAGTGGAGCAACCATACCGAGGAAGAAGCCACTTGGGAGCGAGAAGATTACATCTGGACAGAGTTCCCAGATCTCTTTAGTTCCTACTTTTCTTTGTAAATCTCGGGATGAGATTTTGTTTAAGGGGGGAAGGTTTGTAACATCCCAAAACTTCAATCCAAACTTATCAAGATCTAAATCATCAAATTTGGGGTTAAAAAAACGTTTCCAGATTAAAAATGAAAGCATTCATGTGTATGTGCATTTAAATTAGGAATTGATTTGAATTGCCATGGTTTTGTGATTCTTTAGTTGTAAAATGTTTATTTGGTGATTTAAACATCATCTACATCATTCCTAAACTTTTCCTAAAGAAAATCAAATCAAAAACAATTAAAAAGGAGGAATGGTCATTTTGGCCATTTTAATCCTCTACACTACTTTGAGTGTTCCTAGCACTCATTTCTTAACAGAAACAATTCATGATCTTTGCACCCCTTGCTAGTACACATAATGAGGTACTAAGGCCCACCTTTTGATATGCTAAAAACATTCTTTTACTTATTTTAAATGGCATTTGAA
The DNA here is from genome assembly GCA_910589775.1 of Avena eriantha. Lineage (NCBI taxonomy): Eukaryota > Viridiplantae > Streptophyta > Magnoliopsida > Poales > Poaceae > Avena > Avena eriantha. The sequence continues at coordinate 51,392,126 of OU342745.1, forward strand.
AATTGAATCCAATGCATATGCATAGATCACCTCTATTTCAAAAACCATCTATTTGAGATCCACTTTCAAAACCCTTGCAACCAGAGACTACCTAGCACCAGTGGAGAACACTCAAAAAATTTGAACTCAAAATTCAAAAGTTTTTCTCTTTCGGCCATTTCATCAAACACTTTGTGGGCAAGATCAAAGTGGCCTAACTATTACTATTTTGGGCTTGATCTTGTCTAGCAAATTACAGTGCTTTGATCACCCTTGTCTTCCTCAAGCCTAACCAGACCCACGCCAGCACATCCCTTACCTCCTAGTTGCACTGCATTGCCATGTCGAGCCACTCCTCGTCGGCCAACCATGCACTCGCAGCAGCAGATAGCTTCCCCTCTCTTGCCATGTCTACAAGCTAGCCAGTGGTCCACCGCCACCGTCCAACCAGCCCCATCCCAGAGACAGAGAGCAGAGCGGCCAAGAACCGCCGCGCCTGGAGCTGGTCGACCATGCCGACGCTTCCCGCAGAGCGCGCACTGTCCCCGCGTGCACAGACCGCACCTTGGCTGCAGCCCGCGCCCACCGCTCCGCCATGACCTAGGGAACACCCCAGACATCCGCGCTGGCCGCCCAATGCACCCCAGCCACCGCTCGCCGTCGAACCCGCCGCCTCTGCCGCCCAGAGTGCGTGACACGCCCGACCAGCATAGAGCCCGCCTTGCCACGCCTTTAAGCTTCAGCGCACCACCAAGAGACAGGACACCACCCCCTACCTCGAGCCACGCCGCTAGCCCCATGTGTCGCCCTCGCCGGAGTCGCCTGGCCACACCGTTCGGTCTCACCGTCGGGCCTATATAAGCCGGCCTCCCCAGCACCATTTCTCCACACCCACTCACTCCCCACCTCTCTCTGACCGTCCCACACCATTAGTCGGAGCAAGGGGAGCAGCAGCTCGCTGGAATTAGAGCCGGAGCCGCCGCCTCTAGAGAAGAAGGGCGCCTGCGATTTAGGGCACCCCAAGCTCCGCCGCAACAGCGCCTCGCCTCGCCGTCGTCTTCCAGTTCATTTGCCCGCCTCGCCGTCGTCGCTGGAGCCCTGGTACGTCTCCGGTAGAACCCCACCGAGCCGCTAGGGCAAACTCTCGCTGGCGACCTGTACGTCGTCGACGACGACCCTCAGCCGTAGATCCCACTTCTAATCCTACGGCCCACAGCGCGCGTACCATTTCGTGTGTTAAGAGCCACTGACAAGCGGGACCCCCCCTATCGGCTGAGCCCCGCGCCGCGGATCACCACTGGGCCGGCCCATGTTCGTTCCCGCGCTAGCCCAGCCATTCAAAATTGGATTTTTCTTTTTAAGTTGAATCTAGTTTCTGTCCACTAGTTTAAAATTCAATTCTGGGAGTTTTATAAATCCAAATTGCATGAAACCAATTTTGCCTGAAAGGTATTGAAATGATCTATCAAAGCCCGTTGGATTTAATTCAATTAGTGTTATAGATCTCTCCTAGTAAAAATAATAAAACAGAAGCTTTTGCAACTTGCAACATTTTTATAAAATCAACTAAGTTAGCTTTTGAGTTGATTCCAACTCTAAAAAATCACATTTCATCATATCTATCTAAATATGAAATAATATCAAGGTTTACATGCAGTGACTTTGGACTAGTACCAAAATAATGCTATATAGGCATTTGTAGTCACTTTAAATCATTAAATAATGAATTTAAACCAAAGTAATTATGATCCAACCTTTAAATCTCATTCCCACGTGTTAGAATATGTGGTGATGGAATGTGTCAACATGATCCCATATTTTAAGTGGTGAATCTTAAATCTTAGTTAATTTTTCAATGAGTAGAAATTACTTTTCTAATTTAAAAAGAATGAAACTAGTGATTTAAACTTGTGATGATAATAGATCATCAAATGCGTGTCTTAGAATTCTATTCAACCTAGTTAAGTATTGTTTGGTGATTGTGTACTCCGTATGTATTTATAGACGATAGGACCTACCAAGCTTTCGAGGAGGAGGAGTTCTACCAAGAAGAAGAAGAAAACTTCAACCACTGCACCAACCAAGGCAAGCTAGCACTATCCAAGATTAACCATTGCAAGTTGTACTTGCAAGCCACCATTAATAATGCAAGCTAACCCTTGCAAGTTTAATGCTTAGCAAGCTAGGATCCAACTAGATGATTTAGCAAAGATGTTGTAGGCATGCTTTGATCACACCCCTTTGACTATTAGTACCCCAAGTCTTATTTACAGGTTTTACCTCCCTTAGTTTACACAAAGTTCTTTACTTGTTTTTAAGGTAGCATAAAAAGTATAAAACTTGACCTATTTAGAAACCTTTAGATGTCATTCTATGGCATGAGATTGAACCCATCTTTTCCACCTTAGTGAACACTCTTAACTTAGTAGTTTAGAGTAGATCAAAAACTTGAGTCACTCTAGATGGGAACACTTGGTGAAAATGAATTATGAAAACCTTAGAATGATGAGTCATTCTATTGAGATGTTTTGACATGTGTTGAGAAACACAAATGGTTTAGGATGATGAAAATGTTGAGGCATGAGCCTTAACCCTTTGGTAAAACTGATGGTTGGATTCGGATGCAATACCATTCCAAATTTACCGTACAACCACACTACCTGAATTGGGTAAGGCTTAGCTAGAAATTTGTATGCATTAGTATTAGTTCCCTCGCGGGAGAGATTTGAGCTGAGGCTACCTCTCATGATGTCCACCTATGCAGTGCCCAAGATGACAGATGGTCATGGTTGGGAGGCCATGCTCATAGGATAGGTGCTTATACTAGGGTGTTTAAAGGGAAGGTTATGTTTGATTATCTGCATACTAAGTATGATGATTCAGGGTTATCCCTGACAGATGTATCGAATCTTGTGGTGAAAGTGTACCACCTCTGCAGAGTGTCAAACTATTCGAATAGCCGCGTCCGCGGTTATGGACAGTTGGAATGGCCATACTGTTTCGTTGTCAGATGTTTTCTAAATAACTTGAAATGAATGATGAATCTTGACTTGACCACAACAGGGTTGTGTTTATGACATTAGCTTCCCACTTAAGTGATTCTAGAACTTTATTTTATCTTTCTTTGCTTCAGAACTCAGCTTAGGTTTCAAACTTAACTTTATAGTTAACTTAGATTTAGCACTTTAACTTAGAACTATACTACTTGTTAGTGGTAGTTTGCGAGTACTTAAAGAGTACTCATGGCTTTTGTCCCTTGCTATTATCATGGCCAGACTATGAAGGAGACTATCAAGATGATGGCCAGCAGGACGGCTATGTTAACTAGGACTATCTGCCTTCGTCAGCATTGCATGTGCCCCTAAAGATGGACCCCACCGCTACGCTTATCTTTTATTTCCGCTGCTTGTTGTATTAAGACTGGATCATGAGATCCTTATTTGTGTAAGACCTTATGTATGGTTTGTAATGGATGATGTACTGTGATATCCAATCTGTTATGTCTCGCAAAATTGGTAATCCTGGGATTGCGAGGTATAGCATAACGGGCATCTGGGATTAAAAATCCGGGCGTTGACAAATTCCAAGGTAAAAGCTGCTAAGGAACAAGCTTTGAGTCATTTTAGGCTCAGTTTTTTCATGTAGATCACAGATTCTAGACCAAGCTTCTTTGAAACTCTCTTCCATTCCTTGTTTAAAAGTGAAAATCATTTCCTCAGGTGACATAGTGATTGGAGCAATGCTAGACATAATGGCAACTTAAAATAAGAACTAATTTTTTTTGTGTGTTTTTAATAAAGAAAGCAAACTTGTAAAACTATTTTTTGTGTGTTTTTGAATAAGAAACAAGCAAACAAAATGAAAGTAAACTAAGCAAAACAAAAACAATAAAGTAAAGAGATTGGTTATGAGGGACTCCCCTTGTGAAGATGTCCTTGACTCCCCGGCAACGGCGCCAGAAAAATAGCTTGATGGCCCAAAATATATCGAGCTCGTTGGGGAACCCCAAGAGGAAGGTATGATGAGCACAGCAGCAAGTTTTCCCTCAGTTCTGAAACCAACGTTTAATCGAACCAATAGAAGCAAGGAAACACCCCAAAGGTGTTGCTAGCTGATCCTTGGCAGGGCGCACTACCGGTGCCAGTAGCAACATGGAGACCTGCACAACACACCCACAGAACTCTGTCCCCAACTTGCGATGAGGTTGTCAATCTCACCGGCTTTGCTGAAAACAAAGCATTAAACGTATCGAATGGAAGAAAGTAATAGTTTGTAGAAAGTAAACACAAAGCAGTAAACAGTTGATTGTAGATTGATGGTAAAAGAAAGGACCGGGGTCCATAGTTCACTAGAGGTGGCTCTCCTTAAGATAGATGACATGTTGGGTGAACAAATTACAGCGGGGCAATTGACAAACATCGAGAAAGCATACAAGCATATACTACTCATCTCGACTCCTTTGAGATTCGATTGGGCATTACAACATTATACATAGACCGCCATCCAACTGCATCTATGACTAATAATCCACCTTCAGGTTATCATCTGAACCCCCTCCAGTATTAAGTTGCAAGCAACGGTTAATTGCATTACAAATTGCGTGTAAAGTAAACAATATGATTGTTCTATGAACAAAGGATTATTGTTTTCTCCCTAGTAGCAACATCACATTGATACATTGCAAATGTATCTATAATTTTTGATGTTCCATGCTTGGTTTTATCCACTTTCTTGTGTTTTGTCCACACTTTGGAGTACTTTTCATATGATTTCTTGGACTAACCTATTAACAAGAGCCACAGTGTCAGCTGCCTGTTTTCTGCTGTTTTTGGTTCCAGGAAAGTCAGAAAATGAATATTCTCGGAATTGGACGGGACAAAAGCCAAAGTGCCTATTTTATCGGAAGTCGTCAGATGCCAGAATACGAGACGGGGAGGGGCCAGAGCCCGGCCACACCACCTGGCCGTGTGGCCAGGCTTGGCTCGCGCCAGGGGGTGGTGTGGTGGCCCTGGAACCCCCTCGGCCTCTCCTTCCGCGTATATATTGCCCTCGGGACAAAAACCCTAAGTGCCCGATCAAAAATCCACGAAAGATTCTGTAGCCGCCGTCATCTCTGTCCCTAGATCGGGAGGGATCTGAAGCTCTTCCTGGCACCCTGCCGGAGAGGGGAATTCACCCTGGAGGCCTTCTTCATCACCATGCAAGCGTCCGGTGTGATGCGTGAGTAGTTCATCCTTGGACTACGGATCCATGTAGTAGCTAGATGTCTGGTTCTCCTCCTTTGTGCGTTCATGTTTAGATCTTGTGAGCTCCATTCATGATCAAGATCATCCATTTGTAATTCATACATGTTGTGTTTGCGGGGATCCGATGGATATTGAGATGCTATTTCAGATTGATTATTGATTCTATCATGTCTTTGTTATTGGTGATCTTGCATGCTTTCTGTTGTTAGTAGCTATCTTGGCCAAGTAGATGCTAGAAACTCCAAGAGTTAGTATTTATGCTCGATATTGGGTTCATGCCTCTGGTAATCCGGGGAAGTGACAGAAATCTCTAAGGTACTAGATGTGTTGTTGCTACTAGGGAGAAAACAACAATCAACAATCGTATTGTTTACTTTACACACAGTTCATAAAGCAATAATCTATTGCTTGCAACTTAATACTAGGGGGTTCGGATGATAACCTGAAGGTGGATTATTAGTCATAGATGTAGTTGGATGGTGGTCTATGTATTATGTTGTAATTCCCAATCAAGTCTCAGAGGAGTCAAGATGATTAGTATATGCATGTATTGCTTTCTCGGTGTTTGTCAATTGCCCCGCTGTAATTTGTTCACCCAGCATGTTATCTATCTAAGGAGAGCCACCTCTAGTGAACTATGGATCCCGGTCCTTTTCTTTACATACAATCTACAATCTTTTACTGCTTTGTGTTTACTTTCTGCAAACTTTTACTTCTTTCCATTCGATACGTTTAATCCTTTATTTTCCGCAAAACCTGGTGAGATTGACAACCTCATTGCAAGTTGGGGACAAAGTTTTGTGGTTGTGTTGTGCAGGTCTCCACGTTGCTACTAGCACCGGTAGTGCGCCCTGCCAAAGCTCAGCTAGTAACACCTTTGGGGTGTTTCCTTGCTACTACTGGTTCGATTAAACCTTGGTTTCATAACTGAGGGAAAACTTACTGCTGTGCTCATCGTACCTTCTTCTTGGGGTTCCCAACAAGCTCTACATCGAAAGTCGAGCGCATCAAGATTTTCTGGCGCCGTTGCCGGGGAGTCAAGGACATCTTCACCTCTTTACTTTGTTGTTTTTGTTTTTCTTAGTTTCTTTTTGCTTTGTTTGCTTGTTTTGTTCTTCAAAAAAACACAAAAAAAATTAGTTTTACTAGTTTGCTTTCTTATTTGAAAACCCCAAAAAATGACTACTCTTGAAAACACTAAGTTGTGTGACTTCACTAGCACAACAACAATGATTTTATGAGCACACCTATTGCTCCACCTGTGGCTGAAAATACTTTCTTTGAGATAAAACCTGCTTTGCTCAATCTTGTTATGAGAGAGAATTTTCTGGTGTTGGTAATGAAGATGATGCTTCCCATCTAAATAATTTTGTTGAACTTTGTGAGATGCAAAAGAATAGGGATATAGATGGTGATATTATTAAACTGAAATTGCTTCCTTTCTCTTTGAGAGGAAAAGCTAAAGAATGGTTGAATTCCTTAACTAGGAATAGTATTGATTCTTGGACTAAGTGCAAAGATGCTTTCATTAGAAAATACTATCCTCCTGCTAATATTATATCCATGAGAAGTGAAATAATGAAGTTTAAACAACTTGATAATGAGCATGTTTCTCAAGCTTGGGAAAGAATGAAATCTTTGGTAAAGAATTGTCCCACTCATGGACTGACTACTTGGATGATCATCCAAACTTTTTATGCAGGATTGAACTATTCTTCAAGGAACCTATTGGATTCAGCTGCTGGAGGTACCTTTATGACCATCACTTTGGGTGCTACAAAAAAACTTCTAGACAATATGATGGTTAATTATTCTGAATGGCATACTGAGAGAGCTCCACAAGGTAAGAAGGTAAATTCTGTTGAGGAAACCTCCTCCTTGAGTGATAAGATTGATATAATTATGTCTATGCTTGTTAATGGGAAAGCCCATATTGATCCAAATAATGTTGCTTTAGCCTCTTTGGTTGCTCAAGAAGAGCAAGTTGACGTGAACTTCATAAGAAATAAAACTTTGGCAACAATGCTTATGGTAATAATGCTTATAGGAACAATTTTGGTAACAACAATTATAAGCCATATCCCCCCAACAATGGTAATGCTTATGGAAATTCTTACAGCAAAAATAAGAGTGCTCCCTCTGAACTTGAAGTTATGCTTAAAGAGTTTATTAGTAAACAAACTGCTTTCAATAAAACTATTGAGGAAAAACTCTCTAATGCTAAAAGAAATATAGCATCTTTGGATGAAGCTCAATCTTCTTTGAATAAAATGGCTGCTAAACCTGAAACTAATGATAATCACTTTGCAGCTACTAATGCCATACAAGTAAGAATTGATGAAAATGTTAGACTATTAGCTGAATTACATGCTAAGTGGGAAAGAGAAGATGAAATTGCTAGAAACATTAGTGTTTCTACTATTACCACCACTAGTGTTGAGGCTAGTAATAGTTCTACGGCTTCAGATGATAAGTATGGTTTTGATATTGATGGTTGCAATATCTCTGAAGTTATTAAGTTCCTACAAAATCTTGCTAAAAGTCCTAATGCTAGTGCTATGAATATGGCCTTTACAAAACACATTACTGATGCTCTCATAAGGATTAAATAAGAAAAGATGAAACATAAAGCTTCTATTCCTATAAAACAAGAATATGGTTGGGAACCCATCATTAATATGAAAGTGAATAACTTTGATTTCAAAGCTTTATGTGATCTTGATAGTAGTATTTCTATTATGCCTATAAGGATTTATGATATGCTTGATTTGCCTCCACTTGAAGATTGTTATTTGAATGTCCCACTTGATGACAATGCTAAAAAGAAACTCATTGGGAGTCTTAATGATGTTCTTATTATGGTTAACAATGCCTATGTCCCCATTGATTTCTATGTTTTGGATGTTGAATACAATGCTTCTTGTCCTATTACTTTGGGAAGACCTTTTCTTAGAACTATTGGTGCCATTATTGATATGAAAGAAGGCACCATTAAATATCAACTCCCACTCAATAAAGATATAGAACACTTCCCCTAAGAAGAGAGAGGGGATTTCTTTCCCTTCTCCTATGAAAACAAAATTTGGTCTTAATGCTTCTTCATTTGAGAACACTTGATTCTTTTTCCTGCTTCTTATGCCTAACTTAAAGGCGTTAAATAAAAGTACTTATTGGGAGATAACCCAAAAGTTTTAGATGATTCTTGGAATTTATTACCTCAGTAATAACCGCTCCTTATCCTTTTTATTTGCTTTTTGTGCCAAGAGTAACCTCTAATAAGAGAGTAGTAATGATTGGGAAAGTTGCTGTCCCAAAACAGATTTCTGTGCTTGCCGTAAAAATTCGTGTAAAATCTCTGAACGTCTTTTTGAGTCATGAATTTTTGTGCTTCTGCCCCAGGTTGTTATCTAACTTTCGTTAGTTCAACAATTTTTGATTTGAGCAACAGAAGGTCTTCAAAAAAATTTGTCTTTACCTACTGGTCTGTTTTGACAGATTTCTGCCATTTTCTACATTTGCTTCTTGTTGGTTCCTTTTTGAGTTCTTTTGGGGAATTGAGCTTTTTGAGGGAAGTGCTACAGTAGCTAGTGTTCTAATGGAAGTAAGACCTTTTATCTTGACTACACTAATGTTGCTAATAAAGATTGTGTGAAGTTTTGTATGAAGGAAAAAATCAAGTCTATGGAAGGAATGAGTAATGAGATGAAGAATGGACTAAAGCTCAAGCTTGGGGATGCCACGCGTGTCACCCCAAGAAATATCCAAGAAGTACAAGTGTCAAAGCTTGGGGATTCCCAAGGCATCCCCTTCTTCATCAATAAAAATCCCAGGTTTCTTCCAAACGCTTCATTTTTATTATTTCATGCACAGTTGTGTTGTTCTTGGAGCGTCTTCTTTTTTGTTTTCGTTTTGGTTTTTTATTTGCTTGGTTTGCTTAGTTTTCTGAATAAATTGGTTGGACCCCCTCTTTCATACATTGGTTTGCAAATAGTTTGGTTTGGTTTGGAAAAGAGTAGGAAAGTTCATGCTATTGTGGTAAAAAGAGCTTGTTTTTTATTGTGGCCCATGATTTGTCATGCCATGCTTGTTATTGTTTTGGCTTTATGCTTAGTATTCTTTGCTGTAGAATGGCATGTTATAAACAATTGAGATTGCTTAATGTGCCTTGGAAGGATCATGCGTTGTTTTAGCATATTAAAGCATAGTATAGTGGTATTCTCCTTTGATGCTTTATTTGGGTTGACTTGGCATATGCTCACACCATGTATGACTATCCCAAGTCACCATAATCACTTAAGATCCTTTAGTTTTCAACTTTTAGTATCACTTTATGCTTTGATCAATGATGTTTTGTTGCTCTGCATGATTATGGCCATTATTGCTCTCTTAGTTTGTCGCTCCCAGTCTTTTGCTAGCCTCCACCACCAAGTATGAGTTCCACTCATGCATCTAACTCCCTAAACCAAGTTATTCCAAAGAGTCCACCATACCTACCTACTAGCTTATGCTATTCCAAGTATATTCATGCTTTTGTTTACCTTCCAAATTAAACTTGTTATGAGAAAACTAGTGATTAAAGCTCTCACGAACTTAATGGCGCACTTTACTTTTATTGCCCTTGATAAACTTGAACCATTGTGTCGTCTATGTTGTATATGCTTGCACTTATTTGTTGGGAATTAGCAGAACCATGCTTTCATGGGGAACGCTTTCAACATTGCACTTGGTACTTGTACCTAGTTGATATCATGCTCTTTTGTATATGTATGTCCTCGGTGTGAAATGAAAGGGGAGCTTGTAAGTCCATGGAGTTATGTATATGTGTTAGAGAAACGCCTGGGCCGCTGGTCTAATCCATGCTGACATGGTGGAAACCTGCAGCGTAACCATAATGAGCTGTCTATGAAGCATTCTTCTTATAAAAAAAGAGTCCTATATTGAGAAAAAATAGAAAAAAAGAGAGATTATGAAAAGAGGAAAGAGAGAAAAAAGCACCATAGTCCCATGGTAAATAAGAAGATTGTTGAGATGCTCGTTGTCTGCTTGCCTTGTCATTTTGATATGGGGATTCTTCCGTATCATCGGGAAAGGGGTACCCCGTTGGCGGTTCTCTATGATACACATGTACTTACGATGACAAGAACTTACCGGTGACTAAACTTGAGTAGCATGAGGAGCAGCCCTCGTATACAAGGGACATGAGATCTCTAACTTATACTTCGTCAAGCATGTACACCATAGTTTGTTCACGTTAACCTTAATTCCTTCAAGATGCTTATGATAGGGGCAATGAGAGCTGAAAGCTATAAGTACCATAATTTTTGGAAGCTCTTTATGAGACTTGAATCCCTACTTCCTTTTATAAAAAGGCCTTTCTTCCACCATTATATTGGGTCTCCACCTTCTACCTTTATGCACCTACTTTGAGAGCATAGTGGCCATTCTTAGTTCTATGTGCATTGTTCCAAGACTAGTTGATTGATGCATAACTTGATATTGCTTGTTTTAAACTATTTATATCTAGTCACTCTTATGAACTTTGAAGGTGTCCTATGCATTTATATTTGCTACTCTATGAGGGACAAGCTGAATGCTATTATGCTATGTTTTCTTTATGTGAAACAAACAAACTTCTTGCAAAGCATTGTTATTCATGAATCTTTTGTTTGTGCCTTTTCATGTTGCATCATAGTTTCTTTGTCTTATTGCTAGAACTTTGTCTTTCATGTTATGATTGAAGTACTATGATCCTAGCTTTGAATGTTTTACAAATACTTTGGTCAAGTCTTTGATGGTGCATGTCACCTCAAAAATTATTCTTTCTTTTTATCACTTACATACTCGAGGACGAGAAGGAGTTAAGCTTGGGGATGTTGATACATTGCAAATGTATCTATAATTCTTGATGTTCCATGCTTGGTTTTATCCACTTTCTTGTGTTTTGTCCACACTTTGGAGTACGTTTCATATGATTTCTTGGACTAACCCATTAACAAGAGCCACAGTGCCAGCTGCCTGTTTTCTACTGTTTTTGGTTCGAGGAAAGTCAGAAAATGAGTATTCTCGGAATTGGACGGGACAAAAGCCAAAGTGCCTATTTTTCGGAAGTCATCAGATGCCAGAATACGAGACGGAGAGGGACCAGAGGCCGGCCACACCACCTGGCCGCGCGGCCAGGCTTGGTCCGTGCCAGGGGGTGGTGTGGTGGCCCCTGGCACCCCCTCGGCCTCTCCTTCCGCCTATATATTGCCCTCGGGACGAAAACCCTAAGTGCCTGATCAAAAATCCACGAAAGAGTCTATAGTCGCCGTCATCTCCATCCCTAGATCGAGAGGGATCTGAAGCTCTTCCTGGCACCCTGCCGGAGAGGGGAATTCACCCTGGAGGCCTTCTTCATCATCATGCAAGCCTCCAGTGTGATGCGTGAGTAGTTCATCTCTGGACTACGGATCCATGTAGTATCTAGATGGTTGGTTCTCCTCCTTTGTGCTATCATGTTTAGATCTTGTGAGCTCCATTCATGATCAAGATCATCTATTTGTAATTCTGCATGTTGTGTTTGCGGGATCCGATGGATATTGGGATGCTATTTCAGATTGATTATTGATTCTATCATGCCTTTGTTATTTGTGATCTTGCATGCTTTCTGTTGTTAGTAGCTATCTTGGCCAAGTGTATGCTAGCAACTCCAAGAGTTAGTATTTATGCTCGATAGTTACTAACAACGGAAAGCATGCAAGATCACAAATAACAAAGACATCATAGAATCAATAATCAATCTGAAAAAGCATCTCAATATCCATCAGATCCCCACAAACACAACATGCAGAATTAAAAATAGATGATCTTGATCATGAACGGAGCTCACAAGATCTAAACATGAAAGTACAGAGGAGGAGAACCAGCCATCGAGCTACCACATGGATCCGTAGTCCAAGGATGAACTACTCACGCATCACACCGGAGACTTGCATGGTGATGAAGAAGGCCTCCAAGGTGAATTCCCCTCTCCGGCAGGGTGCCGGGAAGAGCTTCAGATCCCTCCCAATCTAGGGATGGAGATGACGGTGGCTACCGACTCTTTCGTGGAATTTTGATCGGGTACTTAGGGTTTCCGTATCAGAGGCAACTTATAGGCGGAAGGAGAGGCCGAGGGGGTGCTTGGGGCAGCCAGACCACCCCCTGGCGCGGGTCAGGCATGGCCGCGCGGCCAGGTGGTGTGGCCGGGCCCCAGCCCCTCTCCGTCTCATATTCTGGCTCCCGGTGTCCCTCGGTGAAATATTGACTTTGGCTTTTGTCCCGTCCAATTCCGAGAATATTCATTTTCTAACTTTCCTAGAACCAAAAACAGCAGAAAACAGGCAGCTGTCACTGTGGCTCTTGTTAATAGGTTAGTCCAAGAAATCATATGAAAAGTACTCCAAAGTGTGGACAAAACATAAGAAACTAGATAAAACCAAGCATGGAACATCAAAAATTATGGATACATTTGCAATGTATCAGGAGCGCCTCCACTAGATGATGAGGATGAGTTGATGTTTCCTGAATTGGTAGATGTCAACACCCGGATTTTTAATCCCAGATGCCTGTTATGCCATACATCGCAATCCTAGGATTACCATTTTTGCGTGAAATAACATATTGGATATCACAGTACATCATCCATTACAAACCATAATAAGATCTTACACAAATAAGGGATCTCATGATCCAGTCTTAATACAAACAAGCAACGGAATAATAAGCGTAGCAGTGGGCTCCATCTTCAGTGTCATAGGCAATGCTGACGATGGGAGATGATCCTAGTTGTCGTAGCCGTCTTGTTGTCCATCTTCCTGATAGTCCTCCTCATAGTCTGGCCACGGGCATAGCCAGGGACAAAGCCATGAGTACTCTTTAAGTACTCGCAAACTATCACTAAGTAAGGTAGTTCTAGTAGGAATCCTAAGCTCTAAGTTTATTCGCAAAAAGCCAGATTTATCTAAACTGAGTTCAGAAGTAAACAAAACTAAGTAAAAGCTCTAAATCACTTTAAGTAGGGAACCTAGTTTTCATATTCACAACGCTATTGTGGTCAAGTCAAAATCATAGTTCACTTCATAAGTCATTTTGAAAACATCTGACGATGGAACAGTATGGCCACTCCAACTGTCCATGACCGTGGACGCGGCTATTCGAATAGTTTGACACTCTACAGAGATGGTACACTTCCACCACAAAATTCGATACATCCGTCAGGGATAACCCTGAATCATCATACTTAGTATGTGGATAATCAATCATAACCTTTCAATTACACACTCTAGTATAGGCATCTCCCCTATGAGCTTGGCCTCCCAGCCATGGCCATCTGCCATCCTGGGCACTGCATAGGTGGACATCATCAAGAGGTAGCCTCAGCTCAAACCTCTCCGAGAGGGAACCCATACTAATGCATATAAACTTCCGGCTAAGCCTTACCCAATTGAGGTATTGTGGTTGTATGGTAAAATTGGAATGGTATCACATCTGAACCCAACCATCAGTTTTATAAAGAGCTAAGGCTCATGCCTCAACATTTTCATCATCAAATCATTTGTGTTTCTCAACACATGTCAAAACATTTCAATATAATGACTCATCATTCCAAGGTTTTCAAAACCATTTTCACCAAGTATTCCCATGTAAAGTGATCAAGTTTTATGCTTAGCACTAGCCACTAAGTTAAGAGTGTTCACTAATGAGGGATGCTAATCTCAATCTCATGCCATATAATGACATCTAGTATAGGCCTAGTTTTATACTCTTTATGCTATCTACACTACTTTTCAAATCCTCACAAGGCACTAACTAAAAGTAAAGAACTATAGTAAAGTAAAAGAGTAAAGCTTGCAAGTAAAACTTGGGATGGGTATAAGTCAAAATGTATAACCAAGCATGCCTAATGCATCTTGCTTAGGTTAACTCGTATAATTCTAGATTGCCAATAATAGCTTGCCTTGATTGGTGCAGTGATTAAAGTTCTCTTCGTCTTCTTCGGGGTAGAACTCCTCCTCCTCGCATCCTTGGTCGATATTATCGTCTATAAATAAATACGGGGTACACAATCACCAAACAATACTTAACTCATTCTATTTAGCACACTAAGGCTCACACTTGATGATCTAGCATCATCACAATCATCACATGAATTAAAGAACTAGTTTTATTTAGTTTATTTGAGAAAAGTAATTTCTACTCATTGAAATTAATTAAGATTTAATATTCTCCAAATAAAATATGGGATCATGTTGACACATGTCATCACCACATATTCTAATACATGGGAATGTGATTTAAAGGGTTGGTCACATTTTATAAAGGGTAAACTTATTATTTAATAGATTTAAAGTGACTAGAAATGCCCTAATAGTATTCTTTTGGTACTAATCCAATATCACTGCATGCAAACCTAAATATTTTTACATATTCAGATAGATATTATCAAATGTGATTTTTGAGAGTTGGAATCAACTCAAAAGCTATTATGGTTGATTTTTGAAAAATGTTTGAAGTTGCAAAAATCTCTGTCTTGTTATTTTTACTATAGATTATCTCTAACTCCAAATTATTTAAATCCAACGGGCTTGGATAGATAATTTAATTTCTTTCTAGAAAAATTTGAATCATGCAATTTGGTTAAGTAAAACTCTCTGCATTAATTTTTGAATCTAGGGACAGAATAGGATTTTATCTAAAAAGGAAAATCAATATTTGAATTTCCTGGGCTGCGCAGGAAAGCTAAACAGGCCGGCCCAACTGCACAGCACAGCGTAGTGCGTGGCTGACCGAGGGGTCCACTCGTCAGCGAGACTAACGACGCGAAGCGGTATCATTTAACCTGAGCCCTATGATTAGAAGCAAGATCGACGGTTGAGGTTCGTCGTCGACGACGAACAGCTCCGGCGAGGAACATGACCTAGCGCGGCGATGGGGGTCTCGCGGGGCTCAACTGGGCTCCATCTAGGGTCATCGACTGGGGGAAACGACTTAGTAGATGACGGCGAGGCGAGGCGCGGCCACGGCAAGGCTTGGGGTGGTCGGAATCGACGACGCCTTTCTCCACCAGAAGCGGCGGACTCCGCTGAAATTCCGGCACGGTGGTGCTCGCCTTGC
Organism: Avena eriantha; assembly: GCA_910589775.1. Lineage (NCBI taxonomy): Eukaryota > Viridiplantae > Streptophyta > Magnoliopsida > Poales > Poaceae > Avena > Avena eriantha. The sequence continues at coordinate 51,407,485 of OU342745.1, forward strand.
TCCAGGGAGAGGTGGGGAAGGTCAATGAGGAGTGGGGAGTCAAATGGTGTGAGGAATGGAGGCGGGGGGCGGCCTCCTTTTATAGCTCGGCGAGGGGACCGAGCGCTGCGGTGGTGAGCTCGACGGTTGCATCGCTACAGGCAGCTAACGGCATGGGTGCAGGCATAGGACGGTGCGGTGCCTCCTGGCAGTTCTCACAGACTTAAAGGCGCAGCATGGGGCGGTCTGGTTCAGTCGGGTGCGTGCGATGTTCTGAGCGGCGGCAGAAGTGTTTGCAGCGGCGTGCGGTAGCTACGGGTCACGCAGCAGTGAACGGGGGTGTCTGTCGGGGTGCGGTGATCATGGCGAGGCTGCGGTGCATGGTGAGTGCAAGGCGCGAGCTGGTGGGGCTGGTCGGGCACGGCGCACTGGTGCGCTCTGGACACGACGCAGAGAGGTAGTGCGCGGCGCGACTAGGGTGGTCCATGGCTCTGCTGGGGCTGTGGCCTGGACAGGGGGTGGCGGTAGAGTGCGGCAAGGCTACTGGACATCCTGGTTGGGCGCGGGGCTGTCTGGTGCGAGCTGGCCGTGGTCGGACGGCGATGACCACAAATGGGCGGCGCTCCACTGTGCTCCACGACGAAGGGGGGATTGGTCTGGGTGCTGGTTAGACTCAGAGGGGACCAGAGGGTTAAGAGGGGACCAAATGGTCGATGATCACTGTACAAAACTGGGAAGTTAGGCCAGGGGTTTAATTAGTGTAGACAAGGTGTTTCTATTAATGACCGCATGAAAGATACTTTGGAATTTTTTATTCAAAATTTTTGAGTGATCTTAGATTAAGCTTCAGAGATTAGGTTTGCTTGTAGAGGTCAAGGTGAATTGATTTGGTAGGTTTTTTAAAAAGTGGGATCTTAACACATACACTTGATTCAATTTTCAAATGTCCTTTAAATTGATTTTCTAGATGTTTTTGTAAGTTTGTAAAGTGGGCCTTGATACACTTTTACTTGGTCTAGCAAGGGGTGAAAAGAAGTAGAATTGGTTCTGTTAGAAATCTTCTTCTAGGAACACCTAAAGTGGCCTAGTGGTTTAAAATGGTCAAAATGACCATTTGCTTTATTTATTCTTATTTGATTTCTTTCTCTTTGGAATTTGTTTGTAAATGGTCTAGATGATGTGGCATTCACCTTTAAACCATTTCACAACATTTAGAACAATCGAGCATGGCATATACACTCAATTCTACACTAATGCAAACACACATGCATTCTTATCCATTTTTCTTAATAAAAGTTTTTGCGAACCCTAAATTTGCGTGATTAGAACTTGATAACCTTGATTAAAGATTTGGGGTGTTACAGTAGATAGATTCAGTAAACAATCACTAGGATCAATACACGGAGGAAATGGCCCACGATGCCAGATTTGATGACACTAATGACAAAGAGAACGAGGAGAACAATGAAAGTCTCTTTTTAGCCGTGTACGATGGTAATGACTTGCCAGTAATTCAGTGGGACAGAAACGATCCTAAGATTTTAGAAGGCACCATATTTAAAACGATGCGGGACTGTCGTAATGCCCTTACTACATGTTTCATCCAGACCAATAATGATTGTGATGTTATTAAGAGTGAGCCAGCAAGATTCACAGTGAAGTGCCCATACAAGAGGTGTAGGTGGAGGATGCATGCGTCCACTATGCTCAGGAGCATTTTGGTTCAGGTATTACAACCAGTTGTGTATTTTAGGTCATTGTGTATAGTTTGTTAACTGTACCTGACATTTTCATAATGTTTCAGATAAAAAGTAACCAGTTCAAACATTCTTGTCCACCTCAAGGGGGACAGTGAAAGGACAAAACAAAACTAGCAAAGACTAGGTGGTTGGCAGATGCAATCATGGATTGGATGAGAGCGAACCCATCATTTGGTGCAACAACGATCATAAAAGAAGTTTCTGAAAATTTTAATATTATAGTACCTTACATCAGGATGTTCTATGCAAAGGAAATGGCTCTTGATAGGATCAATGGTCCATGCAATGAAAGTTTTCAATTGCTTTACAGCTTCAAAGCTGAAGTGGAGATGGCTAATCCAGGTAGTGTTGTACAGATAGACATGCATAAAGTTCAGTACAAAATAAGAGGAAAGACAAAGGAGAAGGAGTGCTTCAGAAGGGATTTTGTTTGTTTCAAAGCTTGCTGGTGATACGTCCATTTTGCATCACTATTCTATGTCTTAATTCACTATTATTCATTGATTTATTTCATATTGAGAGGTGATACTTATGTTATTTTATCTATTTTTGCATGGTTGATGACTTTTGGAGCATGGACCGCTGCAGTCAGGATTCTAATGGAAAATGTGCTGTTTGGAGGCAAAATTTGCGAAGATCAGAAAATCCGGGAAAATATACGGAAAATCCTATTTTTCCAGAAGACTAAGGATGCCAGAAGACGGAGTGGAGATGGGCCACAGGGGGCCCACACCACCCCATGGCGCGGGCAGCCCTAGGCCACGCCAGGAGGTGGTGTGGCCACCCTGGCCCACTCCAGCCTCTCCCTGTTGGGTCCGCGGCATAGAAAACAAAAAAAAATCCTACGATGAGAACTATACGCCAAGATCTATCTACTAGATACAGAGCAACGGGTGGACATACATCCATGGAGAACTTACCCTCGAAGACAACGAGTTTTGTTAACGAGTAGGAACTCGTGGTTGATGTAGTCGTACGCTTGCCGATCTCAAGATCGTGTGGAAGTCCGAGCACCACAAATCAGCAGCGCATCCGTCCTCGCACACACGTTCAAGCCACCGGACAACCTCCACCTCCTCGCTCCAGCGAATCAGCAGAAGCAGCAACTCCTTCCAGACGCAAGGCCACCGGGAACATGTATCTCGCTAATCCGAGACCATGGGGGAATATCTAGAGGGGGAGAGAGATCCTTCACGAGGAGGTGTGAGGATGAAGGAGGGAGGGTGGCCTTTTATAGGAGGAGGGGGGTGCCCCCTCTCTCCATGGCCGGCGCATGGGGGGTGACCCCTCACCTCCCCCATTCATGTGGTGGTAACCCCTCCACATTAAAATGCCTCTTCACATTCCCTTTTAAAGTCTCCACTTTAAATGCATTAAATTTCTCCAAATTTAATGCTCTCTCATTTAATAAAACTCTTTTATTTATTTTATTCAGAATTTTGTTAATTACTTTAATTAACAAACATTCACATAAAACCCCTTGCAACATTTCAATATTACATGCAGAACCACTTTCTGCAATTTCACCTGAAACAATTCCGGTTTCTATCGAAACAATTCCTGTTTCTGTTGAAACATTTCCTGCGCTTTGCAAACCTTTTGCATATGTGCTCCTAAATGGTGTCCAGCAACCCTTAAGTGTGTCACCCTACGGTTCGCGAATAATGCAGACATGATTGAGACTCCTCTCAGATCAATAATCAGAAGCGGGACCTGGAGATCCATACTGACTCCTGCACATTCAACGATGACTTCTGTGATCGTGAGAACCTTTAACGTCAGCAATTTAATCCCTTTGTCTCATGATATAATACATGTCCGAGATTCGATCATCGGTATCCAAATACCTAGTTTGATCTTGTTACCGACATGCACTCTTTTCTCGTTCCCGTGATATAACATTCTAGTGATCACATCACTTGCTTGCAAGCTATCTTAATGTGATATCACCGAGAGGGCCCAGAGTATATCTATCCGTCATCTGGATTGACAAATTCCACTCTTGATCCATGAGCCTCAACATAACACCTTCGTAGTACTGAACCGATCTTTATAGTCACCCTGTTACGGTGTGACATTTGATGTTATCAAGATACTCTTCCGGTGTTAGCAATTAACATGATCTCATGGTCTAAGGACTAAGACTACTTTGTATGATGTTATAGCAATATAAACATAATGACTTGATCGTAATGCTATACTTCGGATGAATGTTCATCACATCATTTCACAAATGATGTGACCTTGTTATTAACAACATCCAATGTGCATGATCAGGAAACTTTGATCATCTTGTTAATCAACAAGCTAGTCTATAAGAGAGGCATAACTAGGAACCCTTTTTGTTTATTAAACACACATGTATTGATGTTTCCTATCAATACAATTATAGCATGCAAAATAAACATCTATCATATACAAGAAATATATAATAACAACTTTATTATTGCCTCTCAGGGCATATTTCCTTCAGTCTCCCACTTGCACTAGAGACAATAATCTAGTTTACATAGTGATAAATCTAAAACCCATGGAGTTCTGGTGTTGATCATGTTTTTCCCTAGGGGGTACTTTAGTCAACGGATCTGCTACATTTAGGTCCGTGTGCACTTTACAAATCTTTATATCTCCATCCTTGACATGCTCGCGGATGGAGTGAAAACGGCGCTTAATATGTTTGGAATTCTTGTGAGACCTTGGTTCCTTTGCGTTGGCTATGGCTCCATTGTTGTCACAATAGATCACCATCGGGTCCAACGCACTGGGAACCACACCCAGTTCTGTAATGAACTCTTTCATCCAAACTACCTCCTGCGCCGCTTCTGAAGCAGCAACATATTCCGCCTCCGTTGTTGATCCAGCCACCACAGGTTGTTTGGAACTCCTCCAGCTAACTGCTGCTCGGTTCAAGAGAAATACGTATCCAGATTGAGACTTAGAGTCATCCGGATTGGTGTCAAAGCTAACATCGACATAACACTTAGCGACTAGCTCTTCTTCACCTCCGTATATAAGAAACATATCCTTAGTTCTTCTCAAGTACTATCCAGTGTTCCGAACCTGGATCAGATTGGTACCTACTAGTCAAACTAATAGCATGTGCCACATCCGGTCTTGTACATAGCATGGCATACATAATAGAGCCTATGTCCGAGGCATAGGGGATCTTATCCATCATCTCTCTTTCTTCCGCCGTAGCCGGACTTTGAGTCTTACTCAATGTCTTGCCTTGCAACACAGGTAAGAACCCCTTCTTACTTTCATCCATATTAAACTTCTTTAATATCTTATCAAGGTATGTACTTTGTGATAGCCCAATTAGGCGTCTTGATCTATCTCTATAGATTTTAATGCCTAATATATATGAAGCTTCACCAAGGTCCTTCATCGAAAATTTGTTGTTTAGATAACTTTTAACACTATTTAAAAGATCTATATCATTTCCAATCAATAATATGTCATCCACATATAATATCAGAAATGCCACATTGCTCCTACTCACTTTCTTGTAAATACAAGCCTCTCCATAAGTTTGGACAAATCCAAACTCTTTGATCACCTCATCAAAGTAGAGATTCCAACTCCGTGAAGCTTGCTTCAGTCCATAGATGGATCGCTGAAGTTTGCACACCTTATTAGCATCCTTAGGATTGACAAAACCCTTTGGTTGTATCATATACAACTCTTCTTCAATATTACCATTGAGGAATGCAGTTTTGACATCCATCTGCCATATTTCATAATCGAAATATGCAGCAATTGCTCACATAATCCTAACCGATTTAAGCATCGCTACGGGAGAGAATGTCTCATCGTAGTCAACTCCTTGAATTTGTTGAAACCCCTTTGCGACAAGTTGAGCCTTATAGATGGTTACATTACCATCAACATCAGTTTTTCTTTTGAAAATCCATTTATTCTCAACGGCCTTTCGATCGTGAGGTAAGTCCACCAAGGTCCAAACCTGGTTTTCGTACATGGATTCCATCTCGGATTTCATGGCTTCTAGCCATTTGTTGGAATCAGGGCTCATCATCGCTTCTTCATACGTCGCAGGGTCATCTATTTCATCAATCATGAAATTCATAACAGGATTGCCGTACAGTTCAGGAGTTGCACGTGTCCTACTTGACCTGCGAGGTTCGGTAGTGTCCTCTTTCGGAGTTTCATGATCAATATCATTAGCTCTCTCTTCATTAGGTGAAGTCAACTCCGAAACAACTTCCGGTTCTGCGCTACTCGCCATTTCATGAAGAGAAGGTTCAATAACCTCTTCGAGTTCTACCTTCCGACTACTCACACCTTTCACGAGAAACTCCTTCTCAAGAAAGGATCCATTCTTGGCAACAAAGACCTTGCCCTCGGAGCTGTGATAGAAGGTATACCCAATCGTTTCCTTAGGGTATCCTATGAAGACGCATTTTTCTGCTTTGGGTTCGATTTTATCCAGTTGAAGTTTCTTCACATAAACATCACATCCCCAAACTTTAAGAAATGACAGCTTAGGTTTGTTTCCAAACCATAATTCATACGGTGTCTTTTCAACGGATTTAGATGGTGCCCTATTTAAAGTGAATGTAGCGGTTTCCAGTGCATAACCCCAAAATGACAGTGGCAAGTCAGTCAGAGACATCATAGATCGAACCATATCCAATAAAGTACGATTACGACGTTCTGACACACCATTACGTTGTGGTGTTCCGACAGACGTGAGTTGTGAAACTATTCCACACTCTTTCATGTGTGTGCTAAACTCGTAACTAAGATACTCTCCTCCACGGTCAGACCCTAGAAATTTGATCTTTATATTACGATGATTTTCCACTTCATTCTGAAATTCTTTGAACTTTTCAAAAGTTTCAGACTTGTGTTTCATCAAATAGATATACCCGTATCTACTCAAATCATCCGTGAAAGTAACAAAATAACGATATCCACCTCGCGCCGACACACTCATTGGTCCACACACATCAGTATGTATGATTTCCAATAAATATGTCGCCTGTTCCATTGAACCGGAAAACGGCGTTCTAATCATCTTGCCCACAAGGCATGGCTCACATGTATCAAATGATTCAAAATCAAGTGATTCCAAAAGTCCATCAGAATGGAGTTTCTTCATGCATTTAACGCCAATATGACCTAGACGGCAGTTCCACATATATGCAGATATATCATTATCAAGTGTAATCCTTTTAGCATCAACATTATGAATATGCGTAATACTACTATCGAGATCCAATAGAAATAAACCATTCAACATAGGTGCATGACCATAAAAGATATTATTCATATAAATCGAACAACCATTGTTTTCAGATTTAAACGAATAACCACTTTGCATCAAACATGATCCGGATACAATGTTCATGCTCAGTGTAGGCACCAAATAACAATTATTCAGGTTTATAACTAATCCTGACGGCATATGGAGAGGCAGCGTTCCGACGGTGATCACATCAACTCTTGATCCATTGCCGACCCGCATCGTGACCTCATCCCTTGCTAGTTGTCGCTTGTTCCGCAGCCCCTGAACCGAGTTACATATATTAGCAACCGATCCCGTATCAAATACCCAGGTGCTACTGCGAGTACTAGTCAAGTACACATCAATAACATGTATATCACATATACCTTTTTTTTCCTTGCCGGCATTTTTGTCCGCCAAATACTTGGGGCAGTTGCGCTTCCAATGGCCAGTCCCCTTGCAATAGTAGCACTCGGTGTCAGACTTAGGGCCATCTCGGGGTTTCTTTTCAGGCGCAGCAACAGATTTGCCGCCCTTCTTTCCCTTCTGCTTGCCTTTCTTGTCCTTCTTGAAACCGGTGGTCTTATTGATAATCAACACTTGATGTTCTTTCCTAATCTCCACTTCTGCAGTCTTAAGCATTGACAGAAGCCCGGGAAGAGACTTCTTCATGCCCTACATATTATAGTTCATCACGAAGCTCTTGTAGCTAGGTGGCAGAGATTGGAGAACATGATGTATGCCTAAGTCAATGGGAATCGTTATTCCCAAGGACAGAAGCTTATCGGCGTACCCAGACATTTTGACTACGTGCTCACTAATGGAGCTGTTCTCTTCCATCATGCAGCTAAAGAACTTTTCAGAAGCATTATAACTCTCTACGGCAGCATGGGTATCGAAAATCATTTTCAATTCTCCCATGGTATCAAAGGCATTACCATTTTCGAAACGTTTTCGAAGTTCTGGTTCTAGCCCATACAGTATGCCGCAATGAACTAAGTTGTGGTCCTCCTGACGAGTTATACAGACGTTCTTTTCCTCGTTAGGGGCATCAGGATCTGGTGGGGGGCCTAGCAGCGCCTCTAGCACATATTGCTTTTGTGCAGCAGTGAGGAGAATCCTCAAATTCATAGCCCAGTTGGTGAAGTTGCTACCATCCGTAGCAAGCTTCTCTTTCTCCATGAACACATTGAAATTAAAAGCAGGTGGTGCCATCTACAACAGAATTTGTAAAATATATTTACACTAAGTTTATGATAGATTGAGTTCAACTAATCCAAATTACTAATGAACTCCCACTCAAAAACGACATCCCTCGTGTCCTTTTGGTGATTACATGAACCAAATCCACTACACCAAGTCCGATCATCACGTGAGTCGGTGTAGCTTCAAAGGCGAGTATCTATATAGGCATCATATCAACTATATGACTCATGCTTAGCCTTTCGGTCCGTGTTCCGAGGCCATGTCTGTACATGCTAGGCTCGTCAAGTAAAAACCTTAGTATTCGCGTGTGTAAAACTGTCTTACACCCGTTGTATGAAAGCGTAGAGTCGAGAACACCCGATCATCACGTGATGCCTCAAAACACGATCCACAAAACGGTGCATACTTAAGGAAGAACACATTTTATCTTGATATCTAAATGAGGGATCATCTTATAATGCTACCAAAAGCGCCAAACTAGCAATATAAGATGCTAACATCTAATGTGTGAAGTGAGGTGATATGGTCCATGCATTTGATCTCTATCATTTGCATCGTGGTATGATCTCTATCATTCCTTTGTGTGTAAGGCCAAGGTCTATGGAACTTACACGTTAAGTGAGTTGTAAGAGTATCTATCATACATCTACTTACAACAATATCACATCAAGACACTAGTCCAGCAACGATCTAAACTAGACGCCTCTAATTTATCAATTGCAAGTTTTACGTGGCTTAGGGCTTTCAGAGATAGAACCGGTCTTACCTACGAACATGAACCACAACGAGGATAACCAAGTTATTAGCAACTCGTTGTAAATCAGATATTGACTATAGTAGGAGAGACAGACACCCGCCAGCCACTTATGCAAAACAAGTTGCATGTTAGTCGTGGAACCGGTCTCATGTACGATGACATGTAAGGTTGGTCTGGGCCGCTTCATCCCACTATGCCACCAATATCCAAAGTACATAGAAGATGCAATAACATGATCATCATCGCCCACATATAAACATATGTGTACTACCAGTGCAAAGCACCTACGCATAGATCAGGCTCTGATACCACAGTTGGGTCCGCAGCATAGAAAACAAAAAAAATCCTACGATGAGAACTATACGCCAAGATCTATCTACTAGATACAGAGCAACAGGTGGACATACATCCATGGAGAACTTACCCTCGAAGACAACGAGTTTTGTTAACGAGTAGGAACTCGTGGTTGATGTAGTCGTACGCTTGCCGATCTCAAGATCGTGTGGAAGTCCGAGCACCGCAAATCAGTAGGGCATCCGTCCTCGCACACACGTTCAAGCCACCGGACAACCTCCACCTCCTCGCTCCAGCGAATCAGCAGAAGCAGCAACTCCTTCCAGACGTAACGCCACCGGGAACATGTATCTCGCTAATCCGAGACCATGGGGGAATATCTAGAGGGGGAGAGAGATCCTTCACGATGAGGTGTGAGGATGAAGGAGGGAATGGGTGGCCTTTTATAGGAGGAGGGGGGTGCCCCCTCTCTCCATGGCCGGCGCATGGGGGGTGACCCCTCACCTCCCCCATTCATGTGGTGGTAACCCCTCCACATTAAAATGCCTCTTCACATTCCCTTTTAAAGTCTCCACTTTAAATGCATTAAATTTCTCCAAATTTAATGCTCTCTCATTTAATAAAACTCTTTTATTTATTTTATTCAGAATTTTGTTAATTACTTTAATTAACAAACATTCACATAAAACCCCTTGCAACATTTCAATATTACATGCAGAACCACTTTCTGCAATTTCACCCGAAACAATTCCGGTTTCTATCGAAACAATTCATGTTTCTATCGAAACATTTCCTGCGCTTTGCAAACCTTTTGTCTAGAACATATGTGCTCCTAAATGGTGTCCGGCAACCCTTAAGTGTGTCACCCTACGGTTCGCGAATAATGCAGACATGACTGAGACTCCTCTCAGATCAATAATCAGAAGCGGGACCTGGAGATCCATACTGACTCCTGCACATTCAACGATGACTTCTGTGATCGTGAGAACCTTTAACGTCAGCAATTTAATCCCTTTGTCTCATGATATAATACATGTCCGAGATTCGATCATCGGTATCCAAATACCTAGTTTTATCTCGTTACCGACATGCACTCTTTTCTCGTTCCCGTGATAGAACATTCTAGTGATCATATCACTTGCTTGCAAGCTATCTTAATGTGATATCACCGAGAGGGCCCAGAGTATATCTATCCGTCATCTGGATTGACAAATTCCACTCTTGATCCATGAGCCTCAACATAACACCTTCGTAGTACTGAACCGATCTTTATAGTCACCCTGTTATGGTGTGACGTTTGATGTTATCAAGATACTCTTCCGGTGTTAGCAATTAACGTGATCTCATGGTCTAAGGACTAAGACTACTTTGTATGATGTTATAGCAATATAAAAATAATGACTTGATCGTAATGCTATACTTCTGATGAATGTTCATCACATCATTTCACAAATGTTGTGACCTTGTTATTAACAACATCCAATGTCCATGATCAGGAAACTTTGATCATCTTGTTAATCAACAAGCTAGTCTATAAGAGAGGCATAACTAGGAACCCTTTTTGTTTATTAAACACACATGTATTGATGTTTCCTATCAATACAATTATAGCATGCAAAACAAACATCTATCATATACAAGAAATATATAATAACAACTTTATTATTGCCTCTCAGGGCATATTTTGTTCACTCATTGCATAGGAGGGAATTGCCTGTATCGGCAGATGCTACAGGGTAGCTTACGTAGAGGAAAGGGCAAGGCGACGTAGGAGAATCCAGGAGCGAGATTGGCACACAATGTACCCAGGTTCACGTCCCCTCGATGGAGGATCGCTACGTCCTGCTGTCAATCCAGTATATGTTCATAGATTGGATTACAATGGAGTCGCTGGAGGCGGTGGGAGGAACTAGATCTAATGAGACGTGGGAGAGAAGTCCCCGTGGGGGTGCCCCGGTGGCTTTATATATACAGCCAGTTAGGGTTTACAAGTGCTAATGGCCTTTTTGTTGGAGTAGTTGTCTTGGGCCTCCAGTCGGCGAGTCGCTTGGGTCCAAAAGACGCCAGTCGCTGCATTTGGCGAGTCGACCCGCTCTGTGATTGGCTTCAGTCGGCTCGCTCCAGTTGGCGACTCCGCTTCGTGGGCATACCCCGATTGGTATTCCCCCATCAGTAGTCCCCGAGCGCGTCAGGGACTCGGCAATGACTTCAAGTCGTCGAATCGGCATAGGCGGTTCTAGGGTGGAGTCGATGGTGAGTCGTTGGCGAGCTCCTGAAACAGAGAAATAGCTAATGAAGTAGTACATTCGCGTAGGCAAGTCGACACGCTAGGAGAGTCGCCATTGGGTGGAGTCGCCCCTTGGAGAAATTTGGCCGGCGACTTGTCAACTTGTTGTCGTAGAGGACGTGGAGGCCACCAAATCATTGATGGTGAAGTCTCCAAGTTAGTATAGGGGAATACGCGAGGGCGAGTCTGTGGTGGCGAGTCCCCGAGCGGGGCAAGTATGCGAGGGCAAGTCCGCGGTGGCGAGTACCCGAGTGTGTTGAGTACGCGAAGGTGAGTTCGTGGTGGCGAGTACACGAGGGTGAGTCCATAGTGGCGAGTCCCCGAGCGTGTTGAGTACGCAAGGGAGAGTCCGCGGTGGCGAGTTCCCGGGCGTGTTGAGTACGCGAGGGAGAGTCCACGGTGGCGAGTCCCTGAGCGTGTTGAGTACGCGAGGATGAGTCTGCGGTGGCGAGTCCTCGAGCGTGTTGAGTACGTGAGGGCGAGTCCGTGGTGGCGAGTCCTCGAGTGTTTTGAGTACGCGAGGGTGAGTCCACGGTGGCGAGTCCCCGAGCATGCTGAGTACGCAGTCGTGGAACCACGCGCACAAGCAGTATGCTTAGGAGTAGTCCCCGAGGCTCGAGTTGGCTTGTAGAGGCGACTTGAGGCTCTTTAGAGATGCATATTCTGAAAATAGTAGTGGTGGTTGTCGAGCATGGCGAGTCCATGTGCGGAGAGTTCGCGGTGAGCGAGTCCGCGAGGGGAGAGTCCCCGAGTGTGGCGAGTCTACGATGACTACGAGTCTGCGAGGGGATAATCCCTGAGTGTGGCGAGTCCGCGATGATTTCGAGTCAGCGATGACGTTGATTGTGCTGTTTTTGTTAGCGTGTTTCTCATCTTGGCCCGGGGGGCCAGTCGCATGGCGACTCCAAAGATGGCTCTCGGCTTAGCATTCTTCCTGGATGATCCGAGGCTCGGTTTGCGAGTCCTCGTCCGCAGTACTTGGTCGTGCGAGTCGCACTGTCTAAGGTTGAGGAGGACATGGTGCTGTTTGTGTAGCACTGCCATTTGTCTTGGCCCGGAAGGCCAGTCGAGCAAGGCGACTCCAATGATGACTCTCGGTTAGCGTTTTTCGTGGACGATCCGAGGCTCGGTTTGCGAGTCCTCGTCCACACTACTTGGCCATTGCGAGTCGCTCTTTCAAAGGTTGACAAAGGCGAATCAATTTTTCCTGGGGGGAAGAGACCCCAAGTGGTGAGTCCATGCAGCGTGGCATGTGACCCTCTCTGGCGACTCGGACGATGAAGATCTCTTAGTAGACGCGGCATACGCATTCGACATAGCGGAAGTATAGGCACGCTTTGGCGGAGTCGACGCGGCGGTCATAGAGTCGACGCGACGGACAGAGGTCGCCCTATGCAAAGTTGACGTGGCAGACACGTGGTCGACATGGCGGACGGAGGTCGCACTATGGCAAAGTCGATGCGGCGGACACGTGGTCGACGCGGCGGATGGAGGTCGTGCTTTGGCGAAGTCGACGCGACAGAAACGTGGTCGACGTGGCGGACGGAGGTCGCGCTATGGCGAAGTCGACGTGGCGGACACGTGGTCAACGCGACGGACGGAGGTCGCGCTTTGGCGAAGTCGACGCGGCGGACACGTGGTTGACGCAGCGGACGAAGGTCACGCTATGGCGAAGTCGACGCGGCGGACACGTGGTTGACGCGGCGGACGGAGGTCGCGCTTTGGCGAAGTCGACGCGGTGGACACGTGGTTGACGCGGCGGACGGAGGCCATGCTTTGGCGGAGTCATGTGGCATTTAGCCGGTAGCGTAATGAGTTGGCGGTGGGCGAGTCCCCAAGCGTGGAAAGTCTGCGAGGGCGGCGAGTCCCCGAGCGTGGTGAATCCGCGATGGCGAGTCCACGGAGAGCGCGTTTCCGAGAAAAATGCGAGTCCGCATCAGGCGAGTGTGTGAGGGACGAGTGGCTATAGGCGAGTCGAGTCCCCCGAGCATGGATGTCCATGATGAGCGAGTCCGCGAGGGGCGAGTCGCGACAGGCGAGTCCACGACGACTGGAGTGGCGTTTAGCCGGAAGGAGCGAAAGTGGCGGACCGGGTCACGCGACGGCGTTAACCGAATTTTTTACGGAGTTGACAGGCGGAGTCGTCGCGGCTCGAACCAACTTGATTTTTGTCAGGTCCCTCGCACAACGATAAATAAGATTCATATGATCCATATTAGTTTACAGAATCAGCAAAGATATTATGAAATTTGCCACACACGAGTACTCGATTTGGAGGAAACGAGTTAATCATAGTGAAGGAATGATTGAAATAATATCACCTGGTTCCCGTGTGGTGCATGGGTGACAATTAACCTTTACTTTTCATGCGATAATTTTCTCACGGGACTATCCCCACATACGTGTGGTTTCTTCTTGCTTTGGCGCTAGCAGATCAGAGCCATCTCTCTGGTGTATGCAGCACCGCTTTCATCGATAGCCTGGCATCACGAATACCGATTCGATCTAGTTGCGACACTCAATCTCATCAGAGTTCACGAACTGGTCTGCTTTTGCGATGCCTAATTGTGAGTCGGCACTTGATGACGAATTCCATTCGTATATGGAGGACATGCTCATGTTCAGCTCCGCATGGAGGATTTAATTCTCTAAACGATTCCATGTGTGTCAATTGAACCGAAGAGATTAGATCAAATAAATAATGAACTGAAAAAGTAATCAATGAGGGAATCAAAATAAAAAGCGATCAGCCATAACCGATTGTGTATGCCACCGCTTATGAATTCGCATCTCGGAACTTGATCTACCGATTCGGCATGCTTCCCTTCTTTTTCCTTTGGCTCATGGATTAACAGCCACGAGTGATTCACTCCTTCCTTCGTGGACCGGTCCTCCAAAATAATAGCGCACAGGTAACATGCATGTCAAATAGATTAAGTCTAAATAAATTAACCAATCAGTAGGGAAATAAACGGGAAAGATGATCTGCGCGCTGAAATTTTCCGAGTCGACCGCGTGCGCGTGTTCCGCGTCGGCAGGCAGCAGCTAGATCAGACTGATCGACATCCAACTCAGAGTCATCTGATAGCACTTCTATGGCACGCATGCACTAAAGACAAAATCGGTAGTCGCATGGTGTGGTTGAAGAAATTTAGTGCGGCGACGCGGATGATCCTATCTTGTTGTTGATGATGAGGGATCCCGCCCGGATCATCACTTCCAAGCACCGCTTGGCCCACGGTGGGCGTCAACTGTCTTGGTATTGACCACGGTAGATGCTACATGGTAGCTTACGTAGAGGAAAGGGCAAGCCGACGTAGGAGAATCCGGGAGAGAGATTGACACACGATGTACCCAGGTTCACGTCCCCTCGATGGAGGATCACTATGTCCTGCTGTCAATCCAGTATATGTTCATAGATTGGATTACAATGGAGTCGCCGGAGGCGGTGGGAGGAACTAGATCTAATGAGACGTGGGAGAGAAGTCCCCGTGGGGGTGCTCCTAGTGGCTTTATATATGCAGCCAGTTAGGATTTACAAGTGCTAATGGGATTTTTGTTGGAGTCGTCGTCTTGGGCCTCCAGTCGGCGAGTCGTCTGGGTCCAAAATACGCCAGTCGCTGCATTCGGCGAGTTGACCCGTTGTGGGATTGGCTTCAGTCGGCTCGCTCCAGCTGGCGACTCCGCTTCGTGGGCATACCCTGATTGGTATTCCCCCATCACTCTTCCTTTGCGCTCAAGGACATATACTTTTCTGCCCAGTCGTTCATTCGTTTGGACGCTCTATCTTTTGTCGGCTGGAATTGGTCATTCTTCATTCTACCTTCTGGAACCGGAAGCCCCAAATACTTTTCTACAAAATCAGCCTTAGCAATATTTAGTACAGCCATTGTTGCTGCCTTATCATCTTCTGTAACTATTTCCAAGAAGGATAGAGCATTTTGTAGTACTAAGTTGTTAGCCAGTGCATTTTTCATAGTTCTCTAGAATACCTTTCACTCTGGAGGCTTGATCCTGGTTTGCTTCGAAGGATAAGAGGCTATCGTCGGCAAACAAGAGGTGGGATATACCGGGAGCTCTTCTGCAGATTTTCAGGTCCCTTAAACTGTTATCCTCAATCTCCTTTTTATCAATGATGACAAACCCTCTCCGAGAGATGTAATACTAGTGAACGGTGTTTCATTGGTGTTACGTCAATGACTATAGTGTACTACATCATGTAGTGGTATGCTGGGTCACCACAATATAGGGGATACCTCGCTAGGGTTTACATGATTACAATCGAGTCAGTTAGAAACTAAGAGGATTTGACCTAATCCGACTGGGTCTATCTACGCTTTTGGGCCTTCAGCTTCTAGTCGTCGGGCTTCTCCTCTAGTCGCTTTCCAGTCACCGTCCTGCAGTGTTGGGGGGATACCCCTGGGTAGGGTCACACCGGGGTACAAAGGCCGAGTTAGCCGAGGTACGGTAAGGTCAAAGCAAGTGCTGGCCGAGTCACCTCAAGACATGCCAAATCACGGGGTAACCCGGACCGGAGGATGTCCGCCTAACTGAGTCTCGGCCGACCTATGTCGTATGCCGGCATGATGTATCTAACTTGTATGCAGGTACAGGTGCGGCCGGATTAACCAGGCATGATCCGGGTTATATCAGGCTTGCAAGAGAAGGAAGGTATCTCGCTGGTCAAAAGAAGGTCACTATACGCTGGAGCGTGAGCAAAGCGGACAAAGGCTACGACCACCGAGGCGTGGCCGACAAAGGTGGCGTTGCCTGTGTCGGATGACGCTGGCGCTGCAGAGGCTCACGTAGCCTCTACATGGCTTACGACGGGGAAAAGTGACCCGGTCGGTTTACTATTTTGGGAAGAGGCATATTCCTTTGAATATGCCTCCACGTATGCCCTGATAGGAGACCTAGCCACCCCTATATAAGGAGGGCTATGGCCTCTGTAGAAGGGGTTGATCTCTAGTTGGTTGAGTTTTACTTAGTTGGTTCTTGGTTCCTAAGAGCTAGCTAGTGGTGAGAATAAGAGAGTTCCTTCTTCCTCCTCTCCCCAATACAGCTCAAGGAGCGTTTGTAACCTTGGAAACCCATCGAATACAAAGCATCTATGTGTGGAATCACCACACTATCCCTCTCTGGATTCCTCTAGTGCATATTGTCCCCACCTTTAGCCTATCCATGGCATCTGCCGTGACACCACCACGATAGTTGGCGCCCACCGTGGGGCTAGCGACGCTAGCATGAGTGAAGATCTGGATGGGAAATCTCATCGGCACCGGCGAACGCATCGTCTCCGGGCTTGTTCAGCGCTTTGGAACGCTGGACTTCCTCAGCGACAATGCTGGCTGCTTCGGTAAGCGACCTCTTCCGCGCAACGGCCTCTTCGTCAAGCTTGGCGCGCACAAGATCTACGTCGTTTTCGATGTGTTGTGCGTTCACCCGCGGCATGTCGTCGAGGGAGGTGAGCCACCCCTTAGCGCAGCTTGCGGGGCGCGTATCACTCGCTCTCCTGGCCACGTCGAGGTGATGATGACTGCGCCTAGCGCTGGCGCGAGCAAGGATCCGGTGCCAGATCCGGAGGTAACACCTAAAGCACCGAGGAAAAGTAGAGGTCCTCCGCTAGAGAGGCCAGAGAATGTGCTGTAGCAGGCGATAGATAGCTTGGCGAGCCCCGTAGCAGCAGTGGTAGATCCGGCTCAGGCACAGGCCGAGTTAGAGGAGACTAGGCAGAAAATACTAGAGGGTGCAAAAAAGATAGCCGCGGCTCAGCAGTCGTTGAACATGACACTGCGTGAGTACGCAAAGGCAAATAAGGTTGATGTTGTAAAAGTGAAGGGGAGAAACCTCATTAGTGAAATGAACAAAGAGGGTGATACCAGAATTGAGGAATCAGAGAACTATCTGTCCGTGGAGCTGCCAAAGTACAGTACCCCGGCAAAGAACCTCAGAGCAGCAGATGCAGCTGCGTCCGAGTTAGAGGGTTTGACGGGTGAAGCCCGGCAGAGACAGCAGGAAAGGGTCAATGAGTTAGTTCGGATCGCAAACTGACAGAATGAGGAATTGCTCAGGGCTAACCCGGAAAGAGCTGGGGCCTCCAAAATCGTTTATTCGATAGTGGGTAACCCGGAGAAATCCGCTGGAGCTGCATCGTCTCCTCATGGTGGACCTAGGAGAGAAGAGGTAGTAACCTCGGCCAGGAGGAACAAACAGATAGTCCTGTATGACCCGGCAAGGGCAGGGAAAGGAAAAGCAGTGCAGGGAAATGAGGATCGACAAAGTGTGAGTCGAGGTGAAGCTGGCCGAGGTAACCGGGACCAAGGCAATGCCGGTCAAGGGAACGCTGTGAACGGCAATGCCGGACAGCGCAACTCGGCGGGTGTAGGGCAACCGCAGCAGCGGAATATACCACGACAAGAGCACAGTGCCGACCAAGGTATGCAACAGAGAGCAGTTCCACAAGAGCAAGATAGATATAATGATGGTGATTCGGAGATGGTGAATGTTGGGTATCCTAGGCCGGACTATTATGTGATAGGGTCAAGATTGGGAAGCAGGAACTTGATACCTGACGACACCAGGTTAAAAATGGATCAACTTTATAGGTCGGAGCAAATTGAGTGTCAAGGTCCTCCGAGTCTAGCGTGTTTTGGACCCCGGATTATGAAGGAGCCTCCGGTACCTAATTTCCAGTTACCCAGAGGCACTAAGACATATGACGGCAGCACAAAGCCGAAGGATTGGTTGATTAACTACACAACTGCGGTAAAAATTGCTACATGCAACTTGAGATGGGCTGTGAGATACGTACCTCAGATGCTAGAGGGGCCAGCGAGGGTATGGCTAAACAATTTGCCACCCGGAAGTATTAACTATTGGATCGATTTTGAGAAAATGTTTGTCAGTAATTTCTCAAGCACGTATCAGAGGCCCAACAGACCACAGACCCTAGCAATGTGCAAGCAAAGACCGAATGAGACAGACCGGGAATTCTTAACCCGCTGGTGCACTGTGCGAAACTCATGTGAGGGCATGATTGAGTCACAGGCCATAGCTTGGTTTGCGCAAGGGTGCAGATATGCAAGCATGCTATGGCAAAGGTTACAAAGGGATATGCCAACCATACTGGCAGAGACAATCCGGATCGCTGATTCATACGCTTTGGGTGATCCGACTCATCCTAGGCTCGTGTCAAACGAGTCAAACGAGGAGTACTACCAGCGAGATGGAGCCGGATCATCCCGGCGGAATGATTACCGGGGTAAGAGAAGAGATGATAGACCGGATTACCGGTATAGTTCGCAACAAGTTGCTGCTGTGAATCAAGACCAACCCGGAGCAGGAAGCAACCAACGCCAGAAAACTGGAGGGCAGCAATGGACCCTCAGGAGTGATGGCAAGAAAACTTGGACACCAGAACAAAAAATACAATGGCAGGAGAAGAAGTACATGCTGAGGTATACTTATGAGGCAATGCTGGATCAGCCGTGTAAATTTCACACGCCAAATCCGAGTAACCCGGCGGGTCACACAACCCGTCAGTGTGAGTGGATGAGGAAGATAGAACAAAGTGGTTCGGGGAATGCTCAGGCACCCCGGAATGATCAACCTCGGCAGGAGTTACCTCGGCAGCAATTGCTCTCCGGAGCGAACACGCAACAGTTAATGTTGCCACCACCTCCGCCGAGGAATGAAAACCATGAGAGAAGGGATACAGTGCATCAAGTGGAAAACCAGCATCAACCAGATCAAAGGTACCCCGGAAATGAGGGGAGAAGTGAGTACAACGAGCATCACTAGAGTTACTGTGTGTTCACCATAGAAGAGACAGATAGAAAGAGCTTGCAGCGCCAACACATGGAAGTGAATGCGGTAATGCCAGCGGTGACGAGGTATATTCCTTGGTCGGATCAGGAGATTACCTGGAGTATCAAAGATCATCCCAAGCTTATGCAAAATCCTGGTTCGTATGTGATGGTGTTGGACCCAACATTTATTGGGCCAAACATCAATGTGAGGTTCTCAAAGGTGTTGATTGACAATGGCAGCAACATCAATATCATGTACGTGGACACGATGCGCAAGTTGGGTATCTCGGAGAACATGCTCTAAGCTACAAGGACAACTTTCCATGGCATTGTGCCAGGCATTTCCTGTGAACCCATTGGCAAGGTCCGGGTTGACGTGTTGTTCGGCACAAGAGATAACTGCCGAACTGAGAACTTAGAATTCGAGGTTGTCAATCTGGAAAGCGCACATCACACATTACTCGACAGGCCATCCCTGAACAAATTCATGGCAAGTACTCACATCAGTTACTTGAAGATGAAGCTGCCCGGGCCAAATGGTGTGATTACCATAGCTGGTGATTTCCGACGTTCCATTGAATGCGCATCAGCCAGGTCTAACCTAGCCGAGTCACTCGTGATTGCGCAAGAGAAGAGAAAAATCCAGGAGGTGGCGGCATTGGCTCAATCCACGCAGCAGTATATGCCGGCGCTGAGTAACCCGCATGGAAGTGTCTCATTTCAAGCGACAAAGGATACCAAGAAAATACCTGTTGATGATATGTTCCCGGAGCGCACCGTAAAAATTGGTGTCGGGTTAACTAACAAATAGGAAAGCGAGCTCATCAACTTCCTCCGTGAGAATCGGGATATCTTTGCTTGGTCAACACAGGACTTTCAAGGTGTTCCGAGGGAGTTGCCCGAGCACTCTTTAAATGT
Source organism: Avena eriantha (assembly GCA_910589775.1). NCBI lineage: Eukaryota > Viridiplantae > Streptophyta > Magnoliopsida > Poales > Poaceae > Avena > Avena eriantha. Next base: position 51,427,742 of record OU342745.1, read on the forward strand.
GAGACCCGGAGCAAAGCCGGTGAAGCAACCTCTCCGCCGCTTCGCCGAGGACAGGACAAAGGTCATCGGAGATGAGATAGCTCGGCTCCTAGCAGCTGGATTTATCATGGAAGTGCTTTACCCGGATTGGCTATCTAATCCAGCGCTAGTGGAGAAGAAGAAAGATGATCCGAACATGGCAGTGGTTTGGCGTATGTGTATCGATTACACGAACCTGAATAAGGCGTGTCCGAAAGATCCATTCCCACTGCCAAGGATAGACCAAGTCATAGATTCTACTGTTGGGTGTGAACTGTTGTCATTCATTGATGCATATTTTGGTTTCCACCAGATACCTCTGAACCCGAGCGCTCAAATAAAGACTGCGTTTATCACCCCGTATGGGGCTTATTGCTATCGCACCATGCCCTTTGGTTTACGTAATGCAGGGGCAACGTACCAAAGATGTATGCAGAAATGTTTACACGACCAAATTGGTCAAAATGTGCAGGTATACGTGGATGATGTTGTTATAAATACCAAGGAAAGCGAAACGCTCCTTGACGATATCAGGCAAACGTTTGCGAACCTGAGAAGGTTCCGAATGAAGCTTAACCCGGAGAAATGTACCTTCGGTGTTTCGGCTAGAAAATTACTCGGATTTCTTATCTCTAGCCGAGGTATCGAAGTTAATCCAACTAAAATCCGAGCCATAGAGCGAATGGAACAGCTGAAGTGCCTTAACGATGTCCATAAGTTCACTGGTTGCCTGGCATCCTTAAGTTGGTTTGTATGTCGGTTGGGAGAAAATGCACTGCCTCTCTATCAACTCATGAAAAAGTCGGACAAGTTCATTTGGACGCCGCAGGCCAATGAAGCCTTTATCCAATTAAAGAAAATGTTAGCCACATCACCAGTGTTAGCCTCTCCACTATCAAAGGAGCCAATGTTTCTCTATATAGCCGCAACCAACCGAGTTGTAAGTGCAGTAATTGTGGTAGAGCACGACGAGGAGGGTAAGTCAGTGCAAAGGCCAGTATATTATCTGAGCAAGGTATTGTCAGCTTCGAAGCAAAACTATCCCCATTATCAGAAGATGGCATATGGTGTGTATATGGTGGCTAAGAAGTTAAAGCACTATTTTGAAGAGCACCCCATCAAAGTAATATGTGAAGCCCCCATATCCGAGATAATGAGCAATAAGGATGCAAGTGGTCGGATTGCAAAATAGGCAATTGAGCTAGCCCCTTATGCGCCACAATATGACAGGAGAGAAGCAATCAAGTCTCAGGCTATGGCCGACTTTTTTGTGGATTGGGCCAAGGTGCAATATGAGCCACCATTGCCAGATCCGAACTACTGGAGAATGCACTTTGATGGGTCGAAAACAAAAACCAGGTTAGGCGCCGGAGTTGTGCTTACCTCGCCCAAGAAGGACCAGCTGAAATACGTGCTACAGATCCACTTCGTAGCATCAAACAATGTTGCAGAATATGAAGCACTTGTGCATGGGCTCAAAGTGGCAAAAGAAGTTGGAATACGTCAGATCCAATGCTTCGGTGACTCGGATCTCGTCGTTCAACAAGTCTACGGACAATGGGATGCTTTGGATGCAAATATGGCATTGTACAGATTTCATGTGCAGAAGACATCAGGATACTTTGATGGATGCGAATTACACCACGTACCTCGGGCGGAAAATGAGGCTGCCGACATATTGTCAAAGCTCGGATCAACCCGACAAGCAATCCCGCCAGGGGTAGCACTAGAGCACCTCAGAAAACCCTCTATCAGGCCATCCCTAGAATCCGAGTCAATTTATATCCCGGCAAATCCGGAATCGGAAGCTGTGCCCATGGACATTGACATGGGAAGTAGTTCGCGAAACCCGGGGACTGCTTCGGCAAACCCGGGGACTGCTTCGCAAAACCCGGGGACTGCGCAGCGTGATCCCGCTGAGGTTATGCTAGTGGATCAGATGGAAATTGATGAGGATATGTTTCTAGTGCGAGCTATACCAGCTTGGGCACTGCCCATATTTCAATTCCTGAAAGATGGAACTTTGCCCAGTGAGGAGGTGCTTTCCAGGCAAACTCATAGGAGGGCAAAAGCATACACGATCATCAATTCCGAGCTATACAAGAGTGTGACAAACGTCCTCCAACAATGTGTTGACCCGGAAGAAGGGCTTGACATCCTCCGAGATATACATCAAGGGGAATGTGGGCATCACGCCTCGTCTAGAGCCTTGGTAGAAAAGGCTTTCCATCATGGGTTTTACTGGCCAAGCGCCTTGGAAAAAGCAGAGGATCTGGTAAGAAAGTGCAATGGCTGTCAAAGATATGCTACCAAGACACATATGCCAATGTCGGAGCTCAAGACCATACCAATTACCTGGCCATTTGCCGTATGGTGTTTGGATATGGTTGGCCTGTTTAAACAAGCAAGAGGGAACATGACCCACATCTTGGTCATGGTTGACAAGTTTACAAAATGGATCGAGGTGAAGCCAATAAGAAAATGTGATGGAGCTACCGCCGTGACATTCCTCAAAGATATCATCTTGAGATACGGATATCCTTACAGTATCATAACAGATAATGGCACAAATTTCGCTGAAGGAGCATTTGCGCGATTCTGCCGAGATAAGAAGATCCGGCTGGACGTTGCCTCGATAGCCCACCCCGCATCAAACGGACAAGTGGAAAGATCCAACAGATTAGTATTATCCGGGATAAAACCTCGGCTCATTGAGCCGCTGCAAAGATCAGCGGGGTGCTGGATAGAAGAACTACCAGCGGTACTGTGGAGTTTAAGAACAACTCCGAATCGATCAACAGGCTATACGCCATTCTTTTTGGTATATGGGGCAGAAGCTGTATTACCAGCTGACATAGAGCATGATTCGCCTAGGGTCACCCAATACACAGAAGCCGAAGTGCAAGAAGCCCGGCAAAATGATGTTGATCTGCTGGAAGAAGCGAGAGAATTGGCATTGTCTAGATCCGCCATATACCAGCAAAATCTCCGACGCTACCATAGCCGGAAAGTAAACCCTCGAATCTTCCGGGAAGGTGATCTGTTACTCCGGTTGGTACAACGTACTGCTGGCATGCACAAGTTATCCCCCCATGGGAAGAGCCATTCATTGTGAGCAAAGCATTGCACAATGACTCTTATTATCTCATCGATGCAAAACCACAGGAGAAGAACAAGGCGGACAGGTCCGGCGAGGAATCTAAGCGTCCGTGGAATGTAGCTCTACTTCGTCCGTTCTGCACTTAGCAAAGAAGTGTGTGTATCTGAGTCTCTCATACGTCGGTACGTATGCCGGCAATGAGATTATCAATGAAATAGTGGCACCTCGAGCAGTAACTCGGGGACTGCCTTAATAATATTTGTTGTCTTCTGTACTTGTTATAATTTTTATGTCGGCTGGTTTAAGTTGCTTCTACTAAGCCGGATTAGTAGTGTGTGAGCACCAAAAAACTCAACTCTTCGACTTGCTGCTGTCCAACAAGATTTGGCTTCATGGCAAGCAAGAGAACAAGTTTGGAATTGCGTAGCACACGAAAAACGACTAAGGAAAAGAATGTAATCGAGCCGGCATTTGTTATTTGGACTAACTTTAGGTTTACCTTGTTTTCGCTATGTTGAATTATTTTGAGCTAGTCCTAAAATTTCTAAGTATTGTTAAGTCAATTTTTGAAACTTGGACTCGTAAGTCATAAAACCGAACCAAGGTAGACACGAGCCGAGCCAAGAAATTGGAGAAACAAGAAAATAAAACTCGGGGACTACTCCCAAGTTGATCCGGCATAAGCAACTTAGTAGCAAACTATGATCTTTGTGCTTAATACGTTTGCACCCGGCATACCGGGGATCTGATAATCTTTAAAGTGTTTGTTATCAAGGAGTAGCAGGAGGAGGTAACTCGGCACCAGCAAGTGGAACTCCGGCCTCGGCTTCAGCATTATCTTCATCTTCTTCGACGTCCGAGGCTTCGTCCTCATCCTCTTCACCCAAACCATCTTCGACGTATTCGTCGTCAATGGCGTCAAGGAAGCTTGGTCCTTCATTCCATTGATGGATGGGGGCATACTGAATGAGGCTATGGGCGCAAGCCTTACGCCGAGCTATCCAATCAGGATCATTGGACCACCTTGAACCAGTGCGCATGCGCTCTAGAAGATTCAGATTTATTTTCTCGTACCAAGTGAGCACGTAGTGGAGGACGGTTTCAGCTCCGGCACGCCCGTCGGATTCTCTTCAGAGATCAAGCTGGGTCTCGCACTCCATTAATTTGCTAATCAGAGCAGCGGCACCCTCCGGAGTGTCTTCACTAGGCCAAAGGGCATTGAAGATCCGGATGGCTGCATCTAGGATATCCTTACCATAGTTTTTCATGATTTCAACTCGGGGGGACAAGCTGACTATCAGATCCTCCAGATCAAGAGGAATGGTGCCAATACCAGATGGAGTACCTCTCTGCTGGCGGAACTTGGTAACGGCATTAGATGCAATGGCATCGCCCTCCGGAAATTTGTCTGAAAAACAAGGCAAGTGAGATAGGTAAAAGAGGTTGACCCGGAGAGATTCACGCTGGATGAAGAAAAAGAACTTACGAGAAATATGGCTGTGGATCCGGGTCAGCTCCTTGGTGCAGTTGTCATGCCTCTTCCGGAGTTGCACAAGTTCAGCATTTGCCGACTCAAGCTTAATGTCGGCCTCCTTCAACACTTCTTGATCTTTGGCAATTTGGAGGTTCAAACGTTCTCGCTCTTCAGTAAAATCTTGGCCAGCTTTATCCATCTCGGATTTGTGGAGCGCCTTGAGCTTCTTCATTTCTGCCTGGAGCTTGGCAATCTCATCATCCTTGGTCCGGAGGAGGGCAAGCTCATCATCCTTCTTCTTGAGTTTGACCTGATGTTGCCCTGCTTGTTCGAGAAAATGCAGCATCATATCAGGCACGGGCACACTATCTTCAAGAGATGCTGAAATAGTTTGTTGACCCGGCAAAGCCGAGGTATGAATATCTACCGAGCCAAGAAGAAAAGGAGAGAGGGCGCAGAAGGATACTAAGCGAAACAGACTTACCTTTTATCTTGTCCAAGTTCTTCCGCATGATGGTGTTCTCAGCTTCCACTCCAGCTGCGCCAATCCGAATGATGAATTAGTACGACGGGAAAAACAAAGAAAGATGGGGGAAAAGCTATGGAGAAAACTTACCCCTTTTCTCGAACTCAGCGAGAAGTGTAGAATGTTTTGAGCGCAGCGCCTTATGTGTGTCCAAGAGGCGTTGAAACTCAGCGCTCTGGCGATTGGTGGTAACCTGTGAAAAGCAAAGTTGATTTGATCATGTGCATATTCGAAGTGTACAAAATCTGGGCCAAGTGGAACTTAACCCGGCTCCAGGTGTGTGCATATTCGAAGTGTACAAAATCTGGGCCAAGTGGAACTTAACCCGGCTCTAGGTGTGTGCATATTCGAAGTGTACAAAATCCAGGCCAAGTGGAACTTAACCCGGCTCTAGGTGTGTGCATATTCGAAGTGTACAAAATCCGGGCCAAGTGGAACTTAACCCGGCTCTAGGTGTGTGCATATTCGAAGTGTACAAAATCCGGGCCAAGTGGAACTTAACCCGGCTCTAGGTATGTGCATATTCGAAGTGTACAAAATCCGGGCCAACTGGAACTTAACCCGGCTCCAGGTGTGTGCATATTCGAATTGTACAAAATCCAGGCCAAGTGGAACTTAACCCGGCTCTAGGTGTGTGCATATTCGAAGTGTACAAAATCCGGGCCAAGCAGAACTTAACTCGGCTCTAGGTGTGTGCATATTCAAAGTGTACAAAATCCGGGCCAAGTGGAACTTAACCCGGCTCTAGGTGTGTGCATATTCAAAGTTACTAAGGAGCTACACCAATTCTCTAAGGAGCATCCGGCCGAGTAACAAGTTACTGCCCCGGAGGCTCGAGGACTAATGGTTATATAACTAAGCACTAGTACATGTTAAAGAAAAGACGAAGTAGCGTACCTCCATCATCCGACCCGCAAGGTTTATAGCCTTGGCGGCTGTGTTCATCTGTGCAGCAAACTCCGTAGGCCCAAATTTCTCCAGGAGATCGTCATTATAGACGGACTCCGCCTTGTTCTAGTTGTTAACAAACTCGATCAAGGCCGGAGGATAGCGTTCTCTGCTAAGCATGTGGGGCGCGATCAAACCCTTAGCGTTGGCCTCCCTTCTCTCAACTTGTGCAACAGCAGGGCTGGTGTGCAAGACAAGTTACGCATCAGCTGACCCGGCAGAGGTGTCTTTTTTTGGTGGGGTCTTCTGCGGAAGCATGGACGTGAGCGTGCGCTGTCCAGCCTCGATAGTTGCTGCCCTGGCAGCGTTAGAGCTTTCTTGCCCTTAGGCTGCTGCTGAGAAGTTGAGGTTTGGGCTGTGGATTTGCCCTTGGGCACGGCCTTGGGCACAGCCTTGGTGCTAGCCTTGGTGCTAGTTGTGTCTTCTCGCCGAGTCTTCGAAGACTCGGACGAGGCGGAAAGAGTTGGTGCTGCTGGCACTTGTGCGGTTGGCGCTGGTGCTGGCGCTGATGTTGGTCTTGGCGGGGGTGCTGAAGGAACCTCTGTGGTGGCTGGTTGCAGCTGAGCCGAAGAGGAGCTGGGAGCAACCGCGGCCTCTTCAGAACCACTTCCCCCTGCTCCAAGGTTGCCCTCCTCTTGACGAGGTGGGCTAGAACCCGGAGCAGCCGCTAAACCCTCCTGAATGGGGTCAACGGGCGTGAATCGTCGCCACGAGGGGGAGAAGGGCTATGCCGGAGGGGCGAAGCAATACTTGATCTGCTCTGAGGGACTTCCACCGCAGCCCTGCCAAATCAAGTGACGAATAATAAGTTACCACAGAAGAAAAGCGTGAACCAAAGGGTTGGACAGAGAGAAAAAGTAACTTACTCATCCGAGGTCAATGGCTCCTTGGGATTTCAAGCCCTCCGAGTTATGGTCTTAGTTGTAGGCTTGGTGGCGGCTTTGTCTACGGACTTCTTCTGCTTCTTGGTTGGCTTGGGAGGTCCGGAAGAAGAAGCAGAAGCAGCTCCCCTTTTCTTGGACGCAACCGGGACAGGCTCGCCCGTGGCGAGAGGAGGGTCTTCATGAATCTGCCCACCCGGGTTAGCTGATGCCGGAAAGGCGTAAGAAAGGGGGACAACGTCAAATGCTTCCATCACCTCAACGTCGGAATCATCTTCATCGTCAGGCCAATCTCTAATGGAAGAGAATTTCCCGGTGTGTCGCTTGGTCGCGTCGGGGAGTGGCAGGAACATTTCTTAATCCGGCTCCTCCTCATCTGGGGCAACTCGATCCTTTGCCCATTTGAGCGAAGGCTCGACGTCATCTTCAAGAGTTTGCTGAAGAAACAGTTGAGAGAGAAATACAAAAAGATCAGATAAACAAGATACTCCGACATAGAATATAACTCGGAAAGAAATTGGAGCACGAGAATTACCACAGGAGGAAGCCTGTCTCAGCAGAAATGTTCAATTCCCCACTCCCAATCAGCGGAGAAGTTTTTGTCAGTGGTGAAGAGGGCCTTGACCCGGCGAAATATCTCGGTATTGCTCAGTTCAAAGGAGGAAGTCCGGTTGGGGTCAAGACGCCAGCTCATATGGCACAGCTTGTGTGTGCATTTCTGGAGAGGGGAGATTCGGTTGCGGACAAAAGTGATCATCGCATCCTAGCATCTTTCAGCTCCTGGAACCGTTTGTTGACTTGGTTCGCCAGGGCTGTGGGTTTCTTGGGGATCCGGTCCCACAAATCCGGATTTGGAGGACCCGGAGCGTAGGGGCACAACCGGATCAGATCTTCATTCGTGCCATTTCTGACATAAAAGAAGGTTCGGGCTCAGCCCTTGCAAGAATCAAGCCCCGTGACTCGGGGAAAGATGGACTGTTTCCGAGGGGAAATAGAGGTAGCGCCGAACTGCGTGAGTTGTTTGTCCTCCGGGTCAAGCTCCTTATTCGGAATCACGTTCCGGCGCAGACCAAAAAACCAGATCCAGAGCTCCTTAGTGGGCCACAATCCGACATACCCCTCTATGGTGGAGGCAAAGCAAGAAAGGGAAGTGATGGCGTTCGCCGGAAGGTGGTGCGGTTGAAGCTCGTAGGTGTTGAGCCAATCTTGGAAGAAATCGCTAACGAGGAGCCCGAATCCGCGCTGGAAGTGGGAGAGAAACACTACGAACTCACCCGGATTGGGTGAGGGAGCGAGCTCCTCGGCGGCGAGACGGGCAACGACGCCCTCTGGGATACGACGCGTGCGATAGAGCCAGTCGAGGTCGTCCTGGCATACCCAGGACCCAGCCCAGGCGCTGTGCTCGGCATTTTTCGCATCCTCCTCCATCTCCTGTTCCGCGATGGTGAGCTCCTCTTTGGTCATGTCCAAGTCACCGTCCTCGCTGGCCCTATCGGCGGTGGGGGGAAATGCCTTGGATTGGCGCGCACCCGTGGTGGCAGAGCTGCGCGGGAGTGGCGGCGAGGCTGGCGCGGAAAGGCGCGGGGCGGCGGCGGTGCTGCTAAGCAGGTGCGACAACGGCGGCGTTGTCGCTGGGAAGAAGAAGAAGAGGCAGAGGGGCGCGAGAATGGGGAAAAGTCCCAAGGGGCGTGCCCCTCCCCTATTTAACCACGCCCCAGCGGGGTAGTGGGATCGCGCGGTGCAGAAGGGCCACACGATGTGGCCGTGTATTATTCGGATCAGCCAATCAGAGGCGAGCCACAAGAAGGGCCACAGGGCACAGCAGATCCCAAGACGTGACGTTATGATACAGTTAACGAGGAGACAGACACGATGTGACGTGTGCAATAGTAACACCTGACATTAACTTCGGCAGTAACTGGTGCGAGCCCTTAAAATGAGGCAAGATAATGATTACCCTCCACGTGGGATAGCGTACGAGAGAAGGAAGAATAATCCGGATAGCCAAAGGATGACCCGGCCAGCGAGTGAAAACTCGGAATGTGCCAAGAGAAAGTTAGCCTATGAAATCCGGACTATGAGATAACTCGAAAAAAGGAGCAAAAGGTTCGGAAAATTGAACCTGCCGTGGCCTTAGCATCTGGAGCTGCTAAGACCGCACCAGCTTCGGGGACTAATGTTGAGGGATACCCTCGGGTAGGGTCACGCCGGGGTACAAAGGCCGAGTTAGCCGAGGTACGGCAAGGTCAAAGCAAGTGCTGGCCGAGTCACCTCAAGGCAGGCCGAATCACGGGGTAACCCGGACCGGAGGATGTCCGCCTAACTGAGTCCTGGCCGACCTATGTCGTATGCCGACAGGATGTATCTAACTTGTATGCAGGTACAGGTGCGACCGGATCAACCAGGCATGATCCGGGTTATATCAGGCTTGCAAGAGAAGGAAGGTATCTCGCTGGTCAAAAGGAGGTCATTGTACGCTGGAGCGTGAGCAAAGCGGACAGAGGCTAGGACCACCAAGGCGTGGCCGACAAAGGTGACATTGCCTGTGTCGGATGACACTGGCGCCGCAGAGGCTCACATAGCCTCTGCATGGCTTACGACGGGGAAAAGTGACCCGGTCGGTTTATATTTTGGGAAGAGGCATATTCGACGTATGCCCTGATAGGAGACCTAGCCACCCCTATATAAGGAGGGCTAGGGCCTCTGTAGAAGGGGTTGATCTCTAGTTGGTTGAGTTTAGTTGGTTCTTGGTTCCTGAGAGCTAGCTAGTGGTGAGAGTAAGAGAGGTCCTTCTTCCTCCTCTCCCCAATACAGCTCAAGGAGCATTTGTAACCTTGGAAACCCATCGAATACAAAGCATCTGTGTGTGGAATCACCACACTATCCCTCTCTGGATTTCTCTAGTGCATATTGTTCCCACCTTTAGCCTATCCATGGCATCTGCCATGACACCACCACGACATGCAGGCCCATTCGCTTTGAGTTTGGGCCAGTCGAAATGTCCTGCTGGGTACACCCCGGTTGGCATATCCCTATCAATGGCGATGTCGAGGAGTTTGGCTATCCGGTCGCACCACCTTCCCTTGCCTAGCTCAGCAGGCGGGTGGTCCAAGAGCTCATGCACCATCCGTCTAGCAACCTCCGGGGTGAGACACTTGGGGTGGCCGCGTGATGACGCGGTGCGGGAGTGCAACGTGGCACCGCGCGAGGAGGAAGGGGCTCCCGTGACGGGCGGTAGGAGGAGCCTCCTTCATCCTCCGTCCACGGGACCTGCTCGGAGGAGGTGCGCCGCGGAGGCGGCTCTGTCTAGGCCTTGCTCGTCGCGCTACAGAGGGCTCGCTCAGCACGGGTCTCGTTGCCAGCCGACATGTCGTCGAGGTCGATGAAGGTATTCCGAGGTTAAATAAAACTACATTCATTTATTTCACCAAACTTGAATTACTTTGCATCTCAAAAACATGTATTGGTACGTCGGCCTTCATTCCATATGGCGTGTACACACATACTCCCTCTGTTTTAAAATATAAGATGTTTTAGTTTTGTAAATGAAGTGTATCTAGATCCCTTTTAGTGTCAGGTTCAATCCAAATCTAAATGAACCTAGACACTAAAAGTGGTCTAGATACACCCTTCGTAAAGCTAAAACATTTTATATTTTGACACGGAGGGAGTATAACCTAAGGTCGGTAAATTATATTGCACATAGCATGAATCCGTCAATCTCTTTTTCTGATTAATAATTATTCTCCGGGACTAAAAGATACCACCTCCGTCCCAAAATAAGTGACTTGAGTTTGTCTAGATTCAGATGTAGTCCCAAAATAAGTGACTTGAATTTGTCTAGATTCAGATGTAAACGTGTCTAGATACATCTGAATCTAGACAAACTCAAGTCACTTATTTTGGGACGGAGGGAGTATTTGTTGAAAATCAACCCGTACGAACGGGCATATATATTAGTTTCAGGAAATGTTAGTACAGTAGGACTCTTTAGCTTTAGACGAGCAAAACTTTGTTGGCTCTTTTTGGACAGTGCTTCGGCACAACAGAAAAGAAAGAAAAGGAATTTCCGGATCAAACGCACACTTGTCTCGCCCCACCACCACCACCTTGCCTCCCCGCTCGCCGGCGCGAGGACCACGCTCTCACTGTCTCTCCGTGCTGCCTCTCCGCCAGCCGACAAGAGGACCACGCTCTCCCCTTTATCTCCGTGCTGCCGCGAGCTCCGCCCCCTCACCTGCCTTCCCACCGCTCCCGCGACGACCAGCCCTTCCCTTGCCTCCCCGCCGCTGCCGCCATTTCCTCGCGCCGGCGGCACACCCTGATTTCTACTCTGCCCCTGGTCGTTGATTCCGGTGGCCGAAAACCCCAAGGAGGCACTGGAGAACCGGTGGAGACCGGGCGACGCTCGCTCGAGCCAGGCCAGGCCACCCTGCGCTAGGCGCCGACGGAGGCGGATGTGCGGACCTCGTCTCTACCTGACCCGCGGCTGCGGCCACCGCGCGCGCGTTGGTTGGATCCATATCGCCGGCCTCCTCCTCCCGCAGGACAAGTGACGCTGGCGACGACGCCCCGCTGTACCCTTCCTCCGAGCAGACAGGGACATAGACGCCGCCACCGCCCTTTGTGTAGCCGTGGACGCACACACCTTCGAGCTGCAGCTGGAGGCGGGTAACGTGCTTCCATCGCTGGCTGCCCCCGGGTCAAGACCAACTGCACGACTGCTGCAGCTGTCGAGCCTGATGCTCCTGTTCTAGGTGCGTTTGTGTGATTCTTCTACTTTCTTAGAGAATTTATTTTGGCCCAGTTCAAATTATTACAATGTTATTCCAGTGTAGTTATGATATGGCCAGATTGCCTTGCCCTGGCTTGATTATTAGTTATCATCACTTGGTTAATCTGATAGTAGTTTACACAATACTAAATTTTTAAAAATTTATGATAGATACTGATAATAGTGTAGTTGTTGGAAACTTAACCTATGGAAATAGTTAAAAAATTGGGGGAAGCGGGCGATTCATCTATGGAAAGATTGGAGAGGTCAGTCGAGAGTCTTTCAATTGCCTTCTAAGTTCTTGTGCTGTGGATTAATCCGGAGATATGGCAGAAATTAATATTTCACAGTTTTTAGCTATACCAGTGAGTAGTTTCCTTCCATAAGCATTCACATGATCAGATCATCAGATTGTGGAAGGATCTCTGTTTCTCATTATACTGAAAGACTAGGCTCAGATTGTAAAGCCTGCTAGATTTCTTGTGCTAAGGATGATCTCCAGTGCATAGTTTGTTCGACCACTTTTTGGTTTTTGCATGCAACAAAGATACCACAAGAATGATATTTATTGTACAACCTTGAATTACTAACTGACAAACATGGTTCTATCAAATCTAATATTGATATTTTCTAGTTATGAGTTAATAAAAAAAATCACCCTTTTTTCAGATACCATAGCAGTTAGGAAGCAGAATACTCCAAAACAAAGTTAGGCAGCCGTAGCTTTTACAGTAATATATCTGGTAAGAAGACACAATATTACACATTTTTGAAGTATACTAGTTATCAATCTAATTCTGAGTTTCTGACATATGTTCCACTATTATCACTGCAAAATATGTCTTGTTGTATGTGTCATGTCCCGCTGATATCAGTCATCATTGATGTATACACATGTATTGTTTGTATATTGCCTGCTCCCCCTCACATTTAATGGTTCTGTAGAACCTTTCTTTTTCAAGCTGATGTGATATTACTAAACTTTTGCCAGCTGGATGTTGGCAAATTGCTCTGGTAACAGTAGAATTGTTCGTTTTATCCAACTATAATCTGAAGCTGTGGTTATGTGTAACAATGCTCATTTTTTTTGGGTGAACAGTGCTCAAATTTGGTCACTATAATTAACTGTATTCTTTTTTTGCCCAGCTTTGTTGGTCATGAATATGAAAGGTGCAAGAAGATGGTTGCTGCTGCTTTAGCATATAAATGTGTCGAAATAGCTTATCTCAAGGCTGCATACTACAAGTACCCTACTGCAAGCAAGGATCGCCTGGTGTTGCAGGCAGTTGTGACTCAACCAGGTAGTTGATCTAATTGGTGAACAATAATCGTATAATCAACAGCGAACAATAAGGATTGTATATAACTGAAATAGTTGTAGTTTGCACGCATGAAACATGTTTGATTTCAAATTTGTCTTTGTTCAATTCAGGTCGTACAAAGAAGTTCTAATGGTAGGTTTCGATCCACCTATATCTCGATGGCGCTGGAAACTCTAATGTGAGCTTTCTCTTTATAGATTTTGAGATGCATAACAATTCTTAACAATACTATAGAAATGAATAAGGATGAGAGACCATTTACTTTTTTTTAGAGCTTGCTGTATCTCGTGGTTGGTGCATAAACATGTGTCTAACCTTTTATCATTACTTTATCCTGTGACAAAAGAACTCGTGTTGCAGGTAGCAGCCTGTTTGCTGTGTAATGTAATGCTCTATAGCCTACTCACAATAAAACCCTGAACCATATCTGATTGGGGCATCAGTTCCCATTCCCTTTTAATGTACTTTAGAAGTTCAAATTAATATCTCTCTTTTTGTGTAAGGGTCACTTTTTTTAGTAACCAATTGCTATTTTCTGATTTGTTCAGGAGTTTGCTGCACTCGTGCACAATATCGATTCACTTTTCCTGCTAGCAAGTGGTAATTGACAAGGCCTGCAATGATCCACCTATTCAGGTGCATTACATCGGTATTCATTTATACCATTTTAAATTTCCCATGTTCCAAAATGATGAATTTCATCATAGATTTTTAGAAGTACTAAACTGAGGGGTCTCAAGATATAAACCATGTTTGTTTCCAAATGTTCTTTTCAGGCCTCATTTCTCTCTGTTTTACCACACTACTTAGTGTGGATTGACGTAGACATCAAGAAACTGGACGCTAATAACTTGTGTAGGCTTGTGAGTTGGGTAAGCCCCCTTTGGGCCTTATATGTATTAATTACATATTGTTTCCTCATGTTCTCCTTTCTTTCTTAAAAAACAAATATACTGTGCATGTAGGTCAATTATACTTTCCGTGTAATCGCACGATCTACTGACAGGGGATCTGCTGATCCAAATATGGCTTTCACACTTCAAGTCATGTAGGCTCGGCTGAAGAGGTATTATATCTGCTCCCTTATGATTGTGCTTTCTGAATGAATTGGTTGGTCTTAATTCCTGATGTCGTCAAACATTATGCCTTCTCCACCTTTTATTTTCAGATTTAAAAACCCAAAAAATTCGAATGAACTTAACCATAATCCATTGTGCCACAATCTATTTTTGGTTTGAATAAAACTACTTGCATCACTAAACCTGATAAAAAATTCTCCGTAGTCAAATCATACAAAACCAGTATCAAAAATCTATTTAGATTGCTTGTTCAGTTCATGCCCATCCCAGCTACTAGATAAAGTGGTACTAATTGGAATGCGGACGTTTGGCTCACGGGAGCCCCAGAAGCCAGAAATCCACACTTCAGTGAATTTATTTGAGATGAACCTGAACCTGATATAACCAAAGGAAATGGGTTAATTTGCTATACAAGACTATTACTTATACAGTTATACAGATACCCAGCGTGTGTAAATGCGCAATGCCCACCGAGTTATTGGCATGCACCAAAAACATTTGAGTACAGCTGCGTCGGGCTGTCCCCACTTCTCGAGTGCTTGCGGCGCGTCGATGCGCCAACGGGTAGGCGCTGTGGACGGTGCCAGGCTGCTCTGCGCTGGATGCCTCCCCGGTGAAGTACCGCAGGTTCTCCACGGGCGCCTTGAACCTCTCGCACACGTCCGACGGCAAGGTCGCACGAGTAGGAACCCAATGAGTTGGCATCTGTGCCCCAGCAGGACCGTTTCTGTGTGGGTTCAGTGCCGTCCTCAGGTGAGCCATGACTATAGACTTCTGATCGAGGCGCTAGACATGGACTCCATGACGCTTCCTCCACCTGTTTCACACGTCTTCAGGAGGACGGCGTGGAACACATCTTGATCCAATGTGTTTGGGTGCTTTCAGCAGGCTGCATTCTGACAGTCTGAGGAATTGGTGGCTAACTGCTCGTCCTCAAGGAGTGCAGCAAGAAGGAGAGAGGGAAACTGGACACACTCATCATCATCATGCGTTTTCGCTAGAGCTTATGGAAGCAAAGCAATGCAAGAGGTAACCAAAAAAGGTCTTGCAGATAAGGGATGAGTGGGTTCGGTGGAACTTAGCAAGAGCAGGAGGGTGCAGCCATGCTGTGAGAAAGTGAGCTTACGTGCTTTAGTATGCTATATATATTGGTATGCTCTTGAAGAAAAAAACCTCCTGGGCGAATCGGCCGGTGCATGCCTTGTGGAGGTTCAGGTATGCCGGTGAGGGTAGCTCCCGAGAGTACAAATTAGTCAAAAAGAAAGCACAAGATTTATTATTCCATGACCTAATTCAGACCAGCCTGCCAATTAGTCCCTTTATTCTGTCGACAATATGCAGCATTATTTTCACCCGCGTCTACCAATTACGAGGGGAACTCAAGATTCAAATTGAGGCTTTCTTTGCATATGTTCTCCTAAACACTATCCCAGAGTAGATATGATCAGTTGTGTTGTTCCCAGGTCCCAGCATTTATCTTTCTTTCACACTATTTCACATTCTCCAAAGTCTGGTAATGAAACAATTTACTTTTCTTTTCAAAATCCTACAACGACTGGTAGTGAAACAACATACCTTTTTCATTAAAATAAATAGGCCGTTGACTATGCTATTGTTGTTGTTCTTGTTCTTTCAGACTGTTTCACATCCTACAAAACTGGGTAACGAAACAATTTACCTTTGGTTTCAAAATCCTCTAAAGTCGGATAATAAAATAATTTAACTTTCGTTCAAATAAATAGGCCGTTGACTCTGATATCGTCGTTGTCGTCGCCCAAAAAGGGGTAATGAAACAATTTACCTTTTGTTTCAAAATCCTCCAAAGTCAGATAATGAAACAATTTACCTTTTGTTCAAATAAATAGGCTGTTGACTGCTATTGTTGTTGTGTTCTTGGAATCCTCTTGATTTACTGGTCGCAATCTAGACTTCATTTGTTTGAAATAAAATAAGGACAATCACGTGTCACTAATGCATAGCATAAAAATCAAATGGAATACCACTCCTCGACCACGGCCGCCGACTCTTCCGTCGCTGGCAGTGTTGGCGTCGCCGTTTCCGCCGGGGGAGTTGGTGTCACCATTGCTTCATGTGCCCTTTGGATGACCAATTCTTACAAGATGGGGGCACAAATCATCATATTGTAGGGATTGATGATGTCGAAGCTGCCGTCCGCAGCATGGCTGCTATCGGCGATGCTCTGGGAAAACAAGGCGTTCAGGTTGAAGCCACCATGCTCGCTCTCTCCGTACTCGGGGGAGGACCTTGACAACAATGCCGCGCCCATGCTTTCTTGGAAGTAGCCCGGGTTGGAAGACGACCCACTCCTCGATCGGAAAGTCAACGTGGTTCTCCCTTGACTTTCGCTAGCCCCTAGGGGCGATGGTGCTCGTGCCGAACCCTTGGCTTACCATAATGTTCACCGTCACCATGGCCGCCTACTTTCTTCATGGCATCGCCCGTTGCGTTCCTTCGTGGCGTACGTCCCCCGGATGCAGTCAACACGCCCTCTGGCTTGACCTTCAGCGTCGGCTTCTTGCGAGGCTTGATGAAGGTCCCGTTCGGTCCCTTATGGAGCCCCTTGACCTCCAATGGTGATGGCGTGGGCTAGGCGAATGGAGACGACAATGTTGGATGGGCAGGAAACAGGAGTTACGAGGAAATGAAGGGAGGAAAGGGAAAGTCAAATAGGATTCTACCGTGTCACTGCCAAGGCTGGTCCCCTTGGGCGGCGACCGATGCATGTTCATGGCATTCACCATGCCTACCCCTCGGGTGCCGGGGGAAACCCTAGGTCCCGCTAGACCAGGCAGCAGGGGCGCAATGGTGTTGTTATGTTCTTGAAGACGTTGTTTGCAAGGCGAGTCGTTTATCATCATCGGGTTTGTAGAGGATGGGTTGTTTGCCGCTTGGCAATGTCTCATGTTGGGTGTACGGAGTACACCGCCGTCTTGGCATTTCATAACCTACACACTAAAAGACGTCTAGGTACATCACAATATCTAAAACATCTTACATTTTGAAACGGAGGGTGTAGAAAAAAGAACCTTTTTGAGTAAAATTCAACCGTGTCAGACCCCAACTCGGTGGCAACCAGCGTGGGAAACAAGCTTTGCAGGCGACGGCACGGCGGCACGCGGAAGCTAGGACGGGGCAGCCCTTAGGCATGGCGGCCCTTAGGCATGGCGAGGTGAGGGGATGGTCAGCGGTGGCGGGATCTGGCAGCTGTGGCGGCGCGTCGATGGGGATTGGAATTGTGCAGATGCGGGGGTGGCGGGGGAATGAATGCTGAAACGTGACGTTGGGCTACACGTGTACGAAAAGGACATATATTTTTTTGCGGGGAAGAAAAGAACATATAGTGGAGGCCATTTTTGCCTTTTGATGCCTTGAAAACAGTTTTTAGGGCATCTACACTAAAATACTAGGACGAGCCGGTAATTGATCCTGGGTTCGACCGAACCAGTTCTCTTCTCCCCCCGTGCCAGACCCAAACCCCAGCATGGCAAGCAGCGTGGGAAACACCCTTCCCCAGACCCCACAATGTGGCAGTCCTGGGTTCGAATCAGCCTCCTTTCATAAAAAGCAAGGGAAAGGCTGCCTAGAAATTCCCTTCCCCAGACCCCACAATGTGTGGGAGCTTTCAGCACTGGGTACACCTTTTTTTTATTGGGTATGAATTAATAAAAAAAACACCCTTTTTTCAGATACCCATAGCAGTTAGGAAGCAGAATATTCCAAAACAAAATTAGGTAGCTGTAGGTTTTGCATTAATATATCTGTTAAGGAGGCATAATATTACACATGAAGTATACCAATTATCAATCTAAATCTGACATTTGTTCCATTGTTTGCTTAATCCACTGCAAATCAACCCGCACCACCCACTGTCTATGACAGCTGAAACCCAGCTAGAACAGTTACTCTCTGTTCTAAACAGCATTACACCAAATACACATGTGGCAGGGGATTCCAGATTGATTATTACAACTGCTAAACCACCACAAACAAGAGATCTGTACAAACTATTCAACGACCGTGGAATGCTATGGGCACCTGCAAAATGGATTTGGCTAAAAGCAATTCCACACAGGCATAAGATTTTCCTGTGGCTAGCTTTCAGGGGCCGGAAACACCAAGAGTAACATGGTAACCAAGAAGTGGTGCAGTGATAGAGGATGTGATCAGTGACCGGCTCTAGAAACCTTTGAGCATATTGCACTGCACTGTAGGCAAGCTGATTGGGTTTGGGACAAACTACAGATTGCGGACACTGCCAGAAAAGCATCTGAACTTTCAGCCTTGTGTGATATTGAGGGGCAAGACGATAAAACCTGGCCAATATGCATTGATGCATGCTTACCAGTACTTTGGCAGGCTAGGAATGATCGTGTTTTCAATCAGAGGCAAACAAACAGAGCAACGTTACTCCATAACAATGTCTATCTCTTTGGGCACACAGATCAGACAAGCAGAAACCAAAGCTAATTGCCCGGGCTGACTTATTTGAGAATCCCTAAGGGCAACTTTTTTTCAATTTCTTTTACTCCTACCACCCCTGGGATCAAGCCAGGTTGTAAATTCTGCTAGCCTATGTACACTCTGCTGTAACCATAAGGTCAGGGTTTTCCCCTACCTTCATATATAGAAATATATATATTAAAAAAAAGTGTCATGTCCTGCTGATGTGAGTCTTAATTGATGGATAAACACTCGTATTGTTAGTATTTACATGCTGCCTCTCACATTTAATGGTTCTGTAGACCTTGATGTTTCGAACTGATGTGATATTACTAACTTTTTGCTAGCTGGATGTTGGAAATTGCTCTAATAACATTATAATTGTTCTTGTTATCCAATTATATCGAAGCTGTGGTTTTGTGTAACAGTAGTGATATTTTTTACGTGAACAGTGCTCAAGTTTGGTCCTATAATTAACTGTATTCATTTTATTCCCCTGTTTTTTTGGTCATGAATATGAAAGGCGCAGGAAGATGGCTGCTGCTGCTGCTTTAGCATATCAATGTGTCAAAGTAGCTTATCTCAAAGCTGCATACTACAAGTACCCCATTGCAAGCAAGGATTGCCAGGTATTGCAGGCAGTTTTACAGACTACACCAGGTAGTTGATCTAATTGATGAACAATATGGTATAATCAACATTGAACAATAAGGATTGTATATAACTGAAGTAGTTGTGGGTCACACATGAAACATGTTTGGTTTCAATTTGTCTTTGCTCAGTGCAGGTCTTACAAAGAAGTTCTAATGGTAGGTTGCGATCACCTAGATCTCGACAGCGCTGGAAACTCTAATGTGAGATTTCTCTTTATAGATTTTGAGATGCATAACAAATCTTGATAATTCTATGAATGATAGGAATAAGGATGAGAGGCCATTTACTTATTTTTTACAGAGCTCGCTGTATCTCGTGGCTGGTGCATAAACATGCGTCATTACTTTATCCTGTGAAAAAACAAACTCGTGTTGTCACTGTGGCCCTACATTGTGTGCTAACTGCTCAAGATTGCCAGTTAGCAGCCTGTTTGCTGCCTAATGTAATGCTTTATAGCCTACTCACAGTAAAACGCTGAACCATATCTGAATAGGGCATTCCCATTCCTTTTTAATGTACTTGAAAAGTTCAAATTACTATCTCTCTTTTTGTGCAAGGGTGACTTTTTTTAGTAACCAATTGCTATTTTCGGATTTGTTCAGGAGTTGGCTCCACTCATGCACAAGGTCGACTTTCGCTTTGCCTGCTAGCAAGGGGTAGGGTAATTGACAAGGCCTGCAATGATCCTCCTATTCAGGTGCATTATATTGGCATTCATTTATACCATTTTAAATTGCTCGTGTTCCAAAATGATGAAATTCCATCATAGATTATCATAAGTACTAAACTGAGGGCTCTTTCAAGATAAACCATGTTTGTTGTTCCAAATGTTCTTTTCAGGCTTCAGTTCTCTCTGTTTTACCACACTACTTAGTGTGGATTGATGTCGACATCGAGAAACTGCCTGCTAATAACCTGGGTACTCTTGTGAGCTGGGTAAGCCCCCTTTGGGCCTTATATGTATTTATTACATATTGTTCCCATTTGTTCTCTTTTCTTTCTTAAAAAAAACTTTATTGTGCGTGCAGTTCCATTACACTTTCTGTGTAACTGCACGATCTACTGACAGGGGATGTTCTGAATCAAATATGGCTTTCGCACTTCAAGTCATGTAGGCACGGCTGAAGAGGTATTGTATCTGCTCCCTTACGATTCTGCTTGCTGAAGGATTTGGGTGCTCTTAATTGCTTATGCCGGCAGGCATTATGCCTTGTCCACCTTTTTTTCAGATTTAAGAACCCTAGAAATGTCAATGAGCGTAATCATATTCCATTGCGCCACAATTTTTCTCAGTTTGACATATAACTACTTGCAGCACTGAACCTGATAAAAATTTCTTTGTCTAATCATACAAAACCAGTATAAAAAACCATGCAACGGAGAGTGCTTGTTCAGTACATGCCCAGCCTAGCTAATAGATAAAGTGGTAGATAAAAATTGCTTATTCTTATCAAACAAAACCAGTATCAAAAACCATACAAAGGAGAGTGCATAGGCACATTGCACTAAGATGTGATAAGTAGTATCTTCCTCTTGAAGACAGACAAAGCAGTGCGGAGAGATATCTCAGGAGGCCGTGGCGTAATCGTCGATCAGAGGTCCAGGTTCTGTATTTTAGTTCCAGCCAACTGAAGATCGTACTTTTGAGGGGGGTCTGGCACTTCCAGATCTGTTCTGCTGGCTCAAACCTAGAGAAGCTTATAAACTGAACTTGCCAGAGCGCGACCAAAGGCCAAGTGAATTGATCCTCTTCCTGTGTGTTCCTTTGCAATTGCTGAATTTTCAGCAATAACTTGATGCACTGCAGTCAAGCTGATTAACCTAATTAGTTTTAACCTAATTTCCACCCCGACCCCAGTCCGCACCAATTAGTTTTAACCTAATTAACCAACCCAGTCCGAGCCAAAAAATATATTTCACTAATCCGCACTGCACCACACCGCGTGAGATTTAAAATCGCACCCGCACCGCACTGCATCCAGACTGCGGACTGAACCCGGGGGTTCAGCCCGTGGGTTTATACTTTGTACTGCATGCTTCATTGGTAAACCCGGATGTATATTGGTCGCTTGGATTCTGTCACACTGGCCGGGTGCAGCTGCCCGCTTTGGTAAGCTAACAATTGCACTGGTTGCTAACTTTGGTAAGGTAACAATGGTACGTCCAAATGAATTATAATGCCAGAAAAAATATCATGAATAAAATATATACATGAAATATTCCCAAAAAATAACCTGCATTTTCATGCCATCTTCGGCAACTCACAAGACAGTATGGATTCTTCAGCATCTCACAAAACAGAATATCTAGTACAGTGGAAACTAGATAGTCTACTTTTCATCAGTACAAATATTTTCTATACAGAACAAATTTTTCAGAACAAACCGGAATAAAATAAACTAGACCTAGAGCATCCTCATACACAGGCGACGACGAGGTGGAAAATAAGGAGGAACCGAGACCTGAGAACAAGAAGTAAACCATTCATTTCGGACATAAATCATCATTGCACAACAATCACTTGTGCAAGCAACCAAGTTCAGAAATCATAGTATCATACATCATCAAATTCAGAATTAGGACACTCATCAAGTTCAGACAAGGTGGATCATAAAACTCCACATCTACCTGTAGAAGCTCTCTACATTGCAGAAAGTCTGATGATTCAGAGAATGAAGTTGATGGAGAAGGTGCAGTTCTGCACATTACTCATATATGTGGATGCTTAAGTTTGAACTGTTTAATTGCCCATGTATCAGATTTTGTCAATAGGCCCTATCAGTTTAGTCTATCTACGTAGAAGTGAAAAACTCAAAACTAGTACTGCCAAATCTTGCCAATTTACAAAAAAAGGTAGTCCAGGGCCTAACTAGCATCAAGTTGATAACCTCCACCAAATGGACAGATCTTGCAAATCTGTAACTATGTTTAGAAGGAAGCTAGCCTCAAGCGTGTAGTGCCTTCAGACATAACTTGGTACATCAAATTACTACCTCCGTTCCTTGCTAAAAAGGCTTACATTGTGGAATAGAGGGAGTACCACTTATATGAAATCTTCAACTAGGAAGAAGGAATTATTTTACCACCGACATGATGTATCATGTATAACTGCCAAAGCTTCGTAATACTCCCTCCGTCCCAAAATAAGTGACTTGCATTTATCTAGATTTGGATGTATCTAACACTAAAACAAGTCTAGATACATGTGAATCTAGACAAACTCAAGTCACTTATTTTGGGACGGAGGGAGTACAATCCAGCTAGAGCTAGCAATCAGATCAAATACTAGGTAAAGAAATTCCTAGTATATATATACGTACTAGTACTAGCAGGCAGAGTCAGGAACATCTAGCTAGCAGCATCCTTGTTAATAGTTCAACATACAGCTATATGGGTTGTGCAAGATTGGAGGACTACACCTGTATGGCCGTATAATTGAGTACTGGTCTTACAATTGAAACATTTTTTTCTGTTTACCTTACTAGTTCAGTTCCATCGATTAAACTTGGCAATGAAAATGAACGTCTGTATGCTTGTTTTTTACATCAAGGGGTGATTTTCACAACTAGTAGTTTCAGACATGGGTGTCTAACTCTGTTCAGAACAAAAAATAGCAGCAACAAGAAAACACACCACCTAAACTGTAGTATAAAGATTGTAAATGCAAAAAATCAATTATTAATTCCAAAACATATCGTTTGGCACTACCAATCTTGCATATGAGGATGTGCTACTATGCTCACCTTGGTGAAGAGTGAGAAGGTCAGGGTAGATTGGAAGAGGACTAATGCCTAGAGGAGATCAGCTGGTCAGCGGCGACGGTGGTGCAGGAAGGTCAACGGCGGCAGTGGTGGTGAGGGATCCGGGCCGATTTTTGGTTCTTTTTAGGGTTAGGGTTAGCGGTAGATGTTATTTTGTCGGGCAGAGACCTCCAATTGATCCTATGTATGAGCAGTTCATCGTCTGAATTTTGCCGCAAAAGTTTAGTTTGCCTTTACGGTTTCTATTCTATAGGGCAAGTTTGGAACTGAAAAAGAGGGCAGGAGGTGTTGTAACCATGTTGTGAGAGAGTGAGTTTAGGTGCGGGAGTTCACGACATTCGTTGTGTGCAACGAAAATGTTCTTCTTGTAACCAAATTCCACCTTATATAACAAAAACTGAGAAAAGTATACATAACACCCGCAAGTATTCAGTTTGGGACAGAGAACCCACACAACTAAAAATCGGCTGACGTAATCCCCTTAATAAGTTAACAAGACCGGACAAATAGCCCCTTGAGATGCTCTCAAATAGATGCCCTATTTTAGAGCTGTAGTTTTTGGGTTTAGGGCACCAATTTTAGTGTTTTAGGGCACCGGTGCAAAATTTGCTTTCGCATATGCCCTATTGTAGAGCACACCCACTCCAATAGTTGCCCTAAAATAGGGCAGTAGAGAGACAAAGCCTGAAATTAAACTTCAAAGTTTATACAAACCTCGAAGTTAAACTTATCTTAGAACGAAATTTACACAAACCAAACCTAATTCGACCTAATTTGAGCCTAATTGTCCCAGTTGAACTCATTGTTGTCACTGCCGTCGAGGTCCTCCTTCTTCCCCTTCGTCGATGGCCCGGCCTCGTCCTTCACCGTCGTCGACGACCCGACCTCGTCCTTCACCACTGTGGACGGCCTCACATCCTCCTTTACCGCCGTCGACGGCCCGACCCCGTCCCTCGTCACGAAAAAGACGCGCTCCGCCTCCACGAGCTCCGGGTGGGCGACGGCTAAGCGGGCCATATAGGCCTCGGCTGCCTGCTCGTCGCGGATTTGCTGATCCGCCAGGCGGCTCTCCTTCTCATCCTCCATCAAGACGAACCGAATGTTATCCGACGCGAGGAAATCCGCCTCTGCCTCGTCGACCGTGTTGGGGAAATTGAGGTGGTCACGGTCGAGGTCGAAGCATAAGACCCATTTTGCCATTTAGCCTTATTATAGGGCACGTGTTAGGGCACCTGTTGGAGACCCATTTTGCCTTTTCGTGCCTTAAAAAACAGTTTGTAGGGCACCTGTTTTGAAGCGTGCCTTTTGGTGACTACTAGGACGAGCCGGTAATTGACCGAACCAGTTCTCTTCTCCCCCGTGCCAGACCCGAACTCCAGCGTGGCAAGCAGCGTGGCAAGCAAGCAAGCTGAGTAACTTCCCGCGACCGACCGACCGACCGACCGAGTCTGACTCCAACTCGATCGATTCGGCGCAGCAGCAGCATATACTGCGACCCGAACCCTTCTTCCTCTACCTCTCTGCTTTCGCTAGATCGCAAAGAAACTTCCGCGCCCCAAATCATCCCGCGCTCGCTCTCGCTCTCGCTCTCGCCTCCCGCCCAAATTCCCGCGCTCGCTCGCGAAAGATATCCCAAATCTTGCCCGTCATGCCGCAGCACCGCCACCACAGCCTCGGCCGCCGTATCATCAAGGCCGCCGGGGCAGCCTCGGTCGGTGCTCTTCTGCTGTGCGGCGCAGGCTATTCCGCTGCCCCGCTCTTCCCGGGGGGCCTGCCCCTCGGCGTCGGCCTCGTCGGCGGCGCCCACAACTGGCCGGTGCCGCAGGAGATGCTTCTCCCGCTGCCAAGCTACCTCCTGCCGCCGCCGCCGGAGAGCTCGGAGGCCGACACCGAATTGGCCCTCCCGCGGCGCCTGCTGCCCACCCGCCGTGCCGCCGGCCACTCGCCTCCGCCGCCGCCGCTGGACGACACGGACGCTGTCCTGCTCCCGGACTCGGAGGTCCTTGTGCTGTCCGATGAGCCTGCTGCCGACCCGGGCAACCTGATGTGCGCCTTCGAGGGTGGGGCGTCGTCACCTGCGCGGGCTCTCGGGAGACTCCCCGGGCCTGGACGCCACGCCTACGTCTGCCTCATGCCTGAACCAGCACTGGCGATCCAACCGCTCAAAGCGCCCCTGCTGCTTCCTTCCTCGACCGATGCTGCTGATTTCCCCGCCCGCGCGTTGCTCAACTGGAGTGACCGGCTAGTGTTCGATTCCGCTGTCCTCGACGGAGGAGACGTACTTGTCTTCGCCAAAGGAGTCATCCGCCGCCAAGTGGCCAATCAATCTGATCTCCAGTGTGTGTACCACGACCGTGCCGGTGCGGTGGTGGCCTCCTTCCCGGCCATCACATCAGTGCAGCAAGTTGCCAGGTGCTCCCCTCCACCTATGCATTTGAATTCCGGTAACACAGAGCTTCGAGTCACACTCGCCATCTCCGGTGACAAGCCCATCCCCTCCCTTGCGACCTACCTTCCACAACAAAGTGGCGTTTTGGTGACACCAAGAAGAAACCTGCTATGCGCCTGCACAATGGTGCGCAATGTCTCCAAGTTTATCCGGGAGTGGGTGCTGTACCATGCCGCCCTGGGCGTAGACCAGTTTTTCTTGTATGACAACGGGAGCGAGGATAACCTGGCCGATCAGGTAGCTCAGCTCAGGTCTGCTGGAATCAACATCTCCACCGTGGCATGGCCTTGGATCAAGACTCAGGAAGCCGGTCTTTCCCACTGTGCCACAGCGCATCAAGCATCGTGCCAGTGGATGGCTTTTATTGATGTTGATGAGTTCATCTTTTCACCGGCCTGGAAAAGTTTGGAGAATCCGTCAAAATCCATGCTCGAAGCAGTTCTGTCGGTTGATCCCCAGATTGGGCAAATCAGTTTCCCCTGCTATGATTTTGGTCCCTCGGGCCAAACAGCACATCCGCAAGAGGGGGTCTGCCAAGGGTACACCTGTCGGTTGAAGAACAATCAGAAACACAAATCTGTCGTCCGTCTTGACGCTGTGGACCATTCACTACAGAACGTGATACATCATTTCACCCTCAAGTCCACTTTCAACAGTACATGGACCAGGCTGGCACGTATTAACCATTATAAATATCAAGCTTGGACAGAGTTCAAGGTTAAATTCAAAAGGCGGGTTTCTGCGTATGTGGCTGACTGGGCAGAGCCAGTCAACCTTCAGTCCAACGACCGGGCCCCTGGGTTAGGAGTCAGTGCCATCGAACCACCTGGTTGGGCTGAGAAATTCTGCGAGGTTAAGGACACGATTATGCAGGAACTGAGCGCCAAATGGTTTGGCATTGGGTTTGGAGGCCAAGCATCAACAACGGACTTCAATTCGATGGGTCCCCATGGAACCCGCACCGGTGATATCGCTCCCTCTCCCTCTCCCTCTATTCCATAGTTTATTTACATAGTAATTAAACTTGAAGCAATATACCCCTAAACTTGCCAAAAATAAAAAATATCCCTTAAACTGAATAGTATACACACTTCTACAAAATTTCTATTTGTTCAACCCTTAATTTTTCACTTGTCTGGGTGTTTAGTTTCAGGATCATGGCGACTCATGTTTATTGTTTCTAGATGCTTTCTTTCAGGTTTCCAATAATATTGCTATTAAAAGTTGTCCTGCTTGCAGATCTGGTAATATTCAATTCCGCCCAGTTAGGATTCATCATTTATTACTTTTGCATCTAATGATGGTAGAATTCATCTGTGATATAAACACTTCAATAAAACCTGTTCCAGGTGAGAGCGTGCAATATATGCCTTTTGCGGTTTTGTTAGATGGTCTTTTTAGCCTCTCTGTGATTGTGCATACATAGTTGGGTTTTGTGTATAGATAGTCTAGTTTGGTTAATTTGTGCACAGCTGGGTGCTACATTTCTACATGTTTCTGTGATTTCTGTGTGTTTCCCTATGTTAGTTTGCAGGTGCGGTTTGGTGGGTGCTGGTAGCTGCTGTTGCTGAATTGTGGTTTTTTGGTGAGCTGTTCTATGTTCTGGTTGTTCTTCAGTAGTTTTATGATTTGATTTTTAGTTGGCCAACAAGAATCTTATATGGAAATTTCAGTTGGCCAACAAAAATATGTATAATCAGTTTCTGTTTTACACTTAAAGAATATTTGGAAATTCAGTTGGCCAACAAGAATCTTATAAAGGATAGTTTCATTTCTCTGCGTGATTAGTTCAGACAAATATTTTATGCTTTCCTTCCTTTTGCTGATTATGTAATTCAGTTGTCCAACAAAGAAACTTATAGAGGCTACGTTACTTCTCTATGACACTACTTGGTCGAAAAGATAACTGTTTTCACTTTATCAGGTTAGTGCCTAGTGACTTGCCCTGTTTATGGACACAAGTGGATAGTTTATCCACAAATAAACTTTTTTAGGTATTAAGTAGTTAATTAGTTTATTCTTGGTAAATCTGTATTAAAAATTCTTTCATATAAACCTTGTGAAACTATTTTTTTTATGGGCTTTATCATGGATAGTTACAATATATTACTTTTCTTTTGGGTTAAACAGATTTTTTTGGCTGTTAATGTCTCACCTGAAGGAATTAATATTTGTTTGTCATTATTGAACCAGCCCTAGCCCAACAACTATACAATGGTGAACGGTTACAGGAATAGGAGCGGAGTAATTCTCTTATTTGGTTATTCACTTCATATCTTGATCTATTAAGCATTGAGGTAAGGAAGATGATCGTGGCTAGACGTTATGCCTCTCGAATTCTTCAGATTTTGGGAAGATTGGACAAGCCTGAGGTTTACATATGATTAAATATGCCAATATGCCTCTCAAAATTATAAACCTGCTAAGAGAATAAATCCTTACCTTATATTACTTTTATCATTGGATATGCTATATATGAAAGGTTCAAGGTGCACCTTTTCTTGCACATACTCTTTCTCAGTCAATCCTTTGGATGTGCCACCCTTTTTGGATCAATCACAACGTTCCACCTGAGGGTTCTAAAAAACAATGTTTTACCTGCGTATCTAGTAGCTGTTATTGTAATCAACTGCTACTGATGATTCAAATATGGAAGCTAATATTATAGCGTCGGCATCTGGCATTACTTCCAGTTCAGCTTCACGTTATCAGATGTTTTAAATTTATAGCCTGAGAGAATTGATCCATGATTCTGCTTATCCTTGAGGTGTAGGTATGGTCCAATATATCAATGGGGTGCAAATTATGGACCTGGTAAGACAATACAATAACTATATTACTTGATGGTTGGCGATGAAAGGGGCAAGATGCACCGTTTATCCTCCATCTTCCTGTTCACTTTATCATGTGTTATCTCCAAGAATAGGCATTTCATTTAACTTCTGTTGATGTATATTTGTTGATGGTTGGTGCCTTTTTTCCATCAATGGTAACATCTTTATATCTCTTTTCTTTGTTGTGTAAAAAATGCTTCCAGGACTTTTTAGTTGCTCATATACTGTACCATGATGGTAAAAAATGCTTTGACATGCAGCGATAGCTAGGGAAAACAAAATTTATATAGGTGTGTTATCCATACTGAGTGGGTCAGAGACAAGATGCCAGATGGCTGCGAGACACAAAGCCACATGCTAGCTCTATTGAAAGTACATCTTACTAACTACTTCCCCCTGCAATATCTGTGCCTTGGTTCATGATTTTTTCTCCTTGCATTAGTATGGGAAGATTGCAGTAGAGTCTCGCAGGGATGTGGATCCAGGTGGCAAGGGGCAGCATTGCCTTGGTGTGTTCCATTCTAATCATGCATTTTATGCATTGACTCAGGAATGAAAAGTTACAAACAACGTCAGGGTGGTGGCAAGGAGCTATCGCAGCCTCCCAGGTGATCGCCCTATCATACTTTCTCTATTTAGTTTCTTGACTGGTACACAAACCAAACTAGAACTTATGTACTTACTTCTTTTGATGTGAAAATTGGTCAAGCTATCTCTTTTTAGGATGACCAAATTTGTGGGTTGTTCAACGTTTGCTACACGATTGATCATTGTTATTCTCCATCTGCTAATTCTGAGGGTCAAACTGGCAGCGGCGCTGTCATGACGACGGACATGAAGGCGGTAGGAAGGGGGTGGTTGGATGTGTGGGTGGCTTTAATCCCACAGAGTACCCATGGTGTCTGGAGGCGAGAAGAGATCTACTGTGATGTCGAACTCTTGCATGCCACGATGGCACCACCCATGACCGCGGCCTCCCAGGTGATCGCGCTATCGTACTTTCTCTATTTAGTTTCGTACCATGGACCAAATGAAAATTGTCGAGCTATCTCTCTTAGGATGGCCAAATTTATTGGTTGTTTAACATTTGCTATGCTTATTGATCATTGTTATTCTCCATCTGCAAATTCCGAGGGCAATCTGGCAGAGGCGCTGCGATAACGACGGACATGGAGGTAGGAAGGGGGTGGTTGGATGTGTGGTGGCTTGAATCCCACGGAGTACCCATGGTGTGTCTGGAGCCGAGAAGAGATCTACTGCGATGTCGAATTCTTGCATGCCACGATGACACCACCCATCGCCGTAGCCTCACAGGTGATTGCACTATTGTACTTCCTCTATTTAGTTTCTTGACTGGTACACAAACCAAACTAGAACTTATAAACGTTTCTTTTGATGTGAAATTTTGTCTAGCCATCTCTCTTTAGGATGGCCAAATTTATGGATTGTTCAACATTTGCTACGCGTATTGATCATTGTTATTCCCCATCTGCAAATCGTGAGGGTCAAACTGGCAGCGGCGCTGTGATGATGATAGACATGAAGGCGGTAGGAAGGGGGCGGTACCCACTTATGGTGTCCGGAGGCGAGAAGAGATCTATTGTGATGTTGGACTCTTTCATGCCACGACGCAATACCCATGGCAAGATGGCGCTTCGTGAAGCACGTATGAGAAAACAAGGAAACATGTCTGTTAGGAAGCAAAAAAATTATGATATCATAGCATTGCTGAGAAACGGTCATTCAGATTCTTAAATTGGCTTGCTTGCCAAAAAGATATAGATGCATAATTCAGGAAGCATGATGCGATGTTTGTATTAGAAGTTCGTACAGTTGTAAAGTAATGTTGGAAACATACAAGCATGGCTGAAATTTGGGATTCGTGAATAAGTTTCATCCAGCCTATTTGGAGAGTATTTTGCTAAGTTATTAAGTTTTCTCCCTAGTATCGATTTCATCAACGGTATCTTGTAAATATACTCCTGTGTGCCTGAAAATCTGCCAAAGAGATAAGGTTCCTTAGCTTGCTCGAAAATTGGAAAGAAGTGAAATCTAGCACGTGCATCCATATTGAGGGACATACCCTTTCTGAGATGTCCTGTGTTTGCAACTTTGAGGTAGTTTGGGGAGGAGAGGAACAAGACAGGGAAGAGTAGAGTCAATTCTAACTCCTTCCAACAATGCACATGAATATCGCGGATGGATTTTCCCCGATTTTATGAAACCGGTTGAAGCATATTGGTAGCTACCTGTGAAACCTTCTTCACTCTTTATCAGATTGCTCCAGGATTTCAGGTTTTAGCTGCCACTATGTACCTGCTGGATTCCGGAGCACATTGGTATCACACGTTTAAACGCACTCACCCGCGTTTGAAGTGGGAACGGTGTTAGAAACGGTTTAGAGTTAGGTAACCGTACGACTTGTGTACGTGTACATACCATATATTATATCCTGCTAAGTTTATATAAACTGATCACCGTGGAGGTTACACCCCACGAAAACCCTAAACACCTTTTAACTTGGTATCAGAGCCGCCGCTCTAACCCTAGCCGGCCGCCGCCCCGAAACCCTAGGAGCCGCCGCCGCCACCTGGAGATCGCTGGCCGCCGCTGCAGATCCTTGCAGCCGCACCGCCGAGATGTCTTCCTCGTCGTCCTTGGCCCTCCAGCTCTCCACGGTCCTCGGACCGATCGTCACTCCGCCGACCACCATCACCGCCACGCCCATACCCGCGCCTCAAGTCCACCTCGACCGGAGCAACTTCATGCTCTGGCGCTCCCTCACCTTGCCGAACTTCGTCGGTGCAGGGCTCCACGGCCACCTCGATGACATGTCATCACCGCCTGAGAAGACCATCACCTAGGGCACGGGTGATGCTGCCACCTCCGTCCCCAACCCCGAGTACGCCACGTGGTGGACGCGTGATCAACGCGTGCTCGGGCTGCTTCTCGGCTCCTTCGGGCCGGACATCGCCCAACAGATGATTGGGAAGACCACGACTGCCTCGGTGTGGAAGGCCATCCACACCATGTTTGGCGCCCAGAATCGTGCCAATGTTTGGCACATCAAGCGACAGTTCCAGTCGCTGAGGAAGCTCGACGCGTCGGCCGGCGCGTACATGGACCAGGTGAAGGTCCTCGCAGATCAGATGGTCGCTGCTGGATTGCCTCTCTCTGAAGAAGAGTTCATCGACCAGATGCTCACGGGGCTCGGCCCCGAGATTAACCCCATCGTCGCCTCCATGCTCCGCGACACCAACGAGGTCTCCCTCAACGAGTTCTACTCCCATGTCCTTAGCTACGAGGCCCTGTGTGCACAGCAGGCTCAGGCCCCCGACGAGTGGGTCTCCTCGGCGAACGTCGATTCACGGCCTGGCTCCTTCAGCACCTCAGGCCAGGCGTGCCCCTACTACCCGCCGGCTAACCAGGGCACCGGTGGGCGCCCCCTGCTGCCTATCCTCAGCAAGGCCAGGGCAGTGCACCGCGCCCTACCACAGGCGGCGGTGATCGCCGTCAGGACGATGGTCGCAACAACGACTACAACCGCAATAACGATGGTGGTCACAACAGACACAGGAAGGAGTGTCCTCGCTGCCAGATCTGCCACTACTGGGGGCATGAAGCGGGCGACTGCCGCAACTGCTACAACGCCGAGTTCCAGCCGAACACGCAGCGCTCAGGCAATGCCGCGTCAACAAGCTCTAGCGAAACCCCTCTCCCCTGGCTGATGGACACAGGGGCGACGGATCACCTCACGAGCCATCTTGAACGCCTCCATGTTCATGATCGCTATGACGGGAAGGATCAAGTGCAAGTGGCCAATGGTGCAGGTTTGTCAATTTCGCATATTGGTCATTCTCTTTTAGCCGGTTCTTCCCTTCGCTTGAACAATATTCTTCATGTTCCTCATCTTCGACAACATCTTTTGTCAGTTTACCGCCTTGTTGTGATAATAACGTGTTTGTTGAGTTTCACCATCATTTTTTCTGTGTCAAGGATAAGGTCACAAAGCGAATACTTCTTCAAGGTAGAAGCTACGGAGGTCTCTACCCAATTCCTTTTAGCCAGTCCACATCATCTCGCCATGCTCTCTCCGCCGGCAAAGCCAACCTGATGCAGTGGCACCAGCGTCTAGATCATCCTACCCGAATAAATTAGTTTAGTCCATTGTTAGCCAAAATAATCTTTCGTGTTCTTCTTAGTCAGACAGTCATGTTTCGGTTTGTGATGCTTGTCAATGTGGCAAAAGTCATCAGTTGTCGTATCCTGCTTCAAATCGTGTGTCTACTATGCCTCTTGAATTAATTCACTCCGATGTTTGGGGTCCTACTATTGCCTACTCTGGAGGTTTCAAATATTATGTCAGTTTTATCGATGATTACACACGTTTCTGTTGGATTTATCTTCTTAAACACAAGTCTGAAGTTGAGCATGTGTTTTATGCCTTCCAGACCTACGTTGAGCGCCTTTTGAGTTCGAAGATCAAGGTAGTCCAGTCTGATTAGTGTGGTGAATATCACAAACTCCATCGCTATTTTCAGCGCATAGGCATTGTTCATCGCTATCCTGCCCTCATACGTCGCAACAAAACGGTGTTGCAGAACGTAAACATCGGCACCTTGTCGAAACAGGTCTGGCCCTCCTCGCGAATGCCTCCCTTCCGCTTCGGTATTGGGATAAGGCCTTCCTGACCGCCTGCTACCTCATAAATCGCATGCCTACCCCTGTTCTTCAACAAGAAGCACCTATCACCGCCTATTCAAAGTTCCTCCCAATTACTCCTTCCTTCGAATTTTCGACCGTGCTTGTTGGCCTAGTCTCCATAAGTACAACACACATAAGCTAGCTTTCCGCTCCAAGATGTGTGTATTCCTAGGCTACAGTCCGATGCATAAGGGGTACAAGTGTCTTGATAGGTCCACGGGGTGCATCTATATTTCTCGGGACGTCGTTTTCGATGAATCCATTTTCCCTTTGCGACTCCGGGTGTCACGGTGGATGTCTCCACTCTCGAACACGTCATCAATTTTCCGTCCTCTGAACCGGCTACGAGTGATCATGAACGAAATTACAGTTTGTCCTATTTGTCTACTGATGATTCCTCTCCAGTTGTTGTTTCTCTAGTCTTGCAGGTTCCGGAGCAAGTCACGTCATCGATGGACGTGCATGGGAATGGCGCTGCTCCCGAGGACGTGGCTAGCACGCCGCCTTCACCCGCGCATCACGTGGATGCGGAGTCTGCCGGTGATCCTGCTGCGACAGCCATGTCAGAGAATCTGCCTACCACGGGCACACGGCAGCCTGCCGCGCCCGATTCCCTGTCGTGGCAGTGCCTGCTGCCTCCTCTGCCACCAATCCTGCCACGGCAGCGTTTTTGCCTGCCGTGGGTGTGCAGCAGCCTGTCGCGGTCGCCTCCCCTGCCGTGGGCGTGCATCAGCCTGCCGAGGCTGCGTCTTTTGCCGCAGCATCCCACAGTCACGGCATGACCACTCGTCTCCGGGATGACACTCGTCGCGAGAAGAAGTACACTAATGGCACCATCCGCTATGATACTCGACGTCGTGCCTTCTTTGCTGCTCCCCTCTCTCATCGAGAGGCTCTTCGGGAACCTGCATGGCGTGACGCTATGTCTACTGAGTTCTCTGCACTCTATCAGACCGGCACTTGGACCTTGGTGCCTCGGCCTTGTGATGCAAACCTGGTCAGCTGCAAGTGGATCTTCAAGACCAAACATCATCCTGACGGCTCCATCGACAAGCATAAAGCCCGTCTTGTTGCTCGCGGCTTCTTCCAGCAACAAGACATTGACTATGGGGACACCTTCAGCCCCGTGGTGAAACCAGCGACAGTTCGCCTAGTACTCTCCTTGGCTGTTTCTCAAGGATGGAGTCTTCGTCAAGTTGATGTGAGCAATGATTTC
The DNA here is from genome assembly GCA_910589775.1 of Avena eriantha. Classification (NCBI taxonomy): domain Eukaryota; kingdom Viridiplantae; phylum Streptophyta; class Magnoliopsida; order Poales; family Poaceae; genus Avena; species Avena eriantha. The sequence continues at coordinate 51,461,943 of OU342745.1, forward strand.
CTTCATGGCTTTCTGACGGAGGAGATCTATATGCAGCAGCCTCCGGGGTTTGAAGATTCTCAGTTGCCCACTCATGTTTGCAAATTGCAGTGTGCCATCTATGGACTGAAGCAGTCTCCACGAGCTTGGTATGCTCGTCTCAGTGCGCGTCTCCTGCAGCTTGGTTTCACGGCCTCCAAGGCCGACACCTCCTTGTTCATGTTCTCCCAAGGCGGTGTTCAGCTCTATATGCTTGCGTATGTTGACGAAATCGTCATCGCTGGCTCTACTCCTGCTGCAGTGGATCGGCTTGTGGCCTCCCTCTCGGACAGCTTCCCCATCAAGGACCTTGGTGCTCTAGACTACTTTATTAGTCTAGGAGCGTCCTGCAATTCCGGGGGCATGAGTATCACCCAGCACAAGTATGCGCTAGGTCTCCTACACCAGGTTAATATGGAGAATCTCAACTCGGCTTCTACCCCACTAGCCACCGGCGAGAAGCTTGCACATGATAGTGGACACATATTGGGTACCGATGATGCTTTCCGGTATCGCAGTATAGTTGGGGGACTCTAGTACTTGACTCTCACTCAGCCAAATATTTCGTTTGCAGTCAACAAGGTGTGTAAGTTTCTCTCACAACCAACGGAGGTACATTGGGAATCTGTGAAGCGCATTTTGCGATATGTGAAGGGCACTATGAACACCGCAGTGGCGGAGCTGAGAACGGAGCAGGAGGGGTGCTAGCTTGCGGCATACTGATTTTTTGGCAACAAAAAGTTGAAAAGATATATCTAATTCTCGGCTAAAAAATGACAAGACTTAAATAAAACCTGCCGACCCTCACGTGGTATGGTTTTTGGAAAGGAGTCTGGGGAAGTTGGCAAAGAGAAATGATCGATCATGCCAGCGTGCATGGCCCTCTCGGCAGCGTTTGAACAGGCCTACACTAGCGATCAAAAGTCTGTTTACTGCGTGGGCAAAGGGTGCTTGGATGAGCTGGTTGGTGCTATCCTGCTGGGCTATGAGTTTCTGGTCACAATACATAATGTTGGACCGATTTGCTAGACCGGTGCTACAGCCCGGGCAGCACCGGCCGGAGCTCCGCCCCTGCAACACCGGGCTGCACATTCGGAAGTCTCCGTCTACCGGCATCAGTATTTTTACGGATGCGGATTAGGTTGAATGCGTTAATGATCGACGATCCATAGGAGGTTTTGCCATCTTGTAAGTCCGAACTTGATCTCTTGGAGTTCAAAGAAGCAGCCTATTGTCTCGAGATCCAGTACCGAGGTAGAATACAAAGCATTGGCAAAAGGCGCTGCTGAGGCCATATGGGTAGAGTCTTTACTCAAGGAACTTGCAGTTGAACTATAGCGTACTCCTATTTTATGGTGCGATAACCTTTTGGCTACATACCTGACAGCAAACCCAATGTTTCATGCTCATACGAAGCACATAGAGATTGATTTCCATTTTGTGCGTGAGCGAGTAGCGGCTGGAGCTCTTCAAGTCAAGTTTATTTCCTCCGATGATCAGTTAGCTAATGTATTTACTAAGCCAGCTACCCAGCAGATGTTAAACTGTTTAGAACCAATCTGAATTTAGTTTGTAAAAGTTCAGATTGAGGAGGTGTGTTAGAAACAGTTTAGAGTTAGATAACCGTATGACTTGTGTACGTGTACATACCATGTATTGTATCCTTCTAAGTCTATATAAACTGATCACCGTGGAGGCTAGACCCCACAAAAACCCTAAATACCTTTTAACTAACGGTTCCCTCAGGTAGTACTGATGGAGTTTGATTTGGACACACATCGTGCGAAAGTGAAAGAATTGCTATAGCTGCGCCAAAAAGGGATGGTTCCTGAGTATCGTCGCCAATTTGATCGCCCGGTATACAATATCAAGCTACATGATCGGGAAAATGGAGGAATTATTCCTATGACTCAATTTTTGCTTGGACTGAAAGAGGAATTGCATGAGGCAGTGGAAGCACAATTGCTGGATACAGTTCAAAGGGCAACTCTATTACCACATGTTCATGAAACTCCTTGCAGAGGCACAAAAAGCTACAGGGAAACCAACTAAACAGTTTCAGGCACACACTTGGAAAGAGGGAATATGATTTTTTGCTGAGGGTGATATTCGGAAAGCTTAGCAGCCTAAGGAATATTGTCATGTGAATGGACTATGTTTCAAGTGTGGTGAAAAGTATATACCAAGGCAACAATGCATGCATTAAGTGGCACAGAGCATGCCAGTACTACCAGGCTCCATGCCGAGATTAACAATCAAACCATCCTGATGCTTATTGATTCTGGCAGCACTGTAGCTTTGTTGATCAAGCTATGGTCACCAAACTTGGTTTAATTCCATAGCCAAGAAACCCACTTTATGTTAAAGTGGCAAATGACAGTAAATTGTTGTGCGATAGTGTTATTCCTGGCTTTACTTGGTATAATCTTGGCACCAAATTCTTTCATGATATGCATGCTCAGGATATGATGCTATCTTAGGCATTGATTGGCTTAAAAAATTCAGACCAATGAGTTGTGACTAGATAGCCAAATGGGTAAAGTTCCACTACATGGATAAGACTTTCAGATTGCAAGGAGTAGTGGAAACAATTCAAGATCATCTGACAGATATTTCTATTGAGCAAGTGACCTGGCTTCACTCAAACAATGAATTGTGGGTCATTGCCATACTAGAAAATACTCATGAGGTGCCAGTATTGCTTCTTCCCGATTCTGTTCAAGAGTTGTTGCAACAATTTGATACATTGTTCCAAGAGCCTACTGTTCTACCTCCTTCAAGAGTGTTTGGTATTGCCATCACCTTGTTGCTAGGCAGTGCCCCCATAAATTATAGACCTTATCGATATTCATGAAGGGAATATGCCCAAGAGACAATAATAAAGTGGTTATTATATTATATTCCATATTTATGATAAATATTTATTTCCCATGCTATAATTATGTTAACCGGAAACGTTAATACATGTATGTTTAATAAATAAAGAAAAGGTTCCTAGTAATACCTCTCATTACACTAGCTTGTTGATTAATGAATGATCAAGGTTTCCTGATCATGACATTGGATGTTAATAATAAGGTCATGTCATTGGAGAATGACGTGATGAACATCACCCACAGTAGGTTTAGCAATACGATCATGTCTTTAAAGTTTATATTGCTATCTCACCCGAAATAACACTAATCCTTAGATCATGAGATCACGTTAATCACTAACACTGGAAGAGTACTTTGATTCCATCAAACGTCACACTGTAACAGGGTGATTATAAAGATGTCGTTGGGTACTTAGAAAGTGTTAGTTCAGCCTTGTGGATCAAGATTGAGATTTTTTCATCCCGATAACGGAGAGATATACTCAGGGCCCTCTCGGTGATATCACATTGACATAGCTTGCAAGCATGTGATTGGATCACACAGAATGTTATATCACAGGAACGAGAAAAGAGTACTTATTGGTAACAAGATCGAACTAGGTATGGATGATACCAAATGATCGGATCTTGGACAAGTTATATCAAAGAGTACTTATTGGTAACAGGATCGAACTAGGTATGGATGATACCAAATGATCGGATCTTGGACAAGTAAAATATCGCGAGACAAAATAATTGGTTAGTACGAAAAAGGTTCACGCGATCACTAGTTCATTGTTGAGTAAGTGGGAGTCGTTATGGATTTCCAGATCCCGCTAATGATTATTGATCGGAGAGAGTCTAGATCATGTCCACTTAGTTCACGGACCGTAGGGTGACACACTTAAGGCTCATCGACGCATTTGAGTGGATACGGAACGCGAGAAAAAATACTGGACATCGCAGAAACTATTTTGATAAAACTACCGGAATAGTTTCGGTATATAAAATAGTGCATGGGAATAAATTGTTAATATGTTCATTAAATGAAGTACTCAGTAAATAAAGTGTTCATTAATTTGAGTGATATTAAACCAAGTGAATTAAAAGTTTTTTAATGGAAGACCTTTGATTTTTGAGTGGGGATTTAATGGAATTATAGTGACCCTTTGATTTGTGTGAGTGGAGACTCCACTACCATCAAGAGGGGAGAGGTGGGGGCACCACTAGGGGCTGGTGCATGCCTTTTAGGTACATCCCACCTCTCCTATAAAAGGAGGTGGAAACCCCTCTCAACACACCATTCCATCTCTCTCATATGCCCTTTGGTTGGTATCTTCCTCCCTTTGCTAGCTGATCCACTATCACGAGTACGGTGCTTAGGCGAATCCTTGCTCAATAGCTTCTCCACCACGACCACCACCATGTCATAGTGCTACTGGAGTTCCCGAGGATCCACTGCTTCCGCTGCCCAACTGGAGCAAGGGACGGAGGTTGTCATCGTGCTGGACGTGTGACCGATTATGGATGCGCTGCCCGTTTGTGGTGTTGATCATCTTTGTGTCCTTGAGGACAGTCAAGTACATTCTACACCAGCCACCTTTGTTTGAGGGAACATTATCCCACTTTCGGTCTTCGAGGGTGAGTCATTCTGAAATTGTTATAAGTATCGCCTAGATTCGATCTTGGCAGTTGCAACCGTAGGAGTTTTTTGTTTTATGTGCAACAAACCCCATCAATGGTATTAGAGCTATGTCTATGAGTAGATGTTTTGTACGGTTAGAACACATGAAGATGTGGACTTTGATGATCATGTTATTGCATACCTTCGTATATTTTGGATCATGGTTGCATGTTGGGATGAAGCAGTCCGGACTAACTTTACATGCCCTCGCACATGAGACTTGTCCCACGCTTGATATGCAACTAGTATTGCATAAGTGACTCAGTGGGCGTTTGTCTCTCCCAGCAAAGTCATGATCTAATTTACAATGTTTTGCTAATAACTTGATTCTCACTATTGTGGTTAAAGTTCGTAGGTAGAACAACCACATAAAATATGCAAAAATAAATTAGAGGCGTCTAACTTGTTTTTGCAGGACATGTGATGTGATATGATCATTGATACAAAAATTGCTATATGCAATGAGATTTATTGTAAGTTAAACGACCGGCAAGAGCCATATGGTTGTCATTTTATTTTTATGGCGTGTGTGCTATATATATATCCATGAGGTATATTGTAATGGTGGAAGACGACCATGATGGAGGCGCCATGGACCTTGGTGCCACGCCGGTGGAATAATGGAGATCATACAATTATGCACAAGATGGAGATCGAATGCGAGAAGGACCATATCATATCATATTATTCTTGCATGTGATGTTTATCCTTTGATGCATCTTATATTGCTTTAATTTGATCGCCATGATAGCATTATAAGGTTATCCCTCCCACTAAATATCAACATAATAATATGTTCTTCCTTAGTATCCACCATTAAGAAAGTTCGTTGTTTCGAAGCACCACATAATGATCGGGTGTGATAGACTCTACGTTCGCATACAACAGGTGTAAGATAATTTTACACACGTGAGTACTAAGGTTCTTACTTGGCGAGCCTAGCATGTATAGACATGGCCTTGGAACATGAACTGAAAGGTAGAACACAAGTCATATGAATGATTTGCTATCCATATGATGCTCGCCATTGCAGCTGCACAACCTCACATGATGATCGGTCGTGGTGTAGTGAATTTGGTTCATGTAATCACTAAAAATGACTAGACGAATGTCATTTTTGAGTGAGAGTTCATTTAGTAATTTGGATTAATTTGAACTCAATTTATCATAAAATAAATCAAAGTGAATTTGCATAGTTCTTTGTGGTCACTGACATTTGTTTACTACCTTGTTTTTAGCTATAATTGAGATAATATAACTATAGATTCTGAAATTTTATTTTACAAACTGGTATCATATTGTTTTATGAGTGTCAATCTAAAGTTTAAAGTACTATTGCAAACTTTCAGTAAAACCTCACTTACTCTGTGAAATTCAATAATTAGTATTGAATCAAGAGTAACAAATTTCAACGTTAATATCTAAGTATCATGTTTGCCTCCATGATTCTTGATATTGATTTTTTTTAATATCAATGTTATCTAGGAGCTGAAAATTGTTTCAGAAACCATCATGTGTAGAAGATATTGTGATATCTAAAAAAAATCTTGGTTGCAATATGATAGAGTATAATTTAATAAAATACATATCCTCGTATTGTATGAGAATTTGCAAAGGATGGAGATGCTAGGCATCCTGGTCACCCAAAAGGTTTTGGAAATTAACATTATATTCGCGATTCATGCTTATGAGCTATAGTAGCTTGATCGTGAAAGTTTTCATGATAAGGATGGATAGAAGATGCAGGTAAAATGTTTACTGCATTAAAATGATTACTAAAAGGAATGAAATTTGGAAGAGCGCCAAACATTTGATGATGGTGATCTACATCAAAAGTGCAAGTCCAAGGATATCAGTGTTTGACTAACAAGATTTGGACTATGTATCATTTGTATGGCACCACTATTGATGTTAATAGATTCTTTTAAAAAGGAAAAAGGAAATGTTGAAAGAGAATCATGAAAATATTTGGCAGAAAAGAAAAGACTGGAAATGTCCATCTTAGGTATACATATAATATATACGTTATGGGTGTATTCTTTGCTTGTTAAACAATGTGGTTCTTGGGTATTGGATACTGAATTGGTTGGTGTGAAATGTCATATAGAGCAACACAATTCCTAAACTGCAATGCCCAAAGTAACTAGCAAGAGAATATGTGATGATACTCATCGAAAACAAATAAAGTGTTATTGTGTTTCTTGTGGGATTCAAACCTAGTGAAAGATCATGTGGGCCCCCATGTGTGGTTTTGGTAATTAATGTCAATCTTTATGGACTAGTGTGTGCATTAAGGTGTACTTGTAGGATTTGTCCATTGGCATCGCTTGGAGCATGTGTTGGCTTCAAGGTCGATGAAATGAAGAAGAAGATGCGTTGTGGAAGCTCAATATGCGCCATCCCTAGAAGATCTCATGTTTGGTGCTTTCCATCCTCGGTGTTTATGGATCGATGAAGACAAGGCCAAAGGATGCTCAAGGCAAAGGTATTCTTGATAGGTTTTTACCTTTTGCCGGTCTCGTGTTGACCGGGTTTAGGATAGATAGCCGTACTAAGTGAGGCTCTCGAGTGGGTATCTCGATCATATCGTTCGGAGAGAGCTCAAACCTTTGCATACTTGCATCATCGTATTTGGTTGTTTATATTTCTTATCCATGTGAGGATATAGAGCTTGTGGTAATCTTCATAACAAGCTCTTGTTCATCAAAATCGGATCCCCCTTTTATATATTGTTGCGATTTTGATCTTGGCGGTTTTCCGGATTCTCACTAAGTGAGGTATCTCACATTATACTACTTGATAAATTCTCACTTGGTGATATCCAATATTTCCACTTTTGGTTGGGTAGTTCTTGTCGTCCTATTTCCAACGCAATTGGATTCAGGTCAATCAGAGCCTCCTAGCAAAAGTTATCGCAGTTGGATTTTGCCTCTCTTCTTTATTAAAAAGAAAAAAGAAAAATGTCTTGTGTGGGCAGGGCGGTACTACCGGGCTCGGTACCGCCCGCCCCTGAACCGCGCAGCCTCGCCTCTACTTGACCCGGTCCATGCGGTACTACTACACAGGCCGACGGTACTACCGGGCCACGCCCAGGCCCAGCTCGCCAAGCCCACCAGCGCAACCGCCACCGCTACCCAGCCCAGGTTCTGCCCACGTGCGCCAGTCGCCCCGCTCAGTGTCCCTCGATCCCCTGCCGCTCCGCTCGCTGCCTAGCTCCCTCGCCCGCGCGTTGACCGTGTCGCTCGGCCTGGCTCGCTTGCTCGCCGCTCCTGTGCACTGTTGGGTCGCTGGCGGTAGTACCGGTTGGACCCGGTACTACCGACCCAGTCCGGGGAAAGGCTCCAATGGCCAGATTTGTTGGCCCCATATAAATAGCCCCCTTTATCCCTTTTGTCTATCCTCTTCTTCTCCCTCCTTCATCAAGCCTTTGTCTAATATTTGACACTCTTTTGAGCTTGATTTCTCCTCTCCCCTCCAATGATTCTTGCCCATATTTGAACGAAGGTAGAGGAGATCTAGATCCACATTTTGACCAAACCAAATCTCCTCTTTGTGAGTGGATCTTTGGGATCTAGATCTTTGGGGCATTTTGTGTTCCCCTTTTGTGTTCTTCCTTTCTTGTTTCCCCAATTGCTTTAGTAGCTTTGTTGGAACTTGAGAGTGAAGGATTGGGGCATCTTTGTGGTGTTCTTGCCATTTGCATTAGGTGCATCGGTTTGTGTTCTCTCCGGAGGATTTGGTTGGTGATATTTATTGTTGCTTGTCTTGCTTAACATAAGTTGTTGGTGCACATAGGTGAACCTTAGTATATCTAGGTTTTGTGCTTAACAAAAGAAAATGCTAGTTTTATTCCGCCTTTGTTAAGCCCATCTCGTAGAAGTTTTAATCGCCTATTCACCCCCCTCTAGGCGACATCCGTGATATTTCACCTAGCCTTCAAGATTTATTTTAACAATTGTTATTTTGTTCACGTATTATGAGAACAAAGGTTGTTCAAATAATTATCGTATTCCATGGAAGATGGATGAACTTCTACAAGTCTAGTTGGAGAAATCACGTCTATAAAAACTAATGCTAAAATGTCGCATGACAAATGATTGAAAGATCACTTACAAAGTGACATTGCCATTTAAATTATATTGGGAATAAAACATGAAGAAACTCCATGTTGATGGAATTTTTAGAGTCTTTTGATTTTTTGAATCAATTGACGCTTGTGAGAATTTGCTAAAAATGATTTAAAATTTGTTCATAGGCCACAAGAAGAACGAATGACTAACTTGTTGGACATTGTGCATGTTGATGTATGTAGTCCATTATGTATAGCCATGTGTGGTGAATCTTTCAAACTTCATGCACTTTAACCAAAGATTTGAGTGAATATATGTATATTTACTTAATAAGGGAGAATTATGAAACATTTGAAAATGTTCAAATGATTTCAAGATGAAGCGAAAAATAATTGTAACAATAAAATAAAGAATTTATGATTGGATTATAAAGGAAAATATTTGAGTCACAAGTTTAGCAAACACCTAAGAGTTGAGGAATCGTTTCGTAGACTTTTGTTTTCTGAAACACCAAAGGAGTATGGAGTGTTCGTGAAATGTAATCAAACCTTGTTTGACATGGTAGGATTGACAGTGTCATTTATGAATCTACCTTTATACTTTAAAGATTAAGCTTTAGTGACTACTGCTTTTACACTAAAAAGAGCTCCATCATGATCCGTTGAAATGACACCATATGAGTTATTGTTTGGGATAAAGCCCAAGTTGTCTTTTCTTAAATTTTGGTATACTAGGCATAAGTAAAATGTTTACAACCAAAGTCAGATGAGCACGTCTTTGTAGGTTGTCCCAAATAACCATTGGATGTTTCTCCATAACACGAAAGACAAAAGTGTTTGTCGCTTAGAAACGTCAAATTCCTTGAGAAGAAATTTTTCGCGAAAAGTTAAGTGAGAGGACAATAGAACTTTGATAAGGTTATTGAACCTTAGCTATATGTGAGGATGGAAATGGAGCGGGTTTGGATGGATAAACCAAAACCAAATCTAGATCCAAATCCATAAACCTCACCCTAGCCTGCCCACGAAGATATCCATGTGCATGGATGTCGCCCCAGATCCAGACCCACCGGATATCTAGGTATCCATGGACATCTGTTGGTTACATGCTATGTACATAAACATAACAATGACACTACAACAACATTTTGACAACATTTAAGCAGTATTTCAGCAATAGTTTGACAACACTTCAACAATTATTATATGAATCTCCACCATTGGGTCACCATGTGCTAGGAGGACTGGAGGAGGAAGAGGAGTAGCAGGGATAGTCACGGTGTCACACCGGTGATGCTGCTGGGTCGCCGCTTGCAAGGAGCCGAGGAGGGAGCCATTGCTCTTGCCTGGCGGCTGCCTGTTTAGTGTGTGCGTACTAGCTAGGGATGGGGATTAACAATTAAGTGCAATTAGATAGGGTTAGAGATAGCCTATTAGTTAGGTGGGCCTTTGGGTGGCTCTGTGTTGGAAGTAGGAGCTTGCGCCTTTTAATTAGTATGGCATATGTAACAGTTATTGGTTAGAAAACAATGTCTCGCTCACTCATGGGTCCTGCGTGTCAACCATGTATCCGCTGGATATCCGTGGAGCGAAACCTCTATCCATTCCCGCTCCATGCGTTAGCGAATATCCGCCCCATGAAATCTATGGGCATAATTAGCACTCCATATCCTTACCCACTAGGTTGGATATCCGTGGATATCCAGATCCATGGATAAAATTGCCATCCTTAGTTGAGTTGTGTAGCACCAGAAAGTGTCTTGGAGGCGGCTACAATGCTCATGGCTCCCGTGCCTCAAAGGTTGTGGTCATGGAGATCTAAGTTCCTATTGAACCACATAGGTCTGGTAGACAATCAAATAGTAATTTTTGAGATTGAATCATTATTGTTTGACAATGATGAACCGACTATATACAAATAAGTGATGATGGGCCCTGACTCCATCAAATGGCTAGAAGCCATCAAAATTCATGATAGTTCCATACACGAGAAACCAAGTTACTGAACTTGGAAGACCCTCCGGAAGGCGTGAAGCCTATCAACCGTATTTGGATCTATAAAGAAACAGACATGCATGTTTCACATATATGAAATAGTCGACATGTCGGGAAATATTCTACGACAATGTTCAATGAGTTGAATACAAGAAGATTCAATCTTTCGTAGTGATATTTAGTCTAGACGAATTATTGTAGCAACCACTGCATATGTAAATTTTGGTATATGGTAGTCGAACAAACAAAACAACGTTCTTTTAATAGAATGGTTATCTAGGAGCTGAAAATTGTGTCAGAAACCATCATGTGTAGAAGATATTGTGATATCTGAAACAATGCTTGGTTGCAATATGATAGAGTAATTTAATAAAATACATATCCTCGTATTTTATGAGAATTTGCAAGTCAAAGGATATTAGTGTTTGACTAACATGATTTGGACTATGTGTCATGTGTATGGCACCACTATTGATGTTGATAGATTCTTTCTTTTGAAAGGGAAAAAAGGAAATGCTGAAAGAGAATCAGGGAAATATTTGGTAGAAAATAAAAGACTGGAAATGTCCATCTTAGGTATATAGATGATATACACGCTATGGGTGTTTTCTTTGCTTGTTAAACAATGTGGTTCTTGGGTATTGGATACCGAATTGGTTGTTGTGAAATTTCATAACGAGCAACACAATTCTTGAACTGCAATGACCTAAGTAACTAGCAAGAGAATAAGTGGTGATACTCATCAAAAACAAATAAAGTGCTATTGTGTTTCTCGTGGGATTCAAACCTAGCCTTCAAAATTTGTTTTAATAATTGTTAATTTTTTCAGGTATTATGAGAACAAAGGTTGTTCAAATAATTACCATATTCCATGTGAAATGGCATGTATGCCCCCACGTGTGGTTTTGGTAATTAATGAAAATCTCTATGGACTAATGTGTAAATTGAGTTTCACTTGTAGGTTTATCCATTGGCATCGCTTGGGCCATGTGTTGGTTTTAAGGTTGAAAAATAAGAAGAACAAGATCAAGTATGTCTTGAAGAAGAAGAAGAAGAATAAGAAGATGGAGTTCCTTGTGGCCATCTTCAAGACATCATCATGAAATGAAGTGCAAGCTCAAGATGCGCCATATCTAGAATATCTCATGCTTGAAGCTTGCCATCCTTGGTGATCATGGAGTGATGAAGACAAGTTCAAAAAAGAGGTTTCCCCATGGAGTATGGGGGAGAAATTCACATATCTTCATCAAGCAAACCGTGAGCAAGAGCAATCAAGAAAGGTGTTCCATCTCAAAGGATACAAGATCGTCTACATCAAGTTCAAGTGGAATGCTCAAGGCAAAGGTATGATCTTGATAGGTTTTCGTCTTTACCGGTCTCTTGTAGTGTTGGGAGACCGGGTTTAGGATAGATAGCCGTACTATCAAGAGGGGCTCTCGAGTGAGTAGCTCGATCGTATATTTTGGAGAGATCTCAAACCTTTGCATACATAACATCATATTTCTTGGTTGTTGTTTCGTTCTTATCCATGTGAGGATCTAGAGCTTGTGGTTATCTTCATAACAAGATCTATTTTATCAAAAACAGATTTCCCTTGCATATCTTATTGCGTTTTTGATCTTGTGGGTTTTCCGGCTCCACACCTTGGGAGATATCTCACATATATATTCATGGTATTTTCTCCCTTGGTGGTACTCAATATTTCGACTTTTTGTTGCTTTGGCTTTTCAGAGATCTCTCTATCGCTAATGTGATTATGTTGAGATGAGTGCATATAATGGGGACTATAACGTGGTTCTTTCTTGGGATTATACACGTCATTATCTTTCCAACAAAATTGGTTTCATCTCGCTTGGAGTTCGGATGCGAAAGTTATTGTAGTTTTGGTTCCAAAGTTTCCTTGGGTGGAAGTTCCGACGAGCCACTGGTAGTACCGCTTGGGCATTTTTGCCACCGGTAGTACCATGGGAAGTATCGAGGCTACTTCTAGTCATCCTGATTTCGGTTCAATATTCTCTCTGCATGTTGTGATTCTATTTGGCAGAACTTCGATTGGAAGTAGAGAAGGTGGTACCGTCTGCGGGCGGAAGTACCAGCCAGGCGCCGGAAGTACCGCTCGAGCGTAATTGCCGTCGGTAGTACTGCGTGATTTTCTAGCTCTCTTTTCGATCATCCTGGTTTCAATTCAGTAAACTCTTTGTTTGGTGTGTACTATTTGGTAGATCTCTGGTCGGAAGTAAAGGCGGTAGTACCATCCCTGCCAGAAGTTCCGGTGGACCGACAGTAGTACTGACGAGGCTTATTTTTTTCTTTCGCATTGTAGTTTTGTGACTGTTGGTTGGGTGCCAGCGGTAGTCCCTCCCCCCACCGGTACTATTGGCCATGCATGGATCCATGCGTAATGGGCAGATCTGGGAGCCCTTTAAAAGGGGCTCCACTTCCCCTTCGTGGGCACGAGCTCTTTTCTTGGTTGTTGGCACTCTCTCTCTTCCATTGTTGACCTTGAAGAGCTTTCTCTCTCCCCTTGCCCCTCCTATGATTCTTGCATATTTTTGAGTGATTTGAGAGAGGAGATCTAGATCTACAACCCCACTAAACCAAATCCCTTATTTGTGAAGGAATCCTTGGGATCTTGATCTTGGAGAGTTTTGTGTTCTCCTCTTGTGTTCTTCCTCTCTTATTCCCAAATAGCTTTTGTAGCTTTCGCGGAATTTGAGAATGAAGGACTTGACTCTTGCATTAGGTGCATAGGTTTGAGTTCTCCTTGGAGATTCGGCAAGTTCAAGCTCTTGGGCTTGTTACTCTTGGGTTCTTGGAACCCTAGATGGTTGTGTGGAGTTGTGGTGAGTTCTTGAGGCCTCCAATTGAGTTCTGAAGATTCCTCAAGATTGTGGCATGTTGTGGCATTATTCTTGGGCCTCCAATTGTTGTGGAGATTCCTCAAGCTTGTGGCCTTTTGGTGTTTCTTGGGAGCCATGTAATTGAGTTGTGGAGATTTCCCCAAGCCTTGTACGGGTTCAGTGACCGCCCTCAAGTGTCCCATAGTAGATCGTGAGTAGACCTTTGTGGCAAGCTCATGGGAGAATAGGGTGAGCCTTTTGTGGCATTAGTGAGTTGCATGCATTCACATCTTGAGGTGAGGCCTTGTGTGGCTTTGGGTGAGCATCGAGCCACCACACCTCAAGGTGAGACATTTGTGGTGTTCGGAGTACATTGCTCCATCGCACCTCTCCAATAGAGACATAGCTTCTTTGGAAGTGAACTTCAGGATAAAAATCATCGTCTCCATGTCCATTAGTTATCTCTCACCCGAGCCCTTTACTTATGTAATTTACATTGTGATAGCCATTGTGCTTGAAGTATTATATCTTGATATCACCTTGTTGCTTGTGTTTCTTAGCATAGGTTGTTGGTGCACTTAGTGAACCTAGTGGTTTAGGTTTTGTGCTCTATAAATTAAATGTTATGTAACATCCCAATTTCAGCAACCCTGATTTGTTGTCCAGAATGCCAAAATCAGGGGGAACAAAAACTTTTTCTTGTTCAATTATGCAGGCTTTGCTTGTTGTTTGTCTGTGATTATGCATCTGACTATGTACTAGATGATATACTCCTTACCTCAACCCTAGTTGCCAAAAGCTATTTGACAAAACTGTCTTGGCTTAGTTTTACATATTCCCAAATGTTTTGGCATTTCAAAAACATGATCCAAAATGATTGTGCAACAACAAATATTTTCTTAGTTTATATTAACAAAATTATGGAGATCGATATGATATAATGTCCCTATGTTTTCAAGACAGAACTATTAACTACTCTTACCCCTAGGTTTCCCAAAACCTTTTATAAAGCTTTAAAATTCTATTCTTGGTAGAGGTACCAAGAAATCTTACATTCTTCAAAACTCAAACCTTTAAAACTACCCATCCTTACCTCAACCTAGGCTTGATGGTAAACCCTAGTACTAGTTCTTTTTCTTGGAAGATGAATTGCCTTGATCTGCTGTTTGACTTGTTTTCTTGGGAAGTAGTAGGAGCTAACCTAGGAGATCATCCTCTAGGATAAAGATAACTTAAGTTCACAAACCCTAAGAAATCTTCCAAAATTGGATTTAATCTCTAGTCACTAAGGTGACAATGTACACCCTTAACTAGATCAGTTTTCGAAACTAATTCTTTCTAGAAGTTTCCAAGTCAATGAAGACCAAATACAAGCATGGATACTTTATACTCAATATACACATCAAAATCATCCATTTTATGATGCTTTGGTACCTTGCAACCAATCAAAAAACATCCCCTCTTATATTCTAGTCAAAAACCCTAAATCTACCAGAATATGACTAGTCTGTAAATGTTATCAAGATGCCATCTTTGAGTCTCCCTCATTTCCAACACTTGTGCATTTTTGGCAATACACTTGAACCATATTGTAGACCATCATAAGGACTACCAATTCCCACTCTTTCCCTTGGCTAGATCATCCTCCAAACCACTTGTTCTTGATGGTTTTGCAAGCAAGAACATAATATTTTCTTCAAATCTTAACAACAAGCTCACTTCGGCAGAAGCTCACATCTTCATGCTATCTTCTTTGGACCAACCCCTTGCATGGTTGTGCTCTACTCATAAATGTCTATCCACCCATACTTAGGCCCATAAATGGTTGGACAAAGACCTCAACACTCCTACTAAGGAAAGTTTGGTTGTCTCCAAAACACATCCCCATATTTAGGCCCATCTGAAATCTAAATACCATACCCTATCTTCCCACTTCAAAAACAAATATTTTTTAAAAGTTTTAATAATTATTTTTCCCATTTTCTTAAATGGAAGAAATGGGATATTAATTGTTTTAAATACTTTTCCTTCTCAATAAATCTTGGGAAAATTCTCCAAAGTGTGAATCCATATTTAGGACCATCTCACATCAAAAACCCATCATGTTCAATCCAAAAATCTCAAATGAACTCAATAAAACCCATTCAGCACTATTTGGAGAATTATTAAAAAGGGGTTCTAGAATATTCTGAAAAATCCCAAATAAATCATGGATGTATATCTTGACCTTACCAAGCTACCAATACCATCAACCCATCTCTGCAAGATCAAAAATTGAAGGACTGCTTCATGAGCATCAATATGGCCAAAATTGGAGCTTAACCCTTTTATTCAACTCCAAATCCCTTCCAACCAATCCTCACTCCATCTCTTTGGCAACCACAGCACCCACAAGCTTCTCTAGTCGTGGTCAACACTGTAGCACTGCATCCCTGACCCTTAGCCTTGTCCTTTGTGTTTGGGGAGGAGTGAGAGAGTGAGAAAAACCAGACCCCTACAAGTCTTGGGTAATAAAGTGGATCAGCAGCCGCAACACCCTCTCTCCCTCCTCTACAAACTCCAGGACCCCACCTGCACACCCCTCACTGTCCCTCTCGACCACCCAGATGGCCTACTCTCTCTCCCATGCTCTCCATGGACACAATCCACCCTAGACCATAACCCCTTCAGATAGGAAGGCACATGCCACCACAGCCACTCCCTCTGCCCTCATTACACTCCACTCCCTTCACTCCCTCTTCTCCAGAGACAGATCTCGAGCTCTCCGCTCCTGCTTCTTGGGTCCTCTTTTTTCTCTCCATCGGGTAGGAAAGCTTCCCGTGAAGATAGGCATGGATCCCTACCACCCCGTCTTACTCTCTTGACTCCTGGTGGTCTCCTACCTCTGATCCACATCCCTCCTTGTTTCCTTCCACTTCAGGAACCCCGGAGGCCGCCCCCATCATGCATGTCCGCTTGGGAGCTCCGCATTGAGCCCGATGCATTCGAGTCCCAGAAGCATCGCCAAAGGCCACCCCATGGCCTCAGACCTCCTATAGGTCCTCAGGGTCATCGCTATGCCGACATGCAATGGCTCCGGACCACTCCAACCGAAGCTCTCGCCCGTGTCACTAGCGGGGATGCGTAGTTCCTCCTCCCTGCATGAAAACCGGGCCTCTCGCCCATCCTCGGGCTCGTCGCAGGGTCCCGCACCTGCTCCTCCCCTCACCGTCGCCTCCCGGTGCCCCAGGTAAGCTTCCCTGCAATCCCTGCATCCTGTTAGGGTTTCTTCTCTACCAGGAGTTGTCTTAGGAAGGAGACGATGGTGGGTCATCAATCCTCTTTAGCTCGGACGACTCATATCCCGTTATACCGCTTCAGTGTCCCCTAGCGGCTGACAGCGGGCTCCGCCCCACGGATTTAAAACCACGAGCATGCACGCTCCCCTGCGATGTGTTGGGTCGGCTCGCCCCATTACAGCCTACCTCCAAGCAGATTCGGCCTGCGCTACTTGTTTTTTCTTCTTCTTTTGAATAAATTTCAGATCCGATTTAATAATTGCTAGGATTAAATGCCTAAGAAAATATAAAATACCAACAATTGACTAGATCTAATTTTTGACATGCTATATGTGGTTTTCTCTACTATGTAGAGCTAGTTCCATGTCAATATTTATCTTAATTATTTATTGGAATTTCATCTACAAAAATGTGTCTTTTACCAACCATAAATCACTTAGTGAGTTCTGTAGATCCGAATTGAGTGAACCCAAACTCTTATAGTATCTAAGGGAAGTACCTGCCTTGTGGCATTGGTCCCATGCCAAGTGGAGTTATTTTCTTCCTGTAGTAAAATTAACAAAAAACAATTCATTTATGACTTTAGAAAATTCCCTAGGCCAAACCGTAGCCTTTTTTGAGTTGATTCCAACTCCCAGTGGTGTGGTACATCAGAACCTATCAAATCCTAGGAGTTCAAGAATTATTGATCCTCTAAGGATTTTAATTGAATTAAACACCTCTGTATGGGGTTTAGCACTAGATAAATCATTACAGAAGCTTTCTAACTCCAAAATTAATTATTCCAATTTATACTGGATGGTATTTGTAATACCTATCCATTGTATTTTGTCTCATACTGTTTGGATCTATAAAATAAATCTAGTGAAAAAGACAATTTGTTATCACCTCTGAGTACAAATTTAGTTGAGCTACAAATATTTTTTGGTGAATTATTCACCGATACTAGGGTTATTTCCACTAAAATAATCATAACAAATTAATGAAAATTGATAAATTCATGAAACTACTTTTGTTGGCCTTGTTATTTGAATACCTATATGTTGCTAGCATTTTTGTATAGTGATATCATACAGATCAAAGCTTTAGTTCACAAACCCTTCTTCAAGTAGTATTTAGCAATTCCCATAAAGGCAATCAAAGTATTTCCAAGTGCTACGATCTCAATCTATCAAAACCTACTGAAGTTATTATCGTGTTGTATGTTTGTTTGTTGTATTGTATTGGTTCTTGTATGCCTTGTGTTGATTGCACCCTTGTTGTTTGCATGGATCCTTGACGACGCTAGTTGCAATTATATCGGAGACCAGAAGAAGATGATGATTATTGGTTATTATGGTATTCTAAGAAGAAGTCCAGGGACATATATTGCCAGGTTTTTGATCACAGGCAAGCCACCTTCTTGCTCATAAGCCTCGTTTCATTGTTTTACTTATGCATGGTTTACCTACTCTTTATGAAAACTGCATTGCTTTACTATATGATGATCTATATCTGGTAGTGGCTTGGCTCTCCAAACCATTACACACTTGTACTACTAAGTAAAACCCCTTGACGTCACCTACTTGCCCCTAGTATGGTAGATGGTGTATAACACCATACCCGTTTGGAGACCCCGTTTTAGCCAAAGCAAACTATAGGATGGGAAGACCCCAGAAAAGTTTTACAAAATGTTTTAGGGTAAAACCTTGGTGAGGTTTGACCTACCAAGAGAAGTTAGAGAAAATAAAAAAAGGTTTTTGTTTTACAAAAGAAAGCGGAGGAAAATGTTTTCAAAAATGCACCCGGTTCTTTGAAGTTTTGCCAGAATAATTAACCCGTGCAACCACATTACTCTAGAATGGGACAGGGTTGGATTTGAAGTTTGCTACTCTGGTATGGTAATTCTCACAACTACTTATAAGGGAACAACTCCCTCGAATGCCGGTTTTACTTTACAAAAAGGGTCAACTGTTAGACAGTCACCTAGAGGAAATGTTAACTGCCCTCGGGAGCAGCCGGACGATACCATGCGCCTCTCATTGAAAGTGCCCACTCTGGAGGAGTCAGAATGCACTCCGGTTGGTCCTTGGCCTAGACGTCCTGGCGTTGAGAGGAACAACTCATAGGGTAGGGCCTATGCTAGAATGGTATCCGGAGAGTCTTGATCAGTTATTCGACCCACGATCCATAAGGGGTCAGGGTAGGGTACCCGGATGCTGTGGGTAAAGTGTACAACCTCTACAAAGTGTAAATCTATTCGAATAGTCGTGTCCACGGTCATGGACGGTTGGGAAGGTTGCTCTAGAGCGGTGCTAGTTTTCATTTCAAAAAGGACTTCAAAAAGCAAAGGCTATGGAAATGTTGTGACCATGAGATGGTTGGAAAGGAAGGACAGGAGTTTGGTCATGGGATGACTGGAAGGTGGAACAAATGGGTGACCAAATCCTAGTTTTTTCCAAAAACTTTTCAAAAAGGTTTCCAAAATGTTTACAAAAGATTTCAACAAAGATATGTAGATGCTATATCTACAAGAGAAACTATTTTAGAAAAGAACCTCTCTTGGAGCCCTCCTACTACCACGTCCATACTGCATATCCTCTTGTTATTATTATTCTCTTAGATGGTTTGCGAGTACATTCAAAGTACTCACTAGCATTGTCCCTGGCTATTAACTTGGGTCAGATTCGAGAAGTAAGGTGACGGATAAGGTGATGTTGACGATGATGCGAGCTAGGACGTTCTCCGAGTCAGTTGCTTGTAGGTTAAGGCATGGCTCAGGTTCTATCCCTTGATAAATTTCCATTGATGATGACTAATGTAGCCATAATGGCAATCGATGTATGACTTGTATCCGCTTAAGTAATGGATGTTTACTTTGATACTTGTCGGTTATGTGCCACGGCAAACTGATCATAGGATTTTGGTGTATGCATAACAGGGATTCTTAGAGGATTAATCCGGGGGCCCCACTGGTTAGTTTTATTCCACATTTATTAGAGCCTAAACCGTAATTATTTTAAAAGCCTATTCACCCCCTCTAGGCGAGATATGTTTCCCTTTAAATTAGTATTAGAGCGAGGTCTCTCGCTTCTTAGGCTTCACTACCTCGAGTGTAAAGATGTCTCCTAGGGGTTTAGTGCACAATGACACTTTTACATTTGATGGCACAAATTATGGTAGTTGGTGAATTCGCATGCTTAGTCATCTTCGGGTCATTGACCCAAATATAGAGGGAATTCTTGATATGGGTTTGTCTCCTCCTAAGGATCCCCAAAATCTATCTTTGGAGGAGGATACCAACTCTTATATCGAAGCTCAAGCATCTAATGTGCTTTTCAATGTTGTGAGCTTTGTAGTGCTTTCCACAATCATGCCTTTTAGGAATGCTCATGATATTTGGACCAAGCTTCAAGGAAAATATGATGTGTCCAAGCTTGATGAGGATGATTGTGCTCCCTCCACCTCTAGCCATGATGAGTTCTCATCTTCTTCCACTACACCAACATGTGAGTTGTCACAAGGTAATGATATGGTGAGTGGTGATAAAACTTGCAATGTGGATAGTGAGCTTGCCGTTGATGATCCTTTATATCTATCTCATTGTAATGTTGTATCTTTGGACATGAACACTTGTAGCACTATAAATGATTTACATGATTGTGTTGATTCGGCGGAGATGGCAGCGCACGATAACGACAAAGAGGTTGACACGGGGGATTTTTACCCAAGTTCAGGACCTCGTGAGGAGGTAAATCCCCTACTCCTGCTTGGTTGTATTGCTCGTGGTGCTTCGTGAGGGTACAATGGTGTGTCAATGTCTAGGGTTACAGATCGCTGGGATCGACCTATTATAGGGTAGGAGAAGGCCTCCTTATATAGGGGCTCCAGGCCTCTTCCCCCAAATGTTGGGCGTGAAGGGTATCCACAGTGCTGCCCTCGAAGACCCGGTCTACATGCTACTTTCTATGGACTTGGCCCACCGCCTCGGGCTTTCCTCCGATCCTTCGCAAAGCGGGGGTGTCTTGCACTATTATCCACTACCTGATGTCTCCCTTGTCTCCTTTGCACCAAAATGGCAAGGGATAGCTTCTCTAGCACCAGTGACGACCATGACGCCTTTGCACCAGAAGGGACAGTCTGACTCCTCTTTACCGACGCGGTCCATCCTGCCCTGGCCTTTCCTGCAGGGTTTTGTCCGCTTCCTTCCTTTCACCCTATGATTACGAACGCACCCCTAGGGCACGCTTCGAAGCATCCGAGGCCCGCTAGAGGACCCGTGCGAGCCGGCGCTCCATCGCGGTAGGTGGGAGGACCCGGGCTAGGCCTCTGTCGAAGTGACAACCTCGGGTTCCCTCCTAAGGTCACCTGCCTCATGCCTCTGCCTCTCGAGGGGGAAATGGCCCTGTCAGTGGGCCCGTTGGCCATAGGGTCGTGGTACCCCTAGTGCCAGGACTCTGACAGTAGCCCCCAGGTGCTTGCTGCTCACGTGTCTCTTCAAAGGCGCAAAGGGGCAAGGGCCCCATCACGGCCCCGACTGACACGGTAACCGCCTCCGCACGCATCCCCATCATGCACTCGAAACATCGAGGCTTTGGGAGTTGTTGGATGCAAACGGATTCGCCCTGCCTCGGGAACCACCCCCACGACCCGACGACACATGGGTAAGGCATGTGGTTCGTGCCATGTATCCGTCATGATGACATGACCCTTCGTCTTGTTAAATCGGGGCATGGATGCACTGCCCTCTCCCTGACGCCACCTCCTTTGTTCCTTCAGATCCTCTTTCTCTCTCACCGGATGCCGAGAAACACCGTCTTCCTCCATGGTTCCCAAGCGACTCTCGGCCAGTTAGAAGGGTAAATCCGTGGTGACGGACGCGACGGAGACCCCTCCGGTGAAGCATGGTCAGGGACGGTCATGCGAGAGTGGCCACGGGAGGCGTGGAGGTCATGTCATGACCCCAGGCTCCATTCCTTTCACCAGGGCCGTTATGATTGCTAAGGGGGAGGAGTTAGTGAAGCGCGGTCGGGGACACCCCCATGACAGCAGCCAAGGGTGACGCGAGGGGCGCGTCGGGGTGGGGGGCGACGGGGGGCCTGGAGGTGTCCTAGAGCCCACGCTACTTCCTTCTCCACCACCTATGCCTGTCGTGATTAAGATCGAGGATGACCCCGAGCCCCCACGGGTTATCCACTTCATCCTCCTCCTTAGGGACCTGGATTAGTTTGTGAGGGTGCGGCTTCCCCATGCTTCACGCTCGGGATAGCTAATGAGCTCGCCCCGGAGGTGCTGCTGCGCCACTCCGGCGGTCCCAAGAGGTGGGAGGTGAGCGTTGAGGTTCTCTCGCCAGGTGAGATGTACCTCACTGATGGTTGGAGTCACTTCCTCACCGAGCATGACATTTAGCAAGGCTTGGTGCTCCGGTTCCGCTACTCCAGCAGAGGCTTCTCCGTGGCCGTCTTCAACCCGCTGATGTGCCACGTCAGCTACCCGCGTCACCTCAAGTAGACCACGACGGAGCCGCTGTAGGAGCCGCCACAACGTTGGGAGGGCCATCGACCCATTAGTGGTGTAGGTGCCAGTTTGTAGTGTTTGCTACTCTGTTTTTCCAAGCATGAACGCAATGAACATATTTTAGCCGCTTCCTCCTGTGATTGTCTTCTTTGATGCACTTCGTCGAGGTGTGTCAAGAGTGTACATCCCTTGGGCCGGGTGGCCTCGATGCTGGCTAAGAGAGAGATAGGGAGCACCGCAATTCGACCACCACGGCTAGCGTGGGTTGTGAGACCATTGCTTGGGCTCCTAAGGAGGGGAAAACCCTAGATTCTCACGCATCCATGAGCCTCTTCAGAGAACGTGTTCCGCTGGACATGCTTCTTTCTCATGGTCCTGTCACGGGGGATCCACGAGGTTTCCACTAGCTCTAGTTCTCTGAGGGAGAGGGCCGGGAGTTTCCTGCACGCCCGACCATTGGGAAGAGACGTCTCTTCGGGCTACCTCTTGTGTTCCTTCAAAAAAAGGGGTTATTGTTGGGAGCCCCCTGTGCGCTCTGCTAGTCCCTTGAGGAGAATTGATAGGTTTCACACGGGTCTTGGCCATCAAGGGGAGAGCCCTATCGAGCCTTCTATAGGTCCCTTGAGGAGGAGCCTGTAGGTCCATGCGCATCCTGGAGGGCTCTCCGAAGCAAGGCTGTCATAAGAGCATGTCCCTGTAGGTTGCTAGGTAGGTCCCTCCAGCAGCGATCCATAGGGTAGTGCAAATGCGATTGGATCCTCGCGAGGGGACTGTAGGGGTGGCCGCTGAAGGGGAGTACCCTCACGAGACACCTCGTAAGCCTTGCGAGGGGAGAACCTTGAGGAAAATACGTACCGTGCTAACCCCACATACATGTGTTATGCAAGTTTATCAAGCACTAGGGGCCTTGTCGCTGAAGCTAGTCCATTAATTTGGAGCCTAACACTTTAGGTGCTAGTGTCGATTGGTAGTGGCCGCTTGGAGGGGAGTACCTTCACGAGCCGCCTCGTAAGCCTCTCGAGGAGAATACCGTAGAAGAATGCTTGTACTGTTGGCCTTCCAAGGAAGAGACCATAGGTGTAGCACGAGGTTTGGCCACTTGAGGGGAGTACCCTCACGAGCCACACCATAAGCCTCTCGAGGAGAAGACCGTAGGGCAATGCTTATCATGTTGGCCCCCCGAGAAAAAGACCGTAGGTGTAGCATGAGGTTTGGCCGCTGGAGGGGAGTACCCTCATGAGCCGCTCCGTAAGCCTCTCAAGGAGAAGACTGTAGGGCAACGCTTATCCTGTTGCCCCCCCTGAGAAAAAGACCGTAAGACAAAACGTGGGCTGCTGAGGTTCTCTGGATGTGTCGCGCGAGGGTTTCAAGCACCAGGAACCATGGGTGAGGTGACTTATCGCTAGAGCTAGTACGAAAGTTTAGACCTTGACACTTTAGGCCTAGGTTGTGGTCCGGCGGTAGACACCATGGAGAGGGCCGAAAAGCAAAAACGTACGCTGCTGAGGTTCCCTACATGTGTCACACGAGGGGTTCAAGCACCAGGAACTGTGGGTGTGGTGACTTATCGCTAGAGCTAGTCCAAAAGTTCAAATCTCGACACTTTAGGCCCTGGGTTGTGGCCCGGAGGTAGACACTGTGGAGAGCGCCGCAAAGAGAAAACATACGTTGTTGAGGTTCCCTACATGTGTCTCGCGAGGGTTTCAAGAACCAGGAACCATGGGTGAGGTGACTTATCGCCGGAGCTAGTCCGAAAGTTCAGAGCTCAACACTTTAGGCCCTGAGTTGATGGGAGGTGGCCCAACGGTAGATACCGTGCCTAGCCCCGCACTTGCATGGCACCTACAGGGGAATATCAGCTGCGCGCAGCTTTCAACAACTTTTTCTCGAAAGAAAAACAAATGGCAGAGTTGGCGCTAGGCGCAAAATCTGAAAAGAGAAATGCCAAATAGGTCCAACTTATTACAATGCCGCCATGATCTGCATGGTGTCTTACAAGGAATATGGTTGTAGAGGATGAGAGTTTAGAGCGTCACCTTCAAAATGGTCGGGTAGCTAGTCGCCCTGCGTGTGAGAGGGGGGCTTGTAAGCCCTCCCGACGCCTGGTTCCCCTGGGCGTCCCTTAAGCACTGTCTGGGAGGGGGTTGGTGTTGAGTGCGCACTGGGTGTAGTCCACTGGGATGTCGGGAGCCCCTGTGTCTGCGTCACCCTTGTGAGCTCCGCTAGGGCTGACAAGGGTGGGTCAAGTCTGTCCTGAGGGCCTCCCGTTGCTGTCGGAGGCGACTGTAACGTGACCCTCGTTAGAAGGGTACAATGCGGCGGTCGCCCTCTTCGCAAGAGCATTCTCCTGAGCCACCATCTACTTCATTCTCGAGGTACCCCCGACGTAATCGAGGGTGTCCACGTCCTCCGGGTAGGTGGTGGTCGTGGTTTTGTAGGAATGTTCGAGAGACCGGAAGGCTTCCCTTTCGTCGCACCAGATGGTGATGACCCTGCCAGTGCATCATGGCATATTGACGATGTTTTAGGTGTGGTGAGTGGCTGCCATGAACTTGGAAAGTTATGGGGTTCGTTGCATGGAAAACAAAAAAAATCCTACGATTGCAACCACCAAGATCATATCTAGGAGATACATGTAACGGTTTCAGCTGGACTCACCCTCGAAGACCGTAACATGGGATAATGTTCCCGCAAACAAACATGGTTGTTGTAGAGTGTACTCGACTATCCTCAAGGACGCGATGACAATGTTGCACGTGTAGCACCTCCATAGTCGGTCACACGTACGGTGTGTCGACGACTCCCGTACCCTCGCCCCAGCCGGGCAGTAGAAGTAGCGGATCCCCGAAAACTCCAACAACACTATGCCATGGTAGAGATGGTGGAGGGGAAGATCTCGAGCAGGCTTCACCTAAGCACCTTTTCTTGTGGCAATGGAGAAGGCTAGCAAGATGGAGAATATGCCAACCAAAGGGCATATGAGAGGAGTGGGCAAGTGTGTGAGAGGGAGGAGGTCTCCAACTCCTTTTATAGGGGATATGGGCAAGCCCCTCCCTTGGCTGGAGGCCAAGAGGGTTCCCCTCACCTCCTCTCATTCATGTGGGCGGACTCTCCACTCACATAATTTCAATCTCCACTTTCTCCCATTTATTCTCCACTCAAAAACCAAAGGTCTTTCCATTAAAGCACTTTAATTCTCTTGTTTTAATGCAACTCAACTTAATGAACACTTCATTTAATGAGTACTTCATTTAATGAACACATTAACATTTTGATCCCTTGCTTTGTTTCGATACGTCGAAACCATTTCGGTAGATTCGACAGAATAAATTTCTGGTATGTCCATTATCTTCTCCTGTGTTCCCTATCCACTCAATTGCGCAGACTACCCTTAAGTGTGTCTCCCTACGGGTCGCGAACTATGTGGATATGATCAATACATTCTCCGATCAATAATCCTTAGCGGGACCTAGAGATCCATAATGACTCCCACCAATTCATGCGATGACTTAGTGCTCGCGTGACCTTTTATTTGCAGTAACCAATTCCTTTTGTCTCGAGATATTTTACTTGTTTGGGATCCGATCATTCAGAATCATTCATACTAGTTCGATCCCGTTACTGACAAGTAATCTTTTCTCATTATAGTGATATGCCATTCTTATTGATCATCACTTGCTTGCAAGCTATGTGATACATTGCAAATGTATCTATAATTTTTGATGTTCCATACTTGGTTTTATCCACTTTCTTGTGTTTTGTTCCAACTTTGGAGTACTTTTCATATGATTTCTTGGACTAACCTATTAACAAGAGCCACAGTGCCAGCTGCCTGTTTTCTGTTGTTTTTGGTTCTAGGAAAGTCAGAAAATGAATATTCTCGGAATTGGACGGGACAAAAGCCAAAGTGCCTATTTTTCCAGAAGTCGTGAGATGCCAGAATACGAGACGGAGAGGGGCCAGGGGGCCACCACACCACCTGGCCACGCGACCCAGCCTGGCCTGCGCCAAGGGGTGGTGTGGCCGCCTCCGGCACCCCCTCGGCCTCCCCTTCCGCCTATAATATGCCCTCGGGAAGAAAACCCTAAGGACCCGATCAAAAATCCATGAAAGAGTCTATAGCCGTTGTCATCTCCATCCCTAGATCAGGAGGGATCTGAAGCTCTTCCCGGCACCCTGCCGGAGAGGGGAATTCACCCTGGAGGCCTTCTTCATCACCATGCAAGCCTCCGGTCTGATGCGTGAGTAGTTCATCCTTGGACTACGGATCCATGTAGTAGCTAGATGGTTGCTTCTCCTCCTTTGTGCTTTCATGTCTAGATCTTGTGAGCTCCGTTCATGATCAAGATCATCTATTTGTAATTCTGCATGTTGTGTTTGCGGCGATCCGATGGATATTGAGATGCTATTTCAGATTGATTATTGATTCTATCATGTCTTTGTTATTTGTGATCTTGCATGCTTTCCGTTGTTAGTAGATATCTTGGCCAAGTAGATGCTAGCAACTCCAAGAGTTAGTATTTATGCTCGATAGTGGGTTCATGCCTCTGGTAATCTGGGGAAGTGACAGAAATCTCTAAGGTACTAGATGTGCTGTTGCTACTAGGGAGAAAACAATAATCCTTTGTTCATAGAACAATCGTATTCTTTACTTTACACGCAGTTCGTAAAGCAATAATCTGTTGCTTGCAACTTAATACTGGAGGGGGTTCGGATGATAACCTGAAGGTGGATTATTAGTCATAGATGCAGTTGGATGGCGGTCTATGTATAATGTTGTAATGCCCAATCGAATCTCAAAGGAGTCAAGATGATTAGTATATGCATGTATTGTTTCTCGATGTTTGTCAATTTCCCCGCTGTAATTTGTTCACCCAACATGTTATCTATCTTAAGGAGAGCCACCTCTAGTCAACTATGGATCCCGGTCCTTTTCTTTTACAGACAATCTATAAACTGTTTACTGTTTTGTGTTTACTTTCTGCAAGCTATTAATTCTTTCCATTCGTTACGTTTAATCCTTTGTTTTCCGCAAAACACGGTGAGATTGACAACCTCATCGCAAGTTGGGGACAAAGTTTTGTGGTTGTGTTGTGCAGGTTTCCACGTTGCTACTAGCACTGGTAGTGCGCCCTGCCAAAGCTCAGCTAGTAACACCTTTGGGGTGTTTCCTTGCTCCTACTGGTTCGATTAAACCTTGGTTTCATACTGAGGGAAACTTGCTGCTGTGCTCATCATACCTTCCTCTTGGGGTTCCCAACGAGCTCTACATCAACACCGCTCCAGCATTTTTCAGGCGCCATACACAGAGCCATCACTATGTCAATGTGATATCACCAAGAGGGCCCTAAGTATATCTTTCTGTCATTAGGATGGAAAAATCCCACTCTTGATCCACAAGCCTCAACTAACACTTTCCAAGTATCTGATGACAACTTTATGATCACCCTATTACGGTGTGATGTTTGATGCAATCAAAATACTCTTCCGGAGTCAGTGATTGACGTGATCTCTTGGTCTAAGGATTAGGGTTACTTTGAATGATGTTATAGTAGTGTAAACATAATGGCTTGAGCGTGTTACTATACTTTGGGAGTATGTTAATCACATCATTCAATCAATGGTGTGACCTTGTTATTAACAACATCCAATGTCATGATCAGGAAACCTTGATCATCTGTTAATCAACAAGCTAGTGTAATGAGAGGCATCACTAGGAACCTTCTATTTGTTTATTAAACACGCATGTATCAATTTTCCTTTTTAATACAATTATAGCATGAGAAGTAAACATCTATTATAAACTTGGAATAACATAATAACCATTTATTATTGCCTCTCCGGCATATTCCTTCCCGTCTCCCACTTGTACTAGAGTTAATAATCTAGTTTTACATAGTTATGAATCTAACACCCATAGCATTCTGGTGATGATCATGTTTGCCATTGGGAGAGCTTTAGTCAATGGATCCACAATGTTCAAATCCGTGTCTACTTTGCAAATATCTACATCGCCACCCTGGACATACTCCCCAATGGACTGATAACGTCGCTTGATATGCTTGGAATTCTTGTGAAACCTTGGTTCCTTAGCATTGGACATGGCACCATTGTTGTCACAATAGATAACCATTAGATCCAAAGCACTTGGAACCACACTTAGTTCGGAAATGAACTCCTTCATCCAAACCGCTTCCACCACTGCTTCTGAAGTAGAGATATATTCAGCCTCCATTGAAGATCTTGCAACCACAGGTTGCTTGGAACTCCTCCAACTCACCGCTGCACCATTCATAATAAATACATATTCGGATTGTGACTTAGAGTCATCCAGATCGGTGTCGAAGCTAGCATTAACGTAACACTTTGCGACGAGCTCTTCTTCACCTCCATAGATGAGAAACATGCCTTTAGTTCTTCTTAAGTACTTAAATACATCCTTGAATGCTTTCCAACATTGTACACCTGGATCAGATTGGTACCTGCTATTCAAACTAACAACATGTGCCACATCCGGTCTTGTACATAGCATAGCATACATAAGAGAGCCTATGGCTGAGGCATAGGGGACATTGACCATCAATTCTCTATCTTGTGTTGTAGCTGGACTTTGAGTTTTACTCAAAATCGTACCTTGTGCCATGGGTAAGAGACCTTTCTTACTATTATGTATTTGAACTTATTCAAAATCTTGTCAAGGTATGTACTTTGTGATAATCCAATTAAGCATCTTGATCTATCTCTATAGATCTTGATACCTAAAATATAGGCAGCTTCACCAAGGTCCTTCATCAAAAACTTACTATTTAAGTAATCTTTTACGCTATTCAAAAGATCAACATCATTTCCTATCAAAAATATGTCATCCACATATAATATCAGAAATGATATAGACCTCTCACTCACTTTCTTGTAAATACAAGTCTCTCCTATAGTTTGGACAAATACAAACCCTTTGATCACTTCATCAAAGCGGAGATTCCAACTTAGGGATGCTTGCTTCAGTCCATAGATGGAACGCTGAAGTTTGCATACCTTGTTAGCATCCTTAGGATCGACAAAACCTTTTGGTTGCATCATATACAACTCTTCCTCAATGTTTCCATTTAGGAATGCTGTTTTGACATCCATCTACCAGATTTCATAATCGAAAAATGCAGCAATTGCTAACATAATCCTTATTGACTTTAGCATCGCTACGGCAGAAACGATCTCCTCGTAGTCAACTCCTTGAATTTGTCGCAACCCTTTCGCGACAATTCGAGCTTTATAGATAGTTAAATTACCGTTAGTGTCAGTTTTCTTTTTGAAAATCCATTTATTCTCAACAACCTTGCGGTCGTGAGGTAAGTCCACTGAAGTCCAAACTTGGTTGTTGTACATGGATCCATCTCGGATTGCATGGCTTCAAGCCATTTGTTGGAATCCGGGCTCATCATCGCTTCCTCTATGTCGAAGGGTCATCGCTTCCATCTACCATGAAATTTAAGACTGGATTACTGTACAGTTCAGGAGCTGCACGTATCCTGCTTGACCTGCGAGGTAAGGTAGTGTTCTCTTCCGGAGTTTCATGATCTTCATGATCCTCATCAATTCTTCCCTCTTCATTCGGTGGAGTCACCACTAGAATAGTTTTCGGTGCTACGCTACTCGCCACTTCAGGAGGAGGATGTTCGACAACCTCGTTGAGTTCTACCTTCCTACTACTCACACCTTTCGCGAGAAACTCTTTCTCTAGAAAGGATCCATTCTTGGCAAAAAAAACCTTGCCTTCAGATCAGTGATAGAAGGTGTACCCAATTGTTTCTTTTGGGTATCCTATGAAGATGCATTTATCCGCTTTAGGTTCAAGCTTATCAGATTGAAGTTTCTTCACATAAGAATCGTAGCCCCAAACTTTTAGAAATGACAGCTTAGGTTTGTGACCAAACCATAATTCATACTGTGTCGTTTCAATGGAATTTTATGGTGCCCTATTTAAAGTGAATGCAGCCATATCTAATGCATGAACCCAAAATGACAGTGGCAAATCGGTAAGGGACATCATAGATCACACAATATCTAATAAAGTTTGATTATGACATTCGGATACACCATTTCTTTGTGGTATTCCTGCGGGAGTGAGTTGTAAAACAATTCCACATTGTCTAATTTGCGTGCCAAACTCGTAACTAAGATACTCACTTCCATGATCAGATCGAAGAAATTTAATCTTTCTATTACGATGATTTTCTAGTTCACTGTGCAATTCTTTGAACTTTTCAAATGTTTCAGATTTGTGTTTCATTAAGTAAATATACCCATATGTACTTATGTCATCCGTGATGGTTACAAAATAACGATATCCACCATGTGTAGACACACTCATTGGACCACATACATTGGTATGTATTATTTCCAATAAGTCGGTCACTTGTTCCATTGTTCCAGAGAATGGAGTTCTACTCATCTTGCCCATAAGGCATGGCTCACATGTCTCAAATGATTCATAATCAAGTGATTCCAGTAGTCCATCAGAATGGATCTTCTTCATGCGTTTAACACCAATATGACCTAAACGGCAATGCCACATATATGCAGCAATATCATCACTCAGCTTGATTCTTTTGGCATTCACATTAGGAATATGTGTACTACTAATATCAAGATTTAAAATAAATAAACCATTCAACACATGTGCATGACCATAAAAGATATTATCATATAAAAGGAACTACAATTGTTCTCAGACATAAATGAATAACCATCTCGCATTAAACATGATCCAGACATGATGTTCATGCTTAACACAGACACTAGATAACAATTATTTAGGTTTATTGTCAATCCTGATGGCAGATGAAGTGGCAGCATCCCAACGGCGATCACATCCACCTTGGATCCATTGCCTACGCGCATCGTCACTTCATCCTTTGTTAGTGGTCGACTATTCCTTATCCCCTATTTCGAGTTAAATATGTTAGAAATTGAACCGGTATCAAATACCCATGTGCTACTTCGACTACTAGTGAGGTACACATCAATAACATGTATATCAAATATACCTTTATTCACATTCCCGACCTTCTTATCTGCCAAGTACTTCGGGAAAATCCGCTTCCAGTGATCAGTCCCCTTGTAGTAGAAACACTTAGTGTCGGGCTTAGGGCCTCCTTTGGTTTTCTTTTCAGGCTTGGCAACAGATTTTCCATCCTTCTTAGAGTTACCTTTGGATTTGCCTCTCTTGCACTTTTTCTTAAAACTAGTGGTCTTGTTGGCCAACAACACTTGGTGCTCTTTCTTGATGTCTACCTCAGCAGTTTTCAGCATAGCTGAGAGTTCAGTGAGCGACTTGTTCGCTCCACTCATCTTGTAGTTTAGCACAAATCCTTTGTAGCTAGGTGGGAGCGACTGCAAAAACCCTATCCGTCATGAGATCAGGTGGAATCTCACATCCCAGTGTCTCAAGACGTTGAGCGTATCCTGTCATCTTAATGACGTGCTCGTTCACAGAGCTATGCTCCTCCATCTTAGTGCTAAAGAACTTATCAGAGATATCATATCTCTCAGCACGGATTTGGTCCCCAAACATAGTTTTGTGTTCCTCCACCATGACATCATCATAAGTAAGTTCACAACGCTTTTGGAGTTCAGGCAACAACGACTGGAGGATCGCACACCGCACAAGAGTGTAGTCATAAAATTTCACATCATACGCATCACACTCTTCTTGAGTCGCGCTATCTGCAGGGGCGTCACCTAACGGACCGTCCAACACATAGGACTTCTTCATGCCCGTGAGGATGATCCTCACATTGTGGTGCCAGTTGGTGAAGTTAGACTCATTATCTTGCAACTTTTCTCTATCTAGGAATGCATTGAAATTTAACGCAGGGGGTGCCATGATCTACAATATATTTGCTAAGACTATTTTAGACTAGGTTTATAAAAGATAGAGTTCAAGTCAGGTCAAAATTACTATGAGAACTCCCACTCTAAAGCGACATCACTCTAGTCACTTTTAGTGATTACATGAACCAAATTCACTCCACCACGACTGATCATCACGAGTGGTGGTGCATCTCCAATGGCGAGCATCATATGGACATCATATCATTCATATGACTCGTGGTTTACCTTTCGGTTCATGTTCCGAGGCCATGTCTATACATGCTAGGCTCGCCAAGTAAGAACCTTAGTACCCGCTTGTGTAAAACTGTCTTACACCTGTTGTATGCGAACATAGATTCTATCACACCCGATCATCACGTGGTGCTTCGAAATGATGAACTTTCTTAACGGTGCATGCTAAGGAAGAACATATTATTATCTTGATATTAGTGGGAGGGATCATCTTATAATGCTACCGCCAAGAACTAAGCAATACATAAGCAAAATAAGATACATAAAGGGGATAAACATCACATGCATATAAAATGTGATATGATATGGTCCTTTCTTGCACTTGATCTCCATCATGTGCTCCATGGTATGATCTCCATCATTCCACCAGTGTGGCTCCAAGGTTCATGATGCCACCATCATGCCGTATTATCCATTACAATATATCTCTTGGATATACATGAATATCACGCATGCTATAACAAATAAAGACAACCATATGGCTCCTGCCTGTTGTTTAACTTACAATAAATCTCATTGCATACATCAATTTTGGTAACAATGACCATATCACATCACATGCCCTACAAAAACAAGTTATACATCTTCTAATTTATTTTTTCAAATTTTACGTGGCTTTGGGCTTTCTAGGAGAGAATCGCTCTACCCAAGAATTTCAGCCACAACGTTGACAAATCAAGTTATTTGCAAACCGTTGTAAATTAGATCACGATTATGTTGGGAGAGACAGATACCCGCTAAGCCACTTATGCAATACGAGTTGCATGTCAAGCGTGGGACATGTCTCATGTGCGAGGACATGTAAACTTAGTCCGGGCCGCTTCATCCCAACATGCCACCATGATCAAAATTTACACAAGTATGAAACAACAAGGCTATCAACACCCACATGTCTATGTGTTCTAACCGTACAAAGCATCTACACATAGACATATCTCTAATACCACTGATGGGGTTCGTTGCATGGAAAACAAAAAAATCCCTACGATTGTAACCACCAAGATCATATCTAGGAGATACATGTAACAGTTTCAGATGGACTCACCCTCAAAGACCGTAACACAGGATAACGTCCCCACAAACAAACATGGTTGTTGTAGAGTGTACTCAACCATCCTTAAGGACACTATGCTAGGGCTGCACGTGTAGCACCTCCGTAGTCGGTCACACGTACGGTGTGTCGACGACTCCCGAACCCTTGCTCCAGCCGGGTAGCGGAAGTAGCGGATCCCCGGGAACTCCAACAGTGCTACGCCATGGTAGAGATGGTGGAGGGGAAGATATCGAGCAGGGATTCGCCTAAGCACCTTTTCTTGTGGCAATGGACAAGGCTAGGAAGAGGGAGAGGATGCCAACCAAAGGGTATATGAGAGGAGTGGGCAAGTGTGTGAGAGGGAGGAGGTCTCCACCTCCTTTTACAAGGGATAGGGGCAAGCCCCTCCCTTGGATGACGGCCAAGAGAGTGCCCCCTCACCTCCTCTCATTCATGTGGGTGGACTCTCCACTCACATAATTTAAATCTCCACTTTCTCCCATGTATTCTCCACTCAAAAACCAAAGGTATTTCCATTAAAGATCTTTAATTATCTTGTTTTAATGCAACTCAATTTAACGAACACTTCATTAAATGAGTACTTCATTTAATGAACACTTCATTTAATGATTACTTCATTTAATGAACACTTCATTTAATGAACACATTAACATTTTGATCCCTTGCTTTGTTTCGATACCCCGAAACCATTTTGGCAGATTCGATAGAATAAATTTCTGCGATGTCCATTATCTTCTCCTGTGTTCCCTATCCACTCAATTGTGTCGACTACCCTTAAGTGTGTCTCCCTACGGGTTGCGAACTGTGTGGACATGATCAAGACATTCTACGATCAATAATCATTAGCGGGACCTGGAGATCCATAATGACTCCCACCAATTCATGCAATGACTTAGTGATCGCATGACCTTTTATTCGCAGTAACCAATTCCTTTTGTCTCACGATATTTTACTTTTCTAGGATCCGATAATTCGTTATCATTTATACCTAGTTCGATCCCGTTACTGACAAGTACTCTTTTATCATTCCCGTGATATGACATTCTTAGTGATCATTATCACTTGCTTGCATGCTATGTCAACGTGATATCACCGAGAGAAATAATGTTTGTTTATTAAACACACATGTATTAACGTTTTCTTTTTAATACAATTATAGCATGAGAAATAAACATCTATTATAAACCTGGAATAACATAATAACCATTTATTATTGCCTCTCGGGCATATTCCTTTCAAAAAGGGCGGGGTAGCCCAGGATGACGTTGTAGGGGAGGCCGATGTGGGCCACATCAAATTCGATGAGCTCAGTTCGGTAGTTGTTATGAGACCCAAACGTGATGGAGAGGTGCACCTGCCCGATGGGTATGGTAGTGTCGTTGGTCACCCCGGAGAAAGGCATGGTCGGCATCAGCCGATCGTATGACACCTATAGCTTGGCGAACGTCTCAGTGGAGATCACGTTCAGTCCGACCCCATCGTTGATGAGCGTCTTGGCGACTGCGATGTTGTTGATGGTGGGAGTGCAGATCATGGGTGGAGCTCCCATGGCCTTGGTGGAGACAGGGTGGTCCTCTGCAGCGAAAGTTATGGGGCACTGCGACCACTTGAGCTTTGGGGACAGGGTCCTAGGCCGAGCGGCGACGACCTCACGATGAGCTACTTGAAGTGCATTTTGGATGTCGGGGCCTAGGAGCCACCGAGGATGCAGGCTATGGCGCCCCTCGACTCCTAATAGCCCCGCGTTCCCATCGACCTTCTTGGGGGCACATGGAAGCTGTTGGGCAGCGTTAGCCCGATGCCTCATGTGGGGCG
Source organism: Avena eriantha (assembly GCA_910589775.1). Classification (NCBI taxonomy): domain Eukaryota; kingdom Viridiplantae; phylum Streptophyta; class Magnoliopsida; order Poales; family Poaceae; genus Avena; species Avena eriantha. Next base: position 51,497,168 of record OU342745.1, read on the forward strand.
CGCCTTGGTCGTCATTGTTGTTATCCTAGCGCCCCCTCCTTGATTGCCACCATGGTTTATTCCATGCTCACCTTCCCATCTCCCTTTCCTCTGGATGTTGTGTTGGTCGTGAAGCTTCTTGAGCTCATAACAGTCATTCATGGGATGCCCATGTTTCTTATGGAATACGCAGTAAGAGTGGTTGTCACACTCCCTATCGCCGCTACCCTCGCGAGGGCTCTCCCGCTCGGGTTCGGCGACGAGGATGGAAGCGAGCTTCTGCTTGGGGTCCTTGCTCGTGCCCTTGGAGGCGCTCGATGGCCTGGGGGTGCCCATTTCCCCGACAAGGCCGAACATCCGCCCCACCTCGGCCTTGGCGCACTTCTCTGCCATGACGAAAAGCTCGGTGACCGTGATGAGGTTCTCCCCTCAGATGCCAATATTTTTCCTCATGCAAACGTCCTTGACCCCCTCGGAGAAGGCGGTGATCATGCTGGAGTCCGAGATCTTGGGAATTTTGTTGTGGATCTAGATGAACCTCTGCAAGAACTTGAAGAGGGTCTTGCCGGGCTGCTGACAAACCTGGCGAAGGTCGTCGTAAGCGAGTGATGGCTCCGATTTTTGTCATCTTCCACTACGTTTAAATGTTGTTTTTGGTCAAGCAATTGCCAAAGAAACTCTCAACTTTTGCCACTAATGACTAATAATTTCAAATATATGCAAATCCCTTCTTTGATTTATGTTGTGTAGGAAATCACTGCTTTTAAGTTGAAATAAGGAGTCATAATGAAAGATTTTGAGGAAGTACACACGTCCAAGTAATTGGAGAAGCCAACCAGGGCGTCAGCACGCTTAACAACCACCAGTACGGGCGTGGTCCGCTTGTACCGCCCGCCCGTACCAGGTGGCGACGGTTTCGTCTCGTCAAACCCTACAACTTTTCTGAAGACGCCTATATATTTCGAGGCTCCAGGCACCGTCCAAAGAGCCGCCATTCTCAGATTGGATCACAATACCCCCAAAGGAGATCCACACCATTGTTCATCCATAGTTCATCCATTGTTTATCACTTCCACCATCCATCCCTCCACTAGCCATAGCCATTGCTTTGTACTTTTAGATCTCCTTGTGATTTGTCGACCATTGTAAGAATATTTGATTTCAATCTAAGTATTTGCATGATGTTATCTATCTCCGATTTATTTGTTATGAGTGAGTATTCCTCATAGGCTGTGGGTTAGAGAGAAACCTCGCAGCAATTATGTGCATCTGGATCATGGGAGAATTGTATTTTGTTTGGATTCGTGATTCGTATCTTTTGTTTCTTCATCTCTCGTCTCAATCTGTGGACTTGTAGGTACCCAAGATCCCATAGATTGATAAAGGCTTGAGGTGAGGTACTTGGCTAGTGGCGATCTCATAGGAAACACAGTGACCGAAAGGGAAGTACGGTCTTCGCTTAGCGCCCCATTCAGGATCAACAACAAGATCACCACTTAAAGCTTTAATCTGTGTTTACACTTAATAATCGTTTATAACCAGTGGCTTCAGTGTACTCTCGGTTGGATTAAAAGTCTATTGCTATGCCTGCTACATCACGGGGGCTCTAGAATATTAGGATGTGTTGCCCACAAAATATTATCTCAATACAAACACTACACATGACTATGCTTACTATTATCTTTCATCTCATTTGATGTGCAGTTGCGGGTGGATCTTCAACCCTAGCCTATTTCCATCCATTGATTCAAACCCATATTAAAGTAAACTAGATTGGTCCAGTCAACGAAGGTAAAATGAACAAAAAAGTCTTGTATACGTGTCGTTTTTATTACCTTTTAGCAGTGCTTTCCGAGGTTCGATTAAACCTAGGTCTTCTAGGGAAAATCTATTCTACATCCGTGAATCCGGATCAAAGGTATCAACCCTTTTTCTGGCACCGTTGCCGAGGAAGCAATTTCGCTATCCTGGTGAGGTCATTAGAGACCTTGTTTTTGGTTTTATTATTCGTTGTAATTTAATTCTTGTTATTAGTTTACTTTCTTGTTATCTATTTGAAAAACCCCAAAAACTTAGTTACCTGTTATTCGTTTTCATGACTTAAAAATTACCAAAAAGATAAGATCCATGGCTCAAAAGAGATTAGGGGAGTATGCTACTCCCACTGATGATTTTATTCGTGCACCCATCACTCGACTCGTAGTTGATGCAGAAATATATGAGATAAAACCTAACCTTTTAAGTTTGGTTCAACAAAACAAATTTGAGGGTTCATCTTCTGAGGATTCAGGATTGCACTTAAATACTTTACTGAAATTTGTGACATGATGTGTATTAAAGATGTAGATCAAAATGTTGTTAAGCTAAGATTATTCCCTTTCTCTCTTAGAAGAAAGGCTAAGGATTGGTTGCTAGCTCTACCAAAGGGCACTATTAAATCTTGGGAGGAATGCACTAATTTGTTTATGACTAAATGTTCCCCCCAGCTAAGACTATGCAGCTAAGATCCAACATTACAAGCTTTAGACAAGAAGACCGTGAGCCACTAGAGCTTGCGTGGGAAAGGATGAAAGAGGCCGTAATGAACTGTCCTAATGATGGGATGGAGGAATGGATTATATTACATTTATTTTATAATGGTCTTAACCCAATGTCTAAGTCTATGCTAGATACTGCAGCAGGAGGAACAATCATGGGAAAGCATGTGAGTGTTGCAAAGAAGTTACTTGATGATATGCAAAATAACCATGCTCAATGGCATGTGAAAAGAACCTCGAAGAGAGTAAGTTCAATTACCGAGGTAAATAGTGAGGAGCTTACATCTAAGGTAGATGAGTTGCTTAGATTAGTAAAGGGTATGGAAGATACCCAAGTTAATGCTATCACTACCGATGTTAATTTTATAGCTCACACTCCTTTTAATCCTGCATGGAAAAATAATTATGCTTTAATGTTAAAAAATATCATACTAATCTTGCAGGAGCTCCTTATAATAATTATGATAATACTAATGGAGCAAATCATGGCAATCTCCCATTTGAGCAAACTGTTAGAACATTTATGCAAGCTCAAACCAAACAAAACAATATGCTTATTAAGATTAAGAAGAACCATGAAAGTAGTTTAGGAAGATTATCTAACCATGCCGTTGCAATTAGAAATGATGTGCAGGCTCTACAGGAAAGAACAAAGACCGTGGAGGTTCAGCTGGGTAAATTAGCCGAGAGCCAAGCTCTCCTACTAGCAAAGTTCGTTGGCAAACCCGAGCCAAATCTGGTAGAAGACCTCAAAATGATGAGGGTGGTAACCAATGATGAAAAGCCTGGAGAACTGGACTATAGCAACACACCAACACCGGAATATACCGTGGAAGATGTATTGAAGATGGTCATCGTTAAGAATCCAGGTATAGAACAAGGTAATGATGCTATGTACCAAAATTTTATACAACAAGTAGCATCTAAGGTTCGTGATTTAGATATGGAGTATAAAAGACTAGCTGATAAGCTTCCAGCTAAGCTAGATAATATATTTGAGCCCACTATTAAATTAAGTTGGGAGTTAATAAGATATCCGCACTTTGTGATCTTGGTACAAGCGTCTCAACGATTTCCAAAAGCCTATTCAAGAAGTTAAACTTATGGCCATTTGTTACAACTGAATTGAGACTCCATCTAGTTGATTCAACTTATAAACAAACTGTTGGGATCAAAGAAAGTATAGTTGTCAAAATGAAAGGTAGTCTCGCTCTTATTGATCTTGTTATTGTGGACATGCCTCAAGATCCCATAGCACCTATAATTCTAGGTAGGCCATTCCTAAGAACTATTAAAGCTTTGATTAATTTACATGAAGGGAATGTAAGAATATGGCTACCATCTAGAGATCCTTTTGTAGTCCACTTCCCTAGGAAAAAGAAGGCCAAGCCTAATGATGATGATGGTGTAATTACTTTAAAAGCAAACTATTTTGGAGTGGGTATTCCACTCCCCAAACCTAAGTGATTACCATCAAGGTTAAGCTAATTGACCTTAACTAAAAGCGCTTCATGGGAGGCAACCCATGTGAAATAAAGTTTCTCTAAGTTTTTAATTATTATGTTTTATTTCGTGTTAGTCTTGTTTTTGTTTTTGTTTTTGTTTTTAATAAAGAGTGTTCAAGAAGACCTATGGAAAGAGGAGAAGAAATAAGGTAATCCTCTATATTTTCTTTTACTAACACATGGCCTAAGAAGTATTGCTGGATCATTACTTAGTGTTTTTGTTGCTATCTAACCTTTTGATAAGATGTGCGAAGGTGCACGGAGCTACTAATCAAATTCTTGAGTTTTTGTAGTTCACAGTGTCGATAACGACCACTGGTATGGCCGGAGTGGCCCGTACCGTGCGCTCGTACCACCTCAAGGCAAAGGGGGATAGACTTTTTAATTATTGTTGAAGGAATCAGTGGCGATAACCACTGGTACGGCCGGACGTGCCTGTACCACGTCCCTGTACCACGTCCCTGTACCGTACCCCCGAGCAAAACATCAGATTTCAAGCAAAGTCAAAGCAACGTTAACGACCAGCAGTATGGGCGCGCGCGCCTATACTGCGCGCCCATATCGAGTGCACCGCCTAGGAGTAGCCATCTACCCCAAGGTAAGACACCCGGTATGGGCTGGCTCCGGCCGTACCGCCCGCCGGTACCGAGTACGTGGACACCATAAGCACCCCGAGGAGGTAACCTAAAAATCCCAACTCATCTATTTTCTCGTTCATCTTCCTCCAAAGTTCAAACCACCTCCATCGGATCATCAAATTTACTCAATCTTTCTTTGATTCTTCGCACTCACTCGATCTAAGGTATGATTCTCCTCTGATCCCCAACTTATTTCTGCAAAAGCTTGGCTTAATCATTCATCATTGCCAATCTAGACATGGGTCTTGTTCTTGATTCAATCTTGGTACTAAGTATGCTTATCATTGTTTTTAGAGGAGTTTATTTTGTAGTTAGTGTAGAGAATCACTTATGCTATATTTCTATTGGACCAAAAAATTATCTTTATTTACTTTGTCTTGTTTTTATTTATTTATTAGATGAACACGAGGAGTAGTACATGTGAGATGGACGCGAAGTCCTCTGCACCACCCGTTGATACGTTAGCCCCTGAGTCACTTGGCATCGAGTTCACCGAGGAGTTCCCTCTTACCCGTTTCGATCGTCTCAAGATTCGAGAGATCAAGTCCACTAAGTGGGCATGTCCTTATATCCTGAACCAACTTGGCATTCGTGCTGATTTCGATTTACTTTGCAACGATGCTGGTTTGTACAATTTTGTCTTTCAGGATGTTGCTACGTACCGCCGCTTGACACTTGAGTTCTTCAACACCTTGACACACACGGTGGATCCTTATGGTTGTTCCGAGGAACAAAGGCCGGGAGTTTATCAAATTAAATTCTGCCTTATGAACTGTGAGTATACTTTGATACTCAGCCAATGGGCTCAATGCTTTGGGTTTACCAACAACAACACCGATGTACGCACAACTACCTTTGTTTTAGATCCTTCCCCTTCACAATATGTTAACTTGATGAGAATTCGTGGACACACACCAAAGGGGAACCAAATTGATCGATAACCCTGCTATTTGATATTTGTTCTATGTTATTGCTAACACATTGCATACATGTGGTGAGTTTACTAGAGTTAATGAGGAGGACATGTTTATCCTCGCAAAATCTGCACTTATCAATTGTAACTTAACGCCAAATTTGGGCGCTTTACTTGTGTTTTATTTTAAGCATCAAGCTCTTCAATCTCGAGGACCCATATGTGGAGGAGGAATTGTGACCGTTCTTGCACGCACACTTCACATCAACCTAGGTAACATCCAACCATTGACTGGAGGTAACCGTCTCGGTCCATCTACTCTAAGAGCATGTGGTATGATTTCTAAAAATCATGGTAGATATTTCTTCAATATACATGGAGCGGATCACTTGATCCCTGCTCCTTTGCCTAACAGTTTATTCTCTATCGAGGATGGACGTTTGCGTTATGATGCGCAAGTCATAGCTAATCTACCCCAACAAGAAATACCCGTGGGAGGAGGAGAAGATGAAGAAGTAGAACAAGAAGGACCCAAACACGATGTGCAGCCACCAAACTACACCACCACCTATGAAGATATCTATGCACTCGAAGGAAATATTCAAAACATGAACAACTTCTCCATCAACCTTTGAGATGCCACTGCAAGCCTCGCCACCCAGTTCCATGATTGGAGCAACCAATGGACATGGGAGATTATCCACCACCACCACAATGAGCAACAAAAGGGCTTGCAAAAGCCTGAGCTTGGGGATGTGTTCCCCTAGCAAATTTATTTGTATAATAATAAGGTTGTACTCCAGCTCCTTGTGAGCTTTGAAACACTTGTGTTGGCTTGTTCCAACACTTTGCTTTTACTTTTTCTTTTGCTTTCGTTTTAGTTTATTTGTTTTCCTTTGTTTTTCTTTTCTTAAACCCTTGCTTGGTCACAAGTTATTCCCTATTTATTTAATCCCTATCCTAAAAAATACAAAAAGATTTTTCTGTTTATCCTTTTTTCATAAACGTGGATTCATACTTTGTCTCTTTGCTTTAATATCATTTCGAGAGTAATCGTGTTTGAGTTTTGAAGGAACACATCCCTATAAGGAAGAGGATCATGAAGTTACTTATGAGAGGTATGCCCTATGTCTCCCACTTATGAAGTTTGAATTGTTTATCTTAGTTGGTTGATTTGCTAAGATGCCATGCTAGTGGGAAGTAACTTAATATGGTTAGAGTAAGGCTTTTTACTGGTATGATGATTAGTTGTTTAAGCTCTTGATCTAGTTCATTGAGTTAACCAAGTCTTTCCTTGGAAATACTAATGCCAAACAAGTACAATAAGAAAAAGTCTGAAATTTACCACTTGTTTGATGAATGATTGTCTTGAGAGTATACCCTTGATTATACTTAAACCCCATAGATATTTTGACAGTCTCGACGACACTCATGAAAGGAATTTTTGATTGAAATAAATTCTAGTGGTAATTGTGATGCATGCCAAAGCTAACCTTGTGGATCAAACCGCGGTTCTAGCTCAAAAAAGAGAAAGATGCGAGACAACTTTGTTTTATGTCTCTAATGCACCCCTTTGGGATGCCAACAACTCCGCTAGCTTTTGAACAATCTATGGTATAACCCCATATTTCGGCTATGAGTTGATGACATGATTGGCATCCATATCAATGAATGGGAAAAAGTATTGGTACTCTCAAAGGTTGTGTAAACACTAGCAAAAAGAAACAAACAGCGATCCTTGAAAAAATGAGATGAAAAAGAAACAAAGAAAAAAGATATATATGAGGATCCACATAACAAGTCCTTGGCATGGTCTCATTACTACTTTACGAAGTTTTCTTGAAAGGCAATAATTGGATTACAAGTGTTTTAGATTGACTTGATTTATTGATGTGGGCGTAAATAAGACACTTCATTGTTATACTACTTAGGACATGAAACTCTCTTACTCAATTATGCTATTTAAACATCCTAGTGTTCCTTGGCAAGCTGGGAGTTAATTAGAGGAATTGGATTGATTTCTACACTTCTAGTTATATATACCTATATTAAACTTTACTTTGATTATCTTGACTTACCGAAGCTTCTATAGTATTCTTGTCATCTCTCTAACTTTGATAAGCTTCACAAATGAATGAAGTATGATCACATACGACTACCGACTGTAAGTGAACTCTTATTTTTGTTGTTTCAAGTTTAAACGCTGAATTCCTTATAGTTATTTTGGTTCTTCTTGCTCCAGGATGATCAAGGTTTGAGCTTTGGGGAAGTTGATGGCTCCAATTTTTTCCATCTTCCACTGCATTTAAATGTTGTTCTTGGTCAATCAATTGCCAAATAAACTCTCAAAATTTTCCACTAGTGACTAATAATTGCAAAGATATGCAAATCCCTTTGATTTATGTTGTGCAGGAAATCACTGCTTTTAAGGCGAAATAAGGATTCATAAATGAAGGATTTTGAGGAAGTACACATGGCCAAGTAATTGGAGAAGCCAACCAGGGCATTAGCACGCTTAACGGCCACTGGTACGGGCACAGTCTGCCCGTACCGCCCTCCCGTACTAGGTGGCGACGGCTTCGTCTTGTCAAACCCTACAACTCTCATGAAGACGCCAATATATTTCGAGGCTCCAGCCGCCAGCCAGAGAGCCGCCAGTCTCAGATTGCATCACAACACCCCCAAAGGAGATCCACACCATTGTTCATTCATTGTTCATCACTTCCACCATCCATCCCTCCACTAGCCATAGCCATTGCTTTGTACTTTAGATCTCTTTGCCGCTGGCAAGGGCCGCGCGGTTTTGCTGTCCCGTCGTGGCAATCTCCTCGACAATGCGATCCTCTCGCCCGCGAGAGGGAGCAGTGACCAAAAGGGCGGCTCTTGGAGGAGGGGAGATGATCTAGCAGCTGTGTCCTGGACAAGATGCGGTGTCGCCGATCTTGGGAGCCCCGTCAGATCCCCAGGCTAGAGGTTGGCTGATAGTCGCCGGCGCCTTGTTTTCATCCTTAGCCCCCAACACTTGGGGGGAGAGGGTGGCGATGTCAAGGATCTCGGCGAGCCGCTCACACCACTTCACCTGACCAGGCTCAGCCGGAGGGTGGTGGAGAAGCTCGTGCACCATGCGCTTGGCGACCTCCAGGGTGGGCCAGTCCAACTGGTCGCGAGAGGACGAGGTGTGGGAGAGCGGCGTGTTTCCATGGGAGGACACAGGAGCTCCTGCGACGGGAGGAAGGAGGAGCCCTGCTCGTCCTCCATCCATGAGGACGTCTCCGGTGATGTGAGTCGGGGGCAGGCTCCGTCTAAGCCCGGCTCGCCGGACGGTGGAGGGCACACTCCGCCCGTGTCTCGTTGCAAGCGGACATGCCAACGGAGTGGGGAAAGGTCTTCGAAACATGCGTCAGCCCCCTACCTGGCACACCAAATGTTAGAGAATGTGTGCCACGAAGGAACAAGGGGTTCGACAAGCCATAGGTTCAAGAGGGGGCTGAAAACGAGTTCTGAGATTCTCAGCAACAGCGGAGACACCGGTGCATGAGCACGACAAAGAGGTTGACACGGGTTGTTTTTACCTAGGTTCGGGACCCTCATTAGGAGGTAAAGTCCCTACTCCTGCTTGGTTGTATTGCTCGCGGTGCTTTGCGAGGGTACAATGGTGTATCAATGTATAGGGTTACAGATCGCTAGGATTGAACTTTTCTAAGGTAGGAGAAAGGCCTCCTTATATAAGGGCAGCGGGCCTATTCCCCCAAAATATTGGGAGGGAAGGGTCTCCACAGTGCTGCCCTCGAAGACCCGGTCTACTAGGCTACTTTATATTGACTTGGTCCACCAACTCAGGCTTTCCTCTGATCCTTCACAAAGTGGGGGTGTCTGGCGCTGTCCTCCAGTACCCGACGCCTCCCTTGTCTCCTTTGCACCAAAATGGAAAGGGACAGCTTCTCTGGCACCGCTGAAGACCATTACTCCTTTGCACCAGAAGGGTCGGTCCAACTCCTCTTTACCGACGCGGTCCACCCTACCCATGGCCTTTCCTGTATGGTTTCGTCCTCTTCCTTCCTTTCACCTTGTGATTACGAACACGCCCCTAGGGCGATATCCAAAGCATCTGAGGCCCACGGGAGGACCTAGGAGAGCCGATGCTCCACTGCGGTAGGTGCGAGAACCCGGGCAAGGCCTCTATCGAGGCAGCAGCCTTGGGTTCCCTCTAAGGTTGTCTGCCTCATGTCTCCACCTCTGGATGGGGAAATGGCCCTATCAGTGGCCTGTCGGCCGTAGGGTCATGGTACCCCTAGTGCTAGGACTCCGACAATGCTTTGGAGGTCTAACCAGCCATATATTAACAACATCTTGCAGAACTCGTCACAGGTGTTCTCCATGTGGGTGTTCCTGGCTCTCCCCTCCATCTAGACAACACATGGCCCTCTTGTATTCTTCGATGATGAGTTTCTCCAAGCTTGAGATTATTGCTCGAACACTGCAAAAAAAAATCCTGCGGATAGATAATGTCTCTACCAACTATCAATAATTGTAAAATACAATATTAGCTGATATAGTACAATACAATATCAGCTAAGAAACTAAAGTGGAGCAATTTTCTTATCGAAGTACACAAAGTCTTAACACCAACTAGCATGAATGCCAATTATATTAGTACTGCCAAGGTCTAGGCATCACATTAGTGCAGTTCATTATCGCCAATACAGATACCGAACACCCAAGAACAGAAGAATGGATGAACATGATGTTGCAAGTGCTGATACTACAATATAGTATCAAAGTACTACATACATACTATTGTACATTACATGGTGACTACTAGCTATAGAAATGATGTTTCGAGTGCTGATAATATGCTTTTCTGCATGTTGGTCAAACTTCATGTAGTTCTAACAAGGCAGGGTTGGCACGAACCACATTGGTGCCTTGTACATTTTCTCCCTATGTTCTACCTATGTGTAGTTAACTAATGGACCAATGGCAGCCCCCCATTGACGTGCATGCAGCTCCAATCTGGAACTAGCTGTGGGTGATGCTGGGAGTGCACGTGTGTAGCAAACACATAGTTTGCTTTGAACACTGGTAGAGCTTCATCAACATCAGCAGAAGCAGGTCGGGGTTTGTAGGGGATCAAGGAAAAATGTATGGTTGATTCCCACAAACATTGATCTCCCTTCAAGATTGTTCTTTATGATCCAGTTCGGTGCTATCCACGACCCTTTTGAGTTCCTCATCACTCAGGTCGTAAGATAACTTGGCAGAAGCCTCCATGCCTTTTTCCTTGTACCTGCTGAGGATTTCATTGCAGCTGTGGAACTAGCCGCCGGAGCAGCGGTGCTCTTCCACTTTTGCAACTGGGGCTGAGGCGGCAGAGTTTGGTGACGCGGCGGAGGAGGTGGAGTCTGCAGACACGCTGGAGACGGCTGGGGTGATGAAGAGTGAGCTAGACTGCTACTCTGAGAAGTCGGTGGCCTTGGCATCCAATTTGGAAGCATGATGTTTTCCTTTTGCCATGAATGGTGCTTTTCCTGGCTTCCCCCTATTCATTCAGATCCCCTTCGCCTGCAGGGAAGTCAAGCTTCAGGTGCTCAAATCCCTTCATAACTTCATCCACCTCGACAATAGTGTAGCCATCTGAAGGAAATATGCCCTGAGAGGCAATAATAAAGTTGTTATTATGTATTCCTTATATATGATAGATTTTTATTTTGCATGCTATAATTGTATTGATTAGAAACGTCAATACATGTGTGTTTAATAAACAAAAAAGGTTCCTAGTTATGCCTCTCTTATAGACTAGCTTATTGATTAACAAGATGATCAAGGTTTCCTGATCATGGACATTGGATGTTGTTAATAACAAGGTCACAGCATTTGTGAAATGATGTGATGAACATTCATCCAAAGTATAGCATTACGATCAAGTCATTATGTTTACATTGCTATAACATCATACGAAGTAATCTTTATCCTTAGACCATGAGATCATGTTAATTGCTAACACCGGAAGAGTATCTTGATAACATCAAACGTCACACCGTAACTGGGTGACTATAAAGATGGGTTCAGTGCTACGAAGGTGTTATGTTGAGGCTCATGGATTAAGAGTGGAATTTGTCAATCCCAATGACGGATAGATAACTCTGGGCCCTCTCGGTGATATCACATTAAGGTAGCTTGCAAGCAAGTGATGTGATCACTAGAATGTTATATCATGGGAACGAGAAAACAGTGCATGTCGGTAACGAGATCAAACTAGGTATTTGGATACCAATGATCAAATCTCGGACGTGTATTATATCAAGAGACAGAGGGATTAAATTACAAGCGTTAAAGGTTCTCACGATCACAGAAGTCATCATTGAATATGCAGGAGTCAGTATGGACCTCCAGGTCCCGCTTCTGATTATTGATTTGAGAGGAGTCTCAATCATGTCTGCATTATTCGCGAACCGTAGGGTGACACACTTAAGAGTTACCGGACACCATTTTGGAGCACATATGTTTCATACGAAGGAATTGCAAAGCGTAGGAATTGTTTCGATAGAAACCAGAAATTCTTTTGGGTGAAATTGCAGAAAGTGGTTATGCATGTGATATTGAAATTTTGCAAGGGGTTATATGTGAATGTTTGTTAATTAAAGTAATTAACAAAATTCTGAATAAATTTAATAAAAGAGTTTTATTAAATGAGAGAGCATTAAACTTAGAGAATTTTAATGCATTTAAAGTAGGGACTTTAAAGGGGAATGTGAAGAGGCATTTTAATGTGGAGGGGTTACCACCACATGAATGGAGGAGGTGAAGGGTCACCTCCCCCATGCGCCGGCCATGGGGAGGGGCACTCCCCCTCCTCCTATAAAAGGCCTCCCTCTTCCTCCTTCTTCCTCACACCTCCTTGTGAAGGATCTCTCTCCCCCTCTAGAATTATTCCCCCATGGTCTCGGATTAGCGACATACATGTTCCCGGTGTCATTTTGTCTAGAAGGAGTTGCTGCTTCCGCTGGATCGCTGGAGCGAGGAGGTGGAGGTTGTCCGGTGGCTTGAACGTGTGTGCGAGTGCGGATGCGCTGCTGAGTTGCGGCGCTCGGACTTCCTCACGATCTTGAGATCGGCAAGTGTACGACTACATCAACCACGAGTTCCTACTCGTTAACAAAACTCGTTGTCTTTGAGGGTAAGTTCTTGTTGGATGTATGTCGACCCGTTGCTCTGTACCTAGTAGATAGAGCTTGGCGTGTAGTTCTCATCGTAGGAATTTTCTTGTTTTCTATGTTGCGGACCCAACAGTGGTATCAGAGCCTGATCTATGCGTAGGTGCTTTGCACGGGTAGTACACATATGTTTATATGTGGCCGATGATGATCATGTTATTGCATCTTCTATGTATTTTGTATATTGGTGGCATAGTGGGATGAAGGGGCCCGGACCAACCTTACATGTCATCGTACATGAGACCGGTTCCACGATTGACATGCAACTAGTTTTGCATAAGTGGCTGGCGGGTGTCTGTCTCTCCTACTATAGTCAATATCCGATTTACAACGAGTTGCTAATAACTTGGTTATCCTCGTTGTGGTTCATGTTCGTAGGTAAGAACGGTTCTATCTCTGAAAGCCCTAAGCCACGTAAAACTTGCAATTGATAAATTAGAGGCGTCTAGTTTAGATCGTTGCTAGGCTAGCGTATTGATATGGTATTGTTGTAAGTAGATGTATGATATATACTCTTACAACACATTCAACATGTAAGTTCCATAGACCTTGGCCTTATGCACAAAGGAATGATAGAGATCATACCACGATGCAAATGATAGAGATCAAATGCATGGACCATATCATCTCACTTTACACATTAGATGTTAGCATCTTATACTGCTAGTTTGGCGCTTTCTGTAGCATTATAAGATGATCCCTCATTTAGATATCAAGATAAAAATGTGTTCTTCCTTGAGTATGCACCGGTCTGTGGATCGTGTTTCGAGACATCACGTGATGATCGAGTGTACTCGAATCTACGCTTTCATAGGAACAGGTGTAAGACAGTTTTACACACGCGAATACTAAGGTTCTTACTTGGCGAGCCTAGCATGTACAGACTTGGCCTCGGAATACGGACCGAAAGGTTAAGCATGAGTCATATAGTTGATATGATGCCCATATAGATGCTCGCCTTTGAAGCTACTTCAACTCATATGATGATCGGACTTGGTGTAGTGGATTTGGTTCATGTAATCACCAAAATGACACGAGGGATGTCGTTTTTGAGTGGGAGTTCATTAGTAATTTGGATTAGTTGAACTCACTCTATCATAAACTTAGTCTAAATAAACTTTACAAATTCTGTTGTAGATGGCACCACCTGCTTTTAATTTCAATGTGTTCATGGAGAAAGAGAAACTTGTTGCGAATGGTAGCAACTTCACCAATTGGGCTATGAATTTGAGGATTCTCCTCACTGCTGCACAAAAGCAATATGTGCTAGATGCGCCGCTAGGCCCCCACCAGCTCTTGATGCCCCCCGACGAGGAAAAGAATGTCTATGTGACTCGTCAGGAGGATCACAACTTAGTTCATTGCGGCATACTGTATGGGCTAGAGCCACGAAAGCGTTTCGAAAATGGCAATGCTTTTGATACCATGGGAGAATTGAAAATGATTTTCGATACCCATGCTGCTGTAGAGAGTTATAATGCTACTGAAAAGTTCTTTAGCTGCATGATGGAGGAGAACAACTCCGTTAGTGAGCATGTACTCAAAATGTCTGGGTACACCGATAAGCTTGTGTCCTTGGGAATAACGATTCCCATTGACTTAGGCATACATCATGTTCTCCAATCTCTGCCACCTAGCTACAAGAGCTTCGTGATGAACTATAATATGCAGGGCATGAAGAAGTCTCTTCCCGAGCTTCTGTCAATGCTTAAGACTGCAGAAGTGGAGATTAGGAAAGAACATCAAGTGTGGATGATCAATAGGACCACCAGTTTCAAGAAGGACAAGAAAGGCAAGCACAAGGGAAAGAAGGGTGGCAAATCTATTGCCACACCTAAAAAGAAACCCCGAGCTGGCCCTAAGTCTGACACCGAGTGTTACTATTGCAAGGGGACTGGCCATTGGAAGCGCAATTGCCCCAAGTATTTGGCAGACAAGAAGTCCGGCAAGGCAAACAAAGGTATATATGATATACATGTTATTGATGTGTACTTGACTAGTACTCGCAGTAGCACCTAGGTATTTGATACGTGATCAGTTGCTAATATATGTAACTCGGTTTAGGGGCTGTGGAACAAGCGACAACTAGCAAGGGATGAGGTCATGATGCGGGTCGACAATGGATCAAAAGTTGATGTGATCGCCGTCGGGACGCTACCTCTCCATATGCCATCGGGATTAGTTATAAACCTATATAATTGTTATTTGGTGCCTGCACTGAGCATGAACATTGTATCTAGATCGTGTTTGATGCAAAGTGGTTATTCCTTTAAATCTAAAAACAATGGTTGTTCGATTTATAAGAATGATATCTTTTATGGTCATGCACCTATGTTGAATGGTTTATTTCTGTTGGATCTCGATAGTAATATTACGCATATTCATAATGTTAATGCTAAAAAGAATAAACTTGATAATGATATATCTGCATATATGTGGCACCGTCGTCTAGGTCATATTGGCGTTAAACGCATGAAGAAACTCTATTCTGATGGACTTTTGGAATCACTTGATTTTGAATCATTTGATACATGTGAGCCATGCCTTATGGGCAAGATGACTAGAACATCGTTTTCCGGTTCAATGGAACGGGCGACAGATTTATTGGAAATCATACATACTGATGTATGTGGACCAATGAGTGTGTCGGTGCGAGGTGGATATCGTTATTTTGTTACTTTCACGAATGATTTGAGTAGATACGGGTATATCTATTTGATGAAACACAAGTCTAAAACTTTTGAAAAGTTTAAGGAATTTCAGAATGAAGTGGAAAATCATTGTAATAGAAAGATCAAATTTCTTCGGTCTGATCGTGGAGGTGAGTATCTAAGTTACGAGTTTAGCACACACATGAAAGAGTGTGGAATAGTTTCACAACTCACGCCTGCCGGAGCACCACAACGTAATGGTGTGTCGGAACGCCGTAATCGTACTTTATTGGATATGGTTTGATCTATGATGTCTCTGAATGACTTGCCACTGTCATTTTGGGGTTATGCACTGGAAACAGCTGCATTCACTTTAAATCGGGCACCATCTAAATCCATTGAAATGACACCGTATGAATTACGGTTTGAAAACAAACCTAAGTTGTCATTTCTTAAAGTTTGGGGATGCGATGTTTATGTGAAGAAACTTCAGCCGGATAAACTCGAACCCAAAGCAGAAAAATGCGTCTTCAGAGGATACCCTAAGGAAACGATTGGGTAAACCTTCTATCACAGATCCGAGGGCAAGGTTTTTGTTGCTAAGAATGGATCCTTTCTTGAGAAGGAGTTTCTCGCAAAAGGTGTGAGTAGTCGGAAGGTAGAACTCGAAGAGGTTATTGAACCTTCTCTTCATGAAATGGCGAGTAGCGCAGCACCAGAAACTGTTTTGGAGTTGACTTCACCTAAAGAAGAGAGAGCTAATGATATTGATCATGAAACTCCGAAAGAGGACACTACCGAACCTCGCAGGTCAAGTAGGACACGTGTAGCTCCTGAACTGTACGGTAATCATGTTGTGAATTTCATGGTTGATGAAATGGATGACCCTGTGACGTATGAAGAAGCGACGATGAGCCCGAATTCCAACAAATGGCTAGAAGCCATGAAGTCCGAGATAGAATCCATGTACGAGAACTAGGTTTGGACCTTGGTGGACTTACCTCACGATCGAAAGGCCATTTAGAATAAATGGATTTTCAAAAGAAAAACTGATGCTAATGGTAATGTGACCATCTATAAGGCTCGACTTGTCGCAAAGGGGTTTCGACAAATTCAAGGAGTTGACTACGATGAGACATTCTCTCTCGTAGCGATGCTTAAGTCGGTTAGGATTATGTTAGCAATTGCTGCATATTTCGATTATGAAATATGTTTGATGGATGTCAAAACTGCGTTCCTCAATGGTAATATTGAAGAAGAGTTGTATATGATACAACCTAAGGGTTTTGTCGATCCTAAGGATGCTAATAAGGTGTGCAAACTTCAGTGATCCATCTATGGAGTTGGAATCTCCGCTTTGATGTGGTGATCAAAGAGTTTGGATTTGTCCAAACTTATGGAGAGGCTTGTATTTACAAGAAAGTGAGTGGGAGCAATGTGGCATTTATGATATTATATGTGGATGATATATTGTTGATTGGAAATGATATAGATCTTTTAAACAGTGCTAAAAGTTATCTAAACAGCAAATTTTCGATGAAAGACCTTGGTGAAGCGTCATATATACTAGGCATTAAAATCTATAAAGATAGATCAAGGCGCCTAATTGGGCTATCGCACAGTACATACCTTGATAAGATATTAAAGAAGTTTAATATGGACGGAAGTAAGAAGGGGTTCTTACCTATGTTGCAAGGCAAGACATTGAGTAAGACTCAAAGTCCGGCTACGGCGGAAGAAAGAGAGATAATGGATAAGATCCCATATGCCTCGGCCATAGGCTCTATTATGTATGCCATGCTATGTACAAGACCGGATGTGGCACATGCTATTAGTTTGACTAGTAGGTACCAATCTGATCTAGGTTCGGAACATTGGATAGCGGTCAAGAACATCCTCAAGTACTTGAGAAGAACTAGGGATATGTTTCTTATATACGGAGGTGAAGAAGAGCTAGTCGCTAAGTTTTATGTCGATGCTAGCTTTGACACCGATCTGGATGACTCTAAGTCTCAATCCGGATGCGTATTTCACTTGAACGGAGCAACACTTAGTTGGAGGAGTTCTAAACAACCTGTGGTGGCTGGATCAACGACGGAGGCGGAATATGTTGCTGCTTCAGAAGCGGCACATGAAGTGGTTTGGATGAAAGAGTTCATTACAGAACTAGGTGTGGTTCTAGTGCATTGGACCCGATGGTGATCTATTGTGACAACAATGGAGCCATAGCCAATGCCAAGGAACCAAGGTCTCACAAGAATTCCAAGCATATTAAGCGCCGATTTCACACCATCCGCGAACATGTCAAGGATGGAGATACAAAGATCTGTAAAGTACACACGGACCTAAATGTAGCAGATCCATTGACTAAAGCTCTCCCTAGGGCAAAACATGATCAACACCAGAGCTCCATGGGTGTTAGATTTATCACTATGTGAACTAGATTGTTGTCTCTAGTGCAAGTGGGAGACTGGAGGAAATATGCCCTGAGAGGCAATAATAAAGTTGTTATTATGTATTCCTTATATATGATAGATGTTTATTTTGCATGCTATAATTGTATTGATCGGAAACGTCAATACATGTGTGTTTAATAAACAAAAAGGGTTCCTAGTTATGCCTCTCTTATAGACTAGCTTGTTGATTACCAAGATGATCAAGGTTTCCTGATCATGGACATTGGATGTTGTTAATAACAAGGTCACAACATTTGTGAAATGATGTGATGAACATCCATCCGAAGTATAGCATTACGATCAAGTCATTATGTTTACATTGCTATAACATCATACGAAGTAATCTTTATCCTTAGACCATGAGATTATTTTAATTGCTAACACCGGAAGAGTATCTTGATAACATCAAACATCACACCGTAACTGGGTGACTATAAAGATGGATTCAGTGCTACGAAGGTGTTATGTTGAGGCTCATGGATCAAGAGTGGAATTTGTCAATCCCGATGATGGATAGATATACTCTAGGCCCTCTCGGTGATATCACATTAAGATAGCTTGCAAGCAAGTGATGTGATCACTAGAATGTTATATCACGGGGACGAGAAAAGAGTGCATGTCGGTAACGAGATCAAACTAGGTATTTGGATACCGATGATCGAATCTTGGACATGTATTATATCAAGAGACAAAGGGATTAAATTACAAGCGTTAAAGGTTCTCATGATCACAGAAGTCATCATTGAATATGCAGGAGTCAGTATGCACCTCCAGGTCCCGCTTGTGATTATTGATCTGAGAGGAGTCTCAATCATGTCTGCATTTTTCGCGAACCGTAGGGTGACACACTTAAGAGTTACCTGACACCATTTTGGAGCACATATGTTTCAGACGAAAGAATTGCAAAGCGCAGGAATTGTTTCGATAGAAACCGGAAATTGTTTCGGGTGAAATTGCAAAAAGTGGTTCTGCATGTGATATTGAAATATTGCAAGGGGTTATATGTGAATGTTTGTTAATTAAAGTAATTAACAAAATTCTAAATAAATTTAATAAAAGAGTTTTATTAAAGAGAGAGCATTAAACTTAGAGAATTTTAATGCATTTAAAGTAGGGACTTTAAAGGGGAATGTGAAGAGGCATTTTAATGTGGAGGGGTTACCACCACATGAATGGATGAGGTGAAGGGTCACGTCCCCCATGCGCCGGCCATGGGGAGGGGCACCCCCTCCTCCTATAAAAGGCCCCCCTCTTCCTCCTTCTTCCTCACACCTCCTTGTGAAGGATCTTTCTCCTCCTCTAGAATTATTCCCCCATGGTCCCGGATTAGCGAGATACATGTTCCCTGTGGCATTTCGTCTGGAAGGAGTTGCTGCTTCTGCTGGATCGCTGGAGCGAGGAGGTGGAGGTTGTTCGGTGGCTTGAACGTGTGTGTGAGTGCGGATGCGCTGCTGAGTTGCGGCGCTCAGACTTCCTCACGATCTTGAGATCGGCAAGTGTACGACTACATCAACGACGAGTTCCTACTCGTTAACAAAACTCGTTGTCTTCGAGGGTAAGTTCTCGTTGGATGTATGTCCACTCGTTGCTCTGTACCTAGTTGATAGATCTTGGCGTGTAGTTCTCATCGTAGGAAATTTTTTGTTTTCTATGCTGCGGACCCAACACCATCTGGAACCGGAGAGCAATGGTAAGTTGATCTATGTCCAGAAGGTAAGGCAAAGCAGACTGCCACCTTCATGGATATGTTCACAACTATCACATGCAGCTCACAATTTTCCTTCTCCATGATATCATCCACGGGGTAGCGAGGAGCCATCATCAGTGCATAATCATCAGCTGGGAGCTCCATGGAAGACACACTGCTTTTCCGCCGAGATGGTGGGCCGGTAGCATCGAATGCAGGATCTTCGTCCTGCCACTGAGATCGGGCGGTAGCTTGTTGGCTAAGTATGTTTATTTACTCCTGTTGCCTCCTTAATGTTTCTTCTATCTGCTGCATCCGGTCTGCCTCCCTTTCCTTTCTCCTCTGATGGCTTCTATCGGGATATTTCTTCATGTCGCCGAGAAACCCAAGCTTCCACGGAAGGGAGCCTAATGTGCCTCTTGTTCGTCCTTTGTGTTCTTCATTCCCAAGGGTGCGTGTTAGCTCGTCGTTCTCTCTATCAGGGCATCGTAAGGTGTTGCAAGATGTTCGTTTGTAAAAATACACTTCCATGTTTCTGGGTTCAACTTTCCTCCATGCCCGTAGAACCAAGACTTTGCCCATTCGGCCCACTGCAAAGTCTCTGGATCGATTGCTTTATCAATCAGGTCATTCTCAGCTTTCTCCCACTTAGGTCTGACACCCTTGTAGCCACATGCCCTCATAACATGGTGATATTTATTTAGCGCAGAATTTTTCTTATTTTCCGACCTTTTCATAGCTTCAGCCAAATTCTTGTACTCCACAAATTTATCCTAGTGATCTTTTACCTTCTCATTCTCTCCAATGAACTCTAGAGTCTTTTTTCCAGGATATAGTCCTTGCACAATATTTTCTTGTGGTTGGTGAATTGTGTGGCCATCTTCTTCACAGTCCAAGCCTTGACTTTTGGCTCTATAACTTTTTTATCTGGATCCACCTCTAGCGGTAGGGTGAAGTTTGTCATGAGCGTATTCCAAAGCATATCTTTGCATCTATCCTCGACATAACTAGCTCCATGCATCTTTGGCATATTCCATTCTTGAATGGTGATCGGGATGCTGTCCCTAACAATAACTCCGCATTGACTTACAAATAATTTTGCGTTCTTCGCGGAAGAAATTGGGGCACCATCTTCAGCGACTTCTTCGATCTTGAACCTAGAATTATTGCCGAACTTTTTGGCTATGCCTCATTTCTTTATAGAAGATTGCTTCGATCCGGAGGGCTAAAAGAAGAAAGAATCATTAATATTTATACAAATCAATTAATGTATCTAGTCAGGAGCGGCTTAATTTATAGGGATTTCTATTTTTGTGCCCCTGGTTCATTAGTTGTACTCAGTTTCCCCAGCCGCTTAGTTTTTCCTCACTTTTGCCCTCCCTCCATTATGAAACCCTCACATGCGCTCAGATGGGGGGATGCCGTCAGGTCAAAGGCTTGACTGTTACATGTTGACCGGTGGGACCGCGTTGGGACGGGTCGTGCATTGAGCGTTACGTTACGTCGCCTCGACCGTTACATGCTGACAGGTGGGGCCAGGATACACAGCGGACTAGCCATCCATCTCTCGCTGATTATGGGGTACATGGTGTGGGACCATGTGGGGTGCGTTTGGTGACGTGTACCTTATCGCCTAAATTGGAATTTTTATTTTTTTTATTTTTATGATTGGCCTTTTTAAGAGTGCCTTTTCCCTTCTCTCTCCCTAACAGTTGTGTTTTTTTGCCCAAAAAGGTAGCGAATCTAGAGCAGCTTCCCTATTCATTCATTGTTCCCTTTGGCCCTCGTTTTTTCCTACTGGTAGCAAATCTAGAGCAGCAAATCTAACCAGCACCATAAATAAATTTAGTAAACAGAGCAGATGTAGATAAAGCAGCTAATATAGGTTATATAGTATGATACTTAACGAGGTTCGACAATTTGGCTGCTCAGCATCAGCGGACAAGTTAAACACATACAAGACAAAAGAAGTTGCTTTACAGCAGCAGCAGATTAGTGGCCCCTCATGGCCTCTGCCAGGAGGGCCTCTGCCTCCTCCCTCTAGCGCCTCCTCCACTTCTTGCTGCCCAGTCCCTTGACCTTGGGCACCTTGGGCTTCATCGGGGCATGCGAACCTCCTTGATAGCCACCTTCTAGAGGTTGCAGAGGTGAAGACCGAGCGCTTGGTGCTTGGCTATGAAGCCGTGGAAGTTCACAGACTCGCCGCAGGTCCTCATGTCCTCGGCATGCTTCACGAGGGAGTTGAAGTCCGTGGTGCGGAGCCTCCTGGTGGGGCAGAAGGGGCACCTATACACATCGCCGGTGAATAAGTTGTTGTACTAGCCGGACTTCAGCCTCCTCAGCACATGACGAGTCTTTGTGTCCTTGGAATCATCGTCGCTGCGGATGTCGCCGCTATCCTCCTGTTGGAAAAAACAGTAGAGTGCAATAAGGACATGATTGAGATACTTTGATTATCGGGATTGATTATTTGCATTAATTAACCGATTGAGATATCTTGATTATTCCCCAAATCTCTAACCAAATCGAATACTGATCCCAACTACAAACATGGGGGTTCAAATACGAATAGGGGGATTCATCAAAATACGAGATCTAACACAAGAGGATTAGCTACTGTAAAAATACGAACAACCGAGCCCTAATAACATACGATCAAGCATCCAACGATGCAGACGGGGGAAGAACAAGGGAAGGGGAGAAAACCCTGGTTACCCCCGACCATGGGTCGGCGATGCTGGCGTAGGGGTTCTCCGGCCTTATGTAATCAACCTCCTTGTAGGGGTCCCAGCCGAGCGGGATCTGCCCGAGACCGGCGGGGGCCTCCTCACTGGCGGCTACGGCGGATGCGGGGACTGGGACAATGGCTACCTTTGATGCCTAGACGGGGGCCTGTACGGGGATAGGGGCCTCCTTGTCGGTGCCCTTGGAGGCACAGATGGCCACCGCGCCGTTCCTCTCCATCGCCGGTGTGGTTGGGGTTTTCTTGGGGGTTTGCAGAAGGTGATGGGACAGTGGAGACGGTTGAGTGAGCGAGTGAGTGATGAGTGAGAGTGAGGAGGCCTCTATTAAAGGAGAAGGGAAGCGATGTTTCGCTGCACCATCGTGCACTGCGTAACCGCGTACGCTACTACACCGTGCACGGCCACACGTGTCCGCTACCTCCCCGTGCACCGCACACGCGTACCATGAGTCACGTTTTTTCTATCGTGTCTAACCCTGGCGACTTAGTTATGCTCAGTTTTGTCCTCAAGTGTAACACTAGCAGTTTGGTTGTACCCAGTTTTGCCCTCCAGTACTAACACTGTCGTGTGCAATATACTCAGTTTTACCCTCCGGTGGCTGGTCAACAGAGAGTCAACGAATAGGTTTTAGCTAGCTAATTGAGTCATTTTATGCACAACAAATTCAAAAAGAGCAAAGCATAGTGGCATCTACCCAGGGAGTCTTATTGTGTGACCTACCACCATAAGAAATGTATATAAACCAAGTATTAACCTAAATCACCACTTCTCAAATCACCTACTATCTATGAAGGTTCATGGCTTTCTACTCAAGCCTCTTCCCAAAACATCCCTCCCCAAAACATAGTTTGTCTGAATGAGCCAATAATTTTCAAATTGGTGTATATTTGAATTGCAAATAGTTTTATGTTTGCCAAGATGTATTTTATTGTATAAAAGACACATTTTCCATTTTTTTAATCTTTTTCTATTTTCTATTTGAATTCCTTTGTCAGTCTTGCCCTTGGTTTTTAAGTTCTACTCAATTTTGCCCTTGGTTCTTAAGTGCTACTCAGTTTTCCCCTCTCTTAGTATCAATCTCTCGCACCTGTGCTCATCATCACTGCTACGCTCTGATTGGTTGAGACAGTTGTTCACGCGGATCGTTCCCACTAACTGTTGATCCTCTCTGATCTAGCGGACGGGATAACCCCTATATCTGTCGAGGGGCACCCCTCTATCCATGCAAAATAACGAGTTTGCCACTAGTGCTTTAACTTCATAAACAAATAAACTTGAATATAATTTGAAGGGAACGTGTTCAAAGGTGTATAATTTGTGCATTACATTCCACTCTATGAAAATGATAATCTCTCAAGATTTTCTTAGCATAATATTATCACGTATTAAGTGTGATTTCAAAGAGTCAAATGTGTATAATTCTCGTAAGTTTATGCATTACACTCTACTCTATGAAAATGGGGGGATAAAATGATAATCTCTCAAAATTTGGTAGCACATCATTATCTCGTTATTAAGTGCGATTTCATAGTGTTCAAAGGTTTAAAACTTTTGTATACGCAAGTTTATGCATTATATTTTACTCCATGGAAATGATAAATGATCAGGATTTTAATTATTAGCACAACATTATCATGACCTAAGTGCAATTTCAAAGAGTCCAAAGGTGTATAATTTTCATATATGCCAGTTTATGCATTACATTCCACTATATGAAAATGATAATCTCTAAAGATTTTCTTAGCACAACATTATCACGTATTAAGTGCGATTTCAAAGAGTTGAAAGGTATATAATTTTTGTATATGCAAATTTATGCATTACATTCCACTCTATGAAAATAATAATCTCTCAAGATTTTCTTAGCACAACATTATCACGTATTGAGTGCAATTTCAAAGAGTTCAAAGGTGTATAAACTTCGTATATGCAAGTTTATGCATTACATTCCACTCTATGAAAATGGGGGGTTAATAATCTCTCAAATTTTTGTTAGCACATCATTATCACGTATTAAGTGCGATTTAAAAGTGTTCAAAGGTTTATAATTTTCGCATATGCAAGTTTGTGCATTATATACCACTCTATGAAAATGATATTCTCTCAAGATTTTCTTAGCACGACATTATCACGTATTAAGTGTGATTTCAAAGAGTTCAAAGGTTTATAATTTTTGTATACACAAGTTTATGCATTATATTTCACTCCATGGAATGATAAATGATCAGGATTTTATTAGCACAATATTATCATGTCCTAAGTGCGATTTAAAAGAGTTCAAAGGTGTATAATTTTCGTATATGCATTACATTTCACTATATGAAAATGAAGCTAGACAAAGGGCGCGGGCGCGGGGCTGGCTCGGGGTCCCATCTCGCAATGCCAACCTGGGTAAGCTGTCTGTCCGGTGCTCACGTGGATAAGCTGTGGGTCCGATGCTGATGTGGATAAGTTGAGAGAGGTGTCCACTACGGGAATCGACTGAACACGGCCCCACTTATCAGCATGTAACGGCAAGGGTACACTACGGGGCCTGACAGAATGCGACCCTACTCGTCAGCACATAACGGCGAGGGTCCACTACAGGACCCGACTAAATGCGGCCCCACTTGTCAGCATGTAACGACAAGGCTAACAGACGGTGAGTTTCAGACCATGTGAGAGTTTCGTACAAGGAGATGGGCAAAAGTGAGGAAAAACTAAGCGGCTGGGGAAAACTGAGTACAACTAACGAACCGAGGGTGCTAAAATATAAATCCCTAATTTATATACCTCACCGGACTTTGTAGTTAAGGTTCCAACACTGGAGCTGTCTCTTCACTCACCGGAGTCGTCTCTTCCCTCACTGGAGTCGTCTCTTCGCTCGAGATCCTCCACTCCCTCACTGGAGTCGTTCATAAACCGTAAGGTGATATCTCCACTAGCTATCATATCCTGCAATATCTCTTCTTGTTCTTCGTCGTAGTCCATAGTTTTTGCAAAGAATTGCAAGTTATTTCAATGCTATAAACACAGCAAAGCACTAATGAATTAAAGACACTGCGTGAAATGGTTGCCTCCATAGTGTTAAGAAAACCGTGTGAAATGGTTGATGATGCCCCGTTCCGTGCAAAATGGTTGCCGCGCCCGTCCATCATCCCTATATGGCGCGTGTTGTCGCGCCCGTCCTGAAGACATTACTCCCCTGACCTGAATACATTACTCCCCTGACAAATGTGAAGGGAGTGGCTTTGTTATTAAACACTTTTAATTTATGGATAAAAGACCACAGTAGAATCTCTTATCGATAGAAGACTACAGTAGGATATCTCGCCGCATTATCGAGGAAATCATGAAATAGATAGATACTCTATCTATCGATAAAAGACCACAGTAGAATCATATGCATCATGGCAAGAATTGTATAATGGTGGGGCTATGCTTGCATTTGCCCATTGATAACAAAAATATGGATCTTCAGAAGACTTGTACTTGACTTGATTATAGTTGGTCAAGTATTGATCTTTGATCTTCGATTGTGTTGATCTCTGTCTTCGATCTCGGGCTTGATCTCGTATTCTACCAGGAAGAAGCAAAACACTGGAAAGAAAGCGAAACAATTAACACATGGCATCGATACAATGCTCAAGCAACAATAATGATATGACAAGTTAAATAGTATTGAAATGTAACCCTAAGGCATGCTTACCCCTAAGGCATGCTTTACAATATTTAATACATTTTTTGAAATAGAAAATAAACTATAAAACATTTTACATCGGAGCAACTCCTAGCCACAACGGCTGAAAGAGGGGCCCTAGGGCCACCTCAGCATCCACGCGGCCAGGTGGGGGCCATGCAGGTTTGACCATTGCCGATCCGCGCCTAACATCAGGGTGACGTCACTATGACATCATCCTAGCCATCACCTCATAGGTGGTCGTCGGGAACAGCGAAGGAGAGCTCATGGGGCTGCGCGGGCTAGCGCATTCGACTGGCAGGGTTGCGGGGAGCAGTTTCGTGGCGGCACCGTTGTTGAATGGTCACCGGAGATGACCAACAACGAGGTTGCGCGGCAACACTAGATGGCGCACGGCGGCAGAAGGCTACGAGGGAGAGGGACGAAGCAGAGGGGTCCTTTAGCACCGCAATCTCACCATGAGCACAACAGAGGTGGTGGTGAGGCCGGAGGAGGTCTTGAATAGAAGCAATGGTGGCGGTGGCGCTCGGTCGGAGGCTGGGAAGACATCGACGGTTAGCTCGACTGGGGCTCTGCTCTTTGATTCCTTCCGTAGGGAGGGCGAGGTAGATGAGGCAGAACTCGGGGCATTGTCGGAGGAGCACGGGGAGGCACAAAACAACGACGAGTGTCGAAGCATGAGGCTAGGGTTCTGGGAGGAAGAAGCTGACGACGATGCGGCTCCTTCCGCAGGGCCGCCTGTTGGCGGCGCTCCTCCTCTACTCCGTAGACGGTGGTGGGGGTGGAGGCAAAATCGAGCAGCCTGGCAGCATCGCTCGAGGTCGTCGTTGGTGCCTCCATGCTCTCTACTTCACGAGAATGAGATGTGATTTGGGGGAGAGGAGCAGGCGGCGTTATAAGGCAAGGGCCTTTAGTCCCGGTTGAAGCCACGAACCGGGACTAAAGACCCTTTTATCCTGGTTGGTGGCTCCAACCGGGACTAAACCAATTTTTGGCAACGACCGAGAGGGCGCGCCAAACGTCCACCTTACCAACCGGGACTAAAAGGCCTTTTGAAATATATTTTTGCACTCTTCGGTGTAAAATTTGGTTCCCGCCTTATTGAATATTGAAACTATGATCAACCTTGCAAAATACATAGTGAAATAATTACAAATCAGAAAAATACATATAGCATATCAAAATGTTTATAAAATAAATATCTATCTTATAAGATATAATTTATTCTTTATGAGAATTCAATTATTTAATATTTCTACAGTTCCTAAATTCCATAAAATGGTTTTTAAATTGTAAATCATTTTTCAATAAAGACTGGCTTCCAAGACACTGATTGCCATGTTGAGATACACATGTGTGCCAAAAATTGGCTCATTTCGATGTAGAATCAAATGTTTGTTCACAAACAAATGGCTACTGAATCGGTAGGAAGTGGGTCCGGTTTAAACTACAGGTACATGATCTAATACTTATGATTTTTTGTAAAAATCATTTTTAGACTCACAATATGATGTTTCTTTAGAGATCCAATGCAACTTTAGCGAGGCTCATCCCCTAGGTAAGAATCTTCATGCCCGCCTTTTTGACATAGTTTGAAACGGGCATTAAAAATTCAAAACCGGCCTGAACAATGTAAAAACTTCGTGTGGTGTCATATTATATGACATAGTTGCAAGGAAAAAATATCAAACTTGGTATAATGATTACATCTCAAAAAGTCCTTCTCAAAATGAGCTATCATGTTCGAGGTCTCATGGCTTTTGGACCAAATGACTAATGTTATGGCTAGAAACGTGGCATAGTTTGTGATAGTGTGTCCATATTGTGCACGTATGTGCATCTTGGGATGACGAACAATGTTGCAGGAAGAAGTTGTCCTTTTCATCACACGGAAAAGCCATTTTCCATTTTATGAGTGCCAAAAAGGGCCTTTTGTGAAGCAACCACCAAAAGCATAATTCAAAATGATACCATCCCATTTTAAAAAAATACTAGACCACCTTACATGTACAATGTCCCAATCAGGATATCTCAAATATTTCTGTCCACTCCTGGTGAAAAAGATAAATATCTGCCAAATCGGTAGGAAGTGGGTATGGTTTGAACTATAGGTACATGATCTAATGCTCATGATTTTTTGAAAAAAAAATCATTTTTAGACTCACAATATGATGTTTCTTCAGATCTCGAATACAAGTTTAGCTAGGCTCATTTAATACATACAGTCACTTATTTTCTTAAATGCCTTGGAGGCCATAAACCTTCTTCGTGTATGTCCCTTGCTTATGATCGCGTCGGCCATAACCATGATGTATCTTCATCATTTAACATCATGCTTGGGTCAGTGTTCACTGTGAAGGGTGGAATTTCATAAAACTTATTATAATCTTCTGACATGTCTGTCTTGTCCTCCACTCCCATGATGTTTCTTTTACCTGAAAGAACCATGTGGCACTTTGGCTCAACGTATGATGTATTAGTTCGCTTATTTTTTATTTTTTCGGTTTGGTAGACATGTTCTTTACATAGAATACCTGAGCCACATCATTGGCTAGGACGAATGGTTCGTCTCTGAACCCAAGATTGTTGAGATTCACTATTATCATTCTATACAACTTGTCTACCTGAACCTTGCCTCCAATTAGGTTGACCCATTTGCACAAAGGGACTTTAAAAGAAGGTCCATAGTCATATCTCCTCTATGTAACCATAATATGTGTCCTTTTACCATTGTTGTTTGTTGCATCAATGCGGACACCACTGTTTTGGTTGGTGCTCTTTCTATCTTGGGCGATCGTGTAAAATGTATTTCGATTTATCTCGTACCCTTGGAAAGTTAATACAAACAAAGATGGTGTCCTGGCCAACAAGTACAGCTGATCTCCAACGGTGATGTTATTCATGGGATTTGTTTGCAACAAACCGCCGAAAGTCGCCATGTGTGCACGTGTAATCCAATCATCAGACTGCCCGAGTATTGGGAGCGTACAATATTCTTGTGTTCATTGATATACGGAGCCACCAAGGTGGAGCTTTGTAGAACTGTTTAGTGTGCTTGAGTGAAAGAATGCTCGCATGTAGTTATTATTGCTTTCTTTCCTAGCATGCCTTTTCCACTCAGTCTCCCCTCTTGACGCGATTGAGGAACACGAATCGGATTAAGCTCAGGAATAAAGTCAACACAGAACTCAATGACCTCCTCTATTCCATAGCCCTTGGATATGCTTCCTTCTGGCCTAGCACGGTTATGAACATATTTCTTTAAGACTCCCATGAACCTCTCAAAGGGGAACATATTGTGTAGAAATACAGGACCAAGAATGGCAATCTTTTCGACTAGGTTAACCAGGAGGTGCATCATAATATTGAAAACGGATGGTGGGAACACCAACTCAAAACTAACAAGACACTAGACCACATCATTCTATAAACTTGGTTGACTTTCTGGATTGATTACCTTCTGAGAAATTGCATTGCGGAAATGCACATAGCTTCACAATGGGTACTCTAACATTTTCCGGTAGAATCCCCCTCAATGCAACTAGAAGCAATTGTGTCATAATCACGTGGCACTCATGAGACTTTACGTTCTGGATTTTTTTTATCTGCCATATTTATTATTCCCTTTATATTCGACAAGAAGTTAGATAGGACCTTGATACTGCTCATGCATTCAAAAAAGTTTTCCTTCTCTTTTTTGGTAAGAGTGTAGCTGGAAAGACCTTGATACTTCTGTAGATGTAAGACATCTCGTTCTTTCACACGTTGTTGGTCCTGCCGTGTTTTCGGTGTATCATTTGACTTCCCATACACACCCAAGAATCTTAGCAGGCTTATGCAAAGATTCTTTGTCACGTTCATCATGTCGATTGAAGAGCGAACCTCTAGGACTTCCCAATAGGGTAGCTCCCAAAATATAGATTTCTTCTTCCACGTGGGTGCGTGTTCGGTAGCGTCATTTGGAACAGATTGATCGTCAGGACCCTTTCCAAAGATTACTTCTAAATCCTTGACCATACCAAATACAATATCACAAGTACGGTGGACAATCTTCTTCCGGTGATCTGCCTCACCTTTGAAATGCTTGCCTTTCTTTCTTATGGGATACCTAGTCAGAAGAAGTCGATGATTCCCTAGGTACACACCATTCTTACATTTATGCAAATATGTACCTTCAGTCTCATCTAAACAGTGTGTGCATGCATTGTATCCCTTGTTTGTATGTCCTGAAAGGTTACTAAGAGCAGGACAATCATTGATGGTTACGAAAAGCAACGCTCGTAGATAAAATGGTTCCTGTTTACGCTCATCCCACACATGTACACCTTTTTCCCCATAACTATAAAAGTTCTTCAACTAATGGGCTTAGGTACACATCAATGTCATTGTCGGGTTGCTTCGGGCGTTGGATGAACACTAGCATCATAATGAACTTCCTCTTTCATGCACAGCCAAGGAGGAAGGTTATAGATATATAGAGTTACAGGCTAGGTGCTATGACTGCAGCTCTGCTCCCCAAAAGGATTCATGCCATCTATACTTAGAACAAACCTTAAGTTTCTTGCGTCATTTGCAAAGTCGGGTAATCTCTCTCGATTTTTCTCCACTGCGACCCATCAGCGAGGTGTCTCAACATCGAGTCTTTCTTACGGTCTTATTTGTGCCATCACAACAACTTGACATGCTATTTGTTTCTGAACAAACGTTTCAACCGTGATATTATAGGAGCATACCACATAACTTTGACAGCAACCCTCTTCCTAGGGCGCCCGCCCTCAACATCACCAGGGTCATCTCGTCTGATCTTATATCGCAATGCACCACATATCGGACATTCATTCTTATTCTCATACTCCTCACCATGGTAGAGGATGCAGTCATTAATGCATGCATGTATCTTCTGCACCTCTAAGACTAGAGGGCAGACAACCTTCTTTGCTTCTTACGTACTGGCATGCAATTCGTTATCCTTTGGAAACTTCTTTTTCATTATTTTCAGTAACTTCTCAAATCCCTTGTCAGATAAACCATTCTCTCTCTTCCGCTGTAGCAATTCCAGTATGGTACCGAGCTTTGTGATGCCATCTTCGCAATTTTGGTACAACAATTTTTTGTGATCCTCTAACATGCGCTTCAACTTCTCGTTTTCAATTTTGCAATCTCTCTGTGCATCAACAATGGCCCGGTGAAGATCATCAATGAGCTCATCTGGTGCCTCTTCATCTTCAGATTCCCCTGTTGCAGTATCACCGTATTCAAGAAACATAGGATAGTTGTCATCATCCTCTTTTTCTCCATTTTCTTCCATTATAACCCATCTTTCTCCGTGCTTAGTCCAACAATTATAGCTGGGCATGAAACCAGACCGAAGTAGTTGGGTGTGAAGGGTTCTGGAGGAAGATTAATCCGTCTTATTCTGACAGGCAACACATGGACAACACAAAAAACTATTCAGACCGTTTGCCTCAACCACACCAATAAAATTATGCAGGCCCATAATGAACTCGACAATGTATTGTTCACCATACATCCATTGCCGGTTCATCTAAATTATATAATTAAGTTTATCAAAAACCATTACAGAACATCTAGAGAAATGACCACTGTACATCGCCACATGCATTGTATCAATGATAGATGAAAGGATAAAGTTGGTAACCTCGATCGAGGAGGAAAGAAGGAGGAGAAAGCTTAAGTGTGGCTCAGGCACTTCATCATGTTTGTTTTGTGTGAACTCAAGTGGCATCATGCTCTCACGCATTTCATCGAGCACCTCTTGTGCATAAAGGGAAAAAAACAAAGCAACATACACCACTTGTGCATAAGAAGGGAAAAACAAACTAGCTCACACACGAGCATGTTAGGCTGGGGGATATATATATAGGAACATGGACATTTAGTCCCGGTTGGAGACACCAAACAAAACCAAAGGGGTTCATTCGAACCGGGACTGATGATGGCCCTGTCCAGTGCGGCATCCTAGCCGTTCGAACCTGAACTAATGCTCACATTAGTCATGGTTCATAATGCGAATGGGACTGATGCCTCGGGCAGCTCCGAACGGAAGCCATGTTTTCTACTAGTGGTCATAGCTAGTTGTGACGTATGTTAGGTCATAGTCAGGTCCTAAACCGTTGATTTTGTGGCGTGCAATCGATGCGTTCGAAGTTATTTTATGTTTTGCCCATGTTTTGTCACCAACCATACTTGTACCTGTGGATTGCTGGGCCTCGGGTCTTGGTACGGGTTTATATTCTACTACCTCCGTTCTATAATAGAAGACTTTTTAGCAAACTGTAAAAGGCTTATATTTTGGAACGGAGATAGTAGCTCGGAGTCACAAATTTATTTGGCCAGTGAGCATTGTAGGTTGCTGGTTGTCGTGGGCCCATCATGGGATAGTTTGGGCTAAGCTTTGTTTTGCTAGGCGGGGTTTGCTCTATTGTATGTCATTTTTAATTTTTATTGGGTCATTGTTTGTTTAATTTTTTGTATGCTTATTTTATTTTTCCATTGTCGTCTTTGTTTGGGTTTATATGACTAACTAAATATAGAATGCCAAAAAATAGTGTATGAATGTTGCATTTTCTTGTACTTGATTTTCTTTTGCACGTCGTTCCTACGAAGACGCTTCATCTTTTTTTTAGCTTAGGGCATAGTCAGATCGTGGACCCGTTGGTTTGCCGCCCGCGTTAAGATTGGTACCCGGAATCGTTATGCTTGGCATGTGATTTTGTCTGCGTGTTGCTGGGTGTTGCGATCGTTTCGTGCGTAGTTGTGCTTTATGGGCGTCATACGCGGGTTGCCATGCCTTTGAGGGCTGTCACGCGGGATTGCTTGGCTATGTTTTTTTTGCTCTTTTTTGTGTCGGATATTCAGTTTGGCTTCCGGGTTCATCTACTCCTGGAGCATGATTGGTGCAGTCTCCCTTATTCCAACATGTATGTGTGTTTCCCACAACCTTTTTGAACAGTCCTCCTAGCCCACCAGTCACCACATTACTACCTATATGGAAGTGAACTGTTTCAGCGAGGCGATCCAAATCAACCTTTGGTACTGTAGATGTGCCTACAGTACCTCGACATGTACAGTGCAGTTTCCCCCCTCACGTCGTGTTCTCTGTTTAAGCGGTGGATAAAACGACTCCAAATTTTCCTCTCCCCAATCCCCCGTCCTTATCTCCGTCTCTCAATCCAATTCGCTCGCCTCACCCTCCCGGCGAGATCCTCCTCCTGCCCAGCCGCCGTCTGCTGCGACCTTTTCTCCTCCCAAGCTCCCCCCGCCACAACCTCCCCCTAGCTGTGCTCTTACGTCACCGGCGGCCGAGGCCTGAGTCAGGCCCTCCTCTGGCGTCCTGTCCGGCGACGATGTGGTCATCGCGGAGGAGCTTCGCTTCGTCACTATCACGGAAGGCTTCTCCAGGGACGTGGTTCTTGGAGCGTTGGGCACACGGGTGGGGACCGGTCACGGTGGAGGCATCAAGCTTGGGCTTGCCATGGCGGTGTGCACGTGCAGTCATGGCTACGCGAAAGCCGAGTAGGGTACCGTCGAAATTCTGGTTCGCCAGTCTTCCTTGTACCATCCCTTTGATTTAGATTTTACTTTGTGTGTTTTCAATTTTATGCTCCCTCCTGGTATTCTCTTTGTTTTGCACTGTGCGTGATGTGTTTTGTGCAGGTATTAGTATGAGCAGCGGCGGCCGGCCTCCAACAGTGTCGCCTCCTCTGGCTCGGCATCGTTGACGTCGTGGCCTAGAAAATATTACTACTTCTCTATCGGCTACTGGTCGTTTAGCTATTGTTCGTGGAGGGCGGGACAGGTCTCCATGTGCTCGCGGCGGCCGACGTGGCCACTCCGGTCGGTTTGTGGCCTCTAAATTTTCCATCTCCGGTTGGTATATTTCTTGATGCGCGTGGTCAGTCGGTGGCCTCTGAATTTTTATCTTTGCCTGGTGTGGTTGCGCCTCCGTCTGCCAATACTTAGTCAGGAATTCTTTGGCGGCCCGTTTATTTCAATAAAATGGGATTACAAATATGACTAGGTTATGGTATGCAGATGTTAATCAACATGGTGGTATCGCTGCCAAGTGCAAACAAAATGATGGGATGAGCCCCATCCTCACACTGCGCAGCAACAGCACGTTCATCTTTTACATCTAGGTTAGGCCACTTTCTTGAGACCCTATTTACGTATTGTGCGCAATATATTTCTTCCTTTATTGTTAGATCTTTGAGGGATTTATTCTAAATTATTGTTCATCCTCCATGAAAAAATTCAGATATATCATGTGTCAGGATAAGTCCAGTCCAATTTGGAGCCTTCTTCAAGGAAGATGATGTTGCGTTCACCGCCTTTGAATTTGTCAGCGAGCCCTCTATCAAAGGTTAATTGAAGACATTGAGATACACTGAGACTTCTATATATACTGAGTTGATACTTTCTTCTGAGCGGGTAGACTTCTATACGTCCTAAATTGCTGCTTGCTTTTTATCTAAAAAAATCTATTGCTTTTCAATTTAGAAAATATAGAATTTGGTTCTTATGTTGTTTTTCCTATTTGTATAGCTGTTCACGATGTGTATGGAGACCGAGGGCTCATCAAGGCGCTCATCACGATGGCACACTGTGAACTCTAGACGATGTAGATTTGCTAGAGACACTAGTGGAAAACGGGCCTCCAGTCTCGGCCCATAAGGGGCTTTAGTCCCGGTCCTGGTAACCGGGACTGGAGGGGCGGGACTAAAGGCCCACCCATTAGTCCCGGCCCTCTTACCAGCCGGGACCAATGGGCATCCACGTGGCTATCTCTGCGGGTGCTGGGTGCCCCCCATTAGGCCCGGTTCGTATTACGAACCGGGACAAATGGTTCTCTGCCGCGGCAGAATTTTAGACACTTTCTCTGTCACGGCAGAGAATTTAATTTGTATTCTTTTTTTTCATTTCAAAATAGTTTTCTACGCTACCACGTACCGTACATGTTCGTGCATACATAAGATAACTTCTCTTAAGATCGAGCATACACATATATACATGATAGTTACACGTGGAGATCATAATTATCGGGACTAGAGCCCGTCTATTCAATTACACGGTCGGGGATCATCGGCGCCTATTTACACTAAATTCTCCGGCGTCATCTATCATCTCGTTCATCAAGAATCCTGCCAGTTCTTCAGCAATTGCTACTACGCGTTGTTGTGGTAGGAGATGATCCCGCATTTTCTCGAACTATATAAGAAAAGGAGATCAATATGAATATGAATCATGATAACAAAAAGTGACGTTAATAAAAATAATGTTATGAATGTATTGCTTACATCGACTCTATAATCATTCAGCTCACTGGTAAACGTGTGAATGAACTCGCAAACGTTGAATCCACATAGATTCGTCCCCTGTGGCTGCCTCGCGCACTTTACGAGAATAGAATTCAATCAAAATAATAATCCAGCATCATAATTGTATTGAAACTAGAAGTAAAGAGATGCGCCTACTACTTACCGAGACCGGCTTAAACGTCAGCTTCTCAGTAAAGTCACCCATAACCGCACTCTTGAACTGGTTCCAAACCCTACCGGTAAAGAAAATGAATGAGTTATTTATTACGTGATATCTCAGGAAATCAACGAAAGAGACCGCTGTAGCGCGAAAATTACCTCTGGAGCATGTCCTGCATGTCACTAAACTGTTTCAGGGGTCTCTTTAATGGGTCCATGACTTCAACTCTTCCCTTATCAAGTTGAATGTCCATGAGAATCCAGTGGAAACTGTACACGTTTATATATACATCAGTAACTCATCAATTACAGTTAACATCGAGTAAGCAAAAGAGAACGTGTACAATAGAGTAAGACACTCACGCGAAATTGTAAGGAAACAGTATGTGGTCACAGAAATTTTGCTCCGTTAGAAACCTTAGAAGGTTTTCCTGTGTGTCCTCAGGTTTTTCCTTTAGCGTCCGACAATGTATTTTATCTGGGTCAATGAACCCAACACTGAAGATTGACCTTATTTTACATTCCATGATCTTCATTCTGCATAATAATAGAGCACAAAAGGATATAATTAGGATAATTACATGAAATGAACTGAACAACTGAAAAAATGAACAGTTTATATAAAGACAATGAATTCAACAACTTACAGACAATAGCAACTCATGAGACTTTTGTCGAGGGCGTTGAAAGTGTATAAATGGAAGAGTTCTGGAAACTCAACATGGACCTCTTCTTCTTGGAAGTAGTAGTCATGTGGGACTTTCGCCACGATCATTATTCTCTCCTCCTTTACGGCTTTCAAGTACCATTTATGTAAACTCCGCATTTGTGTTGGCAGTTGTTGGAACTGCTCAAAGCTGACCAGAGGTTTCCCTGGGACATATGTAGGGACTACCTGAGCCTTGGGTAACTTGTCGTCCTGGGAACCTAGCAATTCCTCAACAGTCACATTCATAGCGGCCGCAAGCTTCTTAGCTTCTTACATATCCTGCTGGGGAGTGTCATAGGATACCACCTTGAGGGGTGGGGTCGATTTTTTGGCCTGTTCTCCGAGCTCGGGGAGGTCCTTTCTTTTCCTGGTTGCACTTTGACTTGATGATTTTCTCTCGCTTGCACTTCTACTTGATTTGCTCTTCTTCACTTCCTTCTGAAGTGTGCGTCGATAGTCATCTGGCTTATGGTGCAAGTCATATTGTGATTTTGTGTTTAGAAAAGAAAGTGCATACGCTTTTTGCTTCTCGTGTATACCGGGGCGGGCTCGGGTTTCTTCTTTTGAAGTTGCGCAATCGGCCTTTACAATCATGTCGGTTTCCTCGTCAGTTCGATCGTAAGGTCTGATAGAAAGATTCTTATGAGGTACTCTTGGGAGGGGCGACATTTGTCGTTTTGGTCTCCTGTGTCGTTTAGTACTAATCGGAGGCTGCGACAGAGATCGAGATGGACTCGGGCTGTGGTGGTCGTAGTCATGGGGTGGGCTTCTTGGAGGTGATGGAGGTGAAGGTGACATGCGACCACTCGGAGGCGGTGTTGGCTTTGACGTCCAGCCTAGAAGCTTGATGTTGTTCTTGTCCCATAGAATGATACCACCCAGTACTTCTCCGAGTGTCCTCTCACCTTCAGGTCCAGGGATGTCAAGCTCCATTGAGTCCCACCCCATTACGATTTCATCCACACCAACTTTAGCATAGCCATCTGGAATCTCACGGCCATGCCAGCGTGCGCCAGGTGGACAAGGTAAAGCACATCCGACCGCCACCTTGATGGATAGGTTCTTCACCTTCTGATGGAGCTCACAAGATGCCTGCTCCTTGATTCCATCCACGGGGTAGCCGGGACCGCCATCTACCATACGTGCATCGTCAGAAGGGACCTCCGATTCAGCCACGCTGCTTTTCCGCTGAGATGGGACGGCGGTAATATTGAGTACAGGATCTTGCAGGCGCGCTGCTCCTCGAAGTTCGTCAATCTGTTGCTGATCCATTCGAAGTGTTCCTATTAACTCGGTGAAGTTGTCTCCCTCCTCCTCCTGCCGTCGCCTCTTTGCTCTCTCTCGGGTCCTACAAGTATCTCTGTCTTTGGGAAACCCCATCTCCCACGTATAACTAGGGCCAAGGCCTCGTACACGTCCTCCGTGTTCGTCATTCCCGATGACCTTTGTCAGCAAGTCTTTCTCTCTATCGGGACGGAACTTTGTTGTCCCCGCTTTAATCTCCTTCACCACTTTCTGCCATGTATCCTGGGGTATCGTAATCCCGTCACTGCAAATAAGGTCCCCTGTACTTTCGTCATACTCACTCCCATGCCCAAGGAACCAATTCCTTGCCCTCAGATCCCATTCTTCGCGTATTGGTTTTGGAGTGATGCCTTTAGCAAGCAGCTCATTCTCTTTAGCATCCCACTTTGGCATGGCAGCCGCGTAGCCCCTGGCCCCAGGTGATGGTGATATTTCTTCATCGCGGCATTTTTCTTTTTTTTTTCCGACATTTCCATAGAAGGTTATGACTCCTTGTACTTCACAAATGCATCCCAGTTAGCCTGCTGCTTCGTTAGATAGCATTCAAATTTAGGAGTCTTCTTCGTCTTCTGATACTTTTGCCATAATGCTTTCTTCCAGTTCTTGAATAGTTCGGCCATCTTCGTAAGAGTCCACTGCTTGACTTTCTTCCTCAATGCAGCTGTGTCGGCATCATCCTCACATTCTGGCAGGGTGAAATGTGTCATGAGGTCATTCCAAAGACCCTCTTTGCACCTGTCGGAGACATACTCACCCTCTTTCGCCCCTTGGTCTTATTCCACTCTCGAACGGTGATCGGGATGCGATCCCTAACCATAACTCCGCATTGTGGTTTAAATACAGTTTTAGCCTTTTCGGGTTCGTTTGGAATATTTTTTGCTTGATGTGGAGGCCTAAGAGAAGAAACATTCATCAATTTATATATATATACAACTCAGTTAATGCATCTACTGATCACCAGACTTCATATATATACCTCGACATCGGCTTCTCCACCACCGGAGCCGTCGGCTTCTCCTTGATCATTTCGGTCGACCTCCTCTCCCTCATCGGAGGGGTTCAGATAAATCGACGGAGATTCGGGTGGATCAACATGGGGGGTGTCGTTGATCATATCCTCGAGAATTTCTTCCTGTGCTAGGTCTCTCTGGATTGGATCCATAGTTTTCTACAAAATGCACACAATAACATTTTTCATTCAATATTGCTGCATAAAATAACACTAAACAATAATATGAACACGCAATTTGCTACAATAATACTAAACAATAGCAAAATTCTAGTGATGCCCTAACCCTAACCCTAAGTCCGGGCGGCCCGCAAGCACCACCACCCTAACCCTATATCCGGGGGCCCACGAGCACCACCACTCTAACCCTAAGTCCGGGGGCCCGCGAGCACCACCACCCTAACCCTATCTCCGGGCGGCCCACGAGCACTACCACCCTAACCCTAAGTCCGGGGGCCCGCGATTACTATCACATTAACCCTGAGTCCAGTGGCCCGCGAGCACCACCACCCTAACCCTAAGTCTGGGGGCCGCGAGCACTACCGGACTTAGGTTAGTTATTTCTTTAGCTTAAGTCCGGGGGCCCGCGAGCACCACCACCCTAACCCTAAGTCCGGTGGCCCGCGAGCACTGCCACCCTAACCCTAAGTCCGGGGGCCCACGAGCACTACCACCCTAACCCTAAGTCCGGGGCCCCGCGAGCACTACCACCCTAACCCTAAGTCCGGGGGCCCACGAGCACTACCGGACTTAGGGTAGTTATTTCTTTAGCTTATCTTTATTTAGCACTGATGCTTGTCTGTCTCAATCGACACTATAATACTACATACTATATAATATACTACTACATATATTATTACACTATATATACTATATCTATATACTCTATTACTATACACAAACATATATATATACTATATTTATATACTAGTAATAAATATTACAATATAAAAAAGATACAAGAAATTAAAAAACATATATATATACTATATCTATATGATCTATTACTATTATACACAAACATATTTATATATACTATATCTATATATACTAGTAATAATTATTAACATATAAAAAATACACTAGAAATTAATATATACTATACTAGTAATACTAGTAATAATTCTATCTATTACTAGTAATAATTCGTAATTAATATATAAAAAATACAAGAAATTAATATATATACTATATCTATATATACTAGTAATAATTATTAACATATAAAAAATACACTAGAAATTAATATATACTATACTAGGAATACTATATAGTAGTAATAATACTAGTAAAAAAAGTGGCCGGCGGTGTGGGTGCCGCCCGGGCTCGCCGGTCGGGGCCGGCGGGGATGGAGGCAGTGCGCGCGGTCGCGGGGCGCCGCCCGGGCTCGCTGGG
Organism: Avena eriantha; assembly: GCA_910589775.1. Taxonomy (NCBI): domain Eukaryota; kingdom Viridiplantae; phylum Streptophyta; class Magnoliopsida; order Poales; family Poaceae; genus Avena; species Avena eriantha. The sequence goes on from OU342745.1 coordinate 51,537,086, forward strand.
GCCGGGGACGAAGAGGAGGCAGAGCGGCACGCGGTGGGGGAGGGATATTACCTCCCACTAGCGGGGCGGACGTGCGCGTGTCTCGAGAGGCGGCGGCGCGGCGCGGCAACACGGTGGGGTGGCTACGCGGACGGGCGGAGAGGCGGCGAGGTAGCGAGGCAGCAAATTTCGGCAGCCTAGCGGCATAGTGCTAGCTCCTCGCGAGATGTACTCCGGTTGATGGATTCGACCGGGGAAGAAGCGGCACAATAAATACCCCCACACCCTTTAGTCCCGATGCGTGGCATAAACCGGGACTAAAGGGGGGTGTTTAGTCCCGGTTCCAGCCACGCACCGAGTCTAAAGGCTTTGGATGCCTTTTCGCCTACAGAGCCTTTAGTCCTGGATGGTGTTCTGGGCCGGGACTAAAGGCCCAAATTTGCGCGCGCTGGGCCTAAGTTGACGCCTGTTTTTTCAAATATTACAATTTGTAACTATTAGATTTTTTAAACATTTGAATTATACAGTTTTTGCATACTTATGAATTTGAGAAAATTTTCAACATGAAAAGTTTTTGAATTTGAATAAGTAATCCAAATCTATTTTTTGTTTTATAAAATAATTATTCTAACTAGTGAAACTAATAACCATTTTGCCATTTCTAATTTAAAAATGCATTAACTATTATATTTTGCATATTTTTGAATCTCACTAATTTTTTAACATAAAAAGTGCTTGAATTTGAATCAAATAATTATTCTAACTAGTCAAACTATTAACCATTTTGCCATTTTTATGTGATTCCGACGCTCCGGTGGTCTTCCTCCGGCGAAACCCTAGACCGGGGGCCTCGGATGGTCTACCCCTGTAGCTTTCTCCGTACGAGGGTAACCCCTTTAGGGTTTAGGGTTTAGGCTTCCCTCCTCTGACTTCCCGCCATTTCTCACTATATATATGTAGGCTTGGTCGTTGCCATAGCACACCTAGACTCATATCTGCCGCCTCTCTCCACTCTATCCCATGGCTTTCACCATACCTCTAACCCCAGGGAGACGGAGATGGAGTCTTTCACAGGCTAGCAGGAAAATATTTTCCGAGGCGGAACTTCCGAAGATGCCATAGGGCATGTGCGCCAAGGGCATCTTCGAGAAATTCCGCCACGGGAGATTTCCCAACCCTTTCCTCCATCCATGGGGATGAAACTCTCCATCCATGTTGGCTTGGTCGTTGCCATAGCACATCTACACTCATATCTGCCGCCTCTCTCTACTCTATCTCATGGCTTCCACCATACCTCTAACCCCAGGGAGGCGGAGATGGAGTCTTTCACGGGCTAGCAGGAAAATATTTTCCGAGGCGGAACTTCCGAAGATGCCATAGGGCGTGTGCACCAAGGGCATCTTCAAGAAGTTCCGCCACGGGAGATTTCCCAACCCTTTCCTCCATCCATGGGGATGAAACTCTCCATCCATGTTGGCTTGTTGAGTTGCTTGCCATGGCGTATCGATGCTCCTTTTATAGGCACGGCGCCGCTTCTACTTTGTCTTCTTCCTCCGACAAGGCGTCGTGTGCTACATGCTTTATCTCATCGAGCAGTGCGTCCACCCACGCATCCTTATCCTACCGATAGCTTTAGTCCCGGTTTGAGCCCCCACCCGGTACTAAAGGTTACCCACGCGTCCTTATCCCACCGACAATTTTGTTAGATGACACAAAAACCACCTTTAGTCCCGGTTGCACCCACCAGCCGGTACTAAAGGTTAGCCACCCCCCAGATAAGGCCCTCCCAAATAAGCCTCCCCCATCTTTTGTCCCGGTTTGAGCCCCCACCCGGGATGAAAGTTTCCCGCACCACTGCGTTCCCGCGCTTTCCACCGGTTCCCACCTCTGTCTTCCCGCCATTTTTTCAGTATATATATGTACGCTTGGCCTCCATTTACATATCACATCTAGACTCATCATTCTCTTCCCATGGCTTCCATTGTATCTCTAACCACCCGGGAGGCGGAGGCGCTTTGCGCCTCAAACTACCCCTGCCCACCGGGCTACCGCGTCCCCACCGGCTGGATGCTAAGCGCCGGAGGCATGCCGGTCCCTCCTATCCCTCTAGGTGTGGAGCGTCGGATGGCCATCACGAACCACTACTACCTCGAGCTCACGCCAGAGCAACGGAGGAATCCCAACTGGCATCCCAACTATTTCCTGACTTGGGAAGCCTTCTTCATCAATCGGCATGAGAGGGCGCTCGCCAGGCACAAGGAGGACGGCCGACCTCCTTCGAACTTCAACGAGGCCGGCCGTCGGCTGTGGTGGCGCGGCCGGACTCTCCAGAGTGTCATGGCCTACAACACGACCGGCAATAACCCCCGCCTGCGGTACCCTCAAATCCAGCCCACGCGTGCCCAACCTTCAAGGTTCGACTACGGCGACCCCGACGATGACAGCGACGATGGTGCCGGTGACTACGACGACTATAGTGGCGCGTATTACAGGGCTAGGCAGGACCATGACTGAATCACTCCAACCATTAGGCATGTTTCTTAATTTTCAGTTGTGCTATGTATCCTTAGTGCTTGTGGGTTCCTTCTCTTGTGATGGTTCCTTCTCTTTGTGTGATCACCTACCGCGGCTCAGAATGTCTAGTTTGATTGAGCAAGATGTATTACATGAAAGGGGACCTTTATGTCTCAAATAAAAGGTTTAATACATTACATAGATTTATGTCTCAAATAAAATGTTTAATTACATAGATTTATGTCTCAAATAAAAGGTTTTTAATACATTATTACACATCACCAACATCTAGTGTTGTGGTTTTCTTCTGCACCGTAGCCATGGAGAATCTTCATCATTTAACAGGATGCTTGGGTCAGTTTTCACTTTGAAGGGCGGAATTTCATGAAACTTATTGTAATCTTCTGACATGTCTATCTTATCATCCACTCCCACGATGTTTCTTTTCCCTGAAAGAACTATGTGGCGCTTTGGCTCATCGTATTCTGTACTCTTTTGCTTATCTTTCCTTTTTCTCGGTTTGGTAGACATGTCCTTCACATAGAAAACCCGAGCCACATCGTTCACTAGGACGAATGGTTCATCCATGTACGCAAGATTGTTGAGATCCACTAATGTCATGCCGTACTTTTCGTCTACATGTACCCGCCTCCTGTCAGCTTGACCCATTTGCACCGAAACAAAGGGACCTTAAAAGTAGGTCCATAGTCAAGTTCCCATATCTCCTCTATGTACCCATAATATGTGTCAATCTGCCCATTGTCATCTGTTGCATCAAAGCGGACACCACTGTTTTGGTTGGTGCTCTTTTTATCTTGGGCGATCGTGTAAAATATATTCCCATTTATCTCGTACCCTTGGAAAGTACATATAGTCGAAGATGGTAACCTGGCCAACAAGTACAACTCATCTCCAACAGTGGTGTTATTCATGAGATGTGTCTACAACCAATTGCCAAAATACTTCTCGTGTTCCCCTTTAATCAAGGTTTCAGGCTTCCCGGGGTTTTCGGAGCGTAGAATATTCTTGTGTTTCTCGATATACGGAGCCACCACGATGGAATTGTGTAGAACTGCGTAGTGTGCTTGAGTGAAAGAATGCCCGTCCCTACATACCATTGATTTCCTTCCTAGTGTGCCTTTTCCAGTCATCCTCCCCTCATACCGAGATTCAGGAACCCCAATCGGCTTAAGGTCAGGAAGAAAGTCAACACAAAACTCAATGACCTCCTTTGTTCCATAGCCCTTGGAGATGCTTCCTTCTGGCCTAGCACGGTTATGAACATATTTCTTTAAGACTCCCATGAACCTCTCGAAGGGGAACATATTGTGTAGAAACACAGGACCGAGAATTCTAATCTTTCGACTAGGTGAACTAGGAGGTGCGTCATAATATTGAAGAAGGATGGCAGGAACAACAACTCGAAGCTGACCAGACATTGGACCACATCAATATGTAACCCTGATAGACTTTCTCGATCGATTACCTTCTGAGAAATTGCATTGAGGAATGCACATACCTTCACAATGGCTAGTCGAACATTTTCTGGTAGAATTCCCCTCAATGCAACCGGAAGCAATTGCGTCATAAGCACATGGCAGTCATGAGACTTTAGGTTTTGAAATTTTTTCTCTTTCATATTTACTATTCCCTTTATATTCGACGAGAAGCCAGACGGGACCTTGATACTGAAAAGGACTTCAAAAAATATTTCCTTCTCTTCTTTGGTAAGAGCGTAGCTGGCAAGCCCTTGAAACTGCCCTGGATGCTTGCCGTCTCATCCTTTATGATGTTGCTGGTCCTCCCGTGCTGCCGGGGTATCTTTTGACTTCCCATACAAGCCCAGGAAGCCTAGAGTATTCACGCAAAGATTCTTCGTCAGGTGCATCACGTCGATTGCAGAGCGGACCTCATGCACTTTCCAATAGGGCAGCTCCCAAAATATAGATTCTTCTTCCACATGGGTGCGTGTCCAGTAATGGGGTCTTTCGGAACAGGTTGTCCTCCAGGACCCTTTCCAAAGATTACATCCAAATCCTTGACCATACCAAATACATCAGCACCACTACGGGGGACAGGCTTCGTCCGGGTTTCTGCCTTGCCATTGAAATGCTTGCCTTTCTTCTTTAAGGGATGACTGGGCGGAAGAAAACGACGATTGTACAGGTACACATTCTTTCTACATTTATCCAGATATATACTTTCAGTCTCATCTAAACAGTGCGTGCATGCATTGTATCCTTTGTTCGTCTATCCTGAAATGTTACTAAGAGCAGGCCAATCATTGATGGTTACGAACATCAACGCTTGTAGGTCAAATTCCTGCTGTTTGTGCTCATCCCACACACGTACACCTGGTTTGGCCCACAACTGTAGAAGTTCATCAACTAATGGCCTTAGCTACACATCAATGTCGTTGTTGGGTTGCTTCGGGCCTTGGATGAGCACTGGCATCATAATGAACTTCCGCTTCATGCACAACCAAGGAGGAAGGTTGTAGATACATAGAGTCATGGGCCAGGTGTTGTGACTGCAGTTCTGCTCCCCAAAAGGATTCATGCCATCGGTACTTAGACCAAACCATAAGTTCCTTGCGTCACCAGCAAAGTCCGGGAAGTCTCTCTCGATTTTTCTCCACTACCGACCATCAGCAGGGTGCCTCAACATCCCGTCTTTCTTATGGTCTTCCATGTGCCATCGCAACAACTTGGCATGCTCTTTATTTCTGAACAAACGTTTCAACCGTGGTATTATAGGAGCATACCACATCACCTTGGCAGGAACCCTCTTCCTGGGTTGCTCGCCCTCAACATCACTAGGGTCATCTTTTCTGATCTTATACCGCAATGCAGTGCATACCGGGCATTTATCCATATTCTCGTACTTCTCACCGCGGTAGAGGATGCAGTCATTAGGGCATGCATGTATCTTCTGCACGTCTAATCCTAGAGGGCAGACAAGTTTCTTTTCTTTGTACGTAGTGGAGGGCAATTGGTTATTTCTTGGAAGCAACTTCTTCATTATTACCAGCAACTTTTCAAATCCCGAGTCAGTCATACCGGTCTCTGCCTTCCACTTCAACAATTCCAGTGTGCTATCCAACTTCTTCTGGCCATCTTCACAAGTTGGATACAGCAATGTGTTGTGGTCCTGTAACATCTGCTCGAACTGCAACCTGTCCTTTTCTGTGTCGCAGTCTCGCCTTGCATCACTAATGACCCGACCAAAATCATCAACGGGCTCATCTGGTTCCTGTTCTTCACCCCCTTCTTTTTCATTATCTTCAACTACGGTATCATTGTATTCAGGGAACATAGATCGGTAGTTGTCATCATCGTTCTCTTCTTCATCACCGTCTTCCATCATAACCCCTCTTTCTCCGTGCTTGGTCCAAACATTATAGCCGGACATGAAACCGGACCGAAGCAGGTGGCTCTGAATGACTCTTGAGGAAGTGTGGGCCTGCTCATTCCAACATTCAACACATGGACAACACATAAAACCATCACGCCGCTTGTTCGCCTCGGCCACAAGGCGAAAAGAACGCACGCCTTCTCTGTAAGCGTAAGAGCGTCGGTCACCGTACATCCATGGGTGGCTCATCTGCATCATACAACCATGCATATATATCAAACGCAATCACGATGCTTAAATTAGTACCGCGCAGTCAAAACGAGAAAATAGTTGCTAACCTTTTAGGACACTTCAAAACAAAGAGGAGAAACTTTAAGTGTCGCTCTGGCACCTCATCTCATATTTTGTCTTGTGTGAACTCAAGTGGCATCGCTCTAATAGGCATTTCACTGAACACCTCTAGTGCATATGAAGAAAAAAAGTTAGCACAAAGTTATACCCACCTCTCACATAGGAAAAAACAGGAGAGAGTGGAGGGCTGAGTCCATATATATAGGGCCAGGCCATTAGTCCCAGTTTGAGATACAAACCAGGACTAAAGGTTCTGCCAGGAGCACGCGCGCCGGCCCAGACCTATTTGTCCCGGTTTGTATCTCAAACCGGGACTAATGGTTCCTTACGAACCGGGACATAGTGCCTCGGCCTCCTCGGGCCGTCTGGTTCGGACCATTAGTCCCGGCCCCAGCCACGGCCGGGACTAATGGACCGAACCAAAGGCCCATTTTCTACTAGTGAGAATGCAGATCTGCTAAAGAACAAGAGTAATGCTCCTTTGGGAGATACAGTAATAAGTTCAGTGGTGTGCGCGAGGTAATGATATGCTCTCTCCACTCAGAAGTGACTATTGAAGAATTTCAAATGCTTAGAGCTTGTGTGGCAAGTACCCCATTAACCCTTTTCATATTGCTTGGTATCATCTTTCACTGTCATCATACACTTCCGTGGTCAAATATGCCTTTATCGATAAAATTTAGAAAATTTCTTCTGATAATCTGATTATAAACCCAGTGAAATGAGTATTCATTTTTCTAATTTACAGTATAGTAAATTAGTAATATTTAATAATTAAGACGGATGGTGTAGAAAGAAGATATAATTTGTTTCGATATTCCTCTAAGTGGTAACTATTCTCTTAAGATGGCACTACTGATTACAAAACCATATGAAGAGCTAACCGTTCACCAGGAGGGCACTCTTGCAGGCAAGGGGCACTCTTAAAATCTTTCTTGGTAGCCTCATAAGGCTATCTATGGATTGTGAAACAGTGGAGCACTTGGTCTTATGTATATCGACAAGCACTACCGTGTATCTTGCAAAAAGGAGGATAACACAATGGCCAAGTGCTTCATGAAAGGTCTAGACTATGTCCCTGAGTGGGACAAAACTGTTTTCTCGACATGGCAATCCTTATGAAAATCTGCTCCTCTGATCATCCATTAACCTTTATAATTTTGCTACTTTGCCACTGCACATCAACTTACATGCACGTACAGTAATGAGAAAGTTGGCACAGTTTCTGTGGGAACCCTTTTACTAATTTTTAATAGGACATAATTCTACCTACTCGACCTACGTCCTTCTTCTTGGCCATGGCGACGGTCGAACCTTCGTGTACAACCCCTCCTCCCTCCTCTTCTTAGTCTCGGGAAATTTGCTCTAACCTGGGCGCCGCATGTGCGTCAGCAGCGAATGGTGCCACCTGGAGCAGAGCAAGTGCGTGAAGCCGTTCAGATGTAGGGAGGTAGGTTTGGATGACTGCATCTGCAGGGCCGAGAAACAGGTTGCGCACCGTCAGCGAGGCAGGACGGACCAGGGGGTCTGTGCCATTTGTGCCGACAGCATGTATGCCTGCAAGGAGGAGCCCGTGCAAGTAGGTATTGCAGCTTTCTTATTTCTTTGATTGTAGATGGTACTGAAAAAAGATAGTATTTTTTTAATCCTTGGGGAAGAAACTGAATACGCTTTTGTTGAATGGATTGATGATAAATGGTCTCAAACACTGAAAAAACCTTCATAATGCTCTGGAAAAACATAGAACTTGGTGACAATATGAGAACTGACCATTTACACTGTTAGTTAAGTAAATGAAATGAAAAGAACCAGACTTGGAAGTACCTGTTTTGATGGCCAACTGATGGTTTTGTTCTGTTGCAGGGTGACACTAGCAGTACTGAGGTAAACAAGTTGCAGGGGCTTTCCATCTAGGCAAAGCTATGTTCACACATGTTTACTCATGACTCTTTCTAAGGAAGTTTCTGTTTAGTTACTACGATCTTTCATCATAGGATGCTAGTATGTGCTTTCTCAAGGATAAAAGTTCAGTCTACATATAATCATAACAATCACAACATACACTAATTATACGGTGTATCATATTTTTTATGATGGGCTACATGTATTGTTTGGTCTGATAGCCATTTTTCTCTACCACGAATTCTGCACTAGACATTTCAAGAATATGTTGGTCCCCTTTGGAGTTTGTGATTAGTCTTAATTTGACTAGCTAAATCAGCAATCACTTTTTTTGGCTTAATGTTACTTTTATGTTTGCTCATTTGTTGGTGATTCACATAATTTTGTCTTGACCTATTGTGCTCAATTCCCACTGTAATTCAGCGTGCAAGATTACCTATTTCTTTCTTCCCACCAGTTAAGCTCAGTTGCAGATCACAGTAGGAAAGATCGTCCATATTAGTTTTAGATCTTTAAAGTGCCAACATGAGAGTGTATGAGGCTTTCTACCTGATCATTCAATGCATTATTTGATCTATTAGGTTAGCCTGGATCTTCATGAAGACAGTACCAACAAGTTAGTTTCATACTGCACATTGTAAGGTTTTGGAAACTCGACTTCTTATAGTGCCCATTCCTTTGTTTGGATGCCAACATTATAAAAGAAGATGTACCTATCTAGACATGTTCTGCTTTCATGAAGATTTTGTTCTTCTAGAAAAAAAATCTGCAAAGAAATTTATACAGTACTAAGTTTTGTCATGTTGCAGACAATTTTATGATCCCTTTGTATCCTGTATTCTGCTATAAATATATTTTGTAAATTCTACAGCAGGCATTAACATACAATGTAGACTATTCTGTATGTTGGAACAAAATTATGATCACTCTACTAACTAGACGGTTTAAAGATACATTTAAGGTGCATAAGGATGGCAGTGAGGTTGCTGGCGTCGGTTGGCAAAGTCTGTGAAGTACTGGTTCCCTCGGGCATAGCAGGTAGCGTGAAACGTGGCAGGAGAAACACGAACACCAACAGACCAGCGGTACGCTTGCTCACCCTCACTTCTCCTTAGAAATAAGGGAAGTAGAAGCCTGCACTATTAACATTGTTTCTCTCACAATATAAGTGTTTCCCTTACTTACTTGGCTCACATAGTGGTACCTGAAAACCTTCTTCAAGACGAGTTGCTTTTGTGTGTTCTACTTTTGCTCAACTTTTTTGAGTTTCAAAATATGTTCCAACGAACATAATATTTACATGAATCTGAGCTGGTTCTGTCTTGCCATGCATTGCCTAACATTCTGGACGCATCAAAGAATTGAGTTCGCTAGATGTTCAGCTGAGGAGCGAATGAATGTAGAAGTCGTTTGTTTGGTTTTATGCATATGCACCACTGTGTTCCTGGATCTCCTATCCTAGCATTGCATTTTTTATGTGTTTGTTTTCCTCCACTGCTCGGTCCCAATTTAGACTTGTGTTCAGAGATATGCACACACTTCAAACTGTACTTTGTTACTGTCCCCTATCAAATTGGAAATACACAATTATTTATTCTTTGTATGTCAAATCTTTAAATGTAGCTATAAAATGATGGTATTTAAACTTCATTCATAATACAATTACTCGAAATTATACCTTTTAATTTTGTTTTAACATCCTGGAATGTAGCATCTCTCCGTAGCTGATACAAAATGATGTATGCTTGCTACTTAGTGTATTATACCCTAATGCTTAATATTCATGTGTGCATGACCAAAGAGTTGAGTTAAATTGAATATTGATTTTATGGCAGGTGAGATGGCTCCAGGTAGCGTGATGCTGATTGCACTGTCTTGAGACCGAGGAAAAGAAGGCATGTCCCTCATATGAGGTCACACAAACTAGTGTTGATGTTCACTTTTAAACATTGGTTTAACAAAGAGCGAAAAGGTGAAGATGCCATATTGCTCGTGCAGTTTGCTGCAGCATATTTTCGTTCATTTCTATCTCATGGAGTACCACCAGGAGCAACCAATCATTGTAGTAGCTAGCGGTTCCTAATTCCAGCAACTTCTGACAATCGAAGGTAACTTTGTAGTGAGAGTTTGAGTATCAACAAGTTTGATCATCAGTTCATCACTTCTTGAAAAAATTCAGGCTACGTACCTAGATTATGGATCGTAGCTACTTCTGACTGAGTAGGAGTCTTACTTTGTTCAGCTATATCAATAAGACAATTATTATCTCTTTGATTTTGTATCATGCTGGCACATAGTTCTATCTTGGCTTTGTCAAAAAAAATACCGGGAGGACAATATACTTGACTAAATACAAAACTTCAGTCGAGTCTATTGGGCTGAACATTTATAATACAGACTACATACTTTTCTGTTGGAAAATTATAATGGAATAAATTTATACAGTGAAACAACTAGCTATATCAAAGCAAGGATACACAAAGATCCGGTGCCTAATATACCAATTTAAGTAAGATACATGCGCCACGGGCGCGGCATGTGGCCACGCCTACTTACCTAGTTGAATACGATGGAGCCGTTTTGTTGTGCCGGTACAGATGGAGCACAAACGAATTTTTTTAACGTGCCACCGTCATGGAAATATTGTTTTTTTTAACCAGGGGAAGGATCCAAAAGGGTCCGGAGCTCCATTAATCGGTGGGTAAAATTACATACAGGGCCTTAGAGAAGTACAACATTGCAGTCAAGCCCTGGATTTTTACAAAAAGGAACTTACAAAAATTCTGAAAAAGCAATCAAGTCCTTCTCCACCAGAAACAATGGCGCGCTCATCGCCATAGCCGGTAGCACCAGCGTCGGGGACGCAACCACTTGACGTGAGTGTGCCGATAAGAGCCATGTCGGAGCCGCAGGAGAGCCTCCACCGGAGGTTGAAGAAGCAGCGGTTAGAGAACCGCCACGCGGAGTGGTCTCCTTGACCAAGGATAGCGGTGGTCAGATTTTGCCATCGCTTGGGATCTCCGCCGAGAGGAGCAGCATATCCCCGCCGGAGAGGGCAAAGATCGAAAGCCACCCTCCCCAATCCCTGTCCATCACCTTGATGGGTGTAGAGAAGAGGAAAGAGAGCAGATCGAACCTTTTCATCACCGGCAACGCAAGTCACCGACTGCTGTTGCAGAGAGCACTCGCCGTCGGACGTCGAGCTGCTGCCACAAGCCGAAGCAGAATGCCGGAAATTGTAGCAGAAGGTGCTTGCAAGGACCTTATTGGAGGGGCGAGCAGGGATCTTCACCATCGCTGCATCTGGCTCCCGCCATGAGAGCTCCGCAACAGAGGAAAGAAGACCCGCATCGAGCTTTCTGCAGTCCAACAGAACCAGCTCGAAGCACCCGGAGGAGGCCTTATTTGGAGGGATGCTGGCGTTACCCCAACCAATAGTCATCACCACTTGCCACCGGCGGTGCGCCATCAAGGAGGGGGAACACAAGAAGCAGAGGAGCTGGCCGCCAAAGCCCTCTGGCCGAACCTCAGACTCCATATAGGAAGACGCCATCGAGGCAAAACCAAGCTCTAAACCTACATCTAATATATACAGAGGGGGCCAACCACCTGAACCATCCCCTCACCGGTCACCTGAGCCACCGGAGAGGAAGAAGGAGAGGGGCGGCGGTGGAGAGAGGGAGTCGACTCTCAAGGGCTCTGGAAGGGACGAGAGGCTCGGGCTCCAGATATGCATACTTGGACATATTGTTGAGAGGCCAACAACGCACTAACTGGCACCACGGTGTCCCACGCGCATGTTGTCTTAATAAAATCGAGCACCAGGAGAGAGTCTTCTAGAGTCAAATTGAGACATCTTTTAAGATCCATGGCGCCCTCAATCCTCATCCTCGTTCCATGCATGCCGGCTCCTAGAGCCCTAGGATAATCGCCCTCTCCCCGTCATCCCTTGTCCATTGTCCGGCAACAGAGTGATCACGACAAACTCAAAGGAAGGCACCAGCCCTGGCACTCGGTGTTACATGTGCAGATTCTTCATTGCAAGATTCTATCTTGAGCTTTCGATCTAAATCGCAGACTCCAGCATTTCGAGTTTCTTTTTTTCTCTGACCATTTTTTGTTGACTCCGGTCTCCGATGCAGATATGGCAGTGCTCATTCACCTTCTTCAAGTGGAGTCGTGGAGGGGTGGTCAAGGTGTCGCACCGCTGGAGCTCGACATCCCGTATTCGGCAAGTGGTTTGTCCCCGCTGGGTGCGAGATGGCCGGTGGCTTCGCTTCTTCTACGGATCGTGGGGCGTCACGAGCAAGAGACCCCCCGGTGAAGGAAATATGCCCCGAGAGGCAATAATAAAGTTGTTATTATATATTTCTTGTATATGATAGATGTTTATTTTGCATGCTATAATTGTATTGATAGGAAACATCAATACATGTGTGTTTAATAAACAAAAAGGGTTCCTAGTTATGCCTCTCTTATAGACTAGCTTGTTGATTAACAAGATGATCAAAGTTTCCTGATCATGGACATTGGATGTTGTTAATAACAAGGTCACATCATTTGTGAAATGATGTGATGAACATTCATCCGAAGTATAGCATTACGATCAAGTCATTATGTTTATATTGCGATAACATCATACAAAGTAGTCTTAGTCCTTAGACCATGAGATCATGTTAATTGCTAACACCGGAAGAGTATCTTGATAACATCAACCGTCACACCGTAACAGGGTGACTATAAAGATCGGTTCAGTACTACGAAGGTGTTATGTTGAGGCTCATGGATCAAGAGTGGAATTTGTCAATCCAGATGACGGATAGATATACTCTGGGCCCTCTCAGTGATATCACATTAAGATAGCTTGCAAGCAAGTGACGTGATCACTAGAATGTTATATCACAGGAACGAGAAAAGAGTGCATGTCGGTAACGAGATCAAACTAGGTATTTGGATACCGATGATCGAATCTTGGACATGTATTATATCATGAGACAAAGGGATTAAATTGCTGACGTTAAAGGTTCTCACGATCATAGAAGTCATCGTTGAATGTGCAGGAGTCAGTATAGATCTCCAGGTCCCGCTTCTGATTATTGATCTGAGAGGAGTCTCAATCAAGTCTGCATTATTCGCGAACCGTAGGGTGACACACTTAAGGGTTGCCGGACACCATTTAGGAGCACATATGTTCCAGACAAAAGGTTTGCAAAGCGCAGGAAATGTTTCGATAGAAACAGGAATTGTTTCGATAGAAACCGGAATTGTTTCGGGTGAAATTGCAGAAAGTGGTTCTGCATGTAATATTGAAATGTTGCAAGGGGTTTTATGTGAATGTTTGTTAATTAAAGTAATTAACAAAATTCTGATTAAAATAAATAAAAGAGTTTTATTAAATGAGAGAGCATTAAATTTGGAGAAATTTAATGCATTTAAAGTGGAGACTTTAAAAGGGAATGTGAAGAGGCATTTTAATGTGGAGGGGTTACCACCACATGAATGGGGGAGGTGAGGGGTCACCCCCCATGCACCGGCCATGGAGAGAGGAGGCACCCCCCTCCTCCTATAAAAGGCCACCCATTCCCTCCTTCATCCACACACCTCCTCGTGAAGGATCTCTCTTCCCCTCTAGATATTCTCCCATGGTCTCGGATTAGCGAGATACATGTTCCCGGTGGCCTTGCGTCTAGAAGGAGTTGCTGCTTCCGCTGATTCGCTGGAGCGAGGAGGTGGAGGTTGTCCGGTGGCTTGAACGTGTGTGTGAGGAAGGATGCGCTGCTGATTTGCGGCGCTCGGACTTCCACACGATCTTGAGATCGGCAAGCGTACGACTACATCAACCACGAGTTCCTACTCGTTAACAAAACTCGTTGTCTTCGAGGGTAAGTTCTCCATGGATGTATGTCCACTCGTTGCTCTGCATCTAGTAGATAGATCTTGGCGTTTAGTTCTCATCGTAGGAAAATTTTTGTTTTCTATGCTGTGGACCCAACAGTGGTATTAGAGCGTGATCTATGCGTAGGTGCTTTGCATGGGTAGTACACATATGTTTATATGTGGGCGATGATGATCATGTTATTGCATCTTCTATGTACTTTGGATATTGGTGGCATAGTGGGATGAAGCGGCCCGGACCAACCTTACATGTCATCGTACATGAGACCGGTTCCACGACTGACATGCAACTTGTTTTGCATAAGTGGCTGGCGGGTGTCTGTCTCTCCTACTATAGTCAATATCTGATTTACAACGAGTTGCTAATAACTTGGTTATCCTCGTTGTGGTTCATGTTCGTAGGTAAGACCGGTTCTATCTCTGAAAGCCCTAAGCCACGTAAAACTTGCAATTGATAAATTAGAGGCGTCTAGTTTAGATCGTTGCTGGGCTAGTGTCTTGATATGGTATTGTTGTAAGTAGATGTATGATAGATACTCTTACAACTCACTTAACGTGTAAGTTCCATAGACCTTGGCCTTACACACAAAGGAATGATAGAGATCATACCACGATGCAAATGATAGAGATCAAATGCATGGACCATATCACCTCACTTCACACATTAGATGTTAGCATCTTATATTGCTAGTTTGGCGCTTTTGGTAGCATTATAAGATGATCCCTCATTTAGATATCAAGATAAAATGTGTTCTTCCTTAAGTATGCACCGTTTTGTGGATCGTGTTTTGAGGCATCACGTGATGATCGGGTGTTCTCGACTCTACGCTTTCATACAACGGGTGTAAGACAGTTTTACACACGCGAATACTGAGGTTCTTACTTGACGAGCCGAGCATGTACAGACATGGCCTCGGAACACGGACCGAAAGGTTAAGCATGAGTCATATAGTTGATATGATGCCTATATAGATACTCGCCTTTGAAGCTACACCGACTCACGTGATGATCAGACTTG
This sequence comes from Avena eriantha, assembly GCA_910589775.1. Taxonomy (NCBI): domain Eukaryota; kingdom Viridiplantae; phylum Streptophyta; class Magnoliopsida; order Poales; family Poaceae; genus Avena; species Avena eriantha. The sequence continues at coordinate 51,552,099 of OU342745.1, forward strand.
GTGTAGTGGATTTGGTTCATGTCATCACCAAAAGGACACGAGGGATGTCGTTTTTGAGTGGGAGTTCATTAGTAATTTGGATTAGTTGAACTCAATCTATCATAAACTTAGTGTAAATATATTTTACAAATTCTGTTGTAGATGGCACCACCTGCTTTTAATTTCAATGTGTTCATGGAGAAAGAGAAGCTTGCTGCGAATGGTAGCAACTTCACCAACTGGGCTATGAATTTGAGGATTCTCCTCACTGCTGCACAAAAGCAATATGTGCTAGAGGCGCCGCTAGGTCCCCCACCAGCTCCTGATGCCCCTGACAAGGAAAAGAACGTCTATATAACTCGTCAGGAGGACCACAATTTAGTTCATTGCAGCATACTGTATGGGCTAGAACCAGAACTTCGAAAACGTTTCGAAAATGGCAATGCCTTTGATACCATGGGAGAATTGAAAATGATTTTCGATACCCATGTTGTCGTAGAGAGTTATAATGCTTCTGAAAAGTTCTTTAGCTGCATGATGGAAGAGAACAGCTCCGTTAGTGAGCACGTACTCAAAATGTCTGGGTACGCCGATAAGCTTGTGTCCTTGGGAATAACGATTCCCATTGACTTAGGCATACATCGTGTTCTCCAATCTCTGCCACCTAGCTACAAGAGCTTCGTGATGAACTATAATATGCAGGGCATGAAGAAGTCTCTTCCCGAGCTTCTGTCAATGCTTAAGACTGCAAAAGTGGAGATTAGGAAAGAACATCAAGTGTTGATGATCAATAAGACCACCGGTTTCAAGAAGGACAAGAAAGGCAAGCAGAAGGGAAAGAAGGGTGGCAAATTTGTTGCCGCGCCTGAAAAGAAACCCCAAGCTGGCCCTAAGTCTGACACCGAGTGCTACTATTGCAAGGGGACTAGCCATTGGAAGCGCAACTGCCCCAAGTATTTGGCGGACAAAAAGGCCGGCAAGGCAAACAATGATGGGTTCATAGCATGGAAAACAAAAAATTTGTACCGCAAGAACGAACAAAACCCAGATCTAATCTGGATAAAAGCCAAGATCTAATCTATTAGACATGTGCAATGAGATAGCTAGGAACTAACCCTCGTAGATCCGAAAGCGTTAACGAGATTAGATCTCATGGTTGATGTAGTCGATCACTTGCCGATCTCAAGATCGTGTGGACGATCCTTCCGGCGTCACGTTCTGGCAGTGCTTCCGCAGTTGGTCAAGTGGACGATCCTTCCGGCGCCTCGTTTCGGCAGCGCTTCCGTAGTCGGTCACACGTGCGGAGTCGAAGCAGACCTTCCTCACCCCGTTCCAGCGAGCAGCGGAGGTAGTAGATCTTCTCCACGGAATCCCAGCAGCACGACGGTGTGGTGGTAGTGGTGGAGTAGAGAATTCTGCAGGGCTTCGCCTAAGCCGGAGCAGAGGGAAGGAGGAGGAGAGAGGCGGTGGCTAGAGCTTGTTATGAGAGAGAGCTAGGAAGGGGTGCCCCCTCCCCTCTATTTAAAGGAGGGAGGCGCCTTGGGAGGGGGAGTCCTAGTAGGACTCCCCTCCCTCCTTGGGCCGGCGGGTTGGGAAGGGGGGAGGAGTCCTCCTCCCCCACGAATCCGTGTCTAGCCCCCACAAGGTTTCCTTGACCCTTTCTTGGTTTTCAAGCAAACACCAAGAACTCTTCTAGAACCTTCCAGAACATTCCGAAACCTTCTAGAATACCCATACAAACACTCCGGAACATTTCCTAACTTAGAAAATGATCCCCAATATATGAATCTTATTCTCCGGACCATTTCGGATCTCCTCGTGATGTCCCAGATCCAATCCGAGACTCCGAACAACATTCGGTCTCCAACGCACATTCCATATCTACTTAAAACAACTTCGAACCTTAAGTGTGTCACCCTACGATTCGTGAATATGTAGACATGACAGAGACACATCTCCTATCAATAACCATCAGAGGGACCTGGAGATCCATAATAGCTCCCACATACTCAACGATGACTTCGTGATCGATAAAACCATTTACATACGAGACCAATTCCCTTTGTCACGCGATACTTTACTTATCCGAGGTTTGATCGTCGGTATCTCTATACCTAGTTCTACCTCGTTACTGATAAGTACTCTTTACTCGTTCCGTGATATGTCATCCCTTGTGACCTAGTCACATTCTTGCAAGCTAACTAGATGACATTCCACCGAGAGGGCCTAGAGCATATCTATCCGTCATATGGATGGACAAATCCCAATCTTGGTTCATGCGCTTCAACACATACTTTCAGAATACCCAATGACACCTTTATGACCACCCAGTTATCAAGCGGTGTTTGATGTCATCAAAGTACCCATCCGGTGATGGTGATTAACATAAACTCATGGTCGAAGGATTAGGTTACTATGTATTTTAAAGCTTATAGCAAACGAACTTAATGACTTGATCTTATGCTATGCTTACTACGGGTGTGTGTCCATCACATCATTCTCCTAATGATATGATCTTGTTATTAACGACATCCAATGTCCATGATCAGGAAACCATGATCATCCATTAATCAACAAGCTAGTTTAACAAGAGGCTTACTAGGGACTCTTTTATGTTTACAAAACACACATGTATTAGTGTTTCCTAATAATATAATTATAGCATGGGATGTAAACATTTATCATAAACATAAAGATATAATAATAACTACTTTATTATTGCCTCTTGGGCATATCTCCAACAAACAAAGGTATATGTGATATACATGTTATTGATGTGTACTTGACTAGTACTCGCAGTAGCACCTGGGTGTATTGGGTATTTGATACGGGGTCGATTGCTAATATATGTAACTCGGTTCAAGGGCTGCGGAACAACCGACAACTAGCAAGGGATGAGGTCACGATGCGGGTCAGCAATGGATCAAGAGTTGATGTGATCGCCGTCGGAACGCTGCCTCTCCATATGCCGTCGGGATTAGTTATAAACCTGAATAATTGTTATTTGGTGCCTGCACTGAGCATGAACATTGTATCCGGATCATGTTTGATGCAAAGTGGTTATTCGTTTAAATCTAAAAACAATGGTTGTTCGATTTATATGAATAATATCTTTTATGGTCATGCACCTGTGTTGAATGGTTTATTTCTATTGGATCTCGATAGTAGTATTATGCATATTCATAATGTTGATGCTAAAAGGATTAAACTTGATAATGATATATCTGCATATATGTGGCACTGCCGTCTAGGTCATATTGGTGTTAAACGCATGAAGAAACTCCATTCTGATGGACTTTTGGAATTACTTGATTTTGAATCATTTGATACATGTGAGCCATGCCTTATGGGCAAGATGACTAGAACGCCGTTTTCCGGTTCAATGGAACGGGCGACAGATTTATTGGAAATCATACATACTGATGTGTGTGGACCAATGAGTGTGTCAGCGCGAGGTGGATATCGTTATTTTGTTACTTTCACGGATGATTTGAGTAGATACGGGTATATCTATTTGATGAAACACAAGTCTGAAACTTTTGAAAAGTTCAAAGAATTTCAGAATGAAGTGGAAAATCATCGTAATAGAAAGATCAAATTTCTACAGTCTGATCGTGGAGGAGAGTATCTTAGTTACGAGTTTAGCACACACATGAAAGAGTGTGGAATAGTTTCACAACTCACGCCTGCCGGAACACCACAACGTAATGGTGTGTCAGAACGTCGTAATCGTACTTTATTGGATATGGTTCGATCTATGATGTCTCTGACTGACTTGCCACTGTCATTTTGGGGCTATGCACTGGAAACCGCTACATTCACTTTAAATAGGGCACCATCTAAATCCGTTGAAAAGACACCGTATGAATTATGGTTTGGAAACAAACCTAAGCTGTCATTTCTTAAAGTTTGGGGATGTGATGTTTATGTGAAGAAACTTCAACCAGATAAACTCGAACCCAAAGCGGAAAAATGCGTCTTCATAGGATACCCTAAGGAAACAATTGGGTATACCTTCTATCACGGATCCGAGGGCAAGGTCTTTGTTGCCAAGAATGGATCCTTTCTTGAGAAGGAGTTAGGATTATGTTAGCAATTGCTGCATATTTCGATTATGAAATATGGCAGATGGATGTCAAAACTACGTTCCTCAATGGTAATATTGAAGAAGAGTTGTATATGATACAACCAAAGGTTTTGTCGATCCTAAGGATGCTAATAAGGTGTGCAAACTTCAGCGATCCATCTATGGATTGAAGCAAACATCACGGAGTTGGAATCTCCGCTTTGATGAGGTGATCAAAGAGTTTGGATTTGTCCAAACTTATGGAGAGGCTTGTATTTACAAGAAAGTGAGTGGGAGCAATGTGGCATTTCTGATATTATATGTGGATGACATATTATTGATTGGAAATGATATAGATCTTTTAAACAGTGTTAAAAGTTATCTAAACAGCAAATTTTCGATGAAGGACCTTGGTGAAGCTTCATATATATTAGGCATTAAAATCTATAGAGATAGATCAAGACGCCTAATTGGGCTATCATAGAGTACATACCTTGATAAGATATTAAAGAAGTTTAATATGGACGAAAGTAAGAAGGGGTTCTTACCTATGTTGCAAGGCAAGACATTGAGTAAGACTCAAAGTCCGGCTACGGCGGAAGAAAGAGAGATGAAGGATAATATCCCCTATGCCTCGGCCATAAGCTCTATTATGTATGCCATGCTATGTACAAGACCGGATGTGGCACATGCTATTAGTTTGACTAGTAGGTACCAATCTGATCTAGGTTCGGAACAATGGATAGCGGTAAAGAACATCCTCAAGTACTTGAGAAGAACTAAGGATATGTTTCTTATATACGGAGGTGAAGAAGAGCTAGTCGCTAAGTGTTATGTCGATGCTAGCTTTGACACCGATCCGGATGACTCTAAGTATCAAACTGGATACGTATTTCTCTTGAACGGAGCAGCAGTTAGTTGGAGGAGTTCCAAACAACCTGTGGTGGCTGGATCAACAATGGAGGCGGAATATGTTGCTGCTTCAGAAGCGGCGCATGAGGCAGTTTGGATGAAAGAGTTCATTACAGAACTAGGTGTGGTTCCCAGTGCGTTGGACCCGATGGTGATCTATTGTGACAACAATGGAGCCATAGCCAACGCAAAGGAACCAAGGTCTCACAAGAATTCCAAACATATTAAGCGCCGGTTTCACTCCATCTGCAAGCATGTCAAGGATGGACATATAAAGATTTGTAAAGTGCACACGGACCTAAATGTAGCAGATCCGTTGACTAAAGTACTCCCTAGGGCAAAACATGATCAACACCAGAACTCCATGGGTGTTAGATTTATCACTGTGTAAACTAGATTATTGTCTCTAGTGCAAGTGGGACACTGAAGGAAATATGCCCTGAGAGGCAATAATAAAGTTGTTATTATATATTTCTTGTATATGATAGATGTTTATTTTTCATGCTATAATTGTATTGATAGGAAACATCAATACATGTGTGTTTAATAAACAAAAAGGGTTCCTAGTTATGCCTCTCTTATAGACTAGCTTGTTGATTAACAAGATGATCAAAGTTTCCTGATCATGGACATTGGATGTTGTTAATAACAAGGTCACAGCATTTGTGAAATGATGTGATGAACATTCATCCCAAGTATAGCATTACGATCAATTCATTATATTTATATTGCTATAACATCATACAAAGTAGTCTTAGTCCTTAGACCATGAGATCATGTTAATTGCTAACACCGGAAGAGTATCTTGATAACATCAAACGTCACACCGTAACAGGGTGACTATAAAGATGGGTTCAGTACTACGAAGGTGTTATGTTGAGGCTCATGGATCAAGAGTGGAATTTGTCAATCCAGATGATGGATAGATATACTCTGGGCCCTCTCGGTGATATCACATTAAGATAGCTTGCAAGCAAGTGATGTGATCACTAGAATGTTATATCACGGGAACGAGAAAAGAGTGCATGTCGGTAACGAGATCAAACTTGGTATTTGGATACCGATGATCGAATCTCGGACATGTATTATATCATGAGACAAAGGAATTAAATTGCTGACGTTAAAGGTTCTCACGATCACAGAAGTCATCGTTGAATGTGCAGGAGTCAGTATGGATCTCTAGGTCCCGCTTCTGATTATTGATTTGAGAGGAGTCTCAATCATGTCTGCATTATTCGCGAACCGTAGGGTGACACACTTAAGGGTTGCCGGACACCATTTAGGAGCACATATGTTCCAGACAAAAGGTTTGCAAAGCGCAGGAAATGTTTCGATAGAAACAGGAATTGTTTCGATAGAAACCGGAATTGTTTCGGGTGAAATTGCAGAAAGTGGTTCTGCATGTAATATTGAAATGTTGCAAGGGTTTTTATGTGAATGTTTGTTAATTAAAGTAATTAACAAAATTCTGAATAAAATAAATAAAAGAGTTTTATTAAATGAGAGAGCATCAAATTTGGAGAAATTTAATGCATTTAAAGTGGAGACTTTAAAAGGGAATGTGAAGAGGCATTTTAATGTGGAGGGGTTACCACCACATGAATGGGGGAGGTGAGGGGTCACCCCCCCATGCGCCGGCCATGGAGAGAGGGGGCACCCCCCTCCTCCTATAAAAGGCCACCCATTCCCTCCTTCATCCACACACCTCCTCGTGAAGGATCTCTCTCCCCCTCTAGATATTCCCCCATGGTCTCGGATTAGCGAGATACATGTTCCCGGTGGCCTTGCGTCTGGAAGGAGTTGCTGCTTCCGCTGATTCGCTAGAGCGAGGAGGTGGAGGTTGTCCGGTGGCTTGAACGTGTGTGCGAGGATGGATGCGCTGCTGATTTGCGGCGCTCGGACTTCCACACGATCTTGAGATCGGCAAGCGTACGACTACATCAACCACGAGTTCCTACTCGTTAACAAAACTTGTTGTCTTTGAGGGTAAGTTCTCCATGGATGTATGTCCACCCGTTGCTCTGCATCTAGTAGATAGATCTTGGCGTATAGTTCTCATCGTAGGAAATTTTTTGTTTTCTATGCTGCGGACCCAACACCTGGATCTCGCCGATACGCTCGGCTTGAGGTCGCCGGAGAATGGTGGCAGCGGTGCCTAGGGACATGATTGTAATTCTATCTTTTCTCCTGAGGTGTTTTTTGTTTTTAGAGGTCCCTATCTGTCTTTTCTTATTTTGCTAGGGTGCTTAGCGCTAGGGGTCTTCATGCAATATGTACCTGCCACGTGTAACATCTTGTAGCTTCTCGGGCCTTCTTGGCCCTTTTACCGTTAAAAAGAAAAGGTGTCGCGCCCATACTGTCGCACAACCCACAGTTGCGCAGTGCAGTTTGATGCAGCTCCCCGCTACCAAAGATCTGGCTTGCGCAAATCTCCTTGTGTCCGACACCAACACGGTGGTCACCCTCGTCGTCCTGGAAATCCTACTCGACTTGCTGCCAGGATCTGTCACAAGGAGATTTGCTGCCAGGATCGGTCACAAAATGAAGTACTCTTATGTATCCATCCAGCCTAATGTGCCTTGTAGTTTGGTCCCTCTCTAAGCTCAATCTATGTTCGGGTATACGCATGTGTTGTGCTAGTGCCTTTGTTAGGGCATCTCCACCGGGTGGATCCAACCCGTCCTCCGAACCCGTCCGACGGACACGCACGACACGCACGGCCCTGTAGCGGTACGACCCATCTGTCCCGACGTGTCTGACTCGATCTATCCGTGCATCTAATTTGTGTGACCACCTGGTCGGCTCGGACAGCACGCATTGCGGCGTGTGTCCACCCGTTGGCCGCTCGGGGCCCATATGAAAGTGAAATATTAGCAATTAAACTAGTTTTTCATTAGATTTGATCCTGCCCATTACAAAAGGCACATTCGAAAATTAAAAAAGAGGGACTGCTGCTGCTGCTGGAGGAGACCGTCTCTACGACTACTCGCCGTCGTTGCCCCGGACGCCTTTGCCGCGGCCACCGTTGCCGCTGCCGCTGGCCCCGTCAATCGCTGCCCTAGCCGCCCAGATGGCCCATTGCTAGAGGCGGTCGTAGTAACAATCGCGCGCTCGGCTATGAGCCGCCTTCTTGCCGGCCTCCTTCGCGCACTCCGTCGCCGCCCGGTTGGCCAGGGCCTTTTCCATCTCGGCCACCCAGTGGTCCCTCGCCTCCTGCTCCTCCAGCTCCATCCTCGTCGCCGTCCTCGCTACCAAGGGGGCCACCATCTCCGGAGCTTCGCCGGGGCCGAAGCCTTGGGCCTGCGCGATCTGCAGGGGGACAGCGATCGCCCCCTCCTCTCCCTCCTCCGCAACCACCTGACCCCCTCCTCGTCGTTATCCTCCACCTCCGTCTCGTTCCCGTCGACGAGAGCCCACGCGGTGGCCACCTCGGCGGTCATAGCCACGCGCAGCTCCTCCAATGTCGCGTCGATGGCATGCTCCACCGCATTGTGTGTGGCGGCGGCGTGGCGAAGCTCACGGACGGCGACCATGGCTGCCTTCTTGGCCACCTCCTCGAGCTTGGTCATGGCCGCCTCGTGGCGGATCTCGTGGAGGGCAGCTAATGCTACCTCCTTGGCCATCGCCTCCACCTCCTTCTTGGCGGCGACGTGGTGAACCTTGCGTACCGCCCATTGGGCCACCACCTGTGCGGCCGCCTCCACCACCTGCTCTAACGCCGCCTCGGCCACACAGCCTTCCTACTCGAAGGACGCCACCTCCACATCGGCCATGCACTAGGACATGAGCGTGGCTTGGAGGTTGACAGCGTTGTTGTCGGCCTCCTGGAAGTGGCTGCGGCACAACTCCCTGATTTTGGTCCAATTGGCAAGCTTGCGACGAGGCATGGCTGTGGTTCTTGATGTGGCAGGCTAGTGTTTCGGTGGTGGTTCTGGCTTGGGCTTGTTATCTCAGCCACGCCACGCGGTCGTCTTTTATAGGCCGCGGTGAGGGCAGGAAACGGCCGGGAAGGCGCGCGCGGGAAAAGGAAAGCAACAATGGCGGGAAACGCCGGTCGCGCGGGAAGCCGCCGGCGCTGATAGCTGACGTCGCGTCGCTATTAACGTCCCATCACCGGGGTGTCAAGAGGTGACAGCTGTCGTCGGTTTGAGGACAAGTACGCCATGAGGGGGTCCTCGAGGCGTGCGGGAGAGAGGGGTGTGAGACGTACGGTGTTCCGGGACGATGAGCACACAAGTTTACCCAGGTTCGAATCCGCCGGCTTTTGACGAACCCTACTCCTGCTAGCAATCCAGTAATACGGCAGAGCCGGAATATGGGTTACAAGGGTTTCGACTGTGCGAGTTGAGATTGTAGACTATTGAGGTGTTATCTGTTGCCCTAAAGGCTCTCCCTAGGACGGCTTATATAGATATCCGGCCTAGGGTTTACAAGAGAGATCAATCCGGCTACTACTAAGAGTTGGTTACAGAGTACATCTTGAACTACAAGTAACATTATGGGCCTAAGGCGGTAAGTCTTCTGGGCCTTCCCGTAGTCGGATTGGACTTCGTCTTCTCTCCCTAACTGGGCCGCCCGTGAAGCAAAGCTCTAACCCGAAGTGGGCCACCCTGGTCAGTGAGGATCTGTGAGGATACCCGGAAAGTATATCCCCAACAGTAGCCCCCGGAGGCCTCCAAGATCCACAGTCGGATTTTATCATCGTCCAACTTGATCTTCGGCTTGCAGAATCTTGAAGGGTTCCTGAAACTTTACAACAAACAATACGATCCGGGTCTTAAAATTAAGTCGGACCTTTCAATTTAGTTACTCGGATTTTCCAGCTCGCTTTTAAACTAAGCCGGAACTTGGTCTCTAACGCCACCTGACACAAGCATGGTCAAGTCACATCATCTGACAGACGTTCCGTCAGCACAACCGTTGGTGGGTTTGCGGTTCGTGGAACCGAGGCGCTGTTTCAATGCGTGCGTGGAGATCGAGGCGACGCAATCATCGCGCGGGCCCTTCCCAGTTCTTTCCACGACGCGTGGAGATTACACTGTAGAGTTTGCACAAATCTTGGCGCAGGTAGGTGGATATAAGGGGTTTAGATTCCTTCTTCTCCTCTCCACCAGTCCTTCGCCGTTTCTTTCTTCCCAATCCTCCAGCGCGCCCAGAGCCCTTTCGTCCTCCTCCCACAGAGCTCCTAGCGCCGCCACTTTAAGGTCACCTTTTCCACCAGAGAGAAAAATGGCTTCATCCTCTTCTTCTTCTCTGGCGGCGGCGGCGGCGGAAGCAGCTGCGGAGAAAGAGAGCTTCCAGGGAATCTGGATCCCTTGCGCCCTTGACGACGACGGCCTCAAAAACGTGGATAAGGAGGGGCTTCTTGCCGCCGGCAACTGGCGGAGCGGTTCTGGCGAAACCGTCCCCAATCCGCGCGAGGGGAACGCGTCCACTTCAGCACCCATCTGGACCGAGGTTTATCCTTTCCTCCCTCAGAGTTCTTCTCCGAGGTGATTGACCACTATGGAGTTCAACTCCATAATCTTCCTCCCAATTCTCTTCTAGAGATGAGCGCATATGCCGCGCTTTGCGAGGGCTTTCTCAGCATTAGGCCGAGTTTGCTTCTCTTCCGGTACTATTTCCATGTCCGGAGAAATTCCATTACTTCCGGTGTTCCTTATATCACCGGTACCATTAGTTTTTCTGTTAGACGAGACCGTGCATATCCCAAAAATTTTGCCAGTGACTCGGTCAAACAATGGCCAGCCACTTTTTTCTATCATAGGGATATTCCGGCTCCCGGCAAAGCTACTGCTTTGCTGGCTTTTGTCGACGGAGCCGCCACAGCCTAGCCTTCCTGGGATGAGGCTGCTCCGGTTCTCACCGACGATCTAATCCTCGCTAAGAGGCGGATCGAATATCTTATCAAGCACAAGGGTCTGAAGGGATCCGAATTAGTCCAGTGCTGGGTCTCACGTCGGATCCAGCCACTTCAGTACCACGGGGATAGACTGATGCACTCCATCACGTCTTCCAAAAAAGACTCTATCCGCATCAGCCCCAAAGCCTACACCATCCAAGGTTACATAAGCCAGATCAAGTGGCTGATCAAGGAGTGGACCGAGAAGAAAATTCCGGAGATTTCTCTGGACATGCACACGGCGGAAAACCCCGTGGTAGCAGTAAGCTTCCATCAGCACACCTTTTACGTGTTTCAATCTTTAAGTTATATACTGCAATGCTGATATGTTTTCTTGTTTTCAGCTTGCTGATCTCCCCGAGTCGGAGCTTGCTCCACTCGAAGGATATCCTCCTGAGTTTTCTCAGGAGACTGAAGTGGTTCCATTGCCGGACCTTGCGCTCAAGAAGCGCAAAGCTCCGACAGTGGATGTTGGCACAAAGGAAGTGCCCGTTGTGAAGAGGTAACTTTCATTCACAATTTCGCCTTTGTACCTTTCTCGAATTTATTTCTGAGATGTAATGTTTCCGACTTTACTACATTCTCAGAGCAAAGCCTCTCATCAAGGGTAAGGGGAAGGGGATTCCGGCGAAGCCCCTACGACAGATGAAGCTTACCATAGCTTCCCCTGCCACGGCTCCTCCAACTCCTGCCCCTCAACCTTCTGTAACACCAGTGATTATTCCGTCTCTGGTTGTTGCAGAAGATCCGGCTCCTCCAACGGCGCCTGTGATCCTTGGATCGCACACTGACGTCACCGTGGGTGCGTCAGCTCAAGATAACGGTGAACCCTCTTCGGTTAATGATCCCTCGGCTGAAGTCTTCGCCGACAACCTCCTCAGCAACCCTAGACTTGCCAAGTTTGGCTTATCCCGGAAGTCCGCAGAGGAGATCCAGCGGCTGGCCAGGCAAGTCCTGGACAAAAGCCATCTTTCCCCCGAAGAAGAAGCGCAAGAAGCAGAGGACGTCAAGTTCTCTGACCTTCTCGCCCAAGTCCGCCTTCGCGACGAGAGGATCAGGACTGGCGAGCTTCCAACAGCCCCAGTAATTCCTCTTACTCTCGCCGAGAAGGTGGCAGCTGAGGTGAAAGTGGGATTAGACAAACTCACCCGCAAACAATATGTAAGTCGGAATTCCAACTCTTGTTTTTTACCTTATGTTATATCATATCCTCTAGCCCCCAAGCATGAAGTAGGATATAGAAATCCGGGTTTATGCTTTCATTAGGATGCCAAAGAACAAACTAGTGTAGCCCCCAAGGCTCGTGCTGATATTTAGCTAAAAATATTAGCCCGAGTCTTAAGTAGCTTTCTGACTTTGGGTATTCTGACTTACGAAAAGTATGTTCCTATAACCAGGAATTGTTAAAAAATGTCTATGATAAGCGGAGAGAGATCAAAGCTCTCCGGCTTAAAAATGCTGAGCTCAAGGTAGCCAAGGATGAAGCCGAAGGTAAACATTTCGAGATTCAAACCTTGCCTTTTGCTTTTTTCAATGTCGAATTTTTCTGAACTGTTGTTCTTTTTGACTTACAGCGTTGGTGAAACAATCCATCGCTATGATTGAAGAGGCCGAGAACCTCAAAACCTTAGTGGTGGAGAACAAGGGACTTTGCCAAGAGCTGGATAAGCTCAAGGCGGATCATGAAAGAAGCATAGCTCAAGTCCTCGAGTCCTCCTCCATGGCCACTGAAGAGCGCGATCTCAAGATTGCCACTCAAGATAAGGTTATCTCAGACCTCAAGAATGAGGTTGGCAGAGAAAAGGATATCTCCCAGGCGCTCCGGGCTGAACTCCAGAGTCTCCGGGAGGAGAAAGCCAAGATTGACGACGTCATTCTTGGTATGTTCCATCTATCTGACTTATCATTTCTTCGACTTTCATCAATGTCGGTTTTTTCTTATCCTTGATTTGTGTATAGGTCCTCTGAACTTGACGGACTCCTCCTCGTCCGAACCCCGCACTCACCGGCTTACCAAAGTCGGTGATCTTCTTCATGACTACCGCCAGTCCCTAGAGGACATTGGCGAGTCTCTTAGGATTCCGGACATGCCAAGCATGTCGGACTTCCAGGTGCGGGAGAAGGCCAAGGAGATGTCGCAGCTCGTTCGGGACTAGAACATGTCCTACACGCGGACTGCTGCGCAGAACGCTCTCACCATGGTCATGAGCCACCATGGGAACATGGAGATATGGCAAGTGACTAGAGGGTACTGCAAAGTAGATGAAGACGGCCAGGAGCAAGACCTTCAAGCAATCATGCACTCCTGCGCCGGATATGGGTGCCACGTAGCTGACCTAACCAGCTACGAGGTGCCCTTCTTCACCCGCGTGGATACTCCACCACCTCCTCCAGAAGACGCCGAAGAAGTTTCCGACGATGAACGGACCATCTCGGATCTGGACATCTCGGCACGATATCAAGGCGGAGTAGCCAGCGATCTGACAGTTCCTTCATCTCCTCCTGCATCATAGATCAGAATACTATGTATTATTCTGAAAGACTGGATGTGTTTTTTGTAAATATTAAGTACTATGACTTTTGCTAGTGCTAAGTTTTTTATCTATTCAGCACTTTTGTCTTAAATTTTTTTTGCGTGCCTGAAATGTTTGCATAAGCACTTGGAATTTTCCGTCTCTACTTATCGTTTATCTGGATTTCCGCCTCGTCCCTTTCGTGAGCCGGCTAAACCTTCAGCCGGAAACTTTGCCGAGCAACGGAGCTCAATTGCTAAACCAGTTTAAACTCGGAAACAAAGCCGGCTTCTAGTACCAACAATTCACTACTCGAAAGATACCCGCATCCAGCAATCAGACAAATAACCCAAGTAAATACTAGAGTTTTTTAGAGTTATACCGGAAGGTAACAGTTTTAGAATCGGAAATCTAAACCAGAACGAACATGAGCATAAAGTACTTTCAAGCATTCTGGGATTTTCGACTATGACATGATCATTAGGAAATAAGATGGTAAAAATTTCTCAGAAAAACTTTGAGGTAACCAAAACTTTTACTTCCCACAGAACATGTACATATGTATGATTACAAAGAAAGATAAAACTAAGAATAAAAGGGACGTAGCTGAGCAATATTCCATGGTCTGTCTAATTCATTCGGATTTGTACCGCCTCCAGCTCTCTTTCTCTTCTTAGTAGCTGGTCTTTCTTTGACTGGCCTCATGTCAGTTAAGTAGTACGACCCATTGTGCAATACTCGACTAACTAAAAAGGGCCCTTCCCATATTAGGGAAAGTTTGTGCTTTCTTTGTTGCACAAGCCGGAGAACCAAATCACCTTTATTGAAAGATCTAGTTCGGACTCTCTGGCTATGATACTTGCGTAACTTCTGGTGATAGGCTGTAGATCTCATTTCAGCAATGACGCGAACTTCTTCGACTAAGTCGAGATCATTTTGTCGAGAAATCTCGGCATCCTTTTCGATATACGCGGCCACTCTAGGAGAAGTATGAATCAAATCACTAGGAAGAACTGCTTCTGTGCCATAGACCAAGAAGAAAGGTGTATATCCTGTTGACCTGTTCGGAGTTGTTCGTAAACTCCAAATTACAGAGGGTAGTTCCTCCGCCCAAGCCCCCGCAGCACGTCTAAGTGGTGCTTCAAGTATTGGTTTCAAGCCTTGTAGAATTAAACCATTTGCTCTTTCGACTTGTCCGTTAGCCTGTGGATGTGCGACTGACGCAATGTCAAGCCGTATATGTTGCTCGTCGCAAAATTCAGCCAACTCTCCCATGGAAAAGTTACTCCCGTTGTCCGTGATAATGCTATGCGGATAACCATACCGGATTATAACATCCTCGACAAATCTTTTGGCTGTTGCTCCATCACAACTAGTGACAGGTTTAGCCTCGATCCATTTCGTGAATTTATCCACCATCACTAAGAGGTGAGTAAATCCACTTGGAGCTCGTTTAAAAGGTCCTACCATATCAAGCCCCCAGACTGCAAAAGGCCATGTTATAGGTATTGTTCGCAGCTGATCAGCCGGAACATGAGCTTGCTTGGCGTACTTTTGGCAGCCTTTGCATGTCTTGACTAATCGTTCGGCATCTGCCGGATTCCATGCAGCAGTGCTTCATACTCGGCAATGTTATTCGTCGCTGTGAAGTGGATTTGCAACACGTATAAAAGTTTATCTCCTTGGGGTGATTTGAGCACCACGGCAGCCCCCGATCCCCCTCGAGCCTTGGACCCGTCGAAAAAAGGGTCCAATATTCCGACTCAAGGAGGACCATGTTCTCTTTGGTCTCTATCCAATCAGCGACAAAGTCGGCAAGGATCTAGGATTTGATTGTTGTCCGGGGTTTGTACTCAATTTCGAAAGCTGCAAGCTCTATACCCCATTTGGTGACGCGTCCTGTGGCATCGCTATTGTTGATTATATCTCTCATGGGAGCTTTGCTCACCACAGTAATTGGGTGCTCCTAAAAATAGTGTCGTAACTTACGAGATGCCAGAAAAACACCGTAAGCCAACTTTTGATAGTGCGGATATCGTTGTTTTGATTCTGTCAGGACCTCGCTGACAAAGTATGTCGGATGCTGCACCAGGTGCTCCTGATTTTCTTCTGGTCTCTCCACCACCATAACTATACTGACGACCCTATTTGTCGCAGCAATGTAAAGCAACATCGGTTCCTAAGGTTTCGGCGCTGCCAAGATAGGAGCAGATGAGAGTACTTTCTTTAGGTCTTGTAGTGCAGCTTCAGCTTTGTCAGTCCCGACAAAATCCTTGGTCTCCTTTAAGAGTTTGTATAATGGTGTGGCTCTTTCACCAAGCCGGCTTACGAATCGACTGACCGCAGCAATGCAACCAGTTAATCTTTGTACGTCCTTCAGGCGAGTTGGCCTGGAAATATTGAGAATAGCCATGATCTTGTCACGGTTCACCTCTATGCCTCGTTGAGACACGATAAAACCTAACATTTTTCCGGCTGGTATTCCAAAGAAGCATTTCTTCGGATTAAGTATGATGTTGTATTTTCGTAAATTGGCGAACGTCTCCTCTAAGTCGGAAATCAATGTTTCCTTCTTTTTGGACATGACAGCGATATCATCCACGTATGCATGTACATTGCGTCCGAGTTGATCATGGAGGCAACGCTGCATCGTGCGCTGGTACGTAGCTCCTGCGTTCTTCAGCCCAAAGGGCATCGTAACATAACAGAAGGTTCCGAAAGGGGTTATGAATGAAGTCTTGATTTTGTCAGATTCCTTCATCCGGATTTGGTGATAACCGGAATATGCGTCGAGAAAACAGAGGAGTTCCGAGCCTGCCGTAGAATCGATAACTTGATCAATTCTAGGCAGAGCGAACGGATCTTTTGGACAAGCCTTGTTCAAGGCAGTATAATCAACACACATCCTTAAATCAGTGGTGTCCTTTTTAGGGACCATTATAGGGTTGGCCGACCAATCAGTATGGATGACCTCTTCTATGAATCCGGCTAACTCGAGCCGCACTAGTTCCTTAGCTATTGCCTTATGCTTTTCATCACCGAACCGTCGTAAGGACTGTTTGACGGGTTTAGCGTTCGGGTTTACATTTAGAGAGTGCTCGGCAAGTTCCCTAGGTACTCCGGTCATGTTAGATGGCTGCCATGCGGAGATATCTTGATTTGCTCGGAGGAACTTGACGAGCGTGCTTTCCTATGCGCTACTTAGGCCTGCGCCTATCTGGGTCACCTTGGAGGTGTCATCATCCTTCAATGGCGTCGTCTTCGTCTCTTCTGATGCCTTGAACTCCGAATTTGGCTTTGTCACCTCCTTCTTTGTCGCGGGCATCTCAGACGGATCTATGCTCTTCTTGATGTCCTGGTACTCCTGGGCGTGCAGCACGGCTTTGGCAAAGGCGACATTTCCATCCTCGCACTCTCGTGCTTTCTTCGGGTCTCCCCTTTTGGTGATCACGCCGTTGGGACCTGGAATTTTCATCATATTGTAAATGTAACACGGACGAGCCATAAAATCCCAGTAAGCCGGACGTCTGAATATAGCGTGGTATGCGCTCTTGAATGGGACCACTTCGAAGGAAAGTGCCTCCGTTTGATAATTTTTCGGTGTTCCAAAAGTAACATCCAAAGTGATCTCTCCCAGGGAGTTAGCTTGTCTTCCTGGGACAACTCCGTGAAAAATCACAGAGCTATGGTTAAGCTGTGTTTCCGAGATCTTCATCCGGCGTAGCGTTTCTACATAGAGAATATTGATGTGCTACCACCGTCCATGAGGGTCTTAGAGAAACCATAACCATCAATAAGTGGATTGATGATTAAGGCGTATTTTCCTCGCTTGTGTAGCTTAGGCAGATGATCAGCGCGGTCAAACGTTATTGCAACTTCTGACCAGTCCAGATACTGAGGGACAGCCGAAACTGTTGCGTTGAGCTCGTGGAGAACTGCTTTCTTGACCTTTGCTGGTTGAGATCCGAGGAAGGTGATGTAAGTGTCCTTCTTGGTAGGAAAAGCTTTCTTCCCTTCCGACTTGGGATTTGAAGCATCGGCTTCCTCCATGTCGGAATCTTCCTTGGTCTCTTTGTCTTTTTCAGGAATTTTCTTTCCCTTCTTCCGCTTAGCTTTGTAGCCCGCGGTATCATCTCTCTTGATGTCGTCGTTAAAACGACATTCAACGTTGGTGCGGAACGAGTCCCCATTGGCGTCCAAGTGATGCACACATGGGTTATTCGCGATGTCGGCCCAAGTGTAGGTTTTGCCTGGTTGTTGCTCTCCTCTACCTTGGACCCTTGATGTCCCACGGCCACACCCGCGGACTTTGCCACGTCCTCCTCGTCCTCTAGACCCGGAGACAGTAGTGACTACTGCCGTCTCCGTGTTGGGTTTTTCTTCCGAGGTGTTTTTGCGCTTCTGAGCCTGTTGCTTTGTCTTTGCTGACTGAGGTACAGCCAGGACGTTGAGTAATCCCTCTGCATCATCATCAGCATCTGCATACTTTCTCGTTGTTTCTATCATCTCTCCCAGATCAGTAACCTTGTCACACTTCAAGCGATGGCACAGTAAACCAATTGGGAGACCTGCAATGAAAGCTTCAATCGCAGTTTGATCATTTACTCCCTCGCAGGAGTTCTTGGTGTCAATCCATCGTCCGAGATAATCTCGGCAAGTTTCTCCGGCTTTCTGGGTGCAACTCTATAGGTCTCTAACCGTACAGGGCCTCTGATATGTGCCTACGAAATTCCGAAAGAACGCACTTTGTAAGTCATACCAGTTGTGGATGGTGTTCGCCGGAAGTTCATTGAGCCATGATCGTGCCGTCTTCCGCAACATAAGTGGGAGGTATCGGGTTGCGACCAGGCTGTTTCCGCCTTTGGCGATGCAGCAAGCTTGGAAGAAGTCCTGTAACCAGGTGTCTGGCCGAGCAATGTCGTCGTAGGCTTGAATATGTCTTGAGATAGCAAATCCTTCCGGGAATTTTCTAGCTCTGATGCGTGGTCCGAAGCACTTTGGGCCCACATACACGTCATCATTTTCGTAGCGCCGAGCCTCTATGTTGGAGTTGATCCTGTGCCTTGCGTCGTTCGGGGATAGGGATCGTCCCGAACATCGGTTGTGGCTGCGGTGCCTTGGAGCCAGACTTCGGCTTCTGCCACCACCTCCCCCGCCATGTCGTCCTCCTTGACCTCCTTGGGGGCCGTTGTGATAACTGTGCTGTGGAGAGGGTGGTGCAGCTGGGTTGTTTCCGGCTGATCGCCGGCCTCCGTCCGGAGCGTCATTATTCCGGTTCCGGGGAGGTTCTTGACTGTGACGAGCCTCCTGCCGGTTTGTGCCAGCGTGGTTTTCGTCGTTCCTTTGTCCGTCGTTCCCACCATGGTGAGGCTCAGCCGGACGGGTTTCATGTCTAGGAGGTGGCATTTTCTGACGATCCTCCTCCCGACGTTTCTCTTTATCTTCTCCTTTTCGGGGAGGATTCCTCAGAATCAGTGCAGCGATCGCGTCTTTCTCGGCTGCTGGAGCGACGTTGCTCCAGTTATGTGTAGTCCTGCGGTGCTGTCCTGACGATCCGGTTCTTGAATAATTGTCTTCCCTGCGTTCGGGGTGACGATGCTGCGCCCGATCGTAGTGGGATCTTACGTCAGCCCATGCCGGATCTGTGCGACACTGGTCGGAATCCGAGACCAGCTTTTGGCTTCCAGACAGGGCGACCTTTTGCTGCTCCAGTCCCTTATTGAGTAGTTTGATACCCAAACGTATCTCCTCTGGTCCTGGATTAGCCGATAGAATTTCGCGAGCTGCCACGGTATTTTGCACTGGTGTTGGGTAAACCCAATCTCCGTTGATATCCTTCCGTGGCTTCCCCATCTCATCTCCAAAAAGGACGGCACGTACACGTGGGAATTGATTGTCATCTATGTGACGCCTCCATGTCTTCTGATGCAGACGGGACATGTACTCCTTGTTTGACATGCGCTTCTTCTCCACCTTGATGTTTTTGGCTTCATCAAGGAGTTGTTGACGACGCGCTTCTAGGGCTTGGGCCCTTTCGTCCAGCTCATCTGCAGTAAGTTCTGCAGCTGTAGGGATATGTGTGGTTAATGCGGCATCGATGAGTTTACGCGCACCTTCAGTGATCACGTGTCCATCCACCGATGCTTCTTTTTTCGGCTCGTCTGGGATAAGTGCTCCATCCGAGTCTTCCTCGTATTCCTCGGCAATCACCTCCTCTGTCAGAGGGTCTTTTGTCGGAGTCTTGTTCTTCTTGTTCTTCCTCTTTGCCTTCTTGGCAGCGCCGGTAGCAAAGACGGCTTTGGGTCCGTTTCCCGGAGTCAAGCTCTGATCGGTACTTTCGGACATCTGGATTTCGGGATTGTCTCCGACTTCCATATCATCCTGCGCTTTGGGAGAGTGTTCCCCGGATCCTTCGTCCATGGCATCTCCATCTTCTGCAGCTTTGGAGTTGTACTCCTCGTCATATTCCGCGGAGAACTTTTGGAAATCTGCCGACGTCATGGACTCATCCGAGGATGCGGGAACGTCGGCGTTTGTTCCAATTGCCTCCAGCACCGAGTCGGTGTTTTCTCCAGCATCGGCAGAGCCGGATCCGGATCCCACATATCCGACAAAGTGCGATGCGTGCTTCCTGAGGTACCTGCGACTTTCGCGATCAGCCATATCGAAACTTTTAATGGTTTCGAGGATTGCTTCTGCGCTAGCGCCTTGCAGTATCATACATCTTAGTGTGTACCTGAGGAAAGGCATGTCTGTCCCGACATCGTCAGAGTCAGAATCAGTGTCGCTGATGTGCTCCTCCTGGATTTCGACCTCCACTGGTGGGTCGATCTGGGATCCGGCTTCTCCAGGGAGATCCACTCTAGATTCGACTTGGATTGTGAGGTCTTCTTCAGGCTTGGATTTCTCCACCGTACCATCTCCGCAACTGCTGCGGGCTGGGTGGGATTAGGATTTTCTGAGATCCGGAACTCTGCCGCCTCCGCGGACAAAGGGGACCCAGAAGGTTCTTCTGCCTCTATCATCACCGCTGGGGTGGGTTGCGCAGGTTCAGCGAAACCGATGTAAACATCGATCTCGCCAAAAGACATGATTGTATAGGTAGTCATGGCCTCCCTAGCCGGAATCCAAGTCTCGTCGAGAACGATGAGAGGGACATCGCTGGCGTAGAGGATGCGACCGACGGCGATGGTCTCGCCGATTCCGATTCTTGCAGATTCCGCTCGGAACGTAGATCCGAAGCTCACTTGCCCCACGGTGGGCGCCAACTGTCGTCGGTTTGAGGACAAGTACGCCATGAGGGTGTCCTCGAGGCGTGCGGGAGAGAGGGATGTGAGACGTACGGTGTTCCGGGACGGTGAGCACACAAGTTTACCCAGGTTCGAATCCGCCGGCTTTGGACGGACCCTACTCCTGCTAGCAATCCAGTAATACGGCAGAGCCGGAATATGGGTTACAAGGGTTTCGCCTGTGCGAGTTGAGATTGTAGACTATTGAGGTGTTATCTGTTGCCCTAAAGGCTCTCCCTAGGACGGCTTATATAGATATCCGGCCTAGGGTTTACAGGAGAGATCAATCCGGCTACTACTAAGAGTTGGTTACAGAGTACATCTTAAACTACAAGTAACATTATGGGCCTAAGAAGGTAAGTCTTATGGGCCTTCCCGTAGTCGGATTAAACTCCGTCTTCTCTCCCTAACTGGGCCGCCCGTGAAGCAAAGCTCTAATCCGAAGTGGGCCACCCTGGTAAGTGAGGATCTGTGAGGATACCCGGAAAGTATATCCCCAACAACAGCGGGGAGAGACGGACAAATCGGTCGGACCGCTGGGCGCGGCTATCCGGACAGGCCGGACTGCGGTCCCAAAGTAACCGCGGACCGACCTAAACGGACAGAAACGGACCATTTGGGTCACGCGTTTGGGTCGGCCCGGTGAAGATGCTCTTAGTCCATCGTACTGCACCACCAATCATATCACCTATGTAAACCATGTTTTATATGCAAATGTAAGCTGGCCTGCTAAAACTAAAAGTTGTACTCCCTCCATCCCAAATTAGTTGACTCAAATTTGTCAAGATACGGATAAATCTAGTACTAAATCATGTCTAGATACAATTGAATCTAGACAAATATAAGGCAACTAATTTGGTCTTAGGGAGTATGATTTTCTGCCATTAATTACACTGCATCAGCTAAGTTTTTTTTCCCGCGGGGAGTGCATCAACTAAGCTTTTTTTTACAATCCAGTGCATCAGCTATAGCTAAGTTGCATCCACCTCCACCTCAAACCGTGAAATTTCTAATTCTCTTCCGCACATGTTTGAATGGTCAATGCACCTGTCACTACAATCCTTACCGTGGTCCAGGTAGGTGCCACCAACCTGTTCCGTGGGTACAGATAATCACGGTCGCACCGCCGTTCTCGCACGTTACTGCAGTGGGCCATCGTCACGAACGTATGCGCTGCCAGTGTTGTATTTCCCGATTTACCGATGCGCATATAGCAATAAATTCTCACCGAATCTGCAATCTCAAGGCATGGTCCTGATACCAGGTTCATATGGACCCGGGAGCCAAAACTCCACCCTTATTTTTGTGTTTGCTTTTTTGTTTTGTTTTGTGTCGTTATTTGTTTATTTTTGCTCCGCTCAAGATTATTTCTGATAGTGTGTTTGGTATGGCGTACAGCTCGCTATTTTTTAGTGGAAAGATTGAACTACTATATATACGCTTTCCACAAATACTGTGTGGATGTGCCTTCTTGAATTTGTTGGAGGACAAGAACATTTTTCTTTGTAGTTGACTTTTTTTCATTCATTTTTGCATGTTTGTTTATTCCGAGACGATTCACTTTTTTTAGGATTTGCTAGCTCCGAATTAGCTTAGGGCATAGTCATAGGCAGGTCATGCTCCGTTCGATCTGCCTTCGCGCACCGAGATTTGTGTCGGCGTGCAGTCTGCTTCGTGGTGCGTTGTCACGCGCGCTGTCTGTTGCAGCCCGTCTTCACGTCGCAACCTTATTTGTCTATTTTTTAGTCGTGTACTGGGCTACCTTGGCCTTTCTTCCTTTGTTAGTTTTTCGTGCCCGGGTTAGTTTTCACTAAAAAAAAAATTTCCTTTCGCAATAAATTGACCCGACGGTCGTCGTAGAAGGCGTGTCTGTGGCCGATGGAAAACTTTTTTTCTGGTTTCGCGGCCCTCTACTATGACGGATCGGCTAAAAACATGGAGGAAACTCGGCCAGCGCGTGGCAGAAGCAAGATTTTCGTTTCCTCGCGTGATGTTGACTCGCCGAAGTCTTTTGAGGCGTGTGGGTCCCGGACATCAGTGTCTCTAGCAGACCATACTTTTAGGTCGCACCTCCCTGATTTGAACTCGATAACGTAGCTTGAGGCACCGTTTAGTCAAGCTGCTAGGTCCCACATGTCATCCTCTTATTAGAAGGATCGTGTGTATGATGGAATTTTTTTCTTCGCTTCTGCTACCCTGTTCCGAAGTTGATAGCGCTGCTCGATGCATCTACCGTCTAATCAACCTCCTGGGACCCATATGTCATCCTCTCATTAGAAGAAACGTGTGTATGATGAAATTTTTTCCTTCGCTGGCGCTACCCCGTTCCAAGTTGATAGCTCTACTCGACGCATCTACCATTTAACTAACCTCCTAAGCCCCACATGTCATCCTCTCATTAGAAGAAACGTGTGTATGATGGATTTTTTCCCTTGACTCGCGCTACCCTGTTCCGAACTCGATAGCGTTGTTCGATGCATCTACCATTTAATCACGGTGCTGGGCCCCACATGTCATCCTCTCATTAGAAGAAACGTGTGTATGATGGATTTTTTACCCTCTGTCGCGCCTTCGTGTTCCGAACTTGATAGCGTTACTCGCTGTATCAGCCGTTTATTCAGGCTGGTGGGTCCCTTATGTCAGCCTCACATTAGAAGAATCGTCGGTATGATGGAATTTTTTTCTTCTCTAGCGCTACCCTGTTCCGAACTAGACAGCGTTGCTCGACGAATCTGCCGTTTGCTCACGCTGTTGGGTCCCTCATTTCAGCCTCTCATTACAAGAAACATGTGCATGCTGAACTTTTTTCTCGCTCACGCCTCCCTGTTTCAAACTGGCAACGTTGCTCGATGCAGCATCTGTATAAGGTCGCGCTGCTGGGTCCCACATATCAGCCTCTCTGTAAATGAAACATTGATTGCTCGATGCAACATCTGTATAAGGTCTTTGTTGGGTGCAATATGTCAGCGTCTCTGCAAATACAAAGTATGTATGATGCACTCCGCTGTTTTGACCTTGGCAACGTTGTTGGGTCCCAGATGTCAGCCTTCTCTGTGTAAGAAACCTGTGTATGCTAGAAAAAATGTAAAAGAACGACAGAGATTATACTATATATTGTATATTTATATTGAAAAAACTAGGAATCAAACTCAAGACTTCAACAAATGGGAACCGTGTGTGCTTCCACTACGCCAGAACCATCTATGCCACTACTGGAAAAGATTACATTTAGAAATGTTGAAATCACTTAAAATGAAAAGGCAGCGATCCTGACGACTTGCCTAAAAAATGCTAAATGCTCTGTACAAATACAACATGGGTAGGAGAAGCTTGTCCTATACTTTATCAGAATGGCACGGAAATACTAAATTAAGACGATTTTGGGCGATAAAAAAATAACTTGGATCCAATCTTATGAACCAATGGGCTTCTTATCGTGGGCTCCTTACCGAAACTTGTTCAGTGTGGTTCAAGCTTAAAAAGCCAAGTAATAATGTGTTGAGGGTTGGCGGCCCACAGCCAACCTGAACCCGGAAGGATAAATTAGCAAGGTTTTGGGCCACAGTTGGGTAGAATGTAGTACTATTTTCTAATAACCTCCTCACTTAAAATTCAATGTACTCAACGTGTTGTGGGTCGGCAGTCCACCTGACCCGGCAGGCTAAATTTGCAAGGTTTTGGGCCAGCGTTGGATCGAATGTGCAATCTTTTCGCTATGTCCTTAGTGAAAATTCAATGTAGTTCGTACCCCATCCTCTAAAAAAAATGCAGTTGGTACCCTAAAAAATATATACTCTGCTCACGATGAAAGGCTAATTAAGGGTTTTTCTTTTGAAACAAGAGTATGGGAAGTTTTTTGTCTGAAGTGGGGTTGAAATATTCGTTTTCATAGGCTGGGTAGTAAAAATATATTGTAATGAAGGTCGATGGTCCACCTGACCTGGCTGTACCTATGCCGAATCTGAAAGAATGAAGTTGGAAATGGAGAAAAGTGACCGATATTGCGCCTTATTATACATAGCAAACATAGCGAGGAACTTGGGCAGCGTAGAATTCAAACATGGAAAGTACTGGAGGGAGTTTGACTGATTGACATAAAATCGTGTCATATCAAGTCTTACATCGCACAATCATCTTTCCAGCAAAGGATATATTTCGAGATGGTTTGGGTGGATTTGAATCGGCCTAAGTGCCCAGTCAATTTGATGTACTCAAAACCTTGTAATCATGCCATATAAATTGTTGGCGATAGACACACGGTGGCATTGACTTGCCCAGCCATAGACAGCTCAGGTAAGCACCAGCTTAAACTGATAACTCGATGTTGTATGCTTCCGTACAATGAAATTAGTACATGCCGCAATTAGCGCCACATATGGCATTGTCATCATGCAAAAAGGCTCAGAATTCACACATTTAGTTCACAGTTTCGAACACAATAATACAACCAGTTTGTATACTAGCACAGACAGTATAATGTCAGCACATCAGAGCTTGACTTGTTCATGTCACATCAGAGCTTGAATTGTTCATTTCACATACAGAAGAATGAGCAAGGATACATACTGTTTTGAACAAGTAATTTCATGGTAGCGCCAAAAGTATGCCACGTTGAAAGAATATTTCATGTTTTCCTTTGTTTTGCGTGTTAGATAACAATACTATGGAGACTTTTCATGTGTGCTAAGTGTGCACGAAGTTTTGAGGGGGGCCGGATAATCCGCCCCTCCAAGGGCCGGATAATCTGGCCTACCTCATCTCTCAAGGAAGCCAAGGCGCGTCGCTCTGTGTCCAGTCGGATTTTCTCCCGGAAAATCGGAACTAGGGCGGTTTTTCCTCCCCAGGCCGGATAATCCGGGTTTCGCAAGGGCCGGATAATCCGGCCCCCAGTTTTCGATCAAAAGGAGCCAAGGCGCGTCGCTCGGTATCCGGTCGGATTTTCTCCCGGAAAATCCGAACTGGGGCGGTTTTTCTTCCCCAGGCCAGATAATCCGGCCTTCGCATAGGACCGGATAATCCGGCCCCCAGAAGATGTTCAAGGACAAGCTCGGCGTGTCTCACTGTGAGGGGGCGGATTTTCTGCCGGAGATTCTGAGTCTGGGGCGGAGTTTCCCGAGACCGGATAATCCGGCCCCCACTTGGGCCGGATAATCCAGCCCCCAAAGTGTGCAACGGCTGGTTTTTGGAAGGGGTATAAGTACCCCTTCTCCCCCAACGTCCAGAACTCTTGATTCACTCGAATTTGACCAGACCTTGTGCAAGAGCTCTAAATCTCGATCTCCCACTTCAACCACCTGAAGGTCTTGATCTTTGGTGGAATTGAAGGAGGAGAAGTTCATCATCAACATCAAGAATCAAGTGCTTCAACTCCTCTCCATTCACTTGGAGAAATCCCTGATCTAGTATTCTTGTTAATACCTAGATCTTGTTATTGTATTTGACAACTTTGTTCTTGTGGCAGCTTGTTGTTATTTCGGGAGCCTCCAAGTTGTTGTGGAGTTGTTGCCCCGCTAGTTGTGTAAAGGCGCCGGTGCCTGCCTCGAAGGGTACCTATAGTGGAAGGTGGATCAGGCCTGTTGTGGCGAGATCCATCGGAGAACAGGGTGAGGCCTTTTGTGGCGTGGTGGTCTTAGTACCGCCCACCCCTCCAACGCAGACGTACTTCCCTTAACAAGGAAGGAACTGCGGTCAAACAAATCCTGTGTCTCCGCGTACTTCACTTCGGTTCACTCGTTCCTCTTCCACTCGCTCTTTACTCGCTAGTAGATAGGTTTGCATATAGGGAAATTCCACACATTAGTTCATCTAGAGAATTTACCTTTGTGCTAAGCCTAAAATTGAAAAAGAATTAAAAATTGGTGTAGCACCTATTCACCCCCCTCTAGGTGCCCATACGATCCATTTCAATTGGTATCAGAGCCCCGGCTCTTAATTCGGGCTTAACCGCCTAAGAGTAGTATGGGTACCAGGGATGATGGAAATGAGGCTGTGGATAAGGTCACAATGGATGATCTCAAGTCGTTGGAAACAACCTTGTTGAAATCCTTTGAGGCCAAGATGGAGGAGATGAATCAAATGATTGCTCGCCTTACATCATCCATAGCCCCATCTCCATCCTCCTCTGAGGCTCCCACACCATCATCTAAGGAAAAGGGTAACACCGGATCCAAGGATGATGATGTGGAAGGTGAAAAACTAAATGGCTCCACCTCCAAAAAGGGAAATGGTAAGGAGGAATATAGTGAGGTTCGCCACGTATATTCCCCCGACCCACCTATCCCTCATCCTCATATAAACAATAGGGGTGATCCACCCAAGCTCACTGCATCTTCTTTTAACCAATGGCAGTTTCTAATGAAATCTCATGTTTGCAGCTCCTCTATTGAATTGTGGAGGATTATTGAAGAAGGTCTTCATATTGGAGATCAAACCAATCTAACAAGAAGGGAAGTTGGGATAGCCAGTTGAATGCCACTTCTCTCCACATGATACAGCTGGGTGTGGGTCCCAAGGACATGCCACACATTGAACATCTCAACACAGCTAAAGAGGCGTGGGATGCTCTTACGGACCTTTTTGTTGGAAATGAAAGCATGAGAAGAAACCGGTATGATGCCCTTAGTAACAAAGCTGAGGGATTCTACATGTTGGATGGTGAAAACCATGAGGACATGTATAGAAGACTCAAGGGCATCGCAACAACATTTCGGAAGCATGGGGCCACTCACATGGATGATGCATGGATAAAAAGAAAGTATGTGAGTGCCTTAATGCCTTTCGAACCGACGGATTTGAAGAGCTTGCAAGGTAGACACAACTATCATCAAATGACATCTAATGAAGTCATGCAAGAAATGGGGTCATTCAAAGTGGCGGCAAAGAATGCTGAAGATGCCCGTGCTCGGGCCATTGGAATGCAAAAGGGTGTCAATATGGCTCTCAAAGCCAATGTTGTTGAGAAAGAGGACGATGAAGGAGTTTTTGAGAGGGTATCCATGGACTGCCCCGATGAGGTCACACTTGCTCATGGTGAGTACATGGCATTCTATGCAAGGAACTTTTGGAAGGACCCTGCCAAAGCCAAGTCTGAACTTGAGCGCAAGAATGGGTCAAATGGAAGAAGAGAAAGTGGCCCAAGATTGAGAACTTGCTTCAACTATGGAGATAGACTGCACTTTGTAGCCGAGTGTCCTTATCAAAATAGAGAAGACAATGGTGGCAGGCTCATCCTCAAAGAGAAATCCAAAGCTCCAAAGAAGAAGCCGTTTGCTAAGAAGAATGGCCCTTTCAAGAAGCAACCCAAGATGGTCCTTGTAGCTCAAGAGGAATACTCCTCCACAAGTGAATATGAAGAGGATGATGATAGTTCCCGCGAAGTGGCTGCTATAGCCACCACATCGACTCCCTCCTCTCTCTTCGACTCACCGAACGAGAACGCCATCAACAACAACGCCACTTGTCTAATGGCAAGAGGATCCGAGGTATCAACTTCTAACTCCTCATTTCCTAAGACTAACATAATTTTGGATATGGATGATCATGACAGTCTTGAAATGAAAGAAGAAGTTATTGCCTTGGATACTTTTTTCACTAACCTACAAGGTGAGCACAAACTCCAGTTTGATGCTCTTATGAGTCAACTTGCTCAAGCCGAAGATCTCCTTGAAGAAAAGGGCATAATTGAAAGAGAAGATGCCTTGGAGATAGCCTCTTTGAAGAATGCCTTGGAAGAGGAAGAGGAAACTCGAGTTTCTTTGGAAGAAAGACTCGAATCCTTAGAGGAGTCACAAGAAGAAGCTGTAGCTCAGCTCATTAAAGAACGTGACCATGCTCTTTCCCAGGTAAAGAAACTAAAGAAAGAAAAGATTGATTTTGGGGTTGTTCATGCTAGACTTTTGGAGAAGTTTGATGATCTTGAAAGTGCTCACAAGGCATTGAAGAGTGATCATTCAACTCTAAATGAGTCTCATGACCAACTCCAAACTCAATTGAAATGGTATGATGTGCCAAGTACCTCCTCTTCATCCTTTGGAAAAGAAGATCTTGCAAGGAGTTCTCAACACAAAGGTAAAGGGGTTGTTGATGAGATACTAAGAAGGCAAAGGACAAACAACAGTAAAGAAGGTCTTGGTTACATACCCAAGATAAAGAGCAAGAAAAACAACAACAAGAAGAAGAACAAGACTGCTCAATCGAAGACTAGCAACATTACCAATGACAAGACTAATTATGATGGTTTTGCAGGGATCAACAATCCTAACTTCGAACTATATTGTGATTCTTATGGTGATGTTTATGCTAGTTATGTAGGGCCTTATGATTGTTACATTCCTTGGTCTATTTGGGTTCCCAAGACCCTTGTTACTAACATGAGAGGACCCATTGAAAAATGGGTACCTAAAACCAAGAAGTAATTTTCTTGCCGGGCTATGCTTCCGGTGGGTCTAAATGGGTACTCGATAGCGGTTTTACGAGTCATATGACCAGAAGCAAGGAGATCATCACGGACATGCGGCCAAACCTTGATCACATTACCGTCTCCTATGGTGACAAGTCAAAATCTGAGGTATTGGGTCTCGGCAAAGTTGTGGTGGCTCACGATATCTCGCTCGTGGACGTCATGCTTATTGAGACCCTCGGGTATAACTTACTTTCAGTTCGTGCCCTTGGTAAGATGGGCTTTGCAGTTTACATTGATGCTGATTTAGTGGTACTCTTGTGGAGCAAGTCTCTAAAAGTCGCTTTCATGGGATATGTCAAAAATGACCTGTACGTGGTGGACTTTTCGGGGAAAACCACTACAGGTCCGATGTGTCTTTTCAGAAAGGCTGACGCGGGTTGGCTATGGCATCGCCGACTAGCCCACGTCAATATGAGAACTTTGCAAAGTCTCCACAAGGGTGGCCACATTCTTGGACTAAAAGAAAATGTCTCTTTTGCCAAAGATCGTGTTTGCAGGGCGTGTGTTGAAGGGAAAATGCATGATTCTCCTCATCGAAGGAAAACTATTATCTCTTCAAAAAGGATTTTGGAGCTCCTTCATATGGATCTTTTCGGACCTCCATCTCATGCAAGCCTCGGTGGAAAGAAGTATTGTCTTGTGATTGTTGATGATTACTCAAGATACACTTGGGTTTATTTCTTCAAGTTGAAGAGTGAAACTCAACAAACTGTCATCGACTTCGCCAACGAGGCTCAACGTCAACACAACGCCCCCATTCTGGCTATAAGGAGTGATAACGGATCGGAGTTGAAGAACTACACCTTAAATGAGTTCCTAAGTGAAGAGGGGATAAGACATCAATATTCCGCTGCGTACACCCCTCAACAAAATGGTGTAGCCGAGAGGATGAATCAAACTCTAAAGGACATGGCAAGATCAATGTTAGCCGAATTCAAATCTCCATATAATTTCTGGGCTGAAGCAATCTCTACTGCTTGTCATTCATCCAACCGTTTATACCTCCGCAAGATTTTAGACAAGACTCCGTATGAAATACTTACCGGTAATAAGCCAACCATCTCATACTTTCGGGTATTCGGGTGTAAGTGTTTCTTTCTTATTAAAGGAGTTCGTTTATCTAAGTTTGAATCTAAGGCTCTAGAAGGTATTTTTGTTGGTTATGGTGCCGAATCCCACACTTATAGAGTCTACAATAAGCTCTCCGAAACTGTTGTAGAATCTTGTAGTGTGGTGTTCGAGGAAAATGACAGTTCCCGTGTGGAGCAAGTTGGTGCTTGTGATGCAGATGTTGAAATACCCCAAGATGCCATAAGAAGAATGGACGTGGGATTCTTCCGCCCCATTGAGGAACCCCTTGTGGCGGACCGGGAAGGACAATGCTCTACTCATATAGAGCCCTCATCTACACATACGCAACATGCTTCAACCACGGGGGCAACGTCTACACCATCTCCATCAACTGCTGAAGGTCAAAATGCTCCAGAAAGCTCCAGGCCGGATTTTCCGGTGGATACCGGTTTATCCGGCCACCCCGCTCCAGCTGACCATGCAGCTCCTGGTGGTGAAGATATCAATACAAGCTCCAGGCCGGATTTTCCGGCTGACCCTGGATTATCCGGCTCCTCGCCAGTTCAAGCAAGTCCTAGGCTTCATGATGAAGCTGCTGCAAGTTCTCCCAGGCTAGATTATCCGGCCTCTTCATCGGCCGGATTATCCGGCCCTATCTCTCCAGTTCTGCAGCCTCCTGTTATGGCTTCGGATTCACCTCGTGGGCATGGATATAGGGGGAGTGTGGTCCTAACTTATTGGGCTAACCCTCCCCATAATGCCAATAGCAAGTTATATCATTTCTCTTAATATCATGTTGTGATATGTGAGCTTATTGATGAGTATTGGTCGTGAACCCAAGATATATCTTCGCGGTGTCACACCATACACTCCAACAAGGTGGCTTCGTCCACCGCCCTCTCCCTTGTGGAGAATTGGATCTTTTTGGATGTTATTTGCTCTCTCATGTTCTTATGGGAATCACACTCAATCTTGGCTTTTATTTGATTTGGATTTTGCAATTTTGAGTGTCTAGTACCATCTCAGTTTGGCTTTCTCAATCCTAAGCCTTCCCTACCCCTAAGCCATCTATTCTTGCACACAAGTCCCTTGTACACCTTGTGGGGTGTTGTTTGGGGACGCTCGGGCATGGTTCTGTGTATAACAGAATCCCAGAATTTAGGCCGGATAATCCGGCCCTGGAGGATTCAATCTTAAAGGGAAGGACTCGGGGGGAAGGGCTCATATCAAGCAACACTTCTCCCCCAGCCCTCTCCTTCTTCCTAGCCGCCGCCTACCGCCCCTCACCCTCCCCGGAGCCTCTCCGGCCACCGGATTTTCCGGGCCTCCCCGGATCTTCTTCTCCGCGCCTCCGGGTACCTTCTCCTCCGCGTTCTTCCTCCAATGAGTGAGGGTAACTCCCTCTCTCCCCATCTTTGGCTAGATGTGTATCTTGTTGGGTGGAACGTTGTCTAGAAGGATGTGTTTTCGCATAGAACTCGTAGTCTTACAGTTTCTAGGCCCGATCTACTTTTTTGCATGCATTCTTGGTGAAATCGAATTTTTTTGCCAGGGCCGGATTATCCGCCCCTGGCCAGGCCGGATAATCCGGCCTGACAGATTCAATTCTGCTTCAGTTTCATTATGTGTATGCATTGAGTAGTTTTGTCCTATGAACTTTTTGACTACTTTTTCCATGCTCTCTCCTGGACTTGTGTGTATGCTTATCCCCTTGCCATCGCCCTTATTCTCCTCACAGGTGGTTCCGGTGTTTCCAAGACCTACAAGCGCCGTCCTCACGCCAAGTACTTTCGGGACGACGGTCAAGGTAACCTAGTGGACGAAGTTGAATTGAGGAGAAGGAAGAATGAAGAGAGGCAAATGGCTGAACAATCTAAGAGGACTAGGAAGGGGGTGTCCAAGAGGAAGGGCAAGGAGCCCAAGATCAACTACAGGGCTTTGGATGCAGTCTCCTTCTCTGCCATCCGTCACCATGACTTGTTTGCTGAGCTGCCTCGTGATGATGAGCTGGGGGATACCCGCTTTTGGTGTGCCGAACAAAAGGGGATTTATGAAGACATCTATGCCAGGCTGAACATTAGGCCTATGCACCCTCTGGTACTTGCTGATGCCTTGGAGAAGGCGCATCTTTTGGATGCGATGTATGTGGCTGAGAGGATGGGGCTGCACCATCTCATGTCTCTCCAGTGCTCCTTTGACTCTGAGGTGGTGAAGCAGTTCTTCTCCACTTTGGTGATTTGTGGGGATGAGCGTCGCACTATGAAGTGGATGACTCATGATAGGCCAATGACTGCTGATTTTCACGTGTTTGCTGAGGTTCCGGGGTACTCCTTTCACAGCAGGATAGAGCCAGTGGCCACCGCATCATCACTCAGTTGAAGCCCAACAATGATGCAGCTCTCTCTCCGTGCACTATGGACAATGGAATTGTCGGTACTGTGGCTGGTCTTGCCCCCATCTATGTTGCCTTGGTGGGTCTCTTCCATGACTCTATTACACCGAGTGGGGGCAACAATGACAACATCCGTGGTCACCTTGTTCAGCTACTTCAATTTTCTCATGAGGTTACCTCCTGCGAGGACGAGTCAGTGCAGTACAGGCTGGATGTCATGGACTTCATCTACCATGAGCTATGTGATGCTATGTTCAACCGTTTGTCCATTCCCTATGCGCCATACATTATGATGCTCATCCGCCACCTGCTTCCTGCCGAGGAGTTCCACATTGACTCGGTGCACAAGGCCAAGAAGATATACAACAAGGTTCGGAAGACTGCTCACCCCTCCTCTGCTCCCGAGGGCCTCATGAGGGATGCTCGCCAGCCCCCAGTGCCTCCCGTGGCCCGTGAGATCAAGTAGCTGAACTGGTTCCAGCGTCACATTCTTTGCATGGGCGTGGACACGCGCAAGGATCAGTACGAGGCATACAGGCAACGCCATGAGTTGGCTCACTCCCAGCAGCTCATTCTCCACCATGTGTCTGGCGCTTCGGGTGCTCCTCCGGCTCCTACACTTCCCAATCCGTATGCTCGGTGGAACTCTTCCTCCGGGCTTAACTATGGTGAGCTGGAGCGTCACTTGTTCCCCTCTACGCCTACTACTGATGCTGATGATGAGGAAGGTGACACTGAGGAACTTGAGGATGAGGATGAGGAAGAGCATGCAGAAGAGGACGAGGACTATGATGAGTGATCCCATGGGGCGCTAGCATCGCTCTTCTCCCTTTTTGGTGTCTCGCTGCCAAAGGGGGAGAAGTAGTTCTATTAGGTTGTCCGTGGATTTGCATGGGTCGGGCATAAGCACTTGCACTTTTTATTCGTTATTTCTTGCTTATGCCCATTTAGAACTTTTAAATTCTTGGTTTGTGGTTTGTGGTTGAGACTTTATGTGGTTGTCTGGATGGTACCTATGGACTTCATATCATGGATTATGCTCATGGCTATATCTATTCATATCCTATTGCTGGAGGTTTATCACGGAAGGCGCGCCCTCATAATGGTTATCCAATAATAATTGTGATTTTTGTCAAGGATGTCTATTCTCTACTTTGGTGGTATGTGGAGTCAAGGATGTCTATTCCCCTCCAAGGGCCGGATAATCCAGCCTACCTCATCTCTCAAGGAAGCCAAGGCGCGTCGCTCTGTGTCCAGTCGGATTTTCTCCCGGAAAATCCGAACTGGGGCGGTTTTTCCTCCCCAGGCCGGATAATCCGGGTTTCGCAAGGGCCAGATAATCCGGCCCCCAGTTTTCGAGCAAAAGGAGCCAAGGCGCGTCGCTCGGTATCCGGTCGGATTTTCTCCCGGAATATCCGAACTGGGGCGGTTTTTCTTCCCCAGGCCGGATAATCCGGCCTTCGCATAGGACCGGATAATCCGCCCCCCAGAAGATGTTCAAGGACAAGCTCGGCGCGTCTCACTGTGAGGGGGCAGATTTTCTGCCGGAGATTCCGAGTCTGGGGCGGAGTTTCCCCAGACCGGATAATCCGGCCCCCACTTGGGCCGGATAATCCGGCCCCCAAAGTGTGCAACGGCTGGTTTTTGGAAGGGGGTATAAGTACCCCTTCTTCCCCAACGTCCAGAACTCTGGATTCACTCGAATTTGACCAGACCTTGTGCAAGAGCTCTAAATCTCGATCTCCCACTTCAACCACCCGAAGGTCTTGATCTTTGGTGGAATTTAAGGAGGAGAAGTTCATCATCAACATCAAGAATCAAGCGCTTCAACTCCTCTCCATTCACTTGGAGAAATCCCTGATCTAGTATTCTTTTTAATACCTAGATCTTGTTAGTGTATTTGACAACTTTGTTCTTGTGGCAGCTTGTTGTCATTTCGGGAGCCTCCAAGTTGTTGTGGAGTTTTTGTCCTGCTAGTTGTGTAAAGGCGCCGGTGCCCGCCTTGAAGGGGACCTATAGTGGAAGGTGGATCAGGCCTGTTGTGGCGAGATCCATCGGAGAACAGGGTGAGGCCTTTTGTGGCGTGGTGGTCTTAGTACCGCCCACCCTCCAACGCAGACGTACTTCCCTTAACAAGGAAGGAACTGTAGTCAAACAAATCATGTGTCTCCGCGTACTTCACTTCGGTTCACTCGTTCCTCTTCCACTCGCTCTTTACTCGCTAGTAGATAGGTTTGCATATAGGGAAATTCCACACATTAGTTCATCTAGAGAATTTACCTTTGTGCTAAGACTAAAATTGAAATAGAATTAAAAATTGGTGTAACACCTATTCACCCCCCTCTAGGTGCCCATACGATCCATTTCACATGTATCAGAGACAATATGGGGTCTGCGTAAACAATTTTTCTTTTTTGGAAGGGTGTGCATTAACTCTTTTTTTAGAATATCGGCATAAACATTTGCGGCTATCATCCTAGGGCGTATCATCCTGCTTTGGCGTACCGAGCCAAGATCAATTACGGCCCAGTTAAGTCCTATTCCGTGGCCTTATAAGAAGTAGTGACCTACTTTTCCCTATTCGCTAGGAGGAAAGAAGGAATATTCCTCTCAAAACACAAAGCTGCACGAGGTGCGATGGTTCAAAAAAATGCACGAGTCGCGTATATACTACAAGCCAGTAACAGTACTGAAAACTATAGTATAGAAATTACACTACGAAATAAGCACGGCTACATGGATTATACCGTGGAAGGCAATACTAAATACAAAAGCACGACATGGCTCATATAAACTGATTCAAGCTGGCCACTAAAATCAGTGTACTAACAGTCGATGCAAAAAAAGATGACACAACGATAGACGAGAAAGATCCACAACTTAGTCTAGGGATGACACAACGAGCATACCAAACCTAAACTAGGCCTAAACCAAATGACCGCCTGTCGCACAGAGTTCCAACCATCTTTGGGAAGACTGATAACTTCCACAGGCTCACCTTCAGTTGGCTACAGGTTGCAGCGTTTAATCTGAGGGAATTGTATTCCGCGAAATCTGTTGTATGTTGTGAACACACGGTTTTTCCTCATGAATGGGAACAATGTGCCATCAGCAGCCTTGCATCCGTGTTTCTTTATCATCTTGTCAATGATTGGATAATTGAGACCAAGAAACAGAGAGTTGTCCCCCAGGCTGTTAACCTGCCTCCAAACGATGATCCCTGGAGGTCCAGTAGAGCTAGGATCCTCTTAAAAAATGTAGACACGAGAGGCAGGATATAGGCGTAGGTTAGTCCTATTTTGAGCATGATGAATGATTTCACCATCTTTTCCATGGGAAACCCCCATGCCATACGTTGTAATTATGATCATCAAGCGTTCACCATCAGCCAATCGAGCAAGGAACCACATGCCTGGACGATCATTCAGAATAGGTGTCAGGAATACAAACGGAAGCTCCTTGTTTCCTGCAACATACGAATTCAAGACAAAAAGTGCATTACTGGCATACATATTCTAACACCAGCATTCTTCATTGTTCATGCTAACAGTGTGAATAGGCAAATCCTGACAATAATATTACTCAATAAATTAACAACATTAGGAATTGCATTTCTTACTCTCCTATTCCAAACATTTGGATTTCTTGCTTATCTTAGTTTCCTAGTTGTTGTAAGTTTCAAAAGAGGAAGCGCCACTTTTTTTTATATAGAGGCATGTCCACTTGAATCCTATAGGATTAGATGCCTGCAGTATTTTGGATCAAGTGGTGTTTAATTGCACAGGAAGACCAAAGGAATTGTATAGAGAGGTTGGAGTGGATGGAAATTTTCCTCCAAAATAGAGTGCAAAGGAATCCTTTGAAGGAATTCCTAAGGATTATACTCTTTCGAATCAAATAGCATTTTATAGAATTTTCTCTAAGGATCCAAATCCTACAAAAATCCTACACAATTCCTCTGAATCCCAAGGAAAAATCCAAAAAGGAAAGATTGCTGTCCTACAAAAATCCTATGTGATTCCTACAATCTGAGGAGGGCATGAAAGTACAAGCAGATAAAGAAACCCGGCTTCACTATGTTGCGCTCACAATTGAGATGCTGGTTAATAATACCTTTCATATTTTGACAATGAACGAACTTAGTAGTGTAGGGATGCCATCATACACTATATCTTTGGAAGGCATATTACTGGTACTAATTCATTACTGGCAATGGTTCATTCATTTTTTAGGACATAAAGCGTGTGCTCATTCAGTCATACGAAAGGTAAAACATAAACAAGGCAGTTAAAGAACAACTTCACTGAATCACTCGCAATGTATCATCATGGAACTAGAATTACCTTCCGATGTGGGATCCCAGCAGTAGGTGCAGCCTTGACTTGTGACCGCAAAAATGAGGCCACCGTGTTCAATGGCAGCATAATACTGTCGTCTTCCAAGTCCTGAATGCTCCAGACATCTCCAAACTTGGCTACCGCCTTCTAGGTAGGCAATTTCACCATCGAACAACATGAGGAGCTTATACTCTGTGTAACAACCAGCTTTTGTGGGCACTGATGTCTATGCACTTCTATTCTTGTAGACAGTTATTGGGCCTCCAAGTGCAGAGGTTTGTAGAACAACAGCAAGTTTTCCCTTAAGTGGATCACCCAAGGTTTATCGAACTCAGGGAGGAAGTGGTCAAAGGTACCCCCTCTGAAGCAACCCTGCAATCAAGATACAAGAAGTCTCTTGTGTCCCCAACACACCCAATACACTTGTCAGGTGTATAGGTGCACTAGTTCGGCGAAGAGATAGTGAAATACAAGTGGTAACGGTGATAGAAAATAGCTTGATGGTGTGGAAAAGACTAAAGTAAAACTGAAATAAAGATGTAAGCAAGCAAACATGTAACAGATCTAATTGCAAACGGTGTATCAATGCTTAGAAACAAGGCCTAGGGATCATACTTTCACTAGTGAACA
This sequence comes from Avena eriantha, assembly GCA_910589775.1. NCBI lineage: Eukaryota > Viridiplantae > Streptophyta > Magnoliopsida > Poales > Poaceae > Avena > Avena eriantha. Next base: position 51,589,651 of record OU342745.1, read on the forward strand.
CTCTCATATAAATATATTCTCTTCATGATACTACTCTTAACTACTCTCCGGTTGGACACTCTAATCAACGGTAGGGCTATAACAACACACCTCAAAGTACGCCTTTCCCATCTAGAAAACCCCACACTGTCACCTTGAGTACTAGATGAGTCCAACAAACACCACAATTTCATAGAAACATCCAACTCCAAATATAACTCATAACAAGTATTTGTAATCTCTAGCCTAAGTGCCACCATGGTGTGTTGGGTCCGCAGCATAGAAAACAAATTTTTTCCTACGATGAGAACTATACGCCAAGATCTATCTACTAGATACAGAGCAACGGGTGGACATACATCCATGGAGAACTTACCCTCGAAGACAACGAGTTTTGTTAACGAGTAGGAACTCGTGGTTGATGTAGTCGTACGCTTGCCGATCACAAGATCGTGTGGAAGTCCGAGCGCCGCAAATCAGCAGCGCATCCGTCCTCGCACACACGTTCAAGCCACCGGACAACCTCCACCTCCTCGCTCCAGCGAATCAGCAGAAGCAGCAACCCCTTCCAGACGCAAGGCCACCGGGAACATGTATCTCGCTAATCCGAGACCATGGGGAATATCTAGAGGGGGAGAGAGATCCTTCACGAGGAGGTGGGAGGATGAAGGAGGGAATGAGTGGCCTTTTATAGGAGGAGGGGGGGTGCCCCCTCTGTCCATGGCCGGCGCATGGGGAGGGTGACCCCTCACCTCCCCCATTCATGTGGTGGTAACCCCTCCACATTAAAATGCCTCTTCACATTCCCTTTTAAAGTCTCCACTTTAAATGCATTAAATTTCTCCAAATTTAATGCTCTCTCATTTAATAAAACTCTTTTATTTATTTTATTCAGAATTTTTTTAATTACTTTAATTAACAAACATTCACATAAAACCCCTTGCAACATTTCAATATTACATGCAGAACCACTTTCTGCAATTTCACCCGAAACAATTTCGGTTTCTATCGAAACAATTTCTTGTGCTTTGCAAACGTTTTGTCTGGAACATATGTGCTCCTAAATGGTGTCCGACAACCCTTAAGTGTGTAACCCTACGGTTCGCGAATAATGCAGACATGATTGAGAATCCTCTCAGATCAATAATCAGAAGCGGGACCTAGAGATCCATACTGACTCCTGCACATTCAACGATGACTTCTGTGATCGTGAGAACCTTTAACGTCAGCAATTTAATCCCTTTGTCTCATGATATAATACATGTCCGAGATTCGATCATCGGTATCCAAATACCTAGTTTGATCTCGTTACCGACATGCACTCTTTTCTCGTTCCCGTGATATAACATTCTAGTGATCACATCACTTGCTTGCAAGCTATCTTAATGTGATATCACCGAGAGGGCCCAAAGTATATCTATCCGTCATCTGGATTGACAAATTCCACTCTTGATCCATGAGCCTCAACATAACACCTTCTAGTACTGAACCCATCTTTATAGTCACCCTGTTACAGTGTGACGTTTGATGTTATCAAGATACTCTTCCGGTGTTAGCAATTAACATGATCTCATGGTCTAAGGACTAAGACAACTTTGTATGATGTCATAGCAATATAAACATAATGACTTGACCGTAATGCTATACTTCAGATGAATGTTCATCACATCATTTCACAAATGTTGTGACCTTGTTATTAACAACAAATGTCCATGATCAGGAAACTTTGATCATCTTGTTAATCAACAAGCTAGTCTATAAGAGAGGCATAACTAGGAACCCTTTTTGTTTATTAAACACACATGTATTGATGTTTCCTATCAATACAATTGTAGCATGCAAAATAAACATCTATCATATACAAGAAATATATAATAACAACTTTATTATTGCCTCTCAGGGCATATTTCCTTCATGGTGAGCACGCTGTCACTTTCACACACATGGGGAGAACAGAGATCTATTAAAGCACTTGAGTAGCAAGGTAGATATATAGATTACAAGCTCATGATCACAATATGATCATGCATAGAGAGAGAGACGAACACATAGCTACCGGTAGAACCCTTAGCCTCGAGAGAGAACTACTCCCTCCTCATCATGGGAATCAACAATGGTGATGGAGATGGTGGTGGAGATCGATGGAGATGGCTCCAAGGGCACTTCCCCATCCTGGCAGGGTGCCAGAACAGAGACTTTCTGTCCCTCGAATCTCCCCTTCGGTGGTGGCGGCGCAGCGAAACTTTTCGTGGATTTCTGATTGACGATCTAGGGTTTATGCCTCGGGAGGCTTCTTATAGGCCAGAGGGCAAGGTCGGTTGGCGGCCAGGGGGCCCACAGCCTGCCCTGGCATGGCCTGGGGGGCCCGCGCCATGGGGTGGTGTGGCCATGCTATGGCCCCTCTCTGACTCTCCTTCTGGCTCCGTGAGTCTTCCGGGAAAATATCAACTTTGGCTTTTATCCGGTCCAATTCCAAGAATATTGATTTTCTGACTTTCCTGGAACCAAAAACAGTAGAAAACAGGCAACTGGCACTGTGGCACTTGTTAATAGGTTAGTCCGAAAAATCATATGAGAAGTACTCCAAAGTGTGGACAAAACACAAGAAAATAGATAAAACCAAGCATGGAACATCAAAAATTATAGATACATTTGCAATGTATCAGACACTCTAGAGATTACGATCTTCAATAGCTCAAGAGATCCATCCCACGACTTATTGAACTTTTCTCCATACCTGCGGATTCGCCAAAAAAAAACTTTTGAAATGTGAATGAGTTCAGAAATGACTACATGTAACTGGGGGAACCCTGGCTGGCTAGTAGCATTACAGGTTATATTGTGGATGTGAGGCGGCCGCAATGTCACGAGTATTTTTCGATGGAAGGTCGATTACTCGATAGGTGTAGATGTTCGCTAGGAACCAGGCCTGGCGCTGGTCCACCGCGGCGAGCCAGTCGCCGTTCATGCCAACCTAGATTTTTTCGTGCATGAAGGGTAGGATGGTGGTGCGCCAAGGATGGTCGAGGGCCACCACGATGTACACCGTGTCGTGCAGACGATGTACCCTCGTATCGTCATAGTGCTCGTCGAACCAATAAGCAGGCTGAGGCATCAGTAGGCAGGGTTCATTCCAATGGTGAACAATCCATTTCGTACCTTCCTTGTTGGCGATACGAACGTATAGCAGCTTGTAGCATGCGGATAGCCTGACGGTGCTAGAAATGTCGAGACGCTGAACGATGAGATCGACATCGTCCGTGCTGAGTTGATCCCACTTGCATAGCCCGCTGAGCTTGGAATCGGCCATCACAGCCGGATGGATTTAGGCGGATGCCAAGTGCGGCTGGGGTTTTCTGCAGGAGGAGGGGAGTGTTAGAAGAGAGAGCGTGGGGGAGATCGTGGGCGGAGTGGGGTCTGGGGAAGAAGATGGAGAGGTAAAGAAAAAAATGAGAGAGGAGATTTTACTTGCTTGTTCTGTCTAGTCAACATCAGCATTGAGGACACCACCGCCTAGACTTCACTATATGTTAGACTAGCACGCCACGCAACTAGTAATTTGACAATACTCCTACTTACTACGTATAAGAGGTGCAATATTGTCTAGTCACATCAGTTTGACCAGAGGGTTTTATTTTTACAACTTTCATTTCAACATAGTGTACTAGTATTATTAACGGAAAATAGGAGGACAAACTACTACTAGTAGTAGTAGCCGCGACATGGACACATGTACTTTCATCTTGTTCCCCTACATGCAGAACTCGTAGCACAAAACCGTAAATATATACACCGGATATAATGCGCAGTACGGGTGTGTTCGTGGTATTTTTGGCATGTTGCATGTGTTCATATATTTTCTTGTACAAGGTACATGGAATTACACATGTACAACATGCAATCGCGCAGAAAAATGAGAGACGTGCAAGGACACCAGATTTCGCTCAAGTTAGGCAACGTGCATGACTTTGTGTGGCTCTGATTCACTGACATGTGGGCGCTGTTAAGGTCGCCTCCACCTGCCAGTGAGAATCTGCATGCACCATGCGCTTGGAGCCATTAGGTACGTCCACGGCGGAAATTACAATTTGCAACTAGCTGCACCGGCAACAAGCTGTTGCATGTGGCACTTCCAAGTTTTCAGAAAATGTGAAATAAATCATGAACATAGATCATATTTATATAGTTCATCTATAAATTTCCATCCTAAAAATATTACTAGTACATGGCCTGGCCACCACAAAATGAACAAATGAACACAAGATATTGTTCGCTTAGGTTTTTTCTTTTTCATTGACACATGTCACATAAGATCTTATTGTGGGACTGAATATTGTAGATGCACAAGATACAACATATCCAATGTTCCAGATTTATTTCACATTTTTTGAGAACTCGAAAGTGCAACAAATAATAAAGGGGTGCGGGCGCGAGTTGCAGAATATTCAACCCGCACTGACTAAAACTATGACTTGCATACAGAAGGAGTTTGATTAAATCCTAGGCCTTGCACTACATTGCAGCAAAATGAGTGTTAGAGTACAACAAGTTAATGCCTGAGGCCATATGATACAAATAAGGCGAAGGAAATAATTTAAGATACGCAAATCCCTATTCCATATGATCTCCCTTGAACCGTTAATTATGCCGGTTCCAATCCTTCGCGTTGGCCAAGCTTGGGATAAACCACAATGGAGTCTACCGCCAATTCCAGCCAATGTTTTTTTAGGGAAATTCCAGCCAATGTTGGTTGAGAAACTAACAACAGCATCTTGAGCATTCATACTGATGCGGCATATTTTAGGACAAATATTAAATCCACCGAGACTAACTGCATGCGGCGAGGTGTATACACAGTTGCTCCTCATTAGATCTCCAGGGCCAAGTCTTGCCGCGCCAACTAGAATGGTAATTGGATAGTCAATCCAAGGAAGATAGAAAATGCTCTAAGGTCTAAAACCCTCCGCCATTTCCTCGGGGGAGGTAACCTACTAGTGTCAATTGTGAACACATGGGAGCGAAACCCAATAAAATAGATGTGAATATTGCGGCCATGATGATAACCAGCATTTTTAGCCACAGGATAACTAGTGTCATACCGCCTAGAACTAACGCCCACAGTATTGATTAGAATAAGGCTACCACCATCAGGAGATCTTGCTAACCACCACAGATCAGGACTGTACTCACGATTACCGTCTAATTCAGATGGCCCCGGAAGACGCACAGGACCTTGCAAGGAAAGCACATTCAGAGGTCAGCTGAGCAAAATTTGAATGATGAAGCTTGAAAATTTAGGGATGGAAATTTTACCCCATGCGCGAGGATCCCATGCATAAACATTGCCAGTCTGAGTTACAACATAGACAACTCCATTATGGATAATTGCATCGCGGTAGCTGTACATGCCGAACTGGTTCTCAAGAACCATCCACATACCATGAGAACCATCAAGGAAGGCAATTACCGTGTCAAAGATGGCCAGGACAGAGAAATCCTTATAGTTCCCAGCAGCTGTGGGAACTCGACAAATGGCTATCTTCAGTAGATTAGTAGGCTGACCAGCCACGATAAACTTAAGTACCTCTGGTGTGGCCTCAAAATCGAAGATCGCTGGTAGAGGAATCCGGCAACGAGTGAACACATTCACAAGCTCCCAGTTCCAGGCGAGGCCAATAGTGGCGATCCAATCTCCCTGGGCGCCTACCCACATCTTACCCTCACAATCTGGCATCACTGCATCGGAGGAGGACCTGTCCAATGGCGTCAGCTCACACAAGGTCCACGCGAACTTCTTCTGTGGCTTCTGTTTGCCAGTCTTGATCCAACGGTTAGCAAAGTTTGGATTTGCCAGTTTTGATCCAACGGCCAATGTTCAAAGTTTGGATTTGCCAGTCTTGATCCAATGTTCAATGTTCAAAAATGGTTCAATATTTCCTTCCCTCCCGATGTTTGGCCGATCTTTTAGATAACCTTCCCTCCCGATGTTTGGGAAGCAAGTGAAAATTTCGAAAACCGGAAAAGTTTGATTTTTTTGCCGCCAAGGACCAAAGTGGTTTCCTTCCTATGTAGTCCTCGTCCCTACTCCACACCAACGCGTGGCTGCCGAACACGCCAGAGACATAGAGCCACCATACCAAGGCACACGTGCGCAGCGCCACGCTGTGGACGAGGGGAGAGAGATCAGCCGGACCAGTGCGTGAGGGGAAAGGGGAGGAGAGAGAAAACACACGATTTGTTTTGCGTGCATAGGTCCTGAAATTTACTACTAGTAGAGTGTACACTGTAAGGCCGCATGAGTACCTCATGTCAGAAACCCATCATAACTTTGCTCTGACATGGAACCGCCTTCAACTTCTCTTCACTGCTGCCCTTGATCCATTGCAAATGTATCTATAATTTTTGATGTTCCATGCTTGGTTTTATCCACTTTCTTGTGTTTTGTTCCAACTTTGGAGTAATTTTCATATGATTTATTGGACTAACCTATTAACAAGAGCCACAGTGCCAGCTACCTATTTTCTGCTGTTTTTGGTTCCAAGAAAGTCAGAAAATGAATATTCTCGGAATTGGACGGGACAAAAGCCAATGCCTATTTTTTCGGAAGTGATCAAGTGCCAGAATATGAGACGGAGAGGGACCAGGGGCCACCACACCACCTGGCCATGTGGCCCAGCCTAGCCCACGCTAGGGGGTGGTGAGGCCAGCCCTGGCACCCCCTCGGCCTCTCCTTCCGCATATATATTGCCCTCGGGACGAAAACCCTAAGTACCTGATCAAAAATCCACGAAAGAGTCTGTAGCCACCGTCATCTCCATTCCTAGATCGGGAGGGATCTGAAGCTCTTCCCGGCACCCTGCCGGAGAGGGGAATTCACCCTGGAGGCCTTCTTCATCACCATGCAAGCCTCCGGTGTGATGCGTGAGTAGTTCATCCTTGGACTACGGATCTATGTAGTAGCTAGATGGCTGGTTCTCCTCCTTTGTGCTTTCATGTTTAGATCTTGTGAGCTCCATTCATGATCAAGATCATCTATTTGTAATTCTACATGTTGTGTTTGCGGGGATCCGATGGATATTGAGATGCTATTTCAGATTGATTATTGATTCTATCATGTCTTTGTTATTTGAGATCTTGCATGCTTTCCGTTGTTAGTAGCTATCTTGGCCAAGTAGATGCTAGCAACTCTAAGAGTTAGTATTTATGCTCCATAGTGGGTTCATGCCTCTGGTAATCTGGGGAAGTGACAGAAATCTCTAAGGTACTAGATGTGATGTTGCTACTAGGGAGAAAATAACAATCCTTTGTTCATAGAACAATCGTATTGTTTACTTTACACACAGTTTGTAAAGCAATAATCTGTTGCTTGCAACTTAATACTGGAGGGGGTTCGGATGATAACCTGAAGGTGGATTATTAGTCATAGATGCAGTTGGATGGCGGTCTATGTATAATGTTGTAATGCTCAATCAAGTCTTAGAGGAGTCAAGATGATTAGTATATGCATGTATTGCTTTCTCGGTGTTTGTCAATTGCCCCGCTGTAATTTGTTCACCCAACATGTTATCTATCTAAGGAGAGCCACCTCTAGTGAACTATGGATCCCGGTCCTTTTTCTTTACATACAATCTATAAACTGTTTCTGCTTTGTGTTTACTTTCTGCAAACTTTTACTTCTTTCCATTCGATACGTTTAATCCTTTGTTTTCCGCAAAACACGGTGAGATTGACAACCTCATCGCAAGTTGGGGATAAAGTTTTGTGGTTGTGTTGTGCAGGTCTCCACGTTGCTACTGGCACCGGTAGTGCGCCCTGCCAAAGCTCAGCTAGTAACACCTTTGGGGTGTTTCCTTGCTCCTACTGGTTCGATTAAACCTTGGTTTCATAACTGAGGGAAAACTTACTGCTGTGCTCATCATACCTTCCTTTTGGGTTCCCAACAAGCTCTACGTCGAAAGTCGAGCGCATCAAGATCTATTCTGGCGCCGTTGCCGGGGAGTCAAGGACATCTTCATAAGGGGAGTCCCTCATAACCATTCTCTTTACTTTGTTGTTTTTGTTTTGCTTAGTTTCTTTTTGCTCTGTTTGCTTGTTTTGTTATTCAAAAACACACAAAAATTAGTTCCTATCCTAAGTTGTCACTATGTCTAGCCTTGCTCCAATCACTATGTCACCCGGATATGATTTTCACTTTTAAACAAGGAATTGAGGAAATTTTTAAGGAATCTTGGTCTAGAATCTCCGATCTACATGAAAAAACTGAGCCTAAAATGACTCAAAGCTTGTTCCTTAGCAGTTTTTACATTGGAATTGCTCTTTTCTATAGATATGCTTTAGATGCTATTGTGGGGGGAGATTTCCTCCATTGTAATGAGGATGATGCTATTAATGCTATAAAGAAATTGATCCTCACGTACAAGTTGCCTAGCCAAACTGATACTTCTTTCGCAAAAATATTTGATAGGTTGGACACTCTTGAGGCTAGCATTACTAGATTAGAAAGTTGCTATAATACGCTTAGGGAGAATCACGATTATGTTCCAAAAATCTCTGAACCATCAAAGTGGTTCCCTACAGTAAAGATTAAGATGAACACTGAAACTTTTCAAGCTCGCTGTGATATCATGTCTGAATTTTGCCTTATGCCCAAATATATTTATAAATCTCTGAATACTTGGGGGCTCATTGAAGGAGGAAAAAAAATATCTCTTACTAATAATACTAACATATTACCTCTTGGAATAGCTGAAGGAGTATTTACAAAGATCCTTGGGAAAATGATTTCTATTGATTATCTTGTTATTGATGTGCAGGAAAAGGACAAATTACACTTGCAAGGTCCCTATTAGAACTCCTTGGAGCAATAATAGATGTGGGAAAGGGGACCATGCACCTTTATTCTCCAAGAAACAATCATATTTTCCCCAAGGTTAAGAATAAAAGTAAGAGAGGTAAGGGCAAGAAAGTTGGTTTTAATGCTTGTTCATTTGAGAACACTTGATTCTTTCTTTGCTTCTTATGCCTAACTTAAAGGCGTTAAAGAAAAGTACTTATTGGGAGATAACCCAAAAGTTTTAGATGAGTCTTGGAAGTTATTACCTCTGTAATAACCTCTCCTTATCCTTTTTATTTTCTTTTTTGCCAAGAGTAACCTCTATTGAGAGAGAAGTAATGATTGGGAAAGTTGTTGTCCTGAAACAGATTTTTGTGCTTCACCGTAAAAATTCGTGAGAGAGATATGTATGTCAGATTGAGCTGTAAGTTTTCGTGCTTCTGCCCCAGGTTGTTATATAACTTTCATTAGTTCAATACTTTTTGATTTGAGCAACATAAGGCATTCGAAAAAATTCGTCTTTACCTGCTGGTCTGTTTTGACAGATTTCTGCCATTTTCTGCATTTGCTTCTTCTTGGTTCCTTCTTGAGTTCTTTTGGGGAATTGATCTTTTTGAGGGAAGTTCTACAGTATCTAGTGTTGTAATGGAAGTTTATTTGGTCTTATAACTGAATCTTGAGACTTATTTATCTTAAGTGCACTAATGTTGCTAATGAGATTGTGTGAAGTTTCGTATGAAGGAAAATTTTCATGTGTATGGAAGGAATGAGTAATGAGATGAAGAATGGACTAAAGCTCAAGCTTGGGGATGCCACGCGTGTCACCCCAAGAAATATCCAAGAAGTACAAGCGTCAAAGCTTGGGGATGCCCAAGGCATCCCCTTCTTCATCAATAAAAATCCCAGGTTTCTTCCAAACGCTTCATTTTTATTGTTTCATGCACAGTTGTGTTGTTCTTGGAGCATCTTATTTTCATTTTCGTTTTGGTTTTTAGTTTGCTTGGTTTGATTAGTTTTCTGAATAAATTGGTTGGACCCCCTCTTTCATACATTTGGTTTGCAAATAGTTTGGTTTGGTTTGGAAAAGAGTAGGAAAGTTCATACTTATGTGGTAAAAAGAGCTCGTTTTTGACTGTGGCCTATGCTTTGTCATGCCATGCTTGATATTGTTTTGGCTTTATGCTTAGTATTATTTGTTGTAGCATGACTTTTTATAAACAATTGAGATTGCTTAATGTGTCTTGGATGAATCATGCGTTGTTTTAGCATATTAAAGCATAGTATAGTGGTATTCTCATTTGGTGTTTTATTTGGGTTGACTTGGCGCATGCTCACACCATGTTATGACTATCTCAAGTCACCATAGCCTGTATGATACTTTAGTTTTCAACTTGTAGTATCACTTTATGCTTTGATCAATGATGTTTTGTCGCTCTGCATGATTATGGCCATTATTGCTCTCTTAGTTTGTCGCTCCCAGTCTTTTGCTAGCCTCCACAACAAAGTATGAGTTCCACTCATGCATCCAACTCCCTAAACCAAGTTATTCCAAAGATTCCACCATACCTACCTACTAGCTTATGCTATTCCAAGTATATTCATGCTTTTGTTTACCTTCCACTTGTTAGGAGAAAACTAGTGATTAAAGCTCTCACGAACTTGATGGCACACTTTACTTTTTGCCTCTAATAAACTTGAACCATTGGGTCATTCTTTGTTGCGTATATGCTTGCGCTTTATAAGTTGAAATTAGCAGAACCGTGTTTCATGGGGAACGCTTTCAACATTGCACTTGTACTTTGTACCCCGTTGATATCATGTTCTTTTGCTTACGGATCCCGGCGGTGTGAAATAAAAGTGGAACTTGTAAGATCATGGAGTTTGTATGTGTGTTAGAGAAACGCCTGGGCCGCTAGCCTAAGCCATGCCTAATCATGGTGGAAACTTGCAGCATCACCATAATGAGCACTCTATGAAGCATCCTCAATAAAAACCTATGCAAATAGCAAAAAAAAAGATCGCTGAGATGCTCGTTGTCTGCTTGCCTTGTCATTTTGATTATGGGAAAGCTCCCGTATCATGTGCAAGGGGTACCCCATTAGCGGTTCTTAATGATACACATATACTTACAATGACAAGAGCTTACTCGTGACTAAAGTTGAGTAGCATGAGGATCGGTCTTCGTAAGTAAGGGGCATGAGATTTCAGTTTATAACCTGTCAAGCATATCCTCTTAGTTGTGTCACTTTAACCTTAATCACCTTCAAGATGCTTATGATAGGGGCAATGTGAGCCGAAAACTACAAGTACCATAATTTTTGGAAGCTCGTTATGAGACTTGAATCCCTACTTCCTTTTACAAAGGCCTTTCTTCCACCATTATATTGAGTCTCCACCTTCTATCTTTATGCACCTACTTTGAGAGCATAGTGGCCATTCTTACTTCTATGTGCATTGTCCCAAGACTAGTTGATTGATGCATAACTTGATATTGCTTGTTTTAAACTATTGTATCTAGCCACTCTTATGAACTTTGAAGGTGTCCTATGCATTTATATTTGCTACTCTATTGAGGGACAAGCTGAATACTATTATGCTATGTTTTCTTTATGTGAAACAAACAAACGTCTTGCAAAGCATTGTTATTCATGAATCTTTTGTTTGTGCCTTTTCATGTTGCATCATAGTTTCTTTGCTTATTGCTAGAAATTTGTCTTTCATGTTATGATTGAAGTACTATGATCCCAGCTTTGAATGTTTTGCAAATACTTTGATCAAGTCATTGATGGTGCATGTCACCTCAAAAATTATTCTTTCTTTTTATCACTTACCTACTCGAGGACGAGCAGGAGTTAAGCTTGGGGATGTTGATACATTGCAAATGTATCTATAATTTTTGATGTTCCATGCTTGGTTTTATCCACTTTCTTGTGTTTTGTTCCAACTTTGGAGTACTTTTCATATGATTTCTTGGACTAACCTATTAACAAGAGCCACAGTGCCAGCTGCCTGTTTTTGGTTCCAGGAAAGTCAGAAAATGAATATTCTCGGAATTGGACGGGACAAAAGCCAAAGTGCCTATTTTTCCATAAGTGATCAAGTGCTAGAATACGAGACAGAGAGGGACCAGGGGGCCACCGCACCACCTGGCTACGTTGCCCAGCCTTGCCCGCGCCAGGGGGTGGTGAGGCCAGCCCTGGCACCCCCTCGGCCTCTCCTTCCGCCTATATATTGCCCTCGGGACGAAAACCCTAAGTACGCGATCAAAAATCCATGAAAGAGTCTGTAGCCGCCATCATCTCCATCCCTAGATCAGGAGGGATCTGAAGCTCTTCCCGGCACCCTGCCGGAGAGGGGAATTCACCCTGGAGGCCTTCTTCATCACCATGCAAGCCTCTGGTGTGATGCGTGAGTAGTTCATCCTTGGACTACGGATCCTGTAGTAGCTAGATGGCTGGTTCTCCTCCTTTGTGCTTTCATGTTTAGATCATGTGAGCTCCGTTCATGATCAAGATCATCTATTTGTAATTCTACATGTTGTGTTTGCGGGGATCCGATGGATATTGAGATGCTATTTCAGATTGATTATTGATTCTATCATGTCTTTGTTATTTGAGATCTTGCATGCTTTCCGTTGTTAGTAGCTATCTTGGCCAAGTAGATGCTAGCAACTCCAAGAGTTAGTATTTATGCTCGATAGTGGGTTCATGCCTCTGGTAATCTGGGGAAGTGACAGAAATCTCTAAGGTACTAGATGTGATGTTGCTACTAGGGAGAAAACAACAATCCTTTGTTCATAGAACAATCATATTGTTTACTTTACACACAGTTCATAAAGCAATAATCTGTTGCTTGCAACTTAATACTGGAGGGGGTTCGGATGATAACCTGAAGGTGGATTATTAGTCATAGATGAAGTTGGATGGCGGTCTATGTATAATGTTGTAATGCCCAATCAAGTCTCAGAGGATTCAAGATGATTAGTATATGGATGTATTGCTTTCTCGGTGTTTGTCAATTGCCCCGCTGTAATTTGTTCACCCAGCATGTTATCTATCTAAGGAGAGCCACCTCTAGTGAACTATGGACCCCGATCCTTTTTCTTTACATACAATCTATAAACTGTTTCTGCTTTGTGTTTACTTTCTGCAAACTTTTACTTCTTTCCATTCGATATGTTTAATCCTTCGTTTTCCGCAAAACACGGTGAGATTGACAACCTCATCGCAAGTTGGGGACAAAGTTCTATGGTTGTGTTGTGCAGGTCTCCACATTGCTACTAGCACCGGTAGTGCGCCTTGCCAAAGCTCGGCTAGTAACACCTTTGGGGTGTTTCCTTGCTCCCACTGGTTCGATTAAACCTTGGTTTCATAACTGAGGGAAAACTTACGGTTGTGCTCATCATACCTTCCTCTTGGGGTTTCCAACGAGCTCTACGTCAAAAGTCGAGCGCATCAGCCCTCTTCCCCTGCTAACGTTTTATTCTCTCAGCGTGTACAACGCGTGGACAGAGGTGACCATATGTCTAAGCAAAGAAATATATTACTCCCGCATTGTGTAAAAAAGCACACCTTAATAAGGCTCAGATAGTAAATGTATGGCATATCATCACTATATAAAATTATAATTGGTAAAGCACAAACAATTATAAATTGGATCAACATCTATACTACTATAGTGGAGCAGTTTTGAATTGGATTCATAGCACCAATCCTGACCGTTGGGCTGTTGGATCCAATGGTTCAGAGAAGCTAGATTCATGTTGAATAGTACCTAGAGCAAACTCCACGATGCATGTTCTACAACCATCATGTCACCACCCCCAAAATTTCATAGCACAGTAGACTGTATTTTCTCTACTTATATACTACTATAGTGGAGCAGTTTTGAATTGGATCCATAGCACTAATCATGACCGTTGGGCTGTTAGATCCAATGGTTCAGAGCAACTGGATTCGTGTTGAATAGTACTCCCTCCGCCAAAATATAAGGCGCCTAAGGATTAGTCAAAAGTCATCATTTTTTAAGTTTGACCATGATTATACACAAAAATATAAAAATTTATAATACTAATTTAATATCAATAGATTCACCATAAAGTATATTCTCTTAATATGTCCATTCAATATTGTAGATGTAGATTTTTTTTAAATATTTGGTCAAAGTTAGTAAGGTTTGACTTTTGACCAATCCTTAGGCGCCTTATATTTTGGGACAGAGCGAGGGAGTACAGACCTAGATGCTAGAATGGAAAAGAAGATCCAACGGTTAGCAATGTTTGGATTTGTCAGTCTTGATCCAACTGTTAATGTTCAAAGTTAATCTCTACACTATATGTAGTGGTATGCTATATATTGTAAGAGACAGAGACAAGATAAAGATAAGATAGAAGTACTGCGAATGGCCGATCTAATGGTAGGTCTCGTAAGAGCGAGGTGCTTGAGAGTTAACACGGTCGGTGGAAGTACAAGTTACATTAAGGACCTCATAAAAAATGAAAATTGCATCCAACAAGTATGTGCATTCAGCACAAGGACCCTTAAACCGAGTAATGAAGTACTATGTGTTTTGAGGTTTGTGTATACTAGTGTTCATCATGCTAAAGACTATCAGTAGAATCTTTCTAGATGCTAAGAATGGAAAAGAAGATCCAACGGTTAGCAATGTTTGGATTTACCAGTTTTGATCAAACGGTCAATGTTCAAATAAGTTAATACCTACACTATGTAGTGGTGGTATGCATGGTATTGTAAGAGACAAAGATAAATGTAAGATAAGAAGTATTGCGAATAGTCGATCTAATGGTAGGTCTCGTAGGAAGCGAGGTGCTTTGAGAGTTAACACGATGGGTAGAATTACAACTTACATCAAGGACCTTATAAAAAATTAAAATTGCATCCAAGTCCATGCATTTAGCACAAGGACGACCCTGAAACTAAGCAATGAAGTGTGTGTTTTGACCTAGAGGTTTATGTATACCAGCGGTCATCGTGCTAAATACTATTAGTAGAATATTTCTAGATGCTAAGAATGGAAAAGAAGATCCAACGGTTAGCAATGTTTGGATTTGCCAGTCTTGATCCAACGGTAAATGTTCAAAGTTAATCCGTACACTATATGTAGTGCGTGGTATGGTATGTTATTGTAAGAGATAGGACAATATAAATATAAGATAATAAGAAGTGCTACGAATAGCCGATCTAATGGTTGGTCTAGTAGGTGCGATGTGCTTGAGAGTGAACACGGTCGGTGGAAGTACAAGTTACATATCAAGGACCTCATAAAAATGAAAATTGCATCCAGGTCCATGCATTTAGCACAAGGACCCTAAAACTGAGAAATGAAGTGTGTGTTTTGAGGTTTGCGCATACTAGCGTTCAGCGTTCTCATCAAGACTATTAGTAGAATCTTTTTAGATGCTAGGAATGGAAAAGAAGATCCAATAGTTAGCAAAATGTTTGGATTTGCGAGTCTTGATCCAACTTGTCGTCAAAACTCTCGTTGGATGGTTTCTCATATATTAATTGTGACCCCCGATGGGTACCTCCAAAAGCTTTTTCGTAGAACTTTGACAGTAACCTAAAATTTACTTATACAAGTTCAAATCTGACATATTTTCGATAAATCGACATAAAGTCATTCAAGTGGGTGGAGTTAGGTAGGCAGTTTTGAATTGGATCCATAGTACCAATCGTGGTCGTTGGGTTATTATATCCAATGGTTCAGAGTAGTTGGATTCGTGTTGAACAGCATCTAGAGCAAACTCCACCATGTTCTAGATAGTTATTATTAATATACTTAATGTATGCCTTTTTATCTAACAAGACTATTGGTTAATAACAACGTAATGTTCGTTAAATCACATTTCATACAGTATATATGAGTGTGGCATGTGCCTGTGTGTGTGTGTGTGAAAACTTTGGCTTGTGGCCTTTATTTAGATCAATATTCTTTGGACTTCCTTTACGGGAGAGAATGATCATGACATGACTCAGAAAATTGAGAATGTCCTTTCCTGGTAGTTGGAAACTCACACCGACGACACTGTTTACTACAAGAAGATGCACCCATCTACCTCTGAAAAGACATTTAATTCAAGAGCAGTCTATCATGCTTACTTGTAGCTCAAGTCTAACTTAATTTCATTAAATTAATGCAAAATCTTAGCAAGAAGTTGAACTGTACCTATATATCATCAAAACTCTTGGTGGTTTCCCATACATTAATTGACCCCTCCCCCCGATAGATATGGGTACCTCCAAGAGAGATCTTTCGTCAAACTTTCAAAGCAACCTCCAATTTACTTGTTGCAGTTCAATTTGTACCTAATAATTTCGATAAATCGGCATAAAATCAATCAAGTGGGCGAAGTTAGCTAGGAAGTTTGAGAACTCATAAAACATGGGAAATCATAAGTACAACATGTTGGTCCATAATATATGTCTGAAAACTTGCCTCGTGTGTCATTCATATCCATATTCTTCAGACTTGCTTTACAGGAAAGAACAATCTCGTCATCACACTCGGAAAATTGAGAATGTTCTTTCCTGAGATAGTAGGAAACTCATAGTGATGGAATTGTTTACTACAACAAGATGCACCTATAGACCTCCGAAAAGACATTTAATTCAAGAGCAATCTATATTGCACTTACTTGTAGCTCAAGTTTGACCTAATTTCGTTAAATTGTCAAGATGCAAAATCTATCTTAGCAAGAAGTTAAACCTATTGTCAAAACTCTTGGTGTTTTGTGATATATTAATTGACCCCTCGATGGGTAACTCCAAAAGCTTTTTCGAAAAACTTTCAAAGCAACCTACAATTTTCTTAGACACAAGGCTAGTAAATTTCTAAGTTACGTATAGTAACGGCGTGTGCGGTGTCTAGAAGTAGCTATGAAAACTACTTTGGGTCCAGCGTTTAGAACTGAAGTGGGTCCACACAACCATGCTAAAAAGAAAAATAGATTGTTATCCACTAAATAGTGGGCCCTCCCAATTGATTCTCTTAGACATAAGTCTAGCACTAGAATCACCTTGAAGAATCTTTTTGTTAGCACTACCCACTCCACCATTAAGATATATGTTTAAGAATTTACACTGTGCTGGCTTTGATGTCTGGGGACAATGGGCTCACTACCGTGGGGCCCCATTGTAATTAGTGGTCTAGTTATATCCTATAGCAGCCAAAAAATGTTAGCTCTGACTCCTCTAGCTCTTGCTTCTCGATGAAGCCTCACCGCTCAGCTTTGAAGGATGGTTACGAGGGTAGTAGGTGCCTATGGTGACTTCGTCAAGCTCAAGCCCCCCCGGACAGTCTGAAGACACAATCTTTCGCAGGTGCTCATAGGGGTAGGATGTGCATTCATGCGTTCATAGGGGTGAGTGTGTGTATGCATTTGTGAGCGTGTGCGTTTTGTAGTGGATTTTCGCAAAAATGAGAGAGATGGGCCTTCCGTTTGTATTAAGTTTTGCTCGGTTTTCCCAAAGTAATTGTAATGGTCACTGGTGTCTAGGGTCTATGGGCTCACTACCGAGGGCCACATTATTAGTGTTGGAGATATGCCCAAGAGGCAATAATAAAATGGTTATTATTATATCTTTGTGTTTATGATGAATGTTTACATCCCATGCTATAATTGTATTATTAGGAAACACTAATACTTGTGTGTTTTGTAAACATAAAAGAGTCCCTAGTAAGCCTCTTATTAAGACTAGCTTTTTGAATAATAGATGATCATGGTTTCCTAATCATAGACATTGGATGTTATTGATAACAAGATCGTATCATTAGGAGAATGATGTGATGGACACACACCCGTTGTAAGCATAGCATAAGATCAAGTCATTAAGTTCATTTTGCTATAAGCTTTCATATACATAGTAACATAATCCTTCGACCATCAGATTGTGTTAATCACCATCACCGGATGAGTGCTTTGATGACATCAAACGCTGCTTCGTAACTGGGTGGTTATAAAGGTGGCATCAGGTATTCTGAAAGTATGTGTTGAAGCGCATGGATCAAGACTGGGATTTGTCCATCCATATGACGGATACATATGCTCTGGGCCCTCTCGGTGGAATGTCATTTAATTAGCTTGCAAGCATGTGACTAGGTCACAAGGGATGACATATCACAAAACGAGTAAAGAGTACTTATCGGTAACGAGGTTGAACAAGGTATGGACATACCGATGATCGAACCTTGTATAAGTAGAGTATTGCGTAACTAAGGGAATTGGTTTCATATGTTAATGGTTCTATCAATCACGAAGTCATCGTTGAGTATGTGGGAGCCATTATGGGTCTCCAGATCTCGCTGATGGTTATTGATCAGATAGGTGTCTTGATCATGTCTACATATTCGCGAACCATAGGGTGGCATACTTAAGGTTTGATGTTGTTTAGGTAGATATGGAATATGCGTTGGAGACTGAATGTTGTTCGCAGTCTCAGATTGGATCTGAGACATCACGAGGAGATCCGGAATTGTCCGAAGAATATGATTCATATAATGGAGATCATTTTCTAGGTTTCAGAAATGTTCTGGAGTATTCATATGGAGGTTCTAGAACGTTTTGGAGTGTTCCAAAAAGTTCCAGAAGGTTCCATAGAGTTTTCTTGAAAACCAAGAAACAAAGGGGAATATTTGGGGGGGGGGAGAAAACTCCCCCCTCCCTTGGCGCGCCAAACCCTAGGGGGCAAGGGGGCCAGCCCTAGGCCGCCTCCCCCTCTATATAAAGGAGGGGGTGGGGCGCCTCCCCCTTGATCCTTCACCCCAAACCCTGGTCGCCTCTTTCCTCCACCATCCTCCTGCTCCGGATTAGGCGAAGCCCTATAGAAATCCTTCTCCACCACGTCGTCGTGCTGCTGGGATTCCATGGATATCTACTACCTCCGTTGCTCGCTGAAACAGGGAGAGGAAGGTCTACATCGACTCTACACGTGTGATCGTCTGCGGAAGCGCTGCCGGAACGCGGCGCCGGAAGGGTCGTCTACTCGATCTTGAGATTGGCAAGTGATCGTCTACATCAACCACGAGATCTGATCTCGCACAAGGCTTTCAGATCTACAAGGGTTAGTACAGATCTATCTCGTTGCACTTATCTAATAGATTAGATCTTGGCTTTTCCTAGATTGGATCTTGGTTCTGTTCGTTCTTGCGGTAGATTTTTTTTGTTTTTCCCTGCTACGAACGCATCAGTGGTATCAGAGCCGTGTCTATGCGTAGATCTATGGCATGAGTAGAACACAATGGTTATTGTGGGTGTTGATGCTTTGTTGTCGTTGTCTTCACGTGTACTTTGCATCTTGCAGGATGGTGGGATGAAGCGGCTCGGGCTAACCTTACATGTCCTCGTACATGAGACTTGCTCCACGCTTGACGTGCAACTTGCATTGCACAAGTGGCTTTGCGGGTGTCTGTCTCTCCCACCTTAGTTAGATTCAATTTACAATTAGCATCTGACAACACATGTATCAGCGTTGTGGTTCTTGTTCATAGGTAAGATCGATTCTTATACGAAAGCCCCAAACCACGTAAAACATGCAAAGAAGATTAGAGGCATCTAACTTGTTTTTGCAGGGGCATGTGATGTGATATGGCCACAATGTGATTGTGAATATATTTGATGTATGCAATGATCCTTATTGTAATATGGAAACCGGCAGGAGCCTAATGGTTGTCTTTAAATTCTTTTAAGACCTGCGTGTCTATTCGTCATGTAATAGCTTTATTCCAAGTAGTTGTTATAGTTGCTATTAGTGATGGACAACCATGAAGCGGTGGCACTGACCTTGATGCCATGCTGGTGATGATGGAGATCATGTCCGTGCTTTGGAGATGGAGATCAAAGGCACAAGAAGAAAGGCCATATCATGTCACATATTGTGAATTGCATGTGATGTTAATCCTTTTTGCATCTTGTATTGCTTAGATTACGATGGTAGCATGATAAGATGATCCCTCTCACTAAAATATCAAGTAATAAAGTGTTCGTCCTTAGTAGGCACCGTTGCTAAGACTCGTCGTTTCAAAGCATCTCGTGATGATCAGGTGTGATAGATTCTACATGTGCAAGCCAGATTTGTACAGGCGGATACTAAGGTTAATCTTGACGAGCCTAGCATGTACAGACATGGTCTCAAAACACGGAATACCGAAAGGTAAAGCATGAGTCATATGAATGATATGATGAACATGCTGATTGTTTGCCTTTGAAGCTACATCTTCTCTCGTGAAGATCGGACTTGGTGTAGTGGATTTGGTTCGTGTAATCACTAAGGCAACATGAGGGATGTTGTTTTGAGTGGGATTTCACTTAGTTAATTTAAGAATTAAATTTGAACTCAATTTGTCATAAACTTAGTCTAAACTCTTTGAAAATATGTTGTAGATCATGGCGACCCCCTCCATCAATTTTAATGCGTTCCTAGAGAAAGAAAAGCTGAAAAATAATGGAAGCAAATTCACAGACTAATTCCGTGGATTGAGGATTGTCCTCAGCGCTGGTCAGTTGACCTATGTGCTCGATGCACCGCTAGGTGACCCACCTGTAGAGGATGCCTCCGATGATGTTAAGAATGTTTTCGTCACTCGGAAAAATCACTACTCCATAGTTCAGTGTGCCATCCTGTACGGTTTAGAATCGGAGCTTCAGAAGCGCTTTGAGCACCGTGACCCTTTTGAGATTATCAATGAGCTCAAGCTGATATTTGAGACTCATGCGGCCGTGGAGAGCTATGAGGCCTCCGAGAAGTTCTTTAACTGTAAGATGGAAGAGGGCAGCGCCGTTAGCGAGCACGTGCTCAAAATGTTTAGGCACGCGAACAGGATCCAAGAGTTGGGAATAACGATTCCTAATGCGTTGGGGATTTACCATGTCCTCCAATCACTGCCACCTAGTTATAAGAACTTTGTTATGAACTAGAATATGCATTGCATGAACAAGACATTTCCTGAACTCTTCTCCATGCTAAACTGCTGAAGTGGAGATTAAGAAGGAGCACCAAGTGTTGATGGTCAATAAGACCACCAATTTCAAGAAACAGGGCAAGCCTAAGAACAAGGGTAACTTCAAGAAGGACGGCAAGAAAGCTACCGCACCTGCTAAGAAGCCCAAGGATGGTCCTAAGCCTGATACTGAGTGCTTCTACTGTAAGGGTGAAGGTCACTGGAAGCGTAACTGCCCCAAGTACCTGGCAGATCTGAAGAACGGAAACATCAAGAAGAAAGGTATATTTGATATACATGTTATTGATGTGTATCTTACTAGTAATCGTAGTAGTGTGTGGGTATTTGATACTGGTTCGGTTGCTCATATTTGTAACTCGAAACAGGAGCTGCGGAATAAACGAAGACCGGCGAGAGACGGGGTGACGATGCGCGTTGGAAATGGCTCCAAGGTTGAACTTGAATAATTGTTATTTGGTGCCTGCGTTAAGCATGAACATTATTTCTGTATCTTGTTTATTGCGAGATGGTTACTCATTTAAGTCTAAGAATAATGGTTGTTCGATTTATATGAGTAATATCTTTTATGGTAATGCACCTGAGATGAATGGTTTATTCTTATTGAATCTCGATAGTAGTGATACACATGTTCAAAACATAGATGCTAAACAAACAAGAATGAACGATAATTCTACATACATGTGGCACTGTCGTCTTGGTCACATTGGAGTGAAGCGCATGAAGAAACTCCATTCCGATGGACTTCTTGAATCACTTGATTTTGAATCACTTGAAAGATGCGAAGCATGTCTAATGGGAAAAATGACCAAGACTCCATTCTCTAGGATAATGGAGCGAGCTACAGACTTATTGGAAATAATACATACCGATGTGTCCGCCCCAATGAGCGTAGCATCGCATGGTGGATACTGTTATGTTCTTACTTTCACAGATGACTTGAGTAGATATGGGTATATCTACTTTATGAAACATAAGTCTGAAACTTTCGAGAAGTATAAGGAATTTCAAAGTGAAGTAGAAAATCATCGTAACAAGAAGATTAAGTTTCTGCGTTCTGACCGCGGAGGTGAATATCTAAGTTACGAGTTTGGCATGCATTTAAAGAAATGCGGAATACTTTCGCAGTTGACACCGCCGGGAACACCACATCGTAATGGTGTGTCCGAACATCGTAATCGAACTGCCCCAATGAGCGTAGCATCATGTGGTGGATATCGTTTTGTTCTTACTTTCACAGATGACTTGAGTAGATATGGGTATATCTACTTTATGAAACATAAGTCCGAGACTTTCGGGAAGTATAAGGAATTTCAAAGTGAAGTAGAAAATCATCGTAACAAGAAGATTAAGTTTCTGCGTTCTGACCGCGGAGGTGAATATCTAAGTTACGAGTTTGGCATGCATTTAAAGAAATGCAGAATACTTTCGCAGTTGACATCACCGGTAACACCACATCGTAATGGTGTGTCCGAACGTCGTAATCGAACTCTCTTAGATATGGTTCGGTCTATGATGTCTCTTACAAATTTACCGTTATCGTTTTGGGGTTATGCATTAGAGACAACCACATTCATTTTAAATAGGGCACCATCTAAATCCGTTGAAACGACACCGTACGAATTGTGGTTTGGCAAGAAACCTAAGTTGTCATTCCTTAAAGTTTGGGGCTGCGAAGCGTATGTAAAGAAGTTACAACCCGACAAGCTTGACCCCAAAGCGGAAAAATGTGTCTTCATAGGATACCCTAAAGAAACAATTGGGTATACCTTCTATCATAGATCCGAAGGCAAAGTTTTCGTTGCTAAGAATGGATCCTTTCTTGAGAAGGAGTTTCTCTTGAAGGAAGTGACTGGAAGGAAAGTAGAACTCGAAAAGGTTGTTGAACCTTCTCTCGGATTTGAGAGTAGCGCAGCACCGGAAGATGTTTCTGTGCCACCTGCACCAATAAGAGAGGAAGCTAATGATGATGATCATGAAACTTCGAATGAAGTCGCTGCTGAACCTCGCAGGTCGATGAGGGTTCGTGCCACTCCTGATTGGTATGACCCTGCGTTGAATGTCCTGTTGGTGGACAACATTGACGACCCTGCGACGTATGAGGAAGCTATGATGAGCCCAGATTCCGACAAATGGCAAGAAGCCATGAAATCTGAAATGGGATCCATGTACGAAAACCAAGTATGGACTTTGGTGGACTTACCATATGGCCACAAGGATATCGAGAACAACTGGATCTTTAAAAGAAAAACAGATGTTGATGTTAATGTTACTGTCTATAAAGCTCGACTTGTCATGAAAGGGTTCTGACAAATTCAAGGAGTTGACTAAGATGAGACCTCACCGGTAGCGAAGCTAAAGTCTGTAAGGATTTTGTTAGCAATCGCTGCATATTTTGATTATGAGATTTGGTAGATGGATGTCAAAACAGAGTTCCTTAATGGCGACATTGAGGAAGAGTTGTATATGATACGACCCAATGGTTTTGTCGATCCTAAAGATGCTGACAAGGTGTGTAAGCTTCAGCGCTCCATTTATGGACTGAAGCAATCATCCCGGAGTTGGAATCAACGTTTTGATAAGGTGATCAAAAACTTTGGATTTATACAAACTTATGGAGAAGCTTGTATCTACAAGAGAGTGAGTGGGACGTCTGTAGCATTCTTAATACTATATGTGGATGACATATTGTTGATTGGGAATGATATAGAACTTCTTGAAAGTGTCAAGGCCTAATTGAATAATAGTTTTTCGATGAAGGATCTTGGCGAAGCGGCATACATTTTAGGCATCAAGATTTATAGAGATAGATCAAGACGCTTAATAGCGCTTTCACAAAGTACATACCTGGACAAGTTTCTAAAGAGATTTAGAATGGAAGAAAGCAAGAAAGGGTTCTTGCCCATGTTGCCATGTAAGACCTTGAGTAAGACTCAAAGTCCAGCTACGACAAAAGATAGAGAGAATATGAGTAAAATCCCCTATGCCTCGGCCATAGGCTCTGTCATGTATGCCATGTTGTGTATAAGACAGGATATAGCACACGCTATTAGTTTGACTAGAAGATATCAAAGTGATCCTGGAATGGAACACTGGACATCGGTCAAAAATATCCTCAAGTACCTGAATAGGACTAAGGATATGGTTCTTTCTTATGGAGGTGATGAACAACTTGTTGTAAATAGTTACACCGATGCTAGTTGGAACACTGATCCGGATGACTGGAAGTCATAGTCTGGATACGTATTTATCTTGAATGGTGCTGTAGTGAGCTGGAGGAGCACCAAGCAAAGCGTTGTGGCAAAATCTTCAACTAAGTCGGAATACATAGCTGCTTCGGAGGATGCACAAGAAGCGATATGGATGAAGGAGTTCATTACTGAGCTTGGTGTGGTTCCTAGTGCGTTGGACCCGATGGTCATGTTGGAAATATGCCCTAGAGTCAAATAGTAGTAAGGACTATTATCATATTTCATATAGTTTATGATTAATTTTTATATCATGCTATAACTGTATTGAGTGGAAACATCAATACACGTGTGATATACAAACAAACCAGGGGTTCCTAGTGAAACTCTAGTCACTAGTTCATTGGTCAACAAATGATCATGTGGCATTTATGCCACTTGGAAATGAGGTCATCTAATTCTGTGAATGAGATGATGAACCAATACCCAACCTAAACATCGTGATCCGATCATGTCACGAAGTTCAAGTTACGATGATTAGAAATGGATCCTCGTAGACTATTCCTTAGACCGTGAGGCTATATCAATCACTGTCTCCCGAGAGTGCTTAGATAGCATCAAATGCCATCTGGTAAAACGGTGGTTATAAAGGTGTGTTCAGGTATTCAGAGGAAACCGTAGAGGCAATATATGTCAAGAGCAGGATTTTTCCGTCCATGTGACGGGAAGATACTCAAGGGCCCACTCGGAGAAGTTATATCCAATAGCTGCGCAGCGTGTGATTTGATCACGGGGATATCACTTGTCAGAACGAGTCAAGTAGCATTTTTCAATAACGAGATTGAACACGACATGGCGATGTCATTGATCAGATCTCGAGCAATGCAAGTATCGAGAGACAAAGGGAATAAGACACGACTGTCCCGGTTCGAACGACGAAAGATCTTCGTGGAACGCACAGGGGTCACATGGCCATCCAGGTCCCTTTGTTGATCATTGGTGCGGGAGTGTCCCAACCATGTCTGGAGTGTTCCCGAACCGTGGGGTATCACGCTTAAGGTCTTGATGATGCTTAGAGAGAATTTATAGGATCGGTAGAATCGCCGAAGAAAAGAAGGGAGAAAACCGGAAGGGTTTTGGTAAGTCCGGAGGATGTCCGGAGTGCAGGTGGAAGGTGTTCCATGGCCACGGAGATTAAATGATATGTGAATGAATGTTAAATATTGATTTAATCATTTATTCATAATTATTTAAATAAAGAGAAAATCAATTACAGGTCAAAAAGGCTTAATGGGCCAATTCCGGAGGGAGAGGGCCCATTAGGGGAAAGGAGAGAGGGAGAAGGGGCAAGGGGGAGGCCGGCTGAGCCTAGCCCCCCCCCCCCGCGTGGGGCCCACTAGGTGGCCGGCGGCCACCACCTCCCCCCTCCTCTCCTTTAGTCCCACCCCGGGACTTGAGGGGAGGTAGTACCTCCCCTCCCCCTATATAAAGTGGGGTATTTGGCCTAGAAAAACACACCCAATAATCAATAAAGGTCTCCCCACTTTTGGGAGGACCTCCAATTGATATTTTCTCTCTCCCCCTCTCTCTCGTGACTGTGGTCCCAAGTCTGGACTGCGCGAGCGAGAGACATCTTCACCGCGGAGCGCCGTCCGCTGCGGGATTCTGCTCCGGGAGCTCTACTTCCGCAACTGCTGCTGGATCGGGGAAGCGGGAGTCATCGTCAGGCATCGGACGTGTGTAACTCCCTGCGAGGTGTCGCACTTGAGGCACTCAAGTCGTTGGAGCCAGAAGGAGCGCAATGACTTCATCACGACCTTGAGGTCAGCTTCGGCTCATCTACATCAACCACTCTCTCCTGAGCGTTGACAACGCTTTTCGGTCTTCAAGGGTAAGTTCGCGAAAAGCCCCTCCCGTTATTGTATTACTAATAGATAGGTCCTAGCAGGTTCAGGGGTTCAGGGGTGTAGAGTAAAATTTATTGTTTTTACGCGCGGAACCCCTAAAGTGGTATCAGAGCTAGATCTATGCGTAGTAATGCTAGTACAGGTAGAACACACGAGATGTAGCGTGTGGGCGTTGATCTTTTAGTTGTTACCCTCCCACGTGTACTTGTGTATACCACAGTAATGCTTGATGAAGCGGCCCCCAACCGACTTTACACGTTCATTCGCGAGACTGGTCCACGCTTGACATACAGCTTGTACCGTATAAGGTGGCTTAGGGGGGTGTCTGTCTCTCTCGCATTAGTTGGTATACCATTTGCAACAGAGGGCCCCGAAAGGGGTGTAGTAGAGACAACTACTTGATCAGCGTTGTGCTAAAAGTTCGTAGGTAAGAACGGTTCTTGTACGAAAGCCCATTCAGCCACGTAAAACATGCAAAGATGAAGTAGAGACGTCTAACTTTGTTTTGCAGGGGGGCGTTGCTTTGTGATATGGTTGTGGCAAAGATAAAATAATTACCTTTTGTAACATAGTAGTAGATAGTCACGAAAATGACAAACTACCACGCCGGAATGACACTGGTACCCTAGTGTCTACGGCGCCGGAACCCTAGCGCCAGACCCCGGCGACGATGGATGGAGATCACGACGTGAAGGACCATATCACATAGCATTTACATTCAATGTTATTGTTTGTATGTCTTACTGTGTGCTAGTATTAGATACTCGACGGTATCCTAATAAGATGATCCCTGTTAAAATTACCAACGATTGTGTTCCCCCTTAGTGTGCACCACCAAGAAAGTTCTTCGGTATGAGGCGATCCAGGGTGACAGGCCTGGGTGTTATACATATCTACGTTCGCATACAGTGGGTGTACACTAGTGGAAAAATGGCCTCCAGTCTCGGCCCGTAAGGGGCTTTAGTCCCGGTCCTGGTAACCGGGACTGGAGGGGCGGGACTAAAGGCCTCCCCCACTAGTCCCGGACCGCTTACCATCTGGGACCAATGGGTATCCACGTGGCCGTCTCTACGGGCACTGGGTGCCCCCCATTAGTCCCGGTTTGTATTACGAACCGGGACAAATGGTTCTTTGCCGCAGCAGAAGTTTAGGCACTTTCTCTACCGCGGCAGAGAATTCAATTTGTATCTTTTTTTCTCTTTTTCATTTCAAAAATAGTTTTCTACGCTGCCACATACCATACACATTCATGCATACATAAGATAAGTTCTCTTAAGATCGAGCATACAAATATATACATGATCATGATAGTTACATGGAGATCACAATTCGATGATTTAATTACACGGTCGGGGATCATCGGTAGCGCCTATTCACGCTAAATTCCCCGGCGTCATCTATCATCTCGTTCATCAAGAATCCTGCCAGTTCGTTAGTAATCCCTACTACGCGTTGCTCTGGTAGGAGCTGATCCCGCATCCTCTTGAACTATATAAGAAAAGGAGATCAATATGAATATCAATCATGATAACAAAAAGTGACGGTAATAAAATAATGTTGTGAATGTATTGCTTACATCGACTCTATAATCTTTGTGCTCAGTGGAAAATGTGCGAATGAACTCGCAAACGTAGAATCCACATAGATTCGTCCCCTGTGGCTGCCTCGCGCACTTTACGAGAATAGAATTCAATCAAAATTATAATCTAGCATCATAATTGTCTTAAAACTAGAAGTAAAGAGATGCATGAACATATCACGTATTACTTACTGAGACCGGAGTAAACGTCAGCTCCTTACTAAAGGAACCCTTAACCCTACTCTTGAACATGCTCCAAACCCTGCCCGGCAAAGAAAATGAATGAATGAGTTATTTATTATGTGATATCTCAGGAAATCAAATAAAGAGACCGATGTAGCACGGAAATTACCTCTGGAGCATGTCCTGCATGTGCCTAAACTGTTCCAGGGGTCTCTTCGATGGGTACATGACTTCAACTCTTCCCTTATCAAGTTGAATGTCCATGAGAATCCAGTGGAAACTGCACACGTTTATATATACATCAGTAACTCATCAATTACATTTAACATCGAGTAAGAAAAAGTGAATGTGTACAACATAGTAAGACCCTCACCAGAAATTGTAAGGAAACAGTATGTGGTCACAGAAATGTTGCTCTGTTAGAAACCTTAGAAGGTTTTCCTGCGTCTCCTCGGGTTTATCCTTTAGCGTCTTACAATGTATTTTATCTGGGTCAATGAACCCAACACTAAAGAGTGACCTTCTTTTACATTCCATGATCTTCATTCTGCATAATAATAGAGTACAAAAGGATATAATGAGGATAATTATATGCAATGAACTAAACAACTGAAAAAATGAACAACTTATATATAGACAATGAATTCAACAACTTACAGACAATAGCAACTCATGAGACTTTTGTCGAGGGCGTCCAAACTGTATAACTGGAAGAATTTTGGAAACTCAACATGGACATCTTCTTCTCGGAAGTAGTAGTCATGTGGGACTTTTGCCACAATCATTATTCTCTCCTGCTTTACGGCTTTCAAGTACTAGTTATGTAAACTTCGCATTTGTGTTGACAGTTGTTGGAACTGCTCAAAGCGGACCAGAGGCTTCCCTGGGACATATGTAGGGACTACCCGAGCCTTGGGTAACTTGTCGTCCTGGGCACCTAGCAATTCCTCAACAGTCACATTCATAGCGACCGCAAGCTTCCTAGCTTCTTCCATATCCTGCTGGGGAGTGTCATAGGATAACACCTGGAGGGGTGGGATCGATTTTTTGGCCTGTTTCCCAAGCTGGGGGATGTCCATTCTTTTTTCGGTTGCACTTTGACCTGATGATTTGCTCCCGCTTGCACTTCTACTTGATTTGCTCTTCTTCACTTCCTTCTGAAGTGTGCGTCGATAGTCATCTGGCTTATGGTGCAATTCATATTGCAATTTTGTGTTCAGAAAAGAAAGTGCATACGCTTTTTGCTTCTCGGTGTATACCGGGGCGGGCTCGGGTTTCTTCTTTTGAAGCTGCGCAACACATTCGGCTTTGACGATCATGTTGGTTTCCTCGTCAGTACGATCGTAAGGTCTGATGGGAAGATTCTTATGAGGTACTCTTGGGAGGGGCGACATTTGTCGTTTTGGGCTGCTGCGTCGTTTAGTACTAATCGGAGGCTGTGGCGGAGATCGAGATGGACTCGGGCTGTGGTGGTCGTAGTCATGGGGTGGGCTTCTTGAAGGTGATGGAGGCGAAGGTGACATGCGACGACTCAGAGGCGGTGTTGGCTTTGGCGTCCAGCCTGGAAGCTTGATGTTATTCTTGTCCCATAGAATGATAGCACCCAGTACTTCTCCGAGTGTCCTCTCACCTTCAGGTCCAGGGATGTCAAGCTCCATTGAGTCCCACCCCATTGCGATTTCATCCACAGCAACTTTAGCATAGCCAGCTGGAATCTCATGGCCATGCCAGCGTGCGCCAGGTGGACAAGGTAAAGCACATCTGACCGCCACCTTGATGGATAGGTTCTTCACCTTCTGATGCAGCTCACAAGATGCCTACTCCTTGATTCCATCCACGGGGTAGCTAGGACCGCCATCTACCATACGTGCATCGTCAGAAGGGACCTCCGATTCAGCCACGCTGCTTCTCCGCTGAGATTGGACAGCGGTAATATCGAGTACAGGATCTTGCAGGCGCGCTGCTCCTCGAAGTTCGTCAATCTATTGCTGATGCATTCGAAGTGTTCCTAGCAACTCGGTGAACCTGTCTCCCTCCTCCTCCTTCCGTCGCCTCTTTGCTCTGTCTCGGCTCCTATAAGTATCTCTGTCTTTGGGAAACCCCATCTCCCACGTATAACTAGGGCCAAGGCCTCGTACACGTCCTCCGCGTTCTTCATTCCTGAGGACCTTTGTCAGCAAGTCTTTCTCTCTATCGGGACGGAACTTCGTTGTCCCCGCTTTAATCTCCTTCACCACTTTCTGCCATGTATCCCGGGGTATCCTAATCCCGTCACTGCAAATAAGGTCCCCTGTACTTTCGTCATACTCACTCCCATGCCCAAGGAACCAATTCCTTACCCTCAGATCCCATTCTTCGCGTATTGGTTCTGGAGTGATCCCTTTAGCAAGAAGCTCATTCTCTTTAGCATCCCACTTTGGCATGGCAGCCGCGTAGCCCCCTGGCCCTAGGTGATGGTGATATTTCTTCATCGCGGCATTTTTCTTGTTTTTTCCGACTTTTCCATAGCACGTTCTGACTCCTTGTACTTCACAAATGCATCCCAGTTAGCCTGCTGCTTTGTTAGATAGAATTCAAATTTAGGAGGAGTCTTCGTCTATACTTTTGCCATAATGCTTTCTTCCAGTTCTTGAATAGTTCGGCCATCTTCATAAGAGTCAACTGCTTGACTTTCTTCCTCAATGCAGCTGTGTCGGCATCATCCTCACATTCTGGCAGGGTGAAATGTGTCATGAAGTCATTCCAAAGACCCCCTTTGTATCTATCGGTGACATACTCACCCTCTTTCGCCCCTTTGGTCTTATTCCACTCTTGAACGGTGATCGGGATGCGATCCCTAACCATAACTCCGCATTGTTGTTTAAATACAGTTTTAGCCTTTTCGGGTTCGAACGGTTCACCCCGTGGTGATACCACCGTAATTGTATAACGCGTAGATGCGTCCAACTTTTTGGCCGGGCCTCGTTTGGAATATTTTTTGCTCGATGTGGAGGCCTAAGAGAAGAAACATTCATCAATTTATATATATACAACTCAGTTAATGCATCTACTGATCACCAGACTTCATATATATACCTCGCCGGACTTCGTTAAGGGTCCACCGAAGCTGTCAGCTTCTCCACCACCGGAGCCGTCGGCTTCTCCACCACCGAAGCCGTCGGCTTCTCCTTGATCATTTCGGCTCTCCCTCACTAGAGGGGTTCAGATAAATCGACGGAGATTCGGGTGGATCAACATGGGGGTGTCGTTGATCATATCCTCGAGAATTTCTTCATGTGCTAGGTCTCTCTAGATTGGATCCATACATTAGCAAAATTCTAGTGATGCCCTAACCCTAACTCTAAGTCCGGGCGGCCCGCAAGCACCACCGAGTCATCGACGCATCGTCGACAAACGATAGTGCCGTTGGCCTCTCACCATCATAATATATATACTCCATATATACTATACACATATATACTATACTCCATATATACTATACACATATATACTATACTCCATATATATACAATATACTATATCTATTATACTACAATATCTATATCTAAAAGATACAAGAAATAAAAAAACATATATATATATATACACTATATATATTCTATTACTATACACAAACATATATATATACTATATCTATATACTAGTAATAATATTAACATATAAAAAAAAGATACACGAAAAAAAAACATATATACAATATACTATATATCTATAATATACTATAAAATATACTATAAAATATACTATATACAATATACTATTTCTATAATATATTATAAAAAACATATATACAATATACTATATCTATAATATACTATAAAAACATATAATATATATACAATACACAATATACTATATATACAATATACTATAAAAAAGATACACGAAATTAAAAAAAAGTGGTCGGGGCCGGCGGGGACAGGGCTGGAGAGGCAGCGCGCGGTCGGGGGCGCTGCCCGGGCTTGCCGGGGCCGGGGATGGAGGAGGCGCGGCGTGCGGCGGGAGGAGGGAGCTACCTCCGGCGGGGCTCGCCGGGGCCGGGGACGATGGAGGAGGCGCGACGCGCAGCGGGGCGGACGTCCGTGGCGTCTAGAGAGGCGGCGGCGCGGCGGGGCGACTGTGCAGACAGCTGGAGAGGCACGGACCGGGACTAAAGGTATGACCTTTAGTCCCGGCCCGTGGCTTGCGCTGGGACTAAAGGCTTTTCAGCACCGCGCACGTGGTGCACGCCAACAACACCCTTTAGTCCCGGGCCATGCCACAACCCGGGAGTAAAGGCCCTTTTTTTAAAAATTGACTATAACCTCTATTTCCCGCCTTATTGCATACTATGTTATTAAATAAACTACTATATATCAATATTATTAAATCTGATAAAAGTTTACTATATTTTAGGGTTTAGGGTTTAGGGTTTTGGGTTTCGGGTTTATGGTTTAGGGTTTAGGGTTAGGGTTTTGGGTTTAGGGTTTAGAGTTTTGGGTTTAAGGTTTAGGGTTTAGGGTTAGGGTTTCGGCTTTAGGCGCACATATGTATCTCAACATGGAAATCAATGTCATATTTGTTCCCCTTTAGTCCCGGTTTCGGGTTTCGGCCGCATTTTTTTATTATTTTATTACAAAAAATAAGCCCCTTTAGTCCCGGATGATAAAAAATTCGCGTGAAATCGGTAATAAAGGTCTGTTTCTTCCCGCCTTATTTTTTCCCGCTCGTTTTCTTCCCGCCTTTTCCACCGCTTCCCTCCTCTGACTTCCCGCAATTTCTCACTATATATATGTAGGCTTGGTCGTTGCCATAGCACATCTAGACTCATATCTGCCGCATCTCTCCACTCTCTCCCGTGGCTTCCACCATACCTCTAACCCCCAGGGAGGCAGAGGCGCTTTGCGCCTCGAACTACCCCTGCCCACCGGGATACCGCGTCCCCACCGACTGGATGCTGAGCGCCGGAGGCGTGCCGGTCCCTCCTGTCCCTCTAGGTGTGGAGCGTCGGATGGCCATCACGAACCACTACTACCTCGAGCTCACGCCAGAGCAGCGGAGGAATCCCAACTGGCATCCCGACTATTTCCCGACTTGGGAAGCCTTCTTCATCAATCGTTGTGAGAGAGCGCTCGCCAGGCACGAGGAGGACGGCCCACCTCCTTCGAACTTCAACGAGGCCGGTCGTCGGCTGTGGTGGCGCGGCTAGACTCTCTAGAGTGTCATGGCCTACAACACGACCGGCAATAACCCCCGCCTGCGGTACCCTCAAATCCAGCCCACGCATGCCCAACCTTCAAGGTTTGACTACGGCGACCCCGACGACGACAGCGATGACGGCGCCGGCGACTACGATGACTACAGTGGCGTGTATTACAGGGCTAGGCAGGAGCATGACTGAATCACTCCAACATTAGGCATGTTTCTTAATTTTCACTTGTGCTATGTATCTTAATTTTCAGTTGTGCTATGTTCCTTCTCTTGTGATGGTTCCTTCTCTTTGGGTGATCACCTCCCGCGGCTCAGAACCCGGTTGTCAACGTCTAGTTTGATTAAGCAAGATGTATTACATGAAAGGGGACCTTTATGTCTCAAATAAAAGGTTTAATACATTACATAGATTTATGTCTCAAATAAAAGGTTTAATACATTATTACACATCACCAACATCTAGTGTTGTGGTTTTCTTCTGCACCGTAGCCATGGAGAATCTTCATCATTTAACAGGATGCTTGGGTCAGTTTTCAGTTTGAAGGGCGGAATTTCATGAAACTTATTGTAATCTTCTGACATGTCTGTCTTGTCATCCACTCCCACGATGTTTCTTTTCCCTGAAAGAACTATGTGGCGCTTTGGCTCATCGTATTCTGTATTCTTTTGCTTATCTTTCCTATTTCTCGGTTTGGTAGACATGTCCTTCACACAGAAAACCTGAGCCACATCGTTGGCTAGGACGAATGGTTCATCCATGTAGGCAAGATTTTTGATATCCACTGTTGTCATGCCGTACTTTTGTTCTACATGTATCCCGCCTCCTGTCATCTTGACCCATTTGCACCGAAACAAAGGGACCTTAAAAGTAGGTCCATAGTCAAGTTCCCATATCTCCTCTATGTACCCATAATATGTGTCCTTCTGCCCATTGTCATCTGTTGCATCAAAGCGGACACCACTGTTTTGGTTGGTGCTCTTTTTATCTTGGGCGATCGTGTAAAATGTATTCCCATTCATCTCGTACCCTTGGAAAGTACATATAGTCGAAGATGGTAACCTAGCCAATGAGTACAAATCATCTCCAACAGTGGTGTTATTCATCAGATGTGTCTGCAACCAACTGCCAAAATTCTTCTCGTGTTCCCCTTTAATCAAGGTTTCAGGCTTCCCTAGGTTTTCGGAGCGTAGAATATTCTTGTGTTTCTCGATATACGGAGCCACCAGGATGGAATTGTGTAGAACTGTGTAGTGTGCTTGAGTGAAAGAATGCCGGTCCCTACATACCATTGATTTCCTTCCTAGTGTGCCTTTTCTAGTCATCCTCCCCTCATACCGAGATTCAGGAACACCAATTGGCTTAAGGTCAGGAAGAAAGTCAACACAAAACTCAATGACCTCCTTTGTTCCATAGCCCTTGGAGATGCTTCCTTCTGGCCTAGCACGGTTATGAACATATTTCTTTAAGACTCCCATGAACCTCTCGAAGGGGAACATATTGTGTAGAAACACAGGACCGAGAATTCTAATCTCTTCGACTACGTGTACTAGGAGGTGCGTCATAATATTGAAGAAAGATGGCAGGAACAACAACTCGAAGCTGACCAGACATTGGACCACATCAATCTGTAACCCTGATAGACTTTCTCGATCGATTACCTTGTGAGAAATTGCATTGAGGAATGCACATACCTTCACAATGGCTAGTCGAACATTTTCTGGTAGAATTCCCCTCAATGCAACCGGAAGCAATTGCGTCATAAGAACGTGGCAGTCATGAGACTTTAGGTTTTGAAATTTTTTCTCTTTCATATTTACTATTCCCTTTATATTCGACGAGAAGCCAGACGAGACCTTGATACTGAAAAGGACTTCAAAAGAGATTTCCTTCTCTTCTTTGGTAAGAGCATAGCTGGCAAGCCCTTGAAACTTCCCTGGATGCTTTCCATCTCGTCCTTTATGATGTTGCTAGGCCTCCCGTGCTGCCGGGGTATCTTTTGACTTCCCATACAAGCCCAGGAAGCCTAGAATATTCACGCAAAGATTATTCGTCAGGTGCATCACGTCGATTGCAGAGCGGACCTCATGCACTTTCCAATAGGGTAGCTCCCAAAATATAGATTTCTTCTTCCACATGGGTGCGTGTCCGTCGGCGTCTTTCGGAACAGGTTTTCCTCCAGGATCCTTTCCAAGGATTACATCCAAATCCTTGACCATACCAAATACATCAGCACCACTATGGGGGACAGGCTTCGTCTAGGTTTCTGCCTTGCCATTGAAATGCTTGCCTTTCTTCTTTAAGGGATGACTGGGCGGAAGAAAACGACGATTGTACGGGTACACATTCTTTCTACATTTATCCAGATATATACTTTTAGTCTCATCTAAACAGTGCGTGCATGCATTGTATCCCTTGTTCGTCTGTCCTGAAATGTTACTAAGAGCAGGCCAGTCATTGATGGTTACGAACAGCAACGCTTGTAGGTAAAATTCCTGCTACTTGTGCTCATCCCACACACGTACACCTAGTTTGGCCCACAACTATAGAAGTTCATCAACTAATGGCCTTAGATACACATCAATGTCATTGCCGGGTTGCTTCGGGCCTTGGATGAGCACTGGCATCATAATGAACTTCCGCTTCATGCACAACCAAGGAGGAAGGTTGTAGATACATAGAGTCACGGGCCAGGTGCTGTGACTGCAGTTCTGCTCCCCAAAAGGATTCATGCCATCGGTACTTAGACCAAACCATAAGTTCCTTTCATCACCAGCAAAGTCCGGGAAGTCTCTCTCGATTTTTCTCCACTGCCGACCATTAGCAGGGTGCCTCAACATCCCGTCTTTCTTACGGTCTTCCATGTGCCATCGCAACAACTTGGCATGCTCTTTATTTCTGAACAAACGTTTCAACCGTGGTATTATAGGAGCATACCACATCACCTTGGCAGGAACCCTCTTCCTGGGTGGCTCGCCCTCAACATCACCAGGGTCATCTTTTCTGATCTTATACCACAATGAAGTGCATACCGGGCATTTATCCATATTCTCGTACTTCTCACCGTGGTAGAGGATGCAGTCATTAGGGCATGCATGTATCTTCTGCACGTCTAATCCTAGAGGGCAGACAAGTTTGTTTGCTTCGTACGTACTGGAGGGCAATTGGTTATTTCTTGGAAGCAGCTTCTTCATTATTACCAGCAACTTTTCAAATCCCGAGTCAGTCATACCAGTCTTTGCCTTCCACTTCAACAATTACAGTGTGCTACCCAGCTTCTTCTGGCCATCTTCACAAGTTGGGTACAACAATTTGTTGTGGTCCTGTAACATCTGCTCGAACTGCAACCTCTCCTTTTCTGTGTCGCAGTCTCACCTTGCATCACTAATGACCCGGCCAAAATCATCAACGGGCTGGTTCCCGTTCTTCACCCCCTTCTTCTTCATTATCTTCAACTGCGGTATCATCGTATTCAGGGAACATAGATCGGTAGTTGTCATCATTGTTCTCTTCTTCATCTCCGTCTTCCATCATAACCCCTCTTTCTCCGTGCTTGGTCCAAACATTATAGCCGGACATGAAACCGGTGTTGGGTCTGCAGCATAGAAAACAAAAAAATTCCTACGATGAGAACTATACGCCAAGATCTATCTACTAGATACAGAGCAACGGGTGGACATACATCCATGGAGAACTTACCCTCGAAGACAACGAGTTTTGTTAACGAGTAGGAACTCGTGGTTGATGTAGTCGTACGCTTGCCGATCTCAAGATCGTGTGGAAGTCCGAGCGCCGCAAATCAGCAGCGCATCTGTCCTCGCACACACGTTCAAGCCACCGGATAACCTCCACCTCGCTCCAGCGAATCAGCGGAAGCAGCAACTCCTTCCAGACGCAAGGCCACCGGGAACATGTATCTCGCTAATCCGAGACCATGGGGGAATATCTAGAGGGGGAGAGAGATCCTTCACGAGGAGGTGTGAGGATGAAGGAGGGAATGGGTGGCCTTTTATAGGAGGAGGGGGTGCCCCCTCTCTCCATGGCCGGCGCATGGGGGGGGGGGTGACCCCTCACCTCCCCCATTCATGTGGTGGTAACCCCTCCACATTAAAATGCCTCTTCACATTCCCTTTTAAAGTCTCCACTTTAAATGCATTAAATTTCTCCAAATTTAATGCTCTCTCATTTAATAAAACTCTTTTATTTATTTTATTCAGAATTTTGTTAATTACTTTAATTAACAAACATTCACATAAAACCCCTTGCAACATTTCAATATTACATGCAGGACCACTTTCTGCAATTTCACCCGAAAAAATTCCGGTTTCTATCGAAACAATTCCTGTTTCTATCGAAACATTTCCTGCGCTTTGCAAACCTTTTGTCTGGAACATATGTGCTCCTAAATGGTGTCTGGCAACCCTTAAGTGTGTCCGCCTACGGTTCGCGAATAATGCAGACATGATTGAGACTCCTCTTAGATCAATAATCAGAAGCGGGACCTAGAGATCCATACTGACTCCTGCACATTCAACGATGACTTTTATGATCGTGAGAACCTTTAACGTCAGCAATTTAATCCCTTTGTCTCATGATATAATACATGTCCGAGATTCGATCATCGGTAAACAAATACCTAGTTTGATCTCGTTACCGACATGCACTCTTTTCTCGTTCCCGTGATATAACATTCTAGTGATCACATCACTTGCTTGCAAGCTATCTTAATGTGATATCACCGAGAGGGCCCAGAGTATATCTATCCGTCATATGGATTGACAAATTCCACTCTTGATCCATGAGCCTCAACATAACACCTTCGTAGTACTGAACCCATCTTTATAGTCACCCTGTTACGGTGTGACGTTTGATGTTATCAAGATACTCTTCCGGTGTTAGCAATTAACATGATCTCATGGTCTAAGGACTAAGACTACTTTGTATGATGTTATAGCAATATAAACATAATGACTTGATCGTAATGCTATACTTCGGATGAATGTTCATCACATCATTCCACAAATGCTGTGACCTTGTTATTAACAACATCCAATGTCCATGATCAGGAAACTTTGATCATCTTGTTAATCAACAAGCTAGTCTATAAGAGAGGCATAACTAGGAACCCTTTTTGTTTATTAAACACACATGTATTGATGTTTCCTATCAATACAATTATAGCATGCAAAATAAACATCTATCATATACAAGAAATATATAATAACAACTTTATTATTGCCTCTCAGGGCATATTTCCTTCAGTCTCCCACTTGCACTAGAGACAATAATCTAGTTTACACAGTGATAAATCTAACACCCATGGAGTTCTGGTGTTGATCATGTTTTGCCCTAGGGAGTACTTTAGTCAACGGATCTGCTACATTTAGGTCTGTGTGCACTTTACAAATCTTTATATCTCCATCCTTGACATGCTCGCGGATGGAGTGAAACCGGCGCTTAATATGTTTGGAATTCTTGTGAGACCTTGGTTCCTTTGTGTTGGCTATGGCTCCATTGTTGTCACAATAGATCACCATCGGGTCCAACGCACTGGGAACCACACCTAGTTCTGTAATGAACTCTTTCATCCAAACTGCCTCCTGCGCCGCTTCTGAAGCAGCAACATATTCCGCCTCCGTTGTTGATCCAGCCACCACAGGTTGTTTGGAACTCCTCCAACTAACTGCTGCTCCGTTCAAGAGAAATACATATCCGGATTGAGACTTAGAGTCATCCGGATCGGTGTCAAAGCTAACATCGACATAACACTTAGCGACTAGCTCTTCTTCACCTCTGTATATAAGAAACATATCCTTAGTTCTTCTCAAGTACTTGAGGATGTTCTTTACCGCTATCCAGTGTTCCGAACCTGGATCAGATTGGTACCTACTAGTCAAACTAATAGCATGTGCCACATCCGGTCTTGTACATAGCATGGCATACATAATAGAGCCTATGGCCGAGGCATAGGGGATCTTATCCATCATCTCTCTTTCTTCCGCCGTAGCCAGACTTTGAGTCTTACTCAATGTCTTGCGTTGCAACATAGGTAAGAACTCCTTCTTACTTTCATCCATATTAAACTTCTTTAATATCTTATCAAGGTATGTACTCTGCGATAGCCCGATTAGGCGTCTTGATCTATCTCTATAGATTTTAGTGCCTAATATATATGAAGCTTCACCAAGGTCCTTCATCGAAAATTTGCTGTTTAGATAACTTTTAACACTGTTTAAAAGATCTATATCATTTCCAATCAATAATATGTCATCCACATATAATATCAGAAATGCCACATTGCTCCCACTCACTTTCTTGTAAATACAAGCCTCTCCATAAGTTTGGACAAATCCAAACTATGTGATCACCTCATCAAAGTGGAGATTCCAACTCCGGGATGCTTGCTTTAGTCCATAGATGGATCGCTGAAGTTTGCACACCTTATTAGCATCCTTAGGATCGACAAAACCCTTTGACTGTATCATATACAACTCTTCTTCAATATTACCATTGAGGAACGCAGTTTTGACATCCATCTGCCATATTTCATAATCGAAATATGCAGCAATTGCTAACATAATCCTAACCGACTTAAGCATCGCTACGGGAGAGAATGTCTCATCGTAGTCAACTCCTTGAATTTGTCGAAACCCCTTTGCAACAAGTCGAGCCTTATAGATGGTTACATTACCATCAACATGAGTTTTTCTTTTGAAAATCCATTTATTCTCAACGGCCTTTCGATTGTGAGGTAAGTCCACCAAGGTCCAAACCTGGTTTTCGTACATGGATTCCATCTCGGATTTCATGGCTTCTAGCCATTTGTTGGAATCAGGGCTCATCATCGCTTCTTCATATGTCGCAGTGTCATCTATTTCATCAATCATGAAATTCATAACAGGATTGCCGTATAGTTCAGGAGCTGCACGTGTCCTGCTTGACTTGCGAGGTTCGGTAGTGTCCTCTTTCAGAGTTTCATGATCAATATCATTAGCTCTCTCTTCATTATGTGAAGTCAACTCCGAAACAACTTCCGGTGCTGCGCTACTCGCCATTTCATGAAGAGAAGGTTCAATAACCTCTTCGAGTTCTACCTTCCGACTACTCACACCTTTCGCGAGAAACTCCTTCTCAAGAAAGGATCCATTCTTGGCAACAAAGACCTTGCCCTTGGATCTGTGATAGAAGGTATACCCAATCGTTTCCTTAGGGTATCCTATGAAGACGCATTTTTTCCGCTTTGGGTTCGAGTTTATCCGGTTGAAGTTTCTTCACATAAACATCACATCCCCAAACTTTAAGAAATGATAGCTTAGGTTTGTTTCCAAACCATAATTCATACGGTGTCTTTTCAACGGATTTAGATGGTGCCCTTTTTAAAGTGAATGTAGCGGTTTCCAGTGCATAACCCCAAAATGACAGTGGCAAGTCAGTCAGAGACATCATAGATCGAACCATATCCAATAAAGTACGATTATGACGTTCTGACACACCATTACGTTGTGGTGTTCCGGCAGGCGTGAGTTGTGAAACTATTCCACACTCTTTCATGTGTGTGCTAAACTCGTAACTAACATACTCTCCTCCACGGTCAGACCGTAGAAATTTGATCTTTCTATTACGATGATTTTCCACTTCATTCTGAAATTCTTTGAACTTTCCAAAAGTTTCAGACTTGTGTTTCATCAAATAGATATACCGTATCTACTCAAATCATCCGTGAAAGTAACAAAATAACGATATCCACCTCGCGCCGACACACTCATTGGTCCACACACATCAGTATGTATGATTTCCAATAAATCTGTCACCCGTTCCATTGAACCGGAAAACGGCGTTCTAGTCATCTTTCCCATAAGGCATGGCTCACATGTATCAAATGATTCAAAATCAAGTGATTCCAAAAGTCCATCAGAATGGAGTTTCTTCATGCGTTTAACGCCAATATGACCTAGACGGCAATGCCACATATATGCAGATATATCATTATCAAGTTTAATCCTTTTAGCATCAACATTATGAATATGCGTAATACTACTATCAAGATCCAATAGAAATAAACCATTCAACACAGGCGCATGACCATAAAAGATATTATTCATATAAATTGAATAACCATTGTTTTCAGATTTAAACGAATAACCACTTTGCATCAAACATGATCCGGAGACAATGTTCATGCTCAGTGCTGGCACCAAATAACAATTATTCAGGTTTATAACTAATCCCAACGGCATATGGAGTGGTAGCGTTCCGACGGCGATCACATCAACTCTTGATCCATTGCCGACCCGCATCGTGACCTCATCCCTTGCTAGTTGTCACTTGTTCCACAGCCCCTGAACCGAGTTACATATATTAGCAACCGATCCCGTATCAAATACCCAGGTGCTACTGCGAGTACTAGTCAAGTACACATCAATAACATGTATATCACATATAACTTTGTTTGCCTTGCCGGCCTTTTTGTCCGCCAAAACTTGGGGCAGTTGCCCTTCCAATGGCCAGTCCCCTTGCAATAGTAGCACTCGGTGTCAGACTTAGGGCCAACACGGGGTTTCTTTTCAGGCGCGGCAATAGATTTGCCGCCCTTCTTTCCCTTCTGCTTGCCTTTCTTGTCCTTCTTGAAACCGGTGGTCTTATTGATCATCAACACTTGATGTTCTTTCCTAATCTCCACTTCTGCAGTCTTAAGCATTGACAGAAGCTCGGGAAGAGACTTCTTCAAGCCCTGCATATTATAGTTCATCACGAAGCTCTTGTAGCTAGGTGGCAGAGATTGGAGAACATGATGTATGCCTAAGTCAATGGGAATCGTTATTCCCAAGGACACAAGCTTATCGGCATACCCAGACATTTTGAGTACGTGCTCACTAACAGAGCTGTTCTCTTCCATCATGCAGCTAAAGAACTTTTCAGAAGCATTATAACTCTCTACAGCAGCATGGGTATCGAAAATCATTTTCAATTCTCCCATGGTATCAAAGGCATTGCCATTTTCGAAATGTTTTCGAAGTTCTGGTTCTAGCCC
This sequence comes from Avena eriantha, assembly GCA_910589775.1. NCBI lineage: Eukaryota > Viridiplantae > Streptophyta > Magnoliopsida > Poales > Poaceae > Avena > Avena eriantha. The sequence goes on from OU342745.1 coordinate 51,631,512, forward strand.
ATACAGTATGCCGCAATGAACTAAGTTGTGGTCCTCCTGACGAGTTATATAGACGTTCTTTTCCTCGTCAGGGGCATCAGGAGCTGGTGGGGGGCCTAGCGGCGCCTCTAGCACATATTGCTTTTGTGCAGTAGTGAGGAGAATCCTCAAATTCATAGCCCAGTTGGTGAAGTTGCTACCATTCGCAGCAAGCTTCTCTTTCTCCATGAACACATTGAAATTAAAAGCAGGTGGTGCCATCTACAACATAATTTGTAAAATATATTGAGACTAAGTTTATGATAGATTGAGTTCAACTAATCCAAATTACTAATGAACTCCCACTCAAAAACGACATCCCTCGTGTCCTTTTGGTGATGACATGAACCAAATCCACTACACCAAGTCCGATCATCACGTGAGTCGGTGTAGCTTCAAAGGCGAGTATCTATATAGGCATCATATCAACTATATGACTCATGCTTAACCTTTCGGTCCGTGTTCTGAGGCCATGTCTGTACATGCTAGGCTCGTCAAGTAAGAACCTTAGTATTCACGTGTGTAAAACTGTCTTACACCCGTTGTATGAAAGCGTAGAGTCGAGAACACCCGATCATCACGTGATGCCTCAAAACACGATCCACAAAACGGTGCATACTTAAGGAAGAACACATTTTATCTTGATATCTAAATGAGGGATCATCTTATAATGCTACCAAAAGCGCCAAACTAGCAATATAAGATGCTAACATCTAATGTGTGAAGTGAGGTGATATGGTCCATGCATTTGATCACTATCATTTGCATCGTGGTATGATCTCTATCATTCCTTTGTGTGTAAGGCCAAGGTCTATGGAACTTACACGTTAAGTGAGTTGTAAGAGTATCTATCATACATCTACTTACAACAATACCATATCAAGACACTAGCCCAGCAACGATCTAAACTAGACGCCTCTAATTTATCAATTGCAAGTTTTACGTGGCTTAGGGCTTTCAGAGATAGAACCGGTCTTACCTACGAACATGAACCACAACGAGGATAACCAAGTTATTAGCAACTCGTTGTAAATCTGATATTGACTATAGTAGGAGAGACAGACACCCGCCAGCCACTTATGCAAAACAAGTTGCATGTCAGTCGTGGAACCGGTCTCATGTACGATGACATGTAAGGTTGGTCCGGGCCGCTTCATCCCACTATGCCACCAATATCCAAAGTACATAGAAGATGCAATAACATGATCATCATTGCCCACATATAAACATATGTGTACTACCCGTGCAAAGCACCTACGCATAGATCAGGCTCTGATACCACTGTTGGGTCCGCAGCATAGAAAACAAAAAATTTCCTACGATGAGAACTATACGCCAAGATCTATCTACTAGATACAGAGCAACGGGTGGACATACATCCATGGAGAACTTACCCTCGAAGACAACGAGTTTTGTTAACGAGTAGGAACTCGTGGTTGATGTAGTCGTACGCTTGCCGATCTCAAGATCGTGTGGAAGTCCGAGCGCCGCAAATCAGCAGCGCATCCGTCCTCGCACACACGTTCAAGCCACCGGACAACCTCCACCTCCTCGCTCCAGCGAATCAGTGGAAGCAGCAACTCCTTCCAGATGCAAGGCCACCGGGAACATGTATCTTGCTAATCCGAGACCATGAGGGAATATCTAGAGGGGGAGAGAGATCCTTCACGAGGAGGTGTGAGGACGAAGGAGGGAATGGGTGGCCTTTTATAGGAGGATGGGGGGTGCCCCCTCTCTCCATGGCCGGCGCATGGGGGTGACCCCTCACCTCCCCCATTCATGTGGTGGTAACCCCTCCACATTAAAATGCCTCTTCACATTCCCTTTTAAAGTCTCCACTTTAAATGCATTAAATTTGTCCAAATTTAATGCTCTCTCATTTAATAAAACTCTTTTATTTATTTTATTCAGAATTTTGTTAATTACTTTAATTAACAAACATTCACATAAAACCCCTTGCAACATTTCAATATTACATGCAGAACCACTTTCTGCAATTTCACCCGAAACAATTCCGGTTTCTATCGAAACAATTCCTGTTTCTATCGAAACATTTCCTGCGCTTTGCAAACCTTTTGTCTGGAACATATGTGCTCCTAAATGGTGTCCGGCAACCCTTAAGTGTGTCACCCTACGGTTCGCGAATAATGCAGACATGATTGAGACTCCACTCAGATCAATAATCAGAAGCGGGACCTAGAGATCCATACTGACTCCTGCACATTCGACGATGACTTCTGTGATCGTGAGAACCTTTAACGTCAGCAATTTAATCCCTTTGTCTCATGATATAATACATGTCCGAGATTCGATCATCGGTATCCAAATACCTAGTTTGATCTCGTTACCGACATGCACTCTTTTCTCGTTCCCGTGATATAACATTCTAGTGATCACATCACTTGCTTGCAAGCTATCTTAATGTGATATCACCGAGAGGGCCCAGAGTATATCTATCCGTCATATGGATTGACAAATTCCACTCTTGATCCATGAGCCTCAACATAACACCTTCGTAGTACTGAACCCATCTTTATAGTCACCCTGTTACGGTGTGACGTTTGATGTTATCAAGATACTCTTCCGGTGTTAGCAATTAACATGATCTCATGGTCTAAGGACTAAGACTACTTTGTATGATGTTATAGCAATATAAACATAATGACTTGATCGTAATGCTATACTTCGGATGAATGTTCATCACATCATTTCACAAATGCTGTGACCTTGTTATTAACAACATCCAATGTCCATGATCAGGAAACTTTGATCATCTTGTTAATCAACAAGCTAGTCTATAAGAGAGGCATAACTAGGAACCCTTTTTGTTTATTAAACACACATGTATTGATGTTTCCTATCAATACAATTATAGCATGCAAAATAAACATCTATCATATACAAGAAATATATAATAACAACTTTATTCTTGCCTCTCAGGGCATATTTCCTTCAACCGGACCGAAGCAGGTGGCTCTGAATGACTCTTGAGGAAGTGTGAGCCTGCTCATTCCGACATTCAACACATGGACAACACATAAAACCATCCCGCCGCTTGTTCGCCTCGGCCACAAGGCGAAAAGAACGCACGCCTTCTCTATAAGCGTCAGAGCGTCGGTCACCGTACATCCATGGGTGGCTCATCTGCATCATACAACCATGCATATATATCAAATGCAATCACGATGCTTAAATTAGTACCGCGTGATCAAAATGAGAAAATAGTTGCTAACCTTTTAGGACACTACAAAAGAAAGAGGAGAAACCTTAAGTGTCGCTTTGGCACCTCATATCATGTTTTGTCTTGTGTGAAATCAAGTGGCATCGCTCTAACAGGCATTTCACCGAACACCTCTAGTGCATATGAAGAAAAAAAGTTAGCACAAAGTTATACCCACCTCACATAGGAAAAAAATAGGAGAGAGTGGAGGGCTGGGTGCATATATATAGGGCCAGACCATTAGTCCCGGTTTGAGACACAAACCGGGACTAATGGTTCTGCCAGGACCACGCGGGCGTGCCTAGACCCACTAGTCCCGGTTTGTGTCTCAAACCGGGACTAGTGGCCTCTTACAGACCGGGACACAGAATTCGACGACCTCGGGCCTTCCGGTTCGGACCATTAGTCCCGGCCCTAGCCACGTCCGGGACTAGTGGCCCGAACCAAAGGCCCTTTTTCTACTAGTGGTAAGCCATGTTGCACATCGAATACACTAAGGTTGAGTTGGCGAGCCTAGCACGCTAGAGAAGCATGGCCTCAGAACACAGATGGTCGAAAGATCGAGCACGAGTCACATGAATGGAGTGACCGACGTTCAGCGTCCACCCTTGAACCCACATTGATGGCCGTGACGATCGGGGGAGATGTGGCTGATAGGGGTCGTGTTATCACTAGGAACCCTCACTAGGGATAGGTATTTCTGAGTGGAGTTATTATTAACTCATTTAATTATAAACTTAGTCTAAATTCCTTTTGCAATTATAAATGTAGATGGCTCACCGTGAAGCTTACTTTGAGATTGAGGATTGGGTAAAGGGTGAAAAACTTAGACTTGATGGATCCAACTTCCCTAGTTGGCTAGTGCGCCTAGATGATCTCCTTACTAGGAATCATGTGGTAGACTACATACACCGCACGATGGATTTAACTGAGCCAGACTACTATGAGACCCCACAAGAACTGGCAGACCGCTACTATCGCCAAGAGATGTCCACCTACATTCAGATAATAATGCATTACGGGATGGTGGATGAACTACATCCGCTCATGGGTGATCTTGACCCATATTCGATGGTGGATCAGCTGAGAGCAGAGTTCATAGGCCATGTGCGCATGTGGAAGCACGAGTTGCTTGGAGAGTTCCTTTCCATACAGATGGAGGAGCATACATGTCTGAAGAGTCACTTGGAGCGCATGCTTGATGCACACACGAGACTGGTTCACTTTGTGGATTACTGGATGGCTGATCCATTTGCGATAGACGTACTGCTTTGGTCATTGCCTCCCAGCTACAAAGGACATGTCCGGAGTAGCATCATGAGTGGTGATACGGAAACATTGGATTTCCACGAGTTCATATTACGTTTCCGGAACGTAAAGGTTGAACCAATCGCCGGAGAGGTCATCGATGACCAAGGTATATATTTGATATACAGATTTATAAGTGTTATAATCTTGCAAACACATTTGCAGTGTTAAGTATATCTGATACTTGTTCTGTTTTGGTGAAAACAGGTTCTTCTGCATGAGAGTTGCTTGCTGGAGAGGAGGTGACGTTGCGTGTTGATGGCGAGCATGATGATGATGGCCGACGACACACTCCCTCGACATTTATCATTTAGTTTATGTTTTAGGATGATTAATGTAATCGAGAGATTTGAACTTCTTTAGTGTGTCTCACACTTCGTGAGACGGTTATTCATATGAGTTTGTAACAAACAGTTGTTCTGCTTTTATGAATAATTTCTATTCGTGTTCATATCTTGTTTGATTATGTGTGAATCATCCTTGTTGTTTGAAACTAATTGATAATGTATGAACATTTGTAAAACATTAAAATGCCTTGTTTAAAATACCCAACTTAATGATATGTTCATTAGTGAATGAAAAACCATTGTTTAAATTCAAAGTTATGTGATAATATGTGAAAGTCATTCAGTTTCTTATCACATATAAATCATGCCTAAGTTCGGCAAAATAACTTGAACACTGAATATTACTTGAATACAAAGTGTTTAATGAATTGTTAAAAGTAAATACATATTCGATGTATTGCGTTTTAACGAAAATGGTAATTATCATTATATGATTGTTTAAATGTGTAAAGTAAGTTTACCAAAGGAAATATGAATATGAAACTATTTGATTTGATCAAAGTGTTTCATCAACAAAGGGTATAAATATAAAAGAGAATCCAATTACTATGATTTGATTAATAGTAATAAAGTTCAAATTTATAAGAATGGCATAAAAGACATTGTGGAATGCAAAGTGTTTTGAGACATCAAAATACAAAGCATCACAATGTGATATTAGATATCAAAGGGGGTTGAATAAAAGGCACTAAATAAATCGTTGTAGTGTATATGTAGAGACCATTAGCTTAGAAATAGTTAGCACTCAATTAGAATGTAGCGAACTTTTTGAATTCATGAAAGTTTTGGGGTTATTCGATATAACCAAAAACAATAGCGAATAAGTCCTTGTAGAATATTCATTGGAAACTTTGAATACGGAACCCATAGCTCAAACCAAAAGGAAAGCAAGATTCGTATTGCTTGGATTTTGGTGCATTCTTGAGAAAGCCCACTATTAGTGATGTTTCTCAATTATGAGCAAAAGGAAATTAGTGTAAAACACGATGAGGATTCAAAACACTGCATCAGAGTGTTGAGAAGCGCAACAGACAATGTTCCTAAACGATTCTCCTCACAGAAGGAAAGAATCAATGATTTTGATCATTGTGTTTTTACCTCCACTGTTGTTTTTCACTATATGAAGTAGGATCCAAAATGTAAATCCATATCTTGTATGGAGACATTTGTGAATCACTTGTCATGATTTTTGGAATATGTCATACCTACAAGCTACTAAGGAAATAATGGTAAACTAGAATTATGAGAAATCCTAAAAGCAAAATTCACTTGAGATTAGAAAGCAATGCTTTGCTGAATCTCACAAGTAAAAGGGGTTACTTGAATTTTCCCAAATGACTGCAAAGCCATAGTAGGAAAAAGGGGTGAATGACAAAAGCACAATTTGTCAAGTATTGGACAAATTCAAATGAATTTGATTCATGTGTGCTAAATGTCTAGTGGATTTAAAACTAGTAATAGTACTGGTATCTCATAATAAATCTCCAAGTTTGATATTTGATCAAAGGATTTTGAAGTTATTCAAAAATAATATGGAGATATGCAATTTGCATAAAATTGAGTGGGAGCTATGCAAGTCTTCCTAAAACAATATGTGATTGACATAATTTAAGTGGGAGCAACATAAGACTCAAATTCAAATATGTAGGAACATAGTTTGAGTAAGAGTACTGACTCGTACCCAAATATGTTAGCAACATAGTTTGAGTGGGAGCTTATAGGAGTAATTCTTAAGTAGGTTTAGAATGAAAGCGCAAATACTTATCAATAATGATTTATAAGATGTAGAAGTTGATAATAGGTGTATTATAATATTATGTAGTATTCCTTAAGGGATTCTGAAAAGGGTTTCAGGATAGAAGTTGATTAGGGAACCAGTCCTTGATAACTCGAATTAGGAATAGCATTAAGTTCAACATTAATGGTTGAAAGAAAGAAAAGGATGATCATCATCCACTATTTTAAGACATAGGTTCTATCTTAGAAAACCATGATGATAACTTAGCATAATATGTGATCTAATAAGGAACGTTTGAAAGTGATTAAGTTCGAATCACAGAACGTTGAGCTGAGTTTTGTCTGCAGTGCCTAGTAGAGAACTGTAGACATGTTTTCCAAATCCATAAAGGATGACATATCTTAAAGCATAAAGAGTTATGTTATAAGGGAATATGTTGGAAACTCCTGTAGATACCAATTAAAGTCAAGTAGGAAGCGAGGTGAACAAAAACATCGAAAGTTGCACCGAGTGCACTAGTGTTTCGATGAATACATTTATAATAATAGATAAGCGTACCATCTAAAGTGTTCTATAATGTTATGGCGGGGCTATATCAATCACTGTCTCCCGAGAGTGCTTAGATAGCATCAAACACCATCTGGTAAAACGGTGGTTATAAAGGTGTGTTCAGGTATTCGGAGGAAACCGTAGAGGCAATATATGTAAAGAGCGGGATTTGTCCATCCATGTGACGGGAAGATACTCAAGGGCCCACCGGAGAAGTTATATCCAATAGCTGCGCAGCGTGTGATTTGATCACGGGGATATCACTTGTCGGAACGAGTCAAGTAGCATTGTTCAGTAACGAGATTGAACACGACATGGTGATCTCATTGATCAGATCTCGGGCAATGCAAGTATCGAGAGACAAAGGGAATAAGACACGATTGTCCCGGTTCAAACAACGAAAGATCTTCGTGGAACGCATAGAGGTCACATGGACATCCAGGTCCCTCTGTTGATCATTGGTGCGGGAGTGTCCCGACCATGTCTGGAGTGTTCCCGAACCATGGGGTATCACGCTCAAGGGCTTGATGATGCTTAGAGAGAATTTATAGGATCGGTAGAATCACCGAAGAAAAGAAGGGAGAAAACCGGAAGGGTTTCGGTAAGTCCGAAGGATGTCTGGAGTGGAGATGGAAGGTGTTCCATGGTCACGGAGATTAAATGATATGTGAATGAATGTTAAATATTGATTTAATCATTTATTCATAATTATTTAAATAAAGAGAAAATCAATTAAAGGTCAAAAAGGCTTAATGGGCCAATTCCGGAGGGAGAGGGCCCATTAGGGGAAAGGAGAGAGGGAGAAGGGGAAAGGGGGAGGCCATATGAGCCTAGCCCCCGGCGCGGGGCCCACTAGGTACCCCGGGACTTGAGGGGAGGTAGTACCTCCCCCCCCCTATATAAAGTGGGGTATTTGGCCTAGAAAAACACACCCAATAATCAATAAAGGTCTCCCCACTTTCGGGAGGACCTCCAATTGATATTTTCTCTCTCCCCCTCTCTCTCTCGTGACCGTGGTCCCAAGTCTGGACCGCGCGAGCGAGAGACATCTTCACCGCGGAGCGCCGTCGCGCTGCGGGATTCAGATCCGGGAGCTCTACTTCCGCAACTGCTGCTGGATCGGGGAAGCGGGAGTCATCGTCAGGCACCGGATGTGTGTAACTCCACGCGAGGTGTCGCACTTGAGGCACTCAAGTCGTTAGAGCCAGAAGGAGCGTAAGGACTTCATCACAACCTTGAGGTCGGCTTCGGCTGGTCTACATCAACCACGCTCTCCTGAGCGTTGACAACGCTTTTCGGTCTTCAAGGGTAAGTTCGTGAAAAGCCTCTCCTGTTACTGTATTACTAATAGATAGGTCCTTACGGCTTCATGGGTTCAGGGGCGTAGAGTAAAATTTATTGTTTTTACGCGTGGAACCCCTACAGGCCATCTATTGTGACAACACGGGTGCCATAGCCAATGCACAGGTGCCAAGGTCACACAGCAAGCTGAAGCACATCAAGCTACGTTTCCATGCTATTCACGAGTATGCCCAATATGGCGACATAAATATTTGCAAAGTACACACTAATCTAAATGTAGCAGATCCATTGACTAAACCTATCCCTAGAGCAAAATATGACCAACACCAGAACGCCATGGGTGTTAGGTACATTACAATGTAATCTAGATTATTGACTCTAGTGCAAGTGGGAGACTCTTGGAGATATTCCAAAGAGACAATAATAAAATGGTTATTATTATATCTTTGTGTTTATGATGAATGTTTACATCCCATGCTATAATTGTATTATTAGGAAACACTAATACTTGTGTGTTTTGTAAACATAAAAGAGTCCCTAGTAAGCCTCTTGTTAAGACTAGCTTGTTGATTAATAGATGATCATGGTTTCCTGATCATAGAAATTGGATGTTATTGATAACAAGATCGTATCATTAGGAGAATGATGTGATGGACACACACCCGTAGTAAGCATAGCACGAGATCAAGTCATTAAGTTCATTTTGCTATAAGCTTTCCAATACATAGTAACCTAATCCTTCGACCATGAGATTGTGTTAATCACCATCACCGGATGAGTGCTTTGATGACATCAACCGCTGCTTCGTAACTGGGTGGTTATAAAGGTGGCATCAGGTATTCTGAAAGTATGTGTTGAAGTGCATGGATCAAGACTGGGATTTGTCCATCCATATGACAGATAGATATGCTCTGGGCCCTCTTGGTGGAATGTCATCTAATTAGCTTGCAAGCATGTGACTAGGTCACAAGGGATGACATATCACGAAATGAGTAAAGAGTACTTATCGGTAACGAGGTTGAACAAGGTATGGAGATACCGATGATCGAACCTCGGATAAGTAGAGTATCACGCGACAAAGGGAATTGGTTTCATATGTTAATGGTTCTATCGATCACAAAGTCATCTTGAGTATGTGGGAGCCATTATGGGTCTCCAGATCCTGCAGATGGTTATTTATCGGAGAGGTGTCTCGATCATGTCTACATATTCGTGAACCGTAGGGTGACACACTTAAGGTTCGACGTTGTTTAGATATATATGGAATATGCGTTGGAGACCGAATGTTGTTCGGAGTCTCGGATTGGATCCGGGACATCACGAGGAGATCCGGAATTGTCCGAAGAATATGATTCATATAATGCAGATCATTTTCTGGGTTTCAGAAATGTTCCGGAGTATTCATATGGAGCTTCTAGAAGGTTTCGGAGTGTTATGAAAAGTTCCAGAAGGTTCCATAGAGTTTGCTTGAAAACCAAGAAAGAAAGGGGAATACTTGGGGAGGGGGGAAGAAAAATCCCCCCTCCCTTGGCGCGCCAAACCCTAGGGGGCAAGGGGCCAGCCCTAGGCCGCCTCCCCCTCTATATAAAGGAGGGTTGGGGCGCCTCCCCCCTTGCTCCTTCCACCTCAAACCCTGGCCGCATCTCTCCTCCACCATCCTCCTGCTCCGGCTTAGGCGAAGCCCTGCAGAAATCCTTCTCCACCACCACCACCATGCCGTCGTGCTGCTAGGATTCCGTGGATATCTACTACCTCCACTACTCGCTGGAACGGGGAGAGGAAGGTCTACATCGACTCTGCATGTGTGACCGTCTGCGGAAGCGCTGCCGGAACGCGGCGCCGGAAGGGTCGTCTACTCGATCTTGAGATCAGCAAGTGATCGTCTACATCAACCACGAGATCCGATCTTGCACAAGGCTTTTGGATCTACAAGGGTTAGTACAGATCTATCTCGTTACACTTATCTAATAGATTAGATCTTACCTTTTCCTAGATTGGATCTTGGTTATGTTCGTTCTTGCGGTAGAATTTTTTTGTTTTTCCCTGCTACGAACCCGTCAATTATTGGTTCAATTACATCCCATAGCAGCCAACGAATATGAGCTCCAACCCCCTAGCACTTTCTTCGCCATGAAGCCTCGGCGCTCGACTTTGAAGGATGGTTATTAGGGTAGTGAGAGGCGACGTTCCCATCAATATATAGCGATGTGCCTATGGTGACTTTATCAAGCTCAAGCCCCGTGGGATCAGTGTCAAGATCTAGTCTTTCTGAAGTGCTCATAGGTGTAGGGTGTGCGTGCCTGCATTCATAGGGGTGAGTGTGTGTACGCATTTGTGAGCGTCTCCGTTTTGTAATGGGTTTTCGCAAAAAGAGAGGGGGTCCTTTGGTTTATTTACTTATTGAGTTTTGATCTGTTTTCCAAAAGTACTCCATGTAATGCAAGTCAAATTACGTGAGTGATGTTTGGGGGCTGACGGGCTCTCTAGCGCGGGCCCCAGTTATTAGTGGTCGAGTTAAATCCAATACGAAGTAGTAGCCAGCGAATGTGAGGACCGGCTCCCCTACCTCTTCCTTCTCCACGAAGCCTCTGCGCTAGGATTTGAAGGCGCGCTCTTTTTTTGAGCAATGTCGGCGGATTCAGTCATGCCGGTCCAGAGAACGACGGGGGATCTTGATGCGCAAGGCGGCCGGGTTAGGGTAAGTATGCCAGAGTTCACAGTCTCAGTTTATTTTCTCGAATTCAGCTTATGGGTTCTCTCCTTTTGGGGTTTTTCTCTATTCTGCCCGTCTCGATCCACGAAGTTTCCTGGGTTCAAATGCCGGCACGGATGGTAGACCCGGAGTGGTACGATATCGTTACCGATGCGGATCTCTGGCTCTGGTGCGACTGCGCCCTGGCGCCCCGTCGCAGCGTCGCGTTCAAGGGAACGAACTTCGGTCGTAGGTTCTTGGGTTGCAACTACGAATGTGAGCGCTGCACGTTCGTCCACTGGGTAGATCTACCGCACTCACTTTTGCTGCAGCGCGCGATGATGTTGCTGTGGTTACAGCTCGAGATCCGCGATGACCTCGAAGAGGAGGAGCAGGAGCACCATCAAATGCATGCCGAGGAGATGGCTGCAGAGTTAATGGATGTCTCCAACTCACTACACTCAGTCATAAATAGGATAGATGCTCTTAGATTTGGGTAATTAGAGCTGGACACTAGGTTCTTAACCAAGTATGGTCTACAATCTAGATATTTAGCATGCTCATGGTGCTTTTGGTGGCTGGCTGTAGATTCCACTAATAATTAAGTAATCCCCTTTTGTTTACTAGTACTCGCCATCTCATAGGACTGCCACGTTAAATTACACTAGGTTAATTAATATGGGAGTAGTTGACAGTCTGCTTACAGCCCTTTCAGAGTTTGTGGTTACTATTAATTGACCTGGTTTATGTGTTACTGGTATCTATACCTATATACGAGTATCGCTACATTTTTTGCACATTTGTGCACCTCCCCCGTCGCGCACCTTCTTTACCCAGCAGCGTCCACCTTTCCATCGCATCAGTGCAATCTCCGGCGAGTCCGCAACCATCCGGATGGTTGTTTAGGTGATTGCTATTTGAAATAGTCGATCTATATGCCACATTAGGAAGCTGGGATCACCATGGATGTAGCCATGGAATTAGTTATAAGGTCCACTGAAAATAGGTAAGTATATGCCACAAAGAAGAGTCTTTTGAGGATGGGAAGCTTGCCCCTGGCTTTATTTCACAGAATGGTCCTCTCCTGAACAATGCAGATGTAATTTGCTGCATATTGTTCATAAATAGATTGTTGTTTGTCGGTGTCCTGCATTGCTGAGTTCTTTAATTTATATTGTTTGTTAAAGGGAAACACGCCCAATCCTTGGCATCAGATTAATGCACGTATCCTTCTTTGCATTGCGAAGTTGATGTGTTCTTTCCTAAAATTTACTGGTTTTTCCACATTTCATTTAGCATCATGCGCATGTCCCACCCGTGGAGGAGGCATTATCGAGTGACAAGTGTTTTCATGTATCAAGCTGCTTTGCTAGAATTTCAGTAACCTATGCTTTTTCCCCGAAAACATTTTTTTCGATAAAGAGCGCTTTATTACTTAAAATGTCCCATAAAATATACTGATCATTTTTGTTGTATCATGATTTGCAGAAACAAAGTCATTCTGATCTATTGCCACTTATTACTAAGGGCAGGACTGCTCATGTGCCAACTAAGAAGGCAAACCCTGAAGTATGGCCCTTTTCATGTCGGTTCTGTTTCCCATGTTTGGGAAGTATGCCTCTATGGTTCTTTGCCATTTGTGGTACCACTGTGGAGCTTGCACTATGTGTGCAGCTGAATTTGGATTGTGAAACGAGAATTTGGTTTATTTTTTTGAAATGAGAATCTGGTTTAATTTTGGATTTGTTTTCTGTAGTTTCCACCTTACTCATATTAGTCATGGCGTCATGGTGCTGGTCACTACAAGGATTTGATAATTGCCTGTATCCGAGAGAAATACAAAGCTCATAGACACATGATTTCGTGCCTTCAAGAGAAAGTGAAACACCAGGACGAACAGATTAGGCGCCTGAAGGAAGAAGTGTCCACATCCACTAAGCAGATAGTTGATTTGACTATAGGATGGAATACATCAATTTCAATTACTCATGATGCTACTGTTGATTTTCAAAAGTTCGTGGCTGACAACTTAGTCCCCAAGTTGCCTGATGTGGATGGCGACGAGCTAATTGGCCAGGTGTATGACCAGATCTTGGAACATGTGGGAATGCGAGCTGACAATCTTTTCAATTTGGCTCTAGAAGCAGATGAGACCCTGACAGAAATTCGAGATTTTCCACGCCCATACAGTCCTGATCCTGCAAAAGATGAGGAAATATGTAAACCATATTGACCGCTCAACTTTCATTTTTGAAGGGTTTGGTTCTCTTGTGAGGATGACCGTTTGTTAAGTCAGGTACTATAACTATTTTTTTTTGCTCTGCTGGTGTGTGGTGTCCACGAATCTATATATTTGATGTACTATTATGACATATATATTGGACCTGGCTTTATGTGACTATATTTGGCAACAAAAGTCATCTTATTTGAACTTGCGGTGGTTTTTTATCTTCCAATTTTTTTCCTTCTAATATCTATTAATCATGATGTTAATGCCAGTTGCGAGTGATTGTTTAGCATGTTTCTGGTAGTAAACCAAAACTTGTAGTTGTAGATTTTGGAATTTGAGGTCGATGTTTGGATCTTGATGTCATAGAAAAGGCAGGCTTCTACCACCTGGAATATTTTACCCAACAATTGATTGTATCACACGAATAAGTGCACAAACTTGATGTCTGTAGGCGGGAAACTGAGCAACGCAAGTGCACAAACTTGTATCAGTCATGTGGTTGCTACTATTAATACAGTCGTGGTTTCCCCTAAAAAGGCGGGGTTCACAAAAAAAATAGTGGGGTGAAAGTTAGTTTCGAGTTCGAGGTAGCTCGGTCATGTGCCCCTCGACCCCATCGTCATCTTCTCTGCTTGGCCGCCCTCCCTCGACCGGACCATCCCCGTCGCTCCACCATTGAACACCACCGCACCGCTGTTCGCTGGTATGTACGTCCCCAACCTCCAGCCATTACGGGCTTTCTAAAGGATAGAATGCATTTATTTTTGGGCATTGCGAGCTAAATAAGCTTGTGGCGTTTACAGGAAATGGAATCGGCGTTGGTGGATGCATTTGCTGCTTCGGTGGATGCTTGTAAAGAAGAGGTGGATGCTGAGGTAGCACTAGCGGATACATGTGAAGAGGATGCGGAGGCCGATGCTTGTACTGCATCGGAGTCTTGGGCAGTGTTGAGTGTTGTTTGGAAAGCGGCGGAGGCGCAGTCGAAATCCATGTCGGCTGCTACTGGAACAAATTCAGCTATGTTGGCTGCCGCTGCCAAAGCGACGGCTGCGTGGGATGCTAGGAATGCGTCAGCTCGTGGTCGTGCTTCTTCAGCATCAACGGTTGTGGCTCGTCATTCGTCAGCGGCGCCTGCTCCATCTGCTCAGAACTCGTCGACCCCATTGTAAGTTCTGCGGTGTATTTTGTCTCCCTGACTTCCTCCCTCTTTTGTGTATTCTGCTCCGGGGTTTTTTCTGGACACCGTGGATATTAGTTTAAACTAGTAGTACTCGGAACATAAAAATCTATTTAATCACAAACTAGTGATCCGAATGGGATGGAACTTTCACAGGATTCAAACCTAGGCACTGATGATTTACTGATTTTTTGTCAATTTTTTCGAATAGTTTTACTTTTTAGTTCAAAATCTAAACTACTGTCATACGTTTGATCTAAGATGGAAGGTGGATCCTGGGGCAAGTCACTGTGAGACTTGGGTTCACCAAGTCACTGAAGCTGCGTCCGTTTTTTCTCCTCTTCTTTATGATAAAACCAGAAAATTCAGGTGGGGGCCTTTCTGTCCTCCCCGGTGACCTAAAAAAGTTCTTCATTCCCTTTGCCCAGTTCCTACATGCTGACGCATTTTGCGGTGCTTTCGTACTACTCTGGTTGATTGCTTGTGTTGTTTAGGTTATTTTGTTGACAAACTCTACTTTTTAGGTAGTTTTTCAGATGGGTGCAGTTTAGGAAATTTTGATGATAAATTTTCCTGTCAAAATGTATGATGCATTGTGGTGTTTACTTAATTCTTTTTTTAGGGTTGTGCATTATGCATCGTGTTGTTTAATTAATTATGATGATGCACTTGTGCTATTTGCATCATCCTACCAGCTTTGGTGGAAGAACATATGCAACAACCAACGACTTGCCAGGCGATGTATTTGGTCAGATTCTTGTTTGGGTTCCTCTGCACCCATCTTGCATACTGAGGGCATCAGGCGGCCAAAAATGTTGGATGGACTTCATGGGAAGCAACGATTTCAAAAGGCTAACCCTGTCACACAACAGAGGAATGCCGTTACTTGGGTTTTTCAGCCAAGAGCTCCGAGGACGCTCGATTCTTAACAGATCATAATCTTCACCAATCCATCTTCCAGAAGCTGAATAGGCTGGTGGAAGTACATAAAGCCTACAAACCATATGTACTCGGATGTCACAATGGTAGGGTCCTACTTCATTATCCGCAAGGGTCTAACATGATAAAGGCCTGGGATCCAATTAGTGGAAGTGAAATAGGGATACCAGAACCACCAATTTGGCGGAGACGTGAGTATGATAGCAGCACAATTCTCTATTCGAGAAATCATGGGCAATTGTCTTCACACTGTTGTAGCAATTTCTGGGTTGTTTGGATAGTAACCAATGATAACCAAGCACTGGTGGAGAGGTACTCATCAGAGTTAGGAAAATGGGAGGACTAGATTGAACCTGCTGAGATGCTGGCTAAGATTGATCGCACGACGTCAACTCTCATAGGGGACATTTTGTACTGGCCAACAATGAACTCCAGATATATAATTGCCTTCGATAACGTGACAAAAAAACTGTGTTATATTGAGTGCCCCCATGAGACACATGATATTTCTAGACGCAATTTTGTCATCACTAAGAGGCATAATGGAGATGTTGCCCTTGCGGTTATAAGAGACTTCAGTCTAAACGTGTGGTCTAGTGCAAGATCATCAACAGGCAAATGGGAAGCTTGGGTGCGTCATATAAAGGTTGAGTTGGATACTCTCCTTGGCCTTGATAAATCATGGGCATATGGTGGGAAAGATGCGGTAAGGTTACTCCACATTTTAGGATAGAGAAATGGTGGTTATATGGGCGAAGGAAGGAGTATTCGAATTAGATCTTAGCAGCATGAAGTCTAAGAAGTTCAGATCTCGTAAACGTTGGTGTACTTTACATCCCTACATTATGACACCTGGTTAGTGCAGTCATTCATGTGCAACCCTTGCATTTTTGAACACCTATGATTTTGCTGATCATTTTGTCCATTTCCTTCAGCAACCAACGTAATTCGGAGTGCTAAATCAAAGAAACGAAAAGGAAGTCCTATCAGCAACACATCTGATTCAGACTGCAACATCAAGGAGATGAAAATAACACTCGGATGAACAAGCAAGGCTTGTTTGGGCAAGCATGTGTTTGCCTAGGTTGTGTTATTTGGAGATGCAGTCTGATATTTGTTTGTTTTGGTAGCTGATGGAACTGTGGCGGCACCTTTCTTTATGCTGCAGTCACAGCGGCAGGGGCTGGAATATTAGAGTTGTTTGTTCGTTTTGGGGGCCTATGTGTGTCTGATAAAACATTGTTTTATATGATGAAATGGTGTTCTCTATATAGTAGTGTGCGCGTGATGAAATCTTGTTTTATTTGTTCTACATATACTTTAGTTGGTCTTTGTGTTTTGATAATATGCTGTAGTAGAAGTATTTGTTTCACAACAGGCTTTTTTATTTGATCTGAATTAGTACTACCATTTAGTTAGTGCTTCCTATAGAAGAGTTTGTGCCGACACCTAAATAATTAGTAGACCTTGGTTGCACACCATTTTCACATGCTTGAATCAGAGCTAATTCAGACATTTGTTTGTTGTTATGTTAAACAAACATTCTTATATCAGAGATTTGCATTTTCATACGCGTGGTAGATAATCACTCTCCCTGACTTGGATCCCTGAAATAGAGGGAGAACGGCCTATTTTTTAATTATTCTTTGGACAATCTCTAAATTCAAAATCACTGTCGACCGCCAAAACCTACCGCCTACCCCGTTTGAATCGGAGGCATGAGTCGAGGTGAGTCTCTCCTTAAATTCCTAACCAGATGACGTTTGAACTACAAAACCTTTTTTCTAGTAATAAAAACTTGGCCGGCAGCCAAATTCAAAATCGTAATCGAGCGGGAAAATAACCCACTGAACCCAAAGAATTTCGCACCCCCTTTGTTTCAAACATTTTCAGGCAAAATCCCCCACCGAGGTAGTACCATTTTTATATTATTACATGGACCCTGGACAAATTTAAAATCTGAGTCAGGCGGCAAAATTGACCGCCTATGCTGTGTGAATGGAAGGTATCCAAGTTTCTCTGCAAAAACATGTTTATGGATAATCAGTTGATGTGACTCTCGGCCTTGAATTCCTGGACAGATAGCGTACGGTCTACTACCTTTTTTTCTATCGAGCGGCAAAATCACCCGCCTACCAAGTATTTCCCGCCCCACCATTTCAAAAACTTTGAGCCAAAATATCCCACCGACCGGGGGAGTACCATTTTCTATTATTATTATTAGATGGGCACAAGCCAAATTCAAATTCACAATCGAGCGGTAAAACCACACACCGACCTTGAAGCATTTCGCGCCCTTCCGTTTCAAAAAATTTAGAATTTAAAATTCCAAATCTACCTATTGTTCAGACGACAAATGGGCATGCTAAAGTCGGTAGCTCGGGGGCACGATCGTAATTATTTTTTCTGCTCACCTCTATGGTCCCGATTCCCCAGTTTTTCCTGCCGGCCCTCCCAAAATTCCCAAGCTCATTTGTCCCCTCCACGACCACCGTGCGCACCAGCTTGGGCTGCGGTCTCGTTCACCACCGTGCAGCCGCTTCACGGTTGCTCACCCACCAGATCTAGGAGTTGTGGTGTCCTTCACCATGCCGATGGTGTCATCGGCTGCCCAAGCTCTGCTTCCTCGCCGCCGAAAGCTACCCAACTATACTGGATCCGCTTCACCGATGTCCACCGGGTGTGATCTAGTTCAAAGAGTTCCATGTCCACCGCTCGAGACCAGCTGCACGGTCGTCGCCATTCACTGTACCGGATCTGCCTCAGTGATGCTCTCGTCCATCGCTTTCAAGCCAGCATCGACCGCCCAAGATCTACTTCGCCGATGCCAACATCCACCGCAACCGCAGCACCCTCGGTAACCTGGACGTCACTCGCATGGTACCGATGATGCTTCGATGCCTCTTAGACCAAGGTTAACCAAATCTCCAACCTGTTTTTGTTTTGTCAGCGGTATAGCAGGTTCAAGCATGTCACAGTGAACTGCATTTTTGTAATCGTAGTAGTACATACAAGTCAGTAGGCACGCCTATTCTTCGTGCTAGTACATACAATGTCATTAGACATGTTGGTTTGCATTCACTGCTCTACAAATATCAAGTCATGCACATGTCTGTTATTTTGTCATGCACATGTTCTTATCTTAGCTGCTCCATACACCAGTAAATGTCTGCTATTCTGTAGTTCTTGCAAAATGTAATGTTAGTGGAAAATATTAGTGTGGATTCCCTACTACACAGTTATTGACTCTATCTGGTTATTCCTAAGCTAAGTTCCTGCTATTATTTCCTCCCTAGCATCATTCTGCTATCTTGTGGTACCCGTTCAAACTCTTCATACTAGTTCAATTATAATTTTGTTGTTGCCATCTGGTTCTTCAAAAGCTGCAACACTGACAATTTTCGTTTTTTGCGTAGAGCTCAAAAAGGCAACACTGAACATGTTGGTTTGCACAGCCTACAGGTCCACCAGCGATGCCATTATATATTTTCTGTATCTGGTGCTGGTTTGTCCTATTCAACGGCATAATTATTCTTTACTATATAGTTCATTCATGTTTTCCTTTCCTGCTCAACAAGTTCTGGTATGATGCGGTCATAATTTCTACGTTGTTCATTCTTAGCTATGACAGTAACTGCATGCCATTGTGTAGCTCACCGCAAATTTCGAGTCACCCAATGTCTCTTGCATTCTAGGAGATACCACTGCTTTCGTATATATTTGGTGAAATGACCTGGCTAGTTTATACTGAAATTCTAAGAAACACTTTGTTTGATTACTCATTTCATTGTTGGCATACTTGTCTAATGCTTGTTTGTCCTGTTCTATAGGTTCACAAGCCACACCATTATATCTCATATCTGGTTCTGATTCGTCCTAGGCAATGACATAACTATCCTCTACTATATAGTTCATTCATGGTTTGCATTCCTGCTCTACAAGTTTGTATTATGCAGTTATAATTCCTATCTGGCGCATTCTTAGCTATGAGTAGTTTGTCTTCTTTGTTGTATTAACTTGTTATTAGTTAGTTTCAGACTACAATTATTGCTATCGCCACCAAAGAGGGGACTGCAAGATCATTCTGAAGGTGGTTTTCTAATGTAGCTATCACACTCAAAGGGAGATACAGTTGATGGATTGAGAAAGCAAATTGAGGACTATGCTATCAACATGATTCGCAACTGAAGTGCAGAATTTTCATTCCCTTTTGTTCATATTTTGTAATATTTTTAAGAAGTTTGCAGCTGATGTAAAATCTAAATAACTCGCATAGGCCATGTAGGCATTTAGTTGATGCCGTCCACGCATGGCTGTACCATAACTGTGCCAGCCAGGTCGATAAGGTTTCAGAGTTACCGAAACAGTAACGGTAACTGGCCAAAATAGTAACATGACAAAACAGTGACAGACCAAAACAACAATGGTAAGTGGCTAAAATAGCAACATGCCAAAATAGTAACAGACCAGAACAGTAACAGGCCAAAACAGTAACATACCGAAACAGTAATAGGCCGAAACAGTAACAGGCCGAAAGAGTACCAGGCCGAAAGAGTACCAGGCCGAAACAGTAACAAGCCAAAATAGTAACAGGCCTAAATAGTAACATGCCAAACAGTAGTAGGACAAAACACCAGCAGACCAGAACAGTGGCAATCTAGCACAGTAACATGCCTAAATACTAACAGGCCAGAACAGTAATAAGCCTGAATAGTAACAGGTCAGAGCAGGGGCAACCAGCACAGTAACGGTCCAGAACAGTAAAGGGCCACAACAGTAAAGGACATGAATAGTAACAACCAGAACAGTAACGAGCCAGAATAGTAAAAGACCAGAACAGTGTCGGTCCTTCTCAAAAGTGGGTCGTTCGTAGGCGGCCCATGATGAGTTGGGAGAATAGTGATGGGCTAACCGTGGGCTTTAACAGTATCGGGCCTACTTGACACAGCCTGTTAACGGGCCGCACAGGTATTCGAAAAGTGTGGGCTTTTGTAGGCCGAAACAGTAACGGTCCTAACATTAACGGGCGCTGCTGGCCACATCTTTGGGCCCATTTCAAACATTGTCGGACGAAACAGTAACGGGCCGTAATATTATTGGGCTTTCTTGATGAGCCGGCCCACTTAATTATGAGTAGGCCTTGGCTGGACCTGGCTTCTACCATGGTTTCCGTGGCCATTAACGGTGGTAATCGGCCGTTAATGGCGGGTGCCACGTGGCATTTTGCATGACGTTAGCAGTCAACGCGGCTGGCGAATAGATCTACGATGGAAAAGTTTTCGTGGCTGAAGGGTGCGATCCGCCACGGTCAGGAAAAACACGTGGTGGATTCTTTTGTGACGGGGCTTTTACCATGATGGGCATCCGTCGTAGAAGACTTTTTAGCCACGAGAAACAAGCCTTCTACCACGAAAATCATCTGTTGTAAAAGCCAACTTTTCTTGTAGTATTTTGTCTTTTGCTACAGTGTATGTAGGTTCGATTGGGTGGTAAAGGGCTACACATGCGCCTAGTTTTTGTTTGAGTGGCAATCAACGGTCACCATGTATAGGCTATCCAAAAATAGTGTGTAGTCATGGCTCTTTTGAATTTTTCTAGCGTAATTGTTCATATGACCATATTTTTTTGTTGCCATTCATTTTTACATGAAACAACATGTATAAAACCATTTTTTCGCGTCAAGATCCCTGTTGTACCTAAGTTTGAATTTGTTTTGGCCCATAAAGGTTGTGTGGTCCAGCCATTTTTTGTTGTTGTGGGCGGCTATTGAGTGGGTCTTGGCCTGTTTTTGTCCCCCCGTGTGTCTTGTTGAGTGGGTCATTGCCCCATTTTTTCTCCCCCAATGTTGACTTCTTATATTTAGAGAGGTCAGAAGTGGCGGAGATCGGTGGAGATCGACCCAGAGCAGTGGAGGCGATTACGGGGGAGGGGGTCATTGATTTGAGGAGCGACTCTTTTTCCAGTGCTGGAGACCCATTGATTTGCATCGACATTGGTTATTCTTTGGTGGCTATGGTGGAGAGAGGTGAAGGCCAATTGATTTCGATAGGTTCTTATCCGGCGTCAGCCATTTTTCTGTCGGGTTGTATTTGAATTTTGAATAGTTTTTTATGGTTGTTGATCTTTTTTATGATTTACTTCCAATTTTTCTACAAATTCATTGTTGCAAGTTTGATGTGATATCATGGTTCTTGCAACAGTGAAGATAGGAGAAAAGGTTTCTGTGAGTTATCGATTTATTTTTGCAGTGTTTTTGTATTTTATTACTTGTAGTGTAAGAGTCTTGGATTTTCGAGTTAATCAAAAGTTTTGTTGCCATGCGAGACTGGACGATGTAGATCGTAATAATCACACTCACTTTTCTCGAGGAGTTGTAACTGATGATTATTTTATGGCCCCTTCTTACTTTGAGTTGGAACTGGATTTTTAACTAGCTTTCTCGGGGATCCACAACTGGGGTTGCAACCGAGGATTGAAATGTAATTTTTTTATTTGTTTTATGGTCCCTTCTTTCTATGAGTATTATATCATTTTCTTATTTTCATGGTCTCTTTTTATTATGAGTTGTAATTGGACATGCAACTGGTTTTCTCAGGGGAGTTGTAACTGGAAAGAGGATTGTTTTGTGCCCCCTTTTTATTATGAGCTTCAATCCTCTCTCACTCCTGGACTCTTGTTTAGCTTTCCAAGGGCTAAGACTACGTAGACTTGCGTTGAATTTTAACGGGAGTCGTAACCAGGGTTGCAACTGAGGTTTGAAATGTTATTTTATTGTTTCGTGGTCCTTTAATACTATGAGTATTGCAATGTCATTTTATTGTTCCGTGGTCCTTTCACAATAAGAGTATTAGAATGTCATTTTATTATTTCGTGGTTCCTTCTTATCATAAGTTGCAACTGGACTTGCAACTAGATTTTCTCAGAGGAGTTGCGGTTGTAACTGCGGATTGTTTTGTAGTCCCTTCTTACTATGAGCAACTGGACTTGCAACTAGCTTTCTCGGGTAGTGTTTCGTGGTCCCTTCTTATTATGAGTTGCTACTAGAATTATAATTGGCTTTTCTCGTGGAGTTGCAACTGCGGTTGGTGATTTTTTTGGGTCCTATCTTACTATGAATTGCAACTGGACCTGCAACTGGCTTTTAACGAGAGCAACAACTAGGGTTGCAACTGAGGATTAAAATGTCATTTTCTTATTTCGTGTTCCCTTCTTACTATGAGTTGCAACAATACTTGCAACTGGTTTTCTCGGGGAGTGGCAAGTGGGCTTTAACGAGAGTCGTTTCCATGGTTCCTTCTTACTATACTTGCAATTGGGCTTTTAATGAGAGTCGCAAGTAGGGTTGGAACTGAGGATTTAAATGTCATTTTCTTTTTTCATGGTCCCTTATTGTAATTTGCAACTGGACTCACAACTAGCTTAAGTTGCAATTTAATTGTTTTGTGGTCCCTTCTTATTATGAGTTATAACTGGACTTGCAATTGGCTTTTATCAGGATCCGCAACTAGGGTTGCAACTAATGATTGTTTTGTGGCCCTTCTTATTATGAGTTGCAACTGGAATTTCAACTAGCTTTTCTCTAGGGAGTTGCAACTAGGGTTGTAACTGAGGATTGTTTCGTGGCCGCTTATTACTATGAGATGCAAATGGGCATGCAACTAGTTTTTAACAAGAGACGCATCTAGGATTGCAACTAGGGATTGTTTTGTGGTCCCTTCTTACTATGAATTGCAACTGAACTTGGAACTGATCAGGGAGTTGAGACTAGGGTTGTAACTGAGAATTTTTTGCGATCTCTTCTTACTATGGGCTGCAACTAGACTATCAACTAGATTTTCTCGGGGAATTGCAACTGAAGATTGTTTCGCGGTCCCTTCTTACCATGATGTAGCACCCCGGGAAAACCACTACTAGAAAAGCGCTTCTGGTTTTTTTTTGCATCATCATGATATCATGCTCATGTCATCATGGCATATTGCATTTGAGCATCATATCAAACCGTACATTCACCTTGTCTTGTTGGTGTTTGTGTTGCTATCACCATACTCTCTCCTTGTTTTTAATATTTCTCTATTTTTGATTTCAAAAAGTTGGGACCCACTTACTAAGGACCACTATTTTTCCAATTTTCTTTTGTTCATTTGCAAAAACCCTAAACTTAATTGTCTAGTAACATGCCCAAAATGATTATGGGGCATTGCACTTCTTATAGTCTACTCCCACTTATCCCTATTCAATGGTTTTTTCCTATCTATTTTATAAACCCTGCAAAAGTTCAAATGTTTTTGAGATAAAAGGGACTTTGAAAAAGAAGAAAACAACTAACTAACAAAAACATAAGCTAAAATAAAGAGAGGGAATTACTTACAACAACCCAACTACCTGGCCCAGCCCGCAGATAGAAGCCAATAGGGCAGGAGAGCACCAACAGCCTGCCACCGGCCCATCTTCTTATCTCGCTCCGCCCGTATCGCTTCGCGCAGGAGAACAACACGATGTTACTGTTCTTCTTCTTTTCCGTTCCCTCCCTCTCTCTCAGTGGCTAACGACAGAGCAGGTGGCCGTCTGCGCGTCGTCTTCCTCATCAGTAACATCACGTGGAACGCGTGACGCCACCTTATCTATAGCCCCGCATCACCGCTGCAAACCCTACCTTCCTCTCCACCCCCTCTAGACGCGACCCTCTTCTCCTTCCCCTCCTCTCTATTGCCTCTTTCCCACCGACCCGTGCCATAGAGGAGCTCTGACACGCCACCATCATAGCACCGGAGTCTTACCGTCGGCGGGAATTGAACCACCCCACGGCCCTCGTCCGCTTCGTCAATAGCCAAGAACCAGAGCAGCAGTGCATCGTCACCACCGTCCTCGCCTTCTTCCTAGAGTGGCAGACCAGCAAAAATGGTTTGCCTGCTACTGAAGCTGCCACCTCTCTCTCCACTCCGAGCTGATAAGAATATGCCATCTAAAATAATTTCTGGGCAATTAAAATTTCAAAAATGTTTTAATACTATTAAATGGCATTTTATTAATAAATTCATAACTTTAATTTTGTAAACTGGAATTGGACAAATAATATGTCTAAATCGATCAGCACGATGATCCCTTTCAAACTGTGCATTCCATACTTGCTATTGCATCATGCATCATGGAGAACTTGTAAAATCAGAACTGTTTATGCAAGAAAACATGATGAATAAAACTGTAAAATAATTATTTCTTATTGATAATGCCTCACTAATGTTGTATCACCAATATGTATATAAATGACATCTTTTCAACATGGTTTGCATCATTAACTTGCCATTTCATGCATCATATCATGATCGTGCCGGTCCTTCCGCATTAGTTGTAATTGTTGCATTGTTTGTTCTTTTAGTTCTTTGCTTCTTCCCGGATAGGAAGATGAGATGTTGTGAGCTTCGACAAGTTCTTCATATATGTATCTTCGACAATGTTTTCCAGGCGAGCATTCTCCCCCTGCGACCTATTTTCCGCTTTATGGCTTTACTTCTCTCTCTCTATTGCTATTCGTGGTGTGATGCTTTAGTTCCTTACCATTTATTCTCCCTATAGCCTATATTGCCTTGGTCACTTCCTATTGTCCGTTGATTTGGTAGATAGTTGGACTTGTGAGTCGTAGTTTCTTGCTCAGGTGTCGGTGCGAGTCGTTGAGTTCCACAGTTGTTGGGAGGTTGCCGCATGCTTGATGGTGGAGATGATCATGGTTCTACTACAACTTGACAATTAAAATGTTGGCAATAGTTATAACTAATAAAGAGACATCAATGTGCAATAGTTGAGATCTGGTTTTTATCCCGTCCACTTGTGTCCACCTAAGATGCGAGTACTTGATGCATGTTCCTTGACTATCGCACTATCCACACGGGGGAGACTTTATGGATCCCGCTTCACCTCAGCTTGATTCACATCTTATTTCTTGGGGCCACAAACTAGCTTGGGGCTTTACTAATATCATGTACTTATGCCATGCTTGCTGCTTTATTTACTACTATTGCTCGAGGAGCGGTTTACTATTGTACTGTTTACAAATGTGGAGTGTTTATGCGGTATCGACAAGCCCAGTCACACTTTTAGGTTCCCACTCGTTTACAACTGATACATTCGATCCGGATTCACAGATGTAGTATAATATAGTTTTCCCTAGAAGATCTGGGTTTAATAGAACCTCGGAAAGCAATGCTAAAAGGTAATAAAAAAGGACACGTCTACAAGACTTTGTCTGTTCGTTTTGCCTTAGTTGACTAGACCAATCTAGTTTACTTTATAATGGGTTAGAATCAATGGATGGAGATAGACCAGGGTTGAAGATCCACCTACAGCTACACATCAAATGGTATTAAAGATAATAATAAGCATAGTCATGTATAATGTTTGAATGGAGATAATCTCTTGTGGGTAACACATCATAATATTCTAGAGCCCCCGTGATGCAGCGGGCATAGCAATAGACTTTTAATCCAACCGAGTGCACACCGAAGCCACGGGTTACAAACGATTATTAAGTGTAAAACACAGATCAAAGCTTTAAGTGGTGATGTTGTTGTTGATCCTGAATGGGGCACTAAGCAAAGACCGTACTACCCTTCTGTCACTTGGTTCCTATGAGATCGCCGCTAGCCAAGTATCCCACCTCAAGCCTTTATCAATCTATGGAATCTTGAGTACCTACAAGTCCACGGATCAAGACAAGAGACGAAGAAACAAAAGATACAAATCACAATTGCAAACGAAATACAATTCTCCCATGATCTAGATGCACATAATCGCTGCGAGGTTTCTCCCCAACCCAGAGCCCGTGAGGATTACTCACTCATAAAATTAGATCTAAGATAGAAAACCTCATACAAATACTTAGATTGAAATCAAATATTCTTACAATGGTCGCCAAATCACAAGGAGATCTAAATTACAAAGCAATGTCTATGGCTAGTGGATGGTTGGATGGTGGAAGTGATGAACAATGGATAAACAATAGTGTGGATCTCCTTTGGTGGTGTTGTGATTGAATCTGAGAATGACAGCCCTCTGGCCGTTGGCTGGAGCCTTGAAATATATAGGCGTATTCATGAAAGTTGTAGGGTTTGACGAGATAAAGCTATCGCCACATGGTACGGGTGGGCGGTACGGGCGGACAACACCCGTACTGTGGTTGTTAAGCATTCTGACGCCCTGGAGCTTCCCAATTACTTGGCCGTGTGTACTTCCTCAAAATCCTTCATTATGACTCCTTATTTCGCATTAAAAGCCGTAATTTCCTGCACAACATAAATCAAAGAGAGGATTTGCATATCTTTGCAATTTTTAGTCATTACTAGCAAGGATTGAGAGTTTATTTGGTAATTGCTTGACCAAAAATAATGTTTAAATGCAGTGGGAGATGGCAAAAATTGGAGCCATCAACTTCCCCAAAGCTCAAACCTCAATCGTCCTCGAGCAAGAAGAACCAAAAGAACTATAAGGAATTCAGTGTTTAAACTTGAAACAACTAGAATAAGAGTTTGCTTATAGTTGGTAGTCATATGTGCTCAACACTTCATTCATTTGTGAAACTTATCAAACTTAGAGAGATGACAAGAATACTATACAAGCTTCGGTAATTCAAAACAATCAAAGTAAAGTTTAATATAAGTATAAGTAACTAGAAGCGTAGCAATCAATCCAATTCCTCTAATTAACTCTCAGCTTGCCAAGGAACACTAGAATGTTTAAATAGCATAATTGAGTAATAGAGTTTCATGTCCCAAGTAGTATAACAATGAAGTGTCTTATTTACACTGACATCAATAAATCAAGTCTATCAAAAACACTTCTAATCCAATCATTGTCTTTCTAGAAAAATTTGTAAAGTAGTAATGAGATCATGCCAAGGACTTGTTATGTGGATCCTCATACATATCTTTTTTTCTTTCTTTCATTTTTTAAGGATCGCTGATTGTTTTCTTTTGCAAGTATTTGCAGAACCTTTGAGAGTACCAATACTTTTGCCCATATATTGACGCATATGCCACTCATGTCATCAACTCATAGCCAAAATTTTGGGTTATACCATAGATCGTTCAAAAGCTAGCGGAGTTGTTGGCATCCCAAAGGTGTGCATTAGAGACATAGAACAATGTTGTCTCAATTCTTTCTCTTTTTTTTGAGCTACTACTGTGGTTTGATCCACAAGGTTAGCTTTGGCATGCATCACAATTACCACTAGACTTTATTGCAATCAAACAATTCTCTTCATGGGTGTCGTCAAGACTATCAAAATATCTATGGGGTTAAGTATCATCAAGGGTATACTCTCAAGAAATCATTCATCAAACAAGTCGTAAATTTCAGACTTTTTCTTATTGTACTTGTTTGGCAATATTATTTCCAAGGCAAGACTCAGTTAACTAAAAGAACTAGAGCAAGAGCTTCAACAACTAATCATCATACCAATAAAAAGCCTTACTCCAACCATATTAAATTACTTCCCATTATCATGGCATCTTAGCAAATCAACTAACTAAGATAAACAACTCAAACTTCATAAGTAGGAGACATAGGACATACCTCTCATAAGTGACTTCATGATCCTCTTCCTTATAGGGATGTGTTTCTTCAAAACTCAAACACAATTACTCTCATAATGATATTAAAGCAAAGAGGCAAAGTGTGAATCCATGTTTACAAAAAAAGGAAAAAAGAAAAAATTGTTTTGTATTTTTTAGGATAGGGATTAAAGAATATAATAGAACTTCCGACCAAGCAAGGGTTAAAAGAAAAACAAACAAAAACAAAAATAAACTAAAATGAAAGCAAAGGAAAAAAGCAAAGTGTTGGAACAAGCCAACATGAGTATTTCAAAGCTCCCAAGGAGCTGGAGTACAACCTCATTATTACACAAATAAATTTGCCGAGGAACACATCCCCAAGCTCAGGCTTTTGCAAGAGCTTTTGTTGCTCATTGTGGTGGCGGTGGATAATCTCTCACGTTCCATTGGCTTCTCCAATCATGGAACTGGGTGGCGAGGCTTACAGTAGCATCTCGAAGGTTGATGGAGAGGTTGTTCCTATTTTCAATATTTCCTTCGAGTGCATAAATGTCTTCATAGGTGGTGTAGTAGTTTGGTGGCTGCTCATCTTGTTCAGATCCTCCTTGTTCTACTTCTTCGTCTTATCCTCCTCCCATGTGTATTTCTTTTTGGGGTAGAGTAGCTGCAACCTGCGTGTCAAAACGTAAATGTCCATTCTCGATAGAGAATAAACCGTTAGGCAAAGGAGCTGGGATCAAGTGATCCGCTCCAGGTATATTGAAAAAATATCTACCATGATTTTTAGAAATCATACCACATGCTCTTAGAGTAGAAAGACCGAGACGGTGAATTCCGATCAACGGTTTGATGTTACCTAGGTTGATGTGAAGTGCGCATGCAAGAACGGTCACAACTCCTCCTCCACATATAGGTCCTAGAGATTGAAGAGCCTGATGCTTAAGGTAAAACACGAGAAGAGCGCCCAAATTTGGCGTTAAGTTACAAGAGCAGATTTTGCGAGGATCAACATGTCCTCCTCATTAACTCTAGTAAACTCACCACGTGTCTGCAGTGTGTTAGCGATCACATAGAATAAATATCGAATAGCAGAATGATCAATTTGGTTCCCCTTGGGTATGTTTCCACAAATTCTCATCAAGTTAAAGTATTGTGAAGGGGAAGGATCTAAAACAAAAGTAGTTGTACGCACATCGGTGGTGTTGTTGGCAAACCCAAAGCATTGATCCTATTGGCTGAGTGTCAAAGTGTACTCACAATTCATAAGGCGGAATTTAATCCGATCAACTCCGGGCCTTTGTTCCTCGGTACAACCATAAGGATCCACCGTATGCGTGAAGGTGCTAAAGAACTCAAGCGTCAAGCGGCGATACGTGGCAACATCCTGAAAGACAAAATCATACAAACCAACATTGTTGCAAAGTAAATCGAAATCAGCACGAATGCCAAGTTGGTTCGGGATATAAGGGCATGCCCACTTGGTGGACTTGATTTCTCAAAGCTTGAGACGATTGAAACAGTTCAGCTGGAACTCCTTGGTGAACTCGATACCAAATGACTCGAGGGTCAACATATCAACAGTTGGTACGGAGGGCTCCGCAGCCATCTCACGTGTATGACTCCTCGTGTTCATCTAATAATAAAAATAAGACAAAGTAAATAAAGATTGCTAATAAATTTTTTGGTCCAATAGAAACATAGCATAAGTGATTCCCTATACTAACTACAAAAGAAACTCCTCTAAAAACAATGCTTAGCACACTTAATATCAAGATTGAATCAAGAACAAGACCAATGTCTAGATTGACAATGATGATTGATTGAGTGAAGTTTTTGCACAAATAAGTTGAGAATCGGAGGAGAATCATACCTTAGATAATATTGAGTAAATTTGAAGATCCAATAGAGGTGGTTTGGAGTTCGGAGGAAGAATAAAAAGAAAAATTGATTTTGGGGATTTTTAGGTCACCTCCTCGGGGTGTTTATGGCGGCCGCGTACGTGGTACGGGCGGGCGATACGGCCGGAACCCGCTCGTACCGAGTGACTTACCTTGGGGGCGACGGTTGCTCCCAGGCGGTGCACTCGGTATGGGTGGGCGGTACGGTCGTGCGCGCCCGTATGGCTGGTCGTTATCGGTACGGTACCTTTTGCTTGAAATCTGAAATTTGCTTGAGGATACGGTACAGGTGCGTGGTACGGGCGCGTCCGGCCATACTAGTGGTCATTATTGACACTAATTCCTTCGGAAAAATTGAAATTTCTATCTCCCTTTGGATTGTTGTGGTATGGGCGCACGGTACGGTCCACTCCGGTCGTACTAGTGGTTGTTAAGAAGACAGTGAGCTGCAAAACTTAAGCAATTTGATTAGTAGCTCCGTGTGCCTTTGCACATCTTATCAAATGACTAAATAACAACAAAAATACTAAGTAATGAACCAGTAATACTTCTTACGCCATATGCTAGTAAAATGAAATATAGAGGATTACCTTATTTATTCTCCTCTCTCCATAGGTCTTCTTGAACACTCTTTACTAAAAACACAAACAAAACAAAAACAAAACTAACACAACTAATATATAAAGAAAATTTTATTTCACATGGGTTGCCTCCCATGAAGTGCTTCTAGTTAAGGTCAATTAGCTTGACCTTGATGGCAATCACTTAGGTTTGTGAAGTGGGACACCCACTCCAAAGTAGTTGGCTTTCAAAGTAATTACACCATCATCATCATTAGGCTTGGCCTTCTTCTTCCTAGGGAAGTGGACTACAAAAGGGTCTCCAGATGGTAGCACTATTCTCACATTCCCTTCATGTAAATTAATAAAAGCTTTAATAGTTCTTAGTAATGGCCTACCTAGAATTATAGGTGCTATGGGATCTTCAGGTATGTCCACAATAACAAGATCAATAAGAGCAGGACTACCTTTAATTTCAACAACTATATTTTCCTTGATCCCAATAGCTTGTTTATAAGTTGAATTAGCTAGATGGAGTCTAAATTCAGTTGTAACAAATGGCCCCAACTTTAATTTATCGAACAGGCTTTTGGAAATTGTTGAAACGCTCGCACCAAGATCACAAAGTATGGATATCTCATTAACTCCCAATTTAATTTTAATAGTGGGCTCAAATATATCATCTAGCTTAGTTGGAAGCTTATCAGCTAGTTTTTTATACTCCATCTCTAAATCATGAACCTTAGATGCTACTTGTTGTATAAATTGTTGGTACATAGCATCATTACCTTGTTCTATGCCTGGATTCTTAACGGTGATTATCTTCAATAGATATTCCACGGTATATTCTGGTGTTGGCGCGTTGCTACAGTCCATCTCTTTAGGCTTTTCATCATTAAAAGGAGTGCAAGCTATAAAATTAACATTGGTAACATTGGTAGTGATAGCATTAACTTAGGTATCTTCCTTACCTTTTACTAAGCTAAGCAACTCATCTACCTTAGATGTAAGCTCTTCAATATTTACCTCGGTAATTGAACTTAATCTCTTCGAGGTTCTTTCCACATGCCATTAGACATAGTTATTTTGCATATCATCAACTAATTTCTTTGCAACACTCACTTTCTTTCCCATGATTGTTCCTCCTGCTGCAGTATCTAGCATATACTTAGACATTGGGTTAAGACCATTATAAAAAATGTAATATAAGCCACTCTTCCATCCCATGACTAGGACAGTTCATTACGAATTCTTTCATCCTTTCCCACGCATGCACTAGTGGCTCACGGTCTTCTTGTCTAAAGCTTATAATGTTGGATCTTAGCTGCATAGTCTTAGCTGGGGGAAAAATTTAGTTATAAACAAATTAGTACATTCCTCCCAAGATTTAACAGTGCCCTTTGGTAGAGATAGCAACCAATCCTTAGCCTTTCCTCTAAGAGAGAAAGGAAACAATCTTAGCTTAACAGCAATTGGATCTACATCTTTAATACGGATCATGTCGCAAATTTCAGTAAAAGTATTTAAGTACAATCCTGAATCTTTAGCGGATGAACCTGATGTCTACGCACTTCTATTCTTGTAGACAGTTGTTGGGCCTCCAAGTGCAGAGGTTTGTAGAACAGCAGGAAGTTTTCCCTTAAGTGGATCACCCAAGGTTTATCGAACTCAGGGAGGAAGTGGTCAAAAGTATTCCCTCTCAAGCAACCCTGCAAGCAAGATACAAGAAGTCTCTTGTGTCCCCAACACACTTAATACACTTGTCAGGTGTATAGGTGCACTAGTTCGGCGAAAAGATAGTGAAATACAAGTGTCATGGATAATTATAAGTGGTAACGGTGATAGAAAAGAGCTTGATGGCGTGGAAAAGACTAAAGGCAAACTGAAATAAAGATGGAAGCAAGCAAACATGTAATAGATCTAGTAGCAAACAGTGTGTCAATGCTTAGAAACAAGGACTAGGGATCATACTTTCACTAGTGAACACTCTCATATAAATATATTCCTCTTTATGATACTACGCTGAACTACTCTCCGATTGGACACTCTAATCCATGGCAGGGCTATAACAACACACCTCAAAGTAAGCCTTTCCCATCTAGAAAACCCCCACACTGTCACCTTGATTACTAGATGAGTCCAACAAACACCACAATTTCATAAAGATATCCAACTCCAAATATAACTCATAACAAGTATTTGTAATCTCTAGCCTAAGTGCCACCATGGTGTGCACGCTGTCACTTTCACACACATGGGGAGAGCAGAGATCTATTAAAGCACTTTAGTAGTCAGGTAGATCTACTTGATTGCAAAGCTCATGACCACAATATGATCACGCATGGAGAGAGAGAGATGAACACATAGCTACCGGTAGAACCCTTAGCCTCGAGAGAGAACTACTCCCTCCTCATCATGGGAATCAGCAATGGTGATGGAGATGGCGGTGGAGATCGATGGAGATGGCTCCAGGGGCACTTCCCCGTCCTGGCAGGGTGCCGGAACAGAGACTTTCTGTCCCCCCGAATCACCCCTTCGGTGGCGGTAGCGCTGCGGAACTTTTCGTGGCTGGAGGCTTGATGATTTAGGGTTTTTGCATCGGGAGGCATCTTATAGGCGAAGAGGCGAGGTCGGTGCGCGGCCAGGAGGCCAACACCACCTGGTGGCGCGGCCAGGGCCAGCCCGCGCCACCACATGGTGTCGCCGCCCTGTGGCCCCTCTCCGTCTCATCTTCTGGCTCCGTGAGTCTTCCGGTAAAATATCAACTTTGTCTTTTGTCCCGTCCAATTCCGAGAATATTCATTTTCTGACTTTCTGGAACCAAAAATAGCAGAAAATAGGCAACTGGCATTGTGGCATCTTGTTAATAGGTTAGTTCCAGAAAATGCATAAAAGTACCTCAAAGTGTGGATAAAACATAAGAAAGTAGATAAAACCAAGCATGGAACATCAAAAATTATAGATACATTTGCAATGTATCAACATCCCCAAGCTTAACTCCTGCTCGTCCTCGAGTAGGTAAGTGATAAAAAGAAAGAATAATTTTTGAGGCACAAACAAAATATTTGTAAAACATTGATAGCTGGATCAAAGTACTTCAACATAACATGAAAGACAAAGTTCTAGCAATAATACAAAGCAACTAAGTTGCAACATGAAAAGGCACAAACAAAATATTCATGAATAAGAATGCTTTGCAAGACGTTTGTTTGTTTCACATAAAGAAAACATAGCATAGTAGCATTCAGCTTGTCCCTCATAGAGTAGCAAATATAAATGCATAGGACACCTTCCAAGTTCATAAGAGTGACTAGAAACAAATAGTTTAAAACAAGCAATATCATGGTATGCATCAATCAACTAGTCTTGGGACAATGCACATAGAACTAAGAATGGACACTATGCTCTCAAAGTAGGTGCATAAAGATAGAAGGTGGAGACTCAATATATAAGTGGAAGAAAGGCCTTCATAGAAGGAAGTAGGGATTCAAGTTTCATAAAGAGCTTCCAAAAATTATGGTACTTAATAGCTTTCAGCTCTCATTGCCCCTATCATAAGCATCTTTAAGGTGATTAAGGTTAAAGTGACACAACTAAGAGGATATGCTTGACAAGTTATAAGCCGAAATCTCATGCCCCTTACTTACGAAGACCGAACCTCATGTTACTCAACTTTAGTCACAAGTAAGCTCTTGTCATTGTAAGTACATATGTATCATAAAGAACCGCCAATGGGGTACCCCTTGCACATGATACAGGAGCTATCCCATAATCAAAATGACAAGGCAAGCAGACAATGAGCATTTCAGCGATCTTTTTATTTGCTATTTGCATAGGTTTTTATTGAGGATGCTTCATAGAGTGCTCATTATGGTGATGCTGCAAGTTTCCACCATGATTAGGCATGGCTTAGGCTAGCGGCCCAGGCGTTTCTCTAACACACATACAAACTCCATGATCTTACAAGTTCCACTTTTATTTCACACCGCCGGGATCCGTAAGCAAAAGAACATGATATCAACGGGGTAGAAAGTACAAGTGCAATGTTGAAAGCGTTCCCCATGATACATGGTTCTGCTAACTTCAACTTATAAAGCGCAAGCATATACGCAACAAAGATGGACACAATGGTTCAATTTTATTAAATGCAAAAAAGTAAAGTGTGCCATCAAGTTCGTGAGAGCTTTAATCACTAGTTTTCTCATAACAAGTTTAATTTGGAAGGTAAACAAAAGCATGAATATACTTGGAATAGCATAAGCTAGTAGGTAGGTATGGTGGACTCTTTGGAATAACTTGGTTTAGGGAGTTGGATGCATGAGTGGAACTCATACTTGGTGGTGGAGGCTAGCAAAAGGCTGGGAGCGACAAACTAAGAGAGCAATAATGGCCATAATCATGCAGAGCGACAAGACATCATTGATCAAAGCATAAAGTGATACTACAAGTTGAAAACTAAAGGATCATAAAGGCTATGGTGACTTGAGATAGTCATAACATGGTGTGAGCATGTGCCAAGTCAACCCAAATAAAGCATCAAAGGAGAATACCACTATATTATGCTTTAATATGCTAAAACAACGCATGATTCATCCAAGGCACATTAAGAAATCTCAATTGTTTATAACAAGTCATGCTAAAGCAAAGAATACTAAGCATAAAGCCAAACCAATATCAAGCATGGCATGACAAAGCATAGGCCATAGTCAAAAACAAACTGTTTTTTCCACTTAAGCATGAGCTTTCCTACTCTTTTCCAAACCAAACCAAACTATTTGAAAACCAATGCATGAAAGAGGAGGTCCAACCAATTTATTCAGAAAACTAAGCAAACAAAAGCAAACGAAAAACCAAAACGAAAAAGAAAAAGAAGACGCTCCAAGAACAACACAACTGTGCATGAAACAATAAAATGAAGTGTTTGGAAGAAACTTGTGATTTTTATTGATGAAGAAGGGGATGCCTTGGGCATCCCCAAGCTTTGACGCTTGTACTTCTTGGATATTTCTTGGGGTGACACG
The DNA here is from genome assembly GCA_910589775.1 of Avena eriantha. Lineage (NCBI taxonomy): Eukaryota > Viridiplantae > Streptophyta > Magnoliopsida > Poales > Poaceae > Avena > Avena eriantha. Next base: position 51,667,056 of record OU342745.1, read on the forward strand.
CGTGGCATCCCCAATCTTGAGCTTTAGTCCATCTTTCATCTCATATCTCATTCCTTCCATACACCTGAAATTTTTCCTTCATACAAAACTTCACACAATCTTTATTAGCAACATTAGTGCACTCAAGATAATAAGTCTTTAGGTTCAGTTCTAACACTAATAAACTTCCATTAAAACACTAGATACTATAGCACTTCCCTCAAATAGCTCAATTCCCCAAAAGAACTCAAAAAGGATCCGACAAGAAGCAAATGCAGAAAATGGCAGAAATCTATCAAAACAGACCAGCAGGTAAAGACGGATTTTTTGGAAGACCTTCTATTGCTCAAATCAAAGTGTTGAACTAACGAAAGTTAGATAACAACCTAGGGCAGAAGCACAAAAATGCATGCCATAAAAAGATGTTCAGAGATTTTACACGAATTTTTACGGTGAAGCACAGAAATCTGCTTCAGGACAACAACTTTCCCAATCATTACTTCTCTCTCATTAGAGGTTACTCTTGGCACAAAAAGCAAATAAAAAGGATAAGGAACAGTTATTACTGAAGTAATAACTTCCAAGACTCATCTAAAACTTTTGGGTTATCTCCCAATAAGTACTTTTGTTTAACGCCTTTAAGTTAGGCATGATAGTTTGAGAAGATGCTCACATAAGAAATATGAATTTAAGTAAAAGAGAGCATCAAGAAGCAAATTCAAAGCACATTTAAGTCTAACCCACTTCCTATGCATAGGAATCTTGTAAATAAACAAGTCATGAAAGCACAAAGCAACAAGCATAGGAAAGCAAAACAAGTGCAGGTTCAAAATTTTCAACATAAAGAGGGGAAACCTAATATTATTGAGATGCATAAAACCATGTTTCCCTCTCTCATAATAACTTTCAGTCGCATCATGAATAAAATTAACAATATAACTATCACAAGAAACATTCTTATCATGAGCCACATCTATAAAAGAATTAATACTCTCCACATAAGCATAGTCATTCTTATTAATTGTAGTGGGAGCAAATTCAACAAAATAGCTATCATTATTATTCTCATCACCATAATCATCAAATATAGGAGGCATAGTATAATCATAATTAATTTTCTCCTCAATAGTAGGTGGACTGAAAATATCATATTCATCATTGTAATCATCATATATCGGAGGTATAGTATCATCAAAGTAAATTTTCTCCTCCATGCTTGGGGGACTAAAAATATCATGCTCATCAAAACTAGCTTCCCCAAGCTTAGACTTTTCCATAGCATTAGCAATAATGGTGTCCAAAGAATTCATACTAACAACATTGCTATTAGCATGCAAATAAAGTTCCATATGTTTTTTAATTTTCTCTTCAAACACTCCATGTCCTAACTCAAGATAAATACTATAAAGCTCTCTAATTTTGTTGTTGTTTTCCATTAAGCCTAACTAGTGAAAACAAGAAACAAAAAGACAAAATTGCAGAATCTAAAGGAATTAACTTCGAGCACTCACACCGGAGGATGTGAGTACCTTTTACCTTACCTCCCCGGCAACAGCGCCAGAAAATAGGCGTTTGCCGTGGGAGGTTCTTCTTCTTTAATCCTCTGGTGTGAATACCTTTTACCTTTCCTCCCCCCAACGGCGCCAGAAAATAGCTTGATGTCTACGCACGTCTATTCTTGTAGACAGTTGTTGGGCCTCCAAGTGCAGAGGTTTGTAGAACAGCAGCAAGTTTTCCCTTAAGTGGATCACCCAAGGTTTATCGAACTCAGGGAGGAAGTGGTCAAAGGTATTCCCTCTCAAGCAACCCTGCAATCAAGATACAAGAAGTCTCTTGTGTCCCCAACACACCTAATACACTTGTCAGGTGTATAGGTGCACTAGTTTGGCAAAGAGATAGTGAAATACAAGTGGTATGGATAATTATAAGTGGTAACGGTGATAGAAAAGAGCTTGATTGCATGGAAAAGACTAAAGGTAAACTAAAATAAAGATGGAAGCAAGCAAACATGTAATAGATCTAGTAGCAAACAGTGTATCAATGCTTAGAAACAAGGCCTAGGGATCATACTTTCACTAGTGAACACTCTCATATAAATATATTCCTATTTATGATACTACGCTGAACTACTCTCTGGTTGGACACTCTAATCCATGGTAGGGCTATAACAGCACACCTCAAAGTAAGCCTTTCCCATCTAGAAAACCCCACACTGTCACCTTGAGTACTAGATGAGTCCAACAAACACCACAATTTCATAAAGACATCCAACTCCAAATATAACTCATAACAAGTATTTGTAATCTCTGGCCTAAGTGCCACCATGGTGTGCACGCTGTCACTTTCACACACATGGGGAGAGCAGAGATCTATTAAAGCACTTGAGTAGCAAGGTAGATCTATTTGATTACAAAGCTCATGATCACAATATGATCACGCATAGAGAGAGAGATGAACACATAGCTACCAGTAGAACCCTTAGCCTCGAGAGAGAACTACTCCCTCTTCATCATGGGAATCAGCAATGGTGATGGAGATGGCGGTGGAGATCGATGGAGATGGCTCCGGGGGCACTTCCCCGTCCCGGCAGGGTGCCGGAATAGAGACTTTCTGTCCCCCGAATCTCCCCTTCGGTAGCGGCGGCGCTGCGGAACGTTTCGTGGCTGGAGGCTTGATGATTTAGGGTTTTTGCATCGGGAGGCATCTTATAGGCGAAGAGGCAAGGTTGGTGGGCGGCCAGGGGGCCCACACCACCTGGTGGCGCGGCCAGGGTCAACCCGTGCCACCACATGGTGTGGCCGCCCTATGGCCCCTCTCCGTCTCGTCTTCTGGCTCCGTGAGTCTTCTGGTAAAATATCAACTTTGGCTTTTGTCCCGTCCAATTCCGAGAATATTCATTTTCTGACTTTCTAGAACCAAAAACAGCAGAAAACAGGCAATTGGCACTGTGGCACCTTGTTAATAGGTTAGTTCTAGAAAATGCATAAAAGTACCTCAAAGTGTGGACAAAACATAAGAAAGTAGATAAATCCAAGCATGGAACATCAAAAATTATAGATACATTTGCAATGTATCAGAACCTCCAAATTGGTTTTGTTGCCTTAAAATGTTAGGTTTTATCTCATATGTTTCTGCATCAACTGCGGGCTAAGTGATGGGTGCACGAATAAAATCATCAGTGGGAGTAGCATACTCCCCTAATCTCTTTTGAGCCATGGCTCTAATCTTTTTGGTAATTTTTAAGTAATGAAAACGAATAACAAGTAACTATTTTTTTAGGTTTTAAAATAGCTAACAAGAAAGTAAACTAATAACAAGAATTAAACTACAACTAATAATAAAACTAAAAACAAGTTCTCTAATGACCTCACCATGATAGCGAAATTGCTTCCCCGGCAACATCGCCAGAAAAAGGGTTGATACCTTCGATCCGGATTAACAGATATAGTATAATAGCTTTTCCCTAGAAGTCCTAGGTTTAATAGAACCTTGGAAAGCAATGCTAAAAGGTAATAAAAAGGACACATCTACAAGACTTTGTTTGTTTGTTTTACCTTAGTTGACTTTACCAATCTACTTTACTTTATAATGGGTTTCAATCAATGGATGGAGATAGGCCGGGGTTGAAGATCCACCTGCAGCTGCACATCAAATGGGATAAAAGATAATAATAAGCATAGTCATGTATAATGTTCGAATGGAGATAATCTCTTGTGGGCAACAAATCCTAATATTCTAGAGCCCCTATGATGCAGCGAGCATAGCAATAGGCTTTTAATCCAACCGAGTGCACACCAAAGCCACGGGTTAAAAACGATTATTAAGTGAAAAACACATATTAAAGCTTTAAGTGGTGATGTTGTTTTTGATCCTGAATGGGGTGCTAAGCAAAGACCGTACTACCCTTTCTGTCACTGGGGTTCCTATGAGATCGCCGCTAGCCTAGTATCCCACCTCGAGCATTTATCAATCTATGGGATCGTGGGTACCTACAAGTCCACGGATTGAGACAAGAGACGAAGAAACAAAAGATACAAATCAAAATTGCAAACAAAATACAATTCTCCCATGATCTAGATGCACATAACCGTTGCGAGGTTTCTCCCCAACACGCAGCCCATGAGGACTACTCACTCATAACAAAATAGATCGGAAATAGAAAACATCATACAAATACTTAGATTGAAATCAAATATTCTTACAATGGTCACCAAATCACAAGAAGATCTAAAGTATAAAGCAATGGCTATGGCTAGTGGATGGATGGATGGTGGAAGTGATGAACAGTGGATGAACAATGGTGTGGATCTCCTTTGATGGTGTTGTGATTGAATATGAGAATGGCAGCCTTCTAGACGGCGACTGGAGCCTCGAAATATATAGGCATCTTCATGAAAGTTGTAGGGTTTGACGAGACAAAGCCATCACTACATGGTACGGGCGGGCGGTACGAGTGGACCGTGCCCGTACCAGTGGTCTTTAAGCATTTTGATGCCTTGGCATAGCTTCCCAATTACTTGGCCATGTGTACTTCCTCAAAATCCTTCATTATGACTCCTTATTTCACATTAAAAGCCGTGATTTCCTGCGCAACATAAATCAAAGAGAGGATTTTCATATCTTTGCAATTATTAGTCATTAGTGGCGAGGATTGAGAGTTTCTTTGGCAATTGCTTGACCAAAAACAATGTTTAAATGCGGTGGGAGATGGAAAAAATCAGAGCCATCAACAACCATTGGCGAAAACCCTAGGTTCGTCTTTGAGATCAGAAAAATGCGAGGATTAAGAATATGTCATCTAAAATAATTTCTGGGCAATTAAAATCTCGAAAATGTTTTAATACTATTAAATGGCCTTTTCTTAATAAATTCATAACTTTAATTTCATAAATCAGAATTGGACAAATAATATGCCTAAATCGATCAACGCGATGAGCCCTTTCCAACTCTGAATTCCATACTTGCAATTGCATCATGCATCATGGAGATATTGTAAAATCAGAACTGTTTATGCAAGGAAAACATGACGAATAAAATTGGAAAATAATTATTTGTTGTTGATAATGCCTCACTAATGTTGTATCACCAATATGTATATAAATGACATATTTTCAACATGGTTTGCATCATTAACTTGCCATGCCATGCATCACATCATGATCATGCCAGTTCTTCTGCATTAGTTGTAATTGTTGCATCGTTTGTTCTTTTAGTTCTTTGCTTCTTCCTGGATAGGATGATGAGATGTTGTGAGCTTTGACAAGTTCTTAGGATATGTATCTTCAGCAATGTTTCCTGGGCGAGCATTCTCCCCCTGCTACCTATTTTTTGCTTTATGGCTTTACTTCTCTCCATTACTATCCATGTTATGCTTTAGTTTATGTACCATTTATACTCCTTGAAGCCTATATTGCCTAGGTAACATCCTATTTCCCGTTGATTTGGTACATAGTTGGCCTTGCGAGTCATAGTTGCTTGCTTAGGTGTCAGTTCTAGTCGTTGAGTTCCATAGTTGTTGGGAGGTTGTCGCATGCTTAATGGTGGAGATAATCATGGTTCTACTTACAACTTAATAATAAAAATGTTAGGAATAGTTATAACTAATTTTTGGAACCATAAAAGCGCTAGAGGCGCCAAATTTTCATTCATCAGCTCAAGAACAAGTTATAGAGTGGATTACATAGCCTTGCCAATGAGAGTCTTTGGGTCTAGAAATGACAAAAGAGGCATAGAGTGAGCTAAAGGAGAACATCTAAAGATAGGAAAGTCTAGGGAATTCCTAGACACCTGATGAGCACAAGAGTGAGCTATCTCATTTTTGTTCCTATCTATGTGATACACTTTTTCCTGGAGAGAAGTGATAGAGTTTTAAGATTAAGGCGAGAGTGTCTCTAATGCTCCAGTGGAGAATATCACTTTCCAGATTCCTGCTTGCAACAACTTTAGCTAGATTCAAGCTGTCTGTCATGAGATTGGAGAAGAGAGCTAAAGGGTTTGAGCAATTTGCACAGCTAAAGCCATTAATTTTGCTTCTGCTTCCATAGCCGACGAGGAGCTTAGAGCTGTAGGTTGAATTCTCAAGTTGTAATTGCTTCCTTCCTGTTCGAATTGGAAGTGAATACCTATTCCTTCTTGCTGTTGTATTTTTGTATCTCCGTCTTCTTTCTTCTTCCAAGCTGCATCTGTGTAGTTTTTTACCTGTAATGGGAGTACCTTCTGGTAGAGTGAAACCTTCATCTACGCCTTTGTTCTTTAGGTTGTTGTGCGTAGGTACTCCTGCATCATTTTCAATTTCTCCTTGTGATTCAATTAGTTCCAAGTTGTTCTTCAAGGCCCGAGCCATGATGTTGATCTAATACAGCTCCCATTTTTTCCTGTTGAAGAGGCAAATGTTCCTAGATTTCCAAATGCACCACATGAAACAAGTGTTTTGCATGGTAGCATGAGGGTGAGGCATGTTTAGTAGATTTAGCAAGATATGGGATAAAGAATATGCATTTTGGATTAACATATTAGTTCTAATATACCAAGGATAAAGGAACCAATCAGAGTTGACAAAACTACAGGTAAAAAAGAGGTGAATATCATCTTCTTGCATGTCACACCTGCAGCAAAACTTACTGGTGTTTTCTGAGATCTTTCCCGCCCTTTTCCCTGTAGGAATGGCTTTCCTAAGGAAGCGCCAAGCAAAAGCCTGAATTCTAGGAGGGATATTCTTAGTTTTCCAAACCTGGTTAAGAAGTCTTTTGGTTTCCTCTTGGACCTGTCTTGGGAGAGGCTCTCCATGTTCCTGCAAGTAATGGAGCACGCATAATATGCACTTTTAGAATTGCATTTGCTGTTTTGGGTTAGTTTCTAGCAGAGGATGTCTCTGTCTTGAGAGTTGATGATGGGAGTATTTTTATTAGCTTGATCCATGTTGGATTCAAAGAGGGTGTCTAAGAGATGATGATTCTAGCACTTCTGATTTGGGAGCCAGAGATCTTGAACTGTCGCCGGTTAAGTGTAACAAGGTTGTTGGATGATAAGGTTGTCATAGATAGAAGCCCAGTTGCAGCACCAAGGAGTGCTCCATATAGAAATATTGCCTTGGGTAATTTGGTAGTAGCTATGGTCTTTGAGGATGGGGAGAACCTTGAGGATCGAGGCCCAAAAGTCCAACTTTGGGTATTTGAATTTGGGCACCAAATGGAGGAATTGTGGAGATATTTGGCCTTGAGGACTTTATGGAGGAAGTCATCAGGGGAGCGGGCTATACGCCAAGCTTCCATGAGGATTAGACCATGCTTAACTGCTTGAAGGTTTCTAATCCCTAGACCTCCTTCTTTTTTTGGAGTGCAGATATCTTTCCAGGCTTGAGGACAAAGGGCTTTGCTTGAGTTATATTGTCTCACACATGTCCACCAAAAGGTTCTAATAATCGCCGTTAGCTTTGCAATGAAATTCTTTGGGAAAAGAATATTCCACATATAGTAGACATGGATGGAGGAGAAGACCGATTGAATAAGGGAAAGATGAGCTGCATGAGAGAGATGATCTGCTTTGTAGGTTGTGAGCTTGGTTTTGAATTTGTCAATAACAAAATCATAGGGAGCATCTTGGTTTTTTTCTTGGAGAATAAGAGGGTGTCCGAGGTGGATAAAAGAGGAGTTAATAGGGCTCACCGGGAAAATATTCCTGATAGCTTCAGCAGTTGCTTGGTCAACATGTTTACTGAAAATAATGCCTGATTTGGGCCATCTTGGAGTTTGACCTGAGAGATTACAAAAAGATAGCAGGATATCTTTCATAGCTACTGCCTCTTGTATATTTGCAATACCATAGATAAGAAGATCATCTGCAAAAAGGAGAGACTGAATGGGAGGGAAATTTGGTCTAGAATAATGCCTCTGGGAGAAGCTTCGTCCATGGTTTCCTGCAAGGCAATTGATAGCTCATTGATTGTTAGGACAAACAAGTAAGGGGATAAGGGACAACCTTGTTTGATACCTCTGCCGCTTCTGAATCTCGCAAAAGGTTGGCCATTTATTATAACCGAAAAAGTAGGTGAGCAGATACACGCGTAGATCAAATTTATGAAATGACCATGCAGCCCTTTACATGCGAGAGTCTAACAATGAAGTTCCATTCTACTATGTCAAAAGCTTTAGCAAGATCGATCCTAATCAAGAAGGTTTTTTCTTTCCAAGAGGACAAAGCAAAAGAGTGAGTGATTTCCTGGGTAATGATTATGTTATTGCTAATACAATGGCTTTCTATAAAACTAATAAAGAGGCAGTAGTGGGCAATAGTTGAGATCTGGTTTTTATCCCGCCCACTTGTGTCCACCTAAGACCCGAGTACTCCATGCATGTTCCTTGACTATGCACTATCCACATGCAGGAGACTTTATGGATCCCCCTTCGCCTAAGCTTGATTCACATCTTATTTCTTGGGGCCACAAACTAGTTTGGGGATTTACTACTATCCTGTACTTATGCCATGCTTTACTTCTTTATTTACTATTATTGCCCGAGAAGCGGTTCACTATTGTATTGTTTAGGAAATGCGGAGTGTTTATGTGGTATCGACAAGACCAATCACACTTTCGGGTTCCCAGTCGTGAACAACCATTGGCACTAACCCTAGGTTCGTCTTTGAGATTAGAAAAATGCAAGGATTAAGAATATGCCATCTAAAATAATTTCTAGGCAATTAAAATCTCAAAAATGTTTTAATACTATTAAATGGCCTTTTTTAATAAATTCATAACTTTAATTTTGTAAATTGGAATTGGAAAAATAATATGTATCAATTGATCAGCGCGACGAGCCCTTTCCAACTATGCATTCCATACTTGAAATTGCATCATGCATCATGGAGAACTTGTAAAATCAAAACTGTTTATGCAAGGAAAACATGACGAATAAAATTGGAATGTTGATAATGCCTCACTGATGAGTGCATATTTGCATCATGTTTTATATTATTATTTTTCATTATAGATGTAGGATCTGAGTATTTTACGGCGCTCCCGTGCACATTTTATGTCTGTTTTCACCAGGATTAGGACAGATGATGGATACAATGGACACAATTCTTGAAGCAGTTGTATTGAGGAGAAAAGGAGTAAAAAACAACGTAAATCGCTTATTTGGGAAATATTAATAATACCAAAAGAAAACCCGAAGCAATCAAGGGAGACAGACGGTTTAACGACCAACTATACGACAGGAATAAATTTTCTGACCGTATAGCTCCCGCCATATAGTTGGCACCGCCACCGCCTCCTCAAATAGTTTCACCCCGTGCAACTAGAGCAGGGAGATGACATATAGAACACCCAGAAATCACAGAAACCTCACCTCCGGAAGGCATCTAGAGGGGGAACTCGTCCACCGAGAATCCATCTTCGCCCTACGCAGATCCGGGAGGCTAAGGCATTGATCTTCATCATCCACCACAGAATCACCACCATCTCCATCCATCCCATCTACATCTTGTCTATATCTTGTTGTAATTTTTGTACTCGTTCTGGATTTATACAAGTACTATTCATCTATGATAGATCCCATTGTTATTGTCATGATGTTGATTGCCTCCATGTCTGAGTAGATCATTTGTTCTTGGGGAGATGGATAAACCCTAGTATAAGATTGAAATAAGATAAAGTTTGTTATGATATTCATCACTATGACCATGTGTTAGATTGTCTTCATCTTGATGTTGAGAGAAGTCGACCTCTCAATATTTGCCTCTCATGGGGACTTGATGGAGGGAACTACTTGTTGGTAGACGGAGGTGTGCTAGCACTTACAGTGACTATAAAGCTGTTGGCACTCCTTAGGTATCAACTTGGGAAATAGAGGAAACTCACAGAATACTATCCATGCCATGGGATACATCCTACGGGATTAAGTCCCTTAATAGCGTAGTAATTCGATTAATGTCGATTGCTAACTGTTGTGGTTATGAGGATGATGTGAGCAGCGGTTGCTGCCTATTCGTCCAAATACAGAGTTCCCCCCACACATACATGGTTGAGAATGTTCATGGTAATAATTTTTACCTTAGCTCCTTATAATGCTAGTGGTGAATCCGCTACTCCCTAAGGACGCCTTTTTCCCTATTGCATTTCCAATCTCTCTTACATACGCGATACTTACTTTCTGTATTTAGTTGTTTTGCTTTACTTATTGTTGCTCTTATACCAAAACCCCAAAACACCTTTTTACGCAATACCCACATTTTATCTTGTCACCCAAAACTTTATTAAGCATTACAAGTGTAATATTTATTTCAACAATTATTAGACTTCAGACTCCTGCTCCATGTGGGATCGATATCTTTATTTCGAAACTAGCTACAAATGATTTGTTCACTTGCAGTCATCAAGATATTTTGTGGCGCCGTTGCCGGGGACCTAAGCACTATAGTTCTTTAAGTTTTTACTTATTTATATTTGTCTTGCTAAGTTTTGTTTTGAGTTACAGGTTTCCACCAACATGATGGAGTTTGAGAATATTACTAGTGCTAACCCACTCAACCACTTTGGGAAGCCATATGATATCTATAGAAGAGGTAACTGCAATAAGAAGAAAAGGGGGTTTGAAATAAATCCTCTATTACTTGGTATTCTACACAAGAAAAAATTTACTAGACATGAAGAAGATCCTGATCCATATGAGCATATTGCATGTTCTAAAGATATATGTGGCACTTTTAAATTGACGGGATATACTGCTGATGAGGTAAGGGTTAAAAAATTTAGTCAGACTTTGACTAGTATAGCTCTCTTATGGTATAGATATTTACCCCTAGAAGCCACTACTACTTGGGATAATCTAGCTTGTGAATTTCTAAAAAAATATTGTCCATTATCAAAATCTTTTGGAATAGGACGTCTTATAATGACTTGGAAGAACCATTCTAATGAAGGACTAGTAAGGGCTTATATCAGATTTAAAGATTTACTTCGCCTATGTCCTCATCATGATTTGCCCGAATGGTCTTTATTGCATATCTTTTATGGCAGTTTAATTGAACCTAATAAAATTGAACTAGACTCTTTCGTAGAAGGAGCCTTTATGAATCTTCCTATAACTAAAGCTTGGGCTCTACTTAATAGAATTCGCGATCATATAGTTTTATGGAATTTTGGTCTAGGAAGTGAAGGAGGCGTAGAAATAGAACATGATTGTATTCATGACTATAATAAAAAAGGCCATGTTAAAGAATTGTCTAAAGAACTTTATTTGGATTCAAATCTTGTGTTACAAGTTGTTAAAGCTTTTATAGAACATATTAAAGCTCCAAAAGAGGCTTTGGTCAAGTATGATCCACCACCCGAACCTAAGAAGAAAAGAGAAGTTAAAGCAACACTAACCTCCCTAGAGCCAACATATGAGATAACTTTCCCTAACACTACACAGAAGCATATTATTGAATATGAACAGGTCAAAGCAGCACATGAAAAGAAGGAAGAGGAAATTATACCATAAGTTGTAGAACATCTGGAAGAAACCAAAGATGAAGAGGTAACCAAGGAAGCAATTATGGCTATGTACGTGCATTGTAACATAGTTGAACTTGATGAAGATACTTCTGTATTCGTTGAAGGTAAAAAAAAGGTAAAAGATGTGGGTAAGCCTATTCTTCCTTGCATATTTAAAGAAACCTCATATTATGGTTTATGTGATCTTGGCACCGAAGTTAATTTTATATCTTATGATTTCTATTTAGAAATAACAGAAGAAATAGAAGCGGCTACAATTGAAAATACTGATATGACAATTATGTTATCTAACAAAAATCTTAGAATTCCAATGGGAGTAGTTGAAGACACAACTGTCACAATTGGCAACAAAAAAACCGTATCGATTTTGTAGTTGTTGATATGCCAGCTGACAATCTTTGCCCAGTTATATTTGGAAGGAACTTTTTGAGTGATATAGGTGCCTATGTTGATTTTTAAAAAGGAGATAGTGTCTCTTAAGCTTGGGTCGGAAAAGGAATTCCACTTTTCCAAATTTAAAGACATGCCTCCACAAATACAAGAAGAAGAGGAAAAGAAGACTATTGGGAAAATGGCAGCTCTTTTCTTTAGTAATCAAGAAGAAGAAATAAATGAAGACTCAAATTATGAAGAAATAGTTATGAAGGACAATTCCGTAGAAGAACTAGAAGATGAACTCGATTCACTTCCCATTATAGGGCCTCCAACTGATGAGGCTTTTGAAGAGCCAGAAAAGAGAGGGGGCGAGGAATTACCACCCCCGGAGTTGAAGACTCTACCAGATAATCTTAAATACAGGTTTTTAGATGATACAAATAAATTTCATGTCATTATTAGTGCTAAACTTTCAGGAGAAGAAGAATAACTCATGAAAATACTCAAGGAGCATCACAAGGCCTTTGGGTACTCAATGGATGATTTGAAGGGCATTAGTCCCATGATAACCGTCCATCAAATATTCATGGAAGAAGGTGTTAAACCAGTTGCAGAATTTAATAGAAGATTGAAGCCTAAAATGAAGGAAGTGGTAAGACAAGAAATTGTATGCCTACTAGACGCAGGTATAATATATCATGTTAAAGAAAGTGAATGGGTAAGTCATGTTCATTGTGTCCCTAAGAAAGGCGGTTTTACTGTTGTTCCTAATGAAACAATGAATTGATACCTACTAGAACTATTGTTGGGCATAGGATGTGCATAGACTTCAGGAAACTGAATAAAGAAACTAGGAAAGATCACTATCCTTTACCGTTCATAGATCAAACTTTAGAAAGGTTAGCAAACCACACTCATTTTTGATACTTGGACGGATACTCTGGTTTTTCTCAAATAGTTGTTCATCCGGATGACCAACTTAAAACAACTTTCATCAGTCCTTATGGTTTACATGCTGACCGACGTATGCCTTTTGGTTTATGCAATGCTCTAGCTACTTTTCAAAGATGCATGACTGCTATTTTTGCGGATTTTATAGAACTGATAATGGAAGTATTTATGGATGACTTTTCTGTCTATGGAACTTCATTTACTAGTTGCTTGGATAATCTCAAAAGAGTTTTGCAGCGTTGCGAAGTAACCAATCTTGTTCTAAACTGGGAGAAGTGCCATTTTATGGTCAAAGAAGGTATAATCCTCGGACATAAGGTATCATGTAAGGGAATTGAAGTGCATACAACTAGGTTGAGGCCATAGAGAGAATGCCACAACCTAGAGATATTAAGGGTATAAGAAGTTTCCTTGGTCATGTGGATTTTTATAGAAGGCTCATTAGAAATTTATCTGGAATATCTAAACCTTTAACTAACCTCCTGCAAAAGGGAGTAAGATTTAATTTTGATGATAAATGTCTTATAGCCTTTAAGAAACTCAAGAATTCTTTATCCCGTGCTCCTATTATTAAACTTCCTATCTGGGATATGACTTTTGACTTAATATGTGAAGCTAGTGATGATGATGTAGGAGTAACTCTGGGACAACACATTGGTCGCAGATTTAATACTATACATCATGCTAGTAGAACTCTTAATGGTGCTCAAAAGAATTATCCTAGGGAAGAAAAGGAACGTTTTGCTGTATTTTTCTCTTGTGATAAATTTCGCTCTTATTTAGTTGATGCAAAAGTAAGAGTTCATACGAATCATGATGGCTTAAAAGAACTCCTTGAAAGGAAAGACCATAAGCCAAGACTGATCTGTTGGATTCTTTCACTTCAAGAATTTGAGTTGCAGATTATGCAGAGGCAGGAAATAAAAATGTTGAATGTAGTATCCATGTTTGCTCAGCAAGACACCAATCTTATTGAAAGGAACTTTAGTCCTGGTGATTTTCGTTTACGATAATTATTCAATGAACTAAGATCAATTCAAAAGAGAAGAAGTCTTTGTTGTTGGAGGAGCTTGTCATCCCCGAATAAGTAAAGGGTAAGTTTAAGGTAAGTGTTCTTACTCAAATAAGTGATTTATTTTCACAGACTTTACTCCTAATTTTTTTGCCTTTGAATTCCTTGTGTTTTTCTGAAGTTTTTGAGGGTTTTTACCAACTATACGGGCACAACTATACGACCGGATGAAATAATTCCGGCCGTATAGTTGGTCGTTGAACTCTCAAGCACTTTTAATTTTTGGTGTTTGTATATATACGGTCGCAACTATACGACCAGAGACAATATTCCGGCTGTATAGTTGGTCGCTAACTACTAGGCGTTTTTTCGTTTTCCTTTTTGTTTATTGTTAAAAAATGTTATTGTCGGTTCCGAGTCGTAACTTAACCGACTTGGACTCGAGATATTTGGAAATATCTTCCTGGAACCAACTATACGTCCGGAACTATACGGGACGCGCCCATATAGTTGGTCGTTATGCGGCAGGACTCTTCCAAATCCGTGATTTCTTTTCCTGTTTTGTTAAGATTCTTTTCTTGGGACACAATTTGGTGTTTCTCGCGAGTTTTACCGACCTCTGACCCCCCTTATATACTGCCACTGTCTCTCACTCTAATCATAATCTCCAGGAACCAATATAGCAATGCGCTATCTCGCCCCAGGCTGTGGAAAACCCTTGGGTCTCATCGCTCCTTCCCCCTCGGGTCTTATCGCTCCTTCCAAGGACCGCTCTAGCAGCCCGTCCATGGAGGACGACAATAAGGAAATAGAGAGGTTTAGCCCAAAGTACAAGGAATACGTCGAGCCAAGCTACTACAACAACGATCTCGATGAAGTGAGCAACATCTACATCTGCCGGGATGTTTATGATCCACCGGAGATCAACTGGGCGACAATGAAGAGGGCTCAATAAGAGAGAGAAGGCCACAAGCCGCATGTAAAAGAGCACGTGGAGACGGTCAAGTTCATCGCCACGGACCCCAGGCTGGACAAGCGTAAGTAGTTACCTAATCTTGGTGTAGGTGCTAGCAATGGAGCGACGACGCCACTCTTGAAGCCTACTATTGGTGCTCGTATGAGGGTGAAGCCTCAATAAGAGTGGAGGTACGGTTTCCACTTCCCCGATCCATCAATCATGGATGAGGAAGAGGAAGTTGTTCCCAAGACCAAGGATCGCGTGCGAGCTCTGGAGATATATCAGAAGCAGGAGCGACTTCATCGCGTCGAAGTCCGTCACCGTCTCAAGGAGATAGATAAGAAATATGATCTTCTCCCACTGATGACTAGCTCACAAGTAGAGTGGACACGCTACAATCTGATTTGCATAGGTGCTACGGCCGCATCACCGCTCTGGAGGATACCAACAAGAAGCTACGCACCGCGGTGTTACATGCCATGGCGCCACGGTGATCTACAATAATCACGGTATCAAATAATTGCAAGGGATTATTTGATCCCGCTTGGCTTGATTCCAAGCTTGGGGAGATCTTTAAGACCTTGTAATCTATCTTATAAGTTTTTATTTCTATTTTCGCATTAGTTCAATCTAGAAATAAAGTTTGCATCATTAGAATTCCCTTTAGGAATAGTCTATCCCTTTTATGGAATTTTGAGTTTATTATTATATATGGAGCAATTTTTAGGTTGTTTTTGCCTGATTAGATATATGAATGGCTTGAGTATAATTTCACTTGCACTTGATGATAGCAATAGGAGTCTTTCACACCATTGGTATTAATGGAACATACAAAGATAATTTGGTCAATATGTTGTAAGTACATGGTTTGATTTACAAAGAAAGAAAAATCATCTAATCTGTTGAGTTGAAAAAGAAAACCTTGAACAAAGGAAAATAAAAAGTGCCATCAAAAATAGAGTGATAACAAGTAGAGCTAGAATATTTAAGTCATAAAGATGTTTCATATACAATTGGAATTTGATAATTGAGATCGTTAAACTTTGAATTCCTACATGAAGTGGAATGTATGGCTATCTCCTTTGCACATCACTTAAACAAAAGTGTAAGCATATAAACAAAAGAGAAGAAAAGAAAGAAGAAAAGGAGCGAATGTGCAGTGAGCAAATAGGCATACACCACTATATTGTAGTATGACAAAGATACACTTTTGATATTTTGAATCCCAAGTGAATACGTTAATCATAAAACACTTGGGACTACCTCGCTAACTCATTCGGTTGAACCGGATACTTCTACATTATGTTGAGACTCATCTTTCATGAACTATTTATCACTAAGGTGTGGAAGCCTGCTAATACTATTCAAATGGTTCGAGTAAGGTACTATTCATAAACTTATTCCTATGTATCGTATATGATAAATACATGCTGCAGCCGCCTCATTTATTTTATCGACTCAGCTTCATGAATATGAGGATCACATCCATTAAGCTAAACTTGCTCGGGATGAGCAAGAGTCTAAGCTTGGGGAAGTTGATGCGTGCATATTTGCATCATGATTTATATTATTATTTTGCATTATAGATGTAGGATCTTAGTATTTTACGGTGCTCATGCGCACATTTTATGTCTGTTTTCACCAGGATCAGGACATATGATGGATACAATGGACAAAATTCTTGAAGTAGTTGTATTGAGGAGAAAAGGAGTCAAAAACAATGTAAATCGCTTATTTGGGAAATATTAATAATACCAGAAGAAAACCTGAAGCAATCAAGGGAGACAAACAGTTTAACAACCAACTATACGGCAGGAATAAATTTTCTGACTGTATACTTCCCACCGTATAGTTGGCGTCGCCACCGCCTCCTCAAATAGTTTCACCCCGTGCAACTATATCGAGAGACGACATACAGAACACCCAGAAATCACAGAAACCTCACCTCCAGAAGGCATCTGGAGGGGGAACTCATCCACCGATGATCCATCTTCGCCCTACGCAGATCCAGGAGGCTAAGGCATTGATCTTCATCATCCACCGCTGCATCACCACCATCTCCATCCATCCATCTACATCCTATCTAGATCTTGTTGTAATTTCTGTACTCGTTGTGGATTTATACAAGTACTATTCATCTACGATAGATCCCATTGTTATTGTCGTGATGTTGATTGTCTCCATGTCTGAGTAGATCATTAGTTCTTGGGAAGATGGATAAACCCTAGTATGAGATTGAAATAAGATAAAGTTTATTATGATATTCATTGCTATGACCATGTGTTAGATTGTCTTCATCTTGATGTTGAGAGAAGCTGACCTCTCAATATTTGCCTCTCATGGGGACTTGATGGAGGGAACTACTTGTTGGTAGACGAAGGTGTGCTAGCACTTACAGTGACTATAAAGTTGTTAGCACTCCTTACGTATCAACTTGGAAAATCGAGGAAACTCACGGAATACTGTCCATGCCATGGGATACGTCCTATGGGAATACGTCCCTTAATAGCGCAGTAATTCGATTGATGTCGATTGCTGACTGATGTGGTTATGAGGATGATATGAGCAGCGGTTGCTGCCTATTTGTCCAAATACGGAGTTCCTCCCACACATACATAGTTGAGAATGTTCATGATAATAATCTTTACCTTAGCTCCTTATAATGCTAATGGTGAATCTGCTACTCCCTGAGAACGCATTTTCCCCTATTGTAGTTCTAATCTCTCTTACATACGCGATACTTACTTTCTGTATTTAGTTGTTTTACTTTACTTATTGTTGCTCTTATACCCAAAACGCAAAAACACCTTTTTACGCAATACTCGCATTTTATCTTGTCACTCAGAACTTTATTAAGCATTACTAGTGTAATATTTATTTCAAGAATTATTAGACTTCGGACTACTTCTCCCTGTGGTATCGATATCTTTATTTCGAAACTAGCTACAAATGATCTGTGCACTTGTAGTCATCACTCACTAATGGTCTATCACCACAATATATATATGACATCTTTTCAACATGGTTTGCATCTTTAACTTGCCATTCCATGCATCATATCATGATCATGCTGGTTCTTCTGCATTATTTGTAATTGTTGCATCGTTTGTTCTTTTAGTGCTTTTCTTCTTTTTGGATAGGAAGATGAGATGTTGTGAGCTTTGACAAGTTCTTCGGATATGTATCTTCGGTAATGTTTCCCAGGCGAGCATTCTCCCCCCTGCTACCTACTTTTTGCTTTATGGCTTTACTTCTCTCTATTGCTATCCATGTTGCGATGTTTTAGTTTCCATACCATTTATACTTCCTGCAACCTATACTGCCTTGGTCACTTCCTACCGCACATTTATTTGGTAGATAGTTGTCCTTGCGAGTCATAGTTGCTTGCTTAGGTGTCAGTTCGAGTCGTTGAGTTCGATAGTTGTTGGGAGGTTGCCGCATGCATAATGGTGGAGATAATCATGGTTCTACTTATAACTTGATAATTAAAATCTTGGGAATAATTATAACTAATAAAGAGCGGTGGGTAATAATTGAGATCTGGTTTTTATCCCGCCCACCTATGTCCACCTAAGACCCGAGTACTTGATGCATGTTCATTGACTATCGCACTATCCACATGTGTCAGACTTTATGGATCTCCCTTTCCCTGAGCTTGATTCACATCTTATTTCTTGGGCCACAAACTAGTTTGGGGCTTTATTACTATCATGTACTTATGCCATGCTTTACTTCTTTATTTAGTATTGTTTCTCGAGGAGCGGTTTACTACTATACTATTTAGGAATGCGGGGTGTTTACGTGGTATCGAAAAGCCCAGTCACACTTTCGGGTTCCCAGTCGTTTACAGCCATTGGCGTAAACCCTAGGTCCGTCTCGAAGCCCGAGTGACGAAGGTTAAACTCATCAATGCCCATTGTTATGGACTTGGGTTTTGGAGAAGGAGGGAGCGCTGGAGGCATCAATCGGCTAGCAAATAAGGACACAAGGACGCAAGGTTTACCCAGGTTCAAGCCTCGTAGAGGAACCTACTCCTGCTTGTCTACTCTTGGAATTATCGAGGGAGTCGAAAGTTACAGGGGGTGCATAGATGCAATCTGGCGATGGTGTGGAAACTAGGGTTGTGATTGTCCTCCTCGCTGCCCCCTCCTAGCCTTTATATAGATAGGCTAGGTCTCGGGATAGCAGGTCGAGTCAGTTACAAGTTAGGGTTTTTCCCTTTAAACTTTCTATCTTTGATCTTGCCGTGTGTCGCAAGTAGTCGGACTCTCCTTCCATCACCCGAATCCTTGATTGGGCCTTGGTATCGTCGTGGGCTTTTGCTAGATTGGACCGTATATGCTAAACTCGAGTACTCGTAAGGTATGCCCATGTTAGTAGCCCCTGAGTGTCTGTTTGAATCGCAGATTCGAGCGGAGACTTAATGAAGTCTTTCGAGTGCAAAGTCGAGCATATATTTTTCGAGTGTTTTGATTTATATCATATGGATTGTTGATATACATGCCTGATTCATCCGATGTATCGGGATCAGTTAACTTCCTTAGGGAAAACAACGCAATCTACTCAAATTCGAGTCCCCGAACTCGAATTTGGAAAAGGTGCTGGTGTAATTCGACTCGGGTCGTGGAGGTCTTATAGAGTTCGAATTACAGTGTATAAGTGTGAGCACTCGACGCGTCCATCAAGGCTTATTTCATCGTACCTACAGGCACGGATTGTTTCTGGTAGAGCGTAGTGGATGCGTTGCCAGGCCTTATTCAGGTCTTATGTTCACATCGTAAACGTGGCATCCAAATTTTATCATCGCGGAGATGATTCAGGTGGCCTAGGAGACTCGGTCTCTTTGTAGGGAAAATATGAGGCGGGGTCATCAATTCTTTCGAGTGTGGATGTAGTCAACACGCAGTTATGTGTAAGAAAAATCATAGGGTGTGCGACCAGCGCTCCCTATGGGAGTAGCCCCCGAGTGCCTATTCGAGTCGTAGACTCGAGTGGGGACTATAAGTACTTTGCGACTGCTGTCGTCTTTTTCTTGTTTCAGTCGAATGTGCCTTCAGCGCTCCCTATGGGAGTAACCCGAAGTCCACAGTCGAATCATTGATTCGAGTGAAGGGTTATTGAAAAGAAAATATGTTGTCATAATGCTTGGATGTCTTGGAAAGTTCCTCGGGTGCGCGGCTAGCGCTCCTATTAAGAGTAGCTCCTGAGTTCTTGGTCGAGTCGAAGACTCGAGTAAGGACTAAAGTAGTCAAAAGGTGCTCTTGCTGGAGTTAATGACGCCGGTGCTGACGATGAGATGACCTCAGTTACCCACGTGAGCGGTTTTGATGGGACGTGACGAGTAGTGGGTCCCATTTTCTGACTTGGACTTGACTAGGCGTGCGTAATCTCTATTTTAACTATGTCTCCTCGATTCTCGCGTGTAATGGGCGGAGTGGAGAGACAGTTCGTGTTTTACCCTTGCCACATGTTGATACTGATGTGCGCCACGCGTCTTGTTGATTCTCTCCTGGCCGTTGGATGGCATCATTGATGAGGTTA
This sequence comes from Avena eriantha, assembly GCA_910589775.1. Lineage (NCBI taxonomy): Eukaryota > Viridiplantae > Streptophyta > Magnoliopsida > Poales > Poaceae > Avena > Avena eriantha. The sequence continues at coordinate 51,687,366 of OU342745.1, forward strand.
AGTATTGATATTCTATGCTGTAATTTCTCCACATCTCTTCTTCCTTCTCGCGCACAGCCTCCATTGCTGCTTCTTGCTGCTCCATTGCTCGCACCTTCTTTGTGGCGCTAGACCAACTTCGCATCTTCCCTAGCTACTTCCTGCACTCACACCGCCAACGCAAGATGGGCAAGAAGAAGGGATCCTCCGTCGCTGGATCTGCGGCTACCACTATAGCAGCCAAGAAGAAAGGCACCGCCGCCGTGGGCACCAGCACTGCCACCGGAGCTGGAAAGAAAAAGGGCATGTGGATCCGCGTCACCAATGGGTCATGGCGCCCATCCATCATCAAGCCCTCAGAGCTTTTCACCCAGCGCTAGGATGGAATGCTCTCTGCCGCGGAGGATGACTCCCGTGTTCCTGGCGATGCGGTAATCCCCAGTCCTCCTACGGGGTTTCGAGTGATGTTCCTCACATTCCTCATTGGTGGTATTTCTCTCCCCCTTCATCCATTTGTTAGAGGTTTACTTTGTTTCTGCGGGCTCCAGCTGACCCCAAACTCTATCCTCCACATCGCCTGTTTCATTACTCTTTGCGAGTGCTAGCTTGGAATCGAGCCACACTTTCGCCTCTTCAAAAAACTCTTCAAGCTCAAACGTCAGTCGGGGTCGGTTTTAGTAGTCTATGATATAGAAGGTTGCAGGATCCCCGTTGACCCCAATATCACCTATTTCTCCATCAAGCTCACTGCATCTGTCCAAGGGTGGAGGTACAAGTGGTTCTACATCCGCGACCAGAAGGCCGATGCAGAGCACTACGGACTCGTGCCCTTTGCTCCGGTGGCGGCCTGCAAGAGGAGGAGGTTGTGGAAGAATGTTGCGATGCATGGCGAAGTCAAGGAAACAAAGACTCTGTATCAGTATGTCTGCGACCTCGAACGCCGCATAGGCAAAGAAGTAGACGTTGCTGATCTCATTCACACTTGGATGCATCACTATGTACAGCCTCTATAGGCCAGGGTGCATCCTATGTGCTGCTGGATTGGCACTGGTGATGTCACTCGCATCTCTGCAGAGGGAATTTCTTCTAGAGAAGTAGACAGGAGGTTTCGGCTGGTGACCAAATACACCACCAAGGAGGATCTCCCGGGTGACTCATTCGTGCCTCCCTTCTCTACAAGCCATCCTCCGCCTGAGGTGGATTTCCTTTTAAAAGCTATTCTTATTTTTCGATTGCTTGCTCATTGTAACGTATGCTGATGCTTGGTTCTGGTTTCAGGACTGACAAGTGGCCGCCAACTTGCCTCCTCAGCCCGAGGGAATAATTCCTCGTGAGGCCGAATAAGAGGATGAGTCGGGCTCTACTGTCCCCATGGAGGAGGAACGTGAAGCCCCCGAGTTCGAGGGCACTCGCAAGCGCTCCCGTAGCAAGGACTCGGATGCCTCGTCACCGTTGATGCCAGAGGATCCTCCTGCTGTTGCAGAGGAGCCAATTCCGGCCATGCCCGTGCGCGCCATGGTTCCTCCTTCGTGGAAGAAGCTGAGGTTGCCGAAGGAGTCGTCTGATGATTCCATTGACCTCAAAAAATTTGATGGGTATGTGCTCATATTCTTGCGAGTTCATCTTGTCTTTTCAAAATATGGTATTCTGAAGTAGTGTTGGGTGCTTTTGTAGTCAAATGGCATCATCATCTTCCGACGATTACCGATTTGTCAAGGAGTCTAGAGTCGCAGACTCCAAAGACAAGGAGGTGGCTATACCATCTCCTTCTCCTCTGATGGCAGCCCACTCTGGAGCTAATTGTTCGAGCTCCCCCCATGCTAGGGAGCATCAAGTTGTTGCCCGGATGTTGATACTGGAAGAATCTTCAGAGTCCCTAGAGGAACACGTGAGTTCTCTTCGTGCCATTGGCACTCGAATTTTGTGTTAATGCACACACTGCTTCTCTTTTCTTCTAGCCTATCATGAAGGACTCCACTCACCTCGCTGAACAGATCCTTTCCTTGGGTCGACAGCATGCATTGCTGGATAACCGCCATCGTGCCTTCGAAGGTTAGTTTTAGATGTTCTCTCTATTCTTTTTGTGTAGAAATTGTCAAGCTCGGGTTTTGCCATGTTTTATCCCTTGCAAGTGAGCATAGTGAGCTTCTTCGTCGCGTCGCTTCCCTCAAGAAGGGACTTGCCGCGACGGAGAAGAAATGCGATGAGGTAGGTGAGGCTCTTGAGGAGTCACAAAAGCACGAGGAAGACTTGTACTCCTCCCCCGCTAAGAGGGAGAAGGTGTTCGTAGAACAACTCTTCTCTATCACGAAAGCACTCTCAGGTATGATATTGCTTCACTTGTATTTACCGTTCGTTTTGCACTCAGGCTATTGTGCTCATATGTATATTTTGCAGATGCCGCCGGCATAGACTTTGACGCCCAAGCTTTGACTCGCGTGGAAGCCTTGGCTGGCATCGTGACTGCAGTCAAAGACCGCAGTGTCTCTGTGAAGGATACACTAGAGAACGCCAAGAGTGTGATGGGTCGTCTTCGAGATGAGATCCTTCCCAAGGCCAAGATGATAGAGAATTTTGATGGCTTGGTGGAATCCTTCATAGAAGGCGTGCCAATGGACTTCAAGAACTCGCAGCGGGCAGTTGGAGCGACCATGGAACTCGCGATGGTGCAAGCCAACAGTGTAGAACTGGACCCAGCGAGATCTCCTTGGTGATGCTGGTCACTGCGGATGGCCAACAGGTAGTATTTGCTCCTTTCGCCACTAGTTGTAGTAAATATGGGCCTCGGATCATTGACACAGTCGCCGCTTATTTGGCGAAGCTGTGGCGATTAAAGAGTGCAAAAGTTGTGGCGTCTCGGGCTGTAGCTGGGAAGTCTATGGCATCAAAGACTGCTACAGATCCGAGGAAGCCCCCGAAGTCAAAAACGAAGCAATAGAGCGCTTCCCAGCTGCCTTTTGTAATATTTTTAGCTTTCCTTCTTGAACTGTATTCTCTGGAGGTGCTCCTTTTGATACTTGTTGATTTTGACTGCACTCCTCTCTTTTATTGATGGATGGTTGGTCTTATATGCCTCTTGCTTTGGCTGTAATAGGGTCCTTCGAGTGGTCCTTGATGGCTCTGTAATGGCACCAGAAAATGCTGGTGCGGTGTTGATGTAGAGCTCATTGGGAACCCCAAGAAGAAGGTATGATGAACACAGCAGCAAGTTTCCCTCAGTTATGAAATCAAGGTTTAATCGAACCAGTAGGAGAAAGGAAACACCCCAAAGGTGTTACTAGCTGAGCCTTGGCAGGGCGCACTACCGGTGCTAGTAGCAACGTGGAGACCTGCACAACACAACCACAGAACTTTGTCCCCAACTTGCGATGAGGTTGTCAAGCTCACCGTATTTTGCTGAAAACAAAGGATTAAACGTATCGAATGGAAAGAAGTAATAGTTTGCAGAAAGTAAACACAAAGCAGTAAACAATTTGTAGATTGTATGTAAAGAAAGAGGACCGGGATCCATAGTTCACTAGAGGTGGCTGTCCTTAAGATAGATAACATTCTGGGTGAACAAATTATAGCGCGGCAATTGACAAACATCGAGAAAGCAATACATGCATATACTAATCAACTTGACTCCTTTGAGACTTGATTGGGCTTTACAACATTATACATAGACCGCCATCCAACTGCATCTATGACTAATAATCCACCTTCAGGTTATCATCTGAACCCCCTCCAGTATTAAGTTGCAAGCAACAGATTATTGATTTACGAACTGCGTGTAAAGTAAATAATACGATTGTTCTATGAACAAAGGATTATTGTTTTCTCCCTAGTAGCAACAGCACATCTAGTACCTTAGATATTTCTGTCACTTCCCCAGATTACCAGAGGCATGAACCCACTATCGAGCATAAATACTAACTCTTGGAGTTGCTAGCATCTACTTGGCCAAGATAGCTACTAACAACGGAAAGCATGCAAGATCACAAATAACAAAGACATGATAGAATCAATAATCAATCTGAAATAGCATCTCAATATCCATCAGATCCCCGCAAACACAACATGCAGAATTACAAATAGGTGATCTTGATCTTGAACGGAGCTCACAAGATCTAGACATGAAAGCACAAAGGAGGAGAACCAGCCATCTAGCTACTACATGGATCCGTAGTCTAGGGATGAACTACTCACGCATCACACCGGAGGCTTGCATTGTGATGAAGAAGGCCTCCAGGGTGAATTCCCCTCTCCGGCAGGGTGCCGGGAAGAGCTTCAGATCCCTCCCAATCTAGGGATGGAGATGACGGCGGCTACAGACTCTTTCGTGGATTTTTGATCGGGTACTTAGGGTTTTCGTCTCGAGGGCATGTTATAGGCGGAAGGGGAGGCCAAGGGGGTGCCAGAGGCGGCCAGACCACCCCCTGGCGCGGGCCAGGCTGGGCCGCACGGCCAGGTGGTGTGGTGGCCCCCTGGCCCCTCTCTATCTCGTACTCTGGCATCTGATGACTTCCGGAAAAACAGGCACTTTGGCTTTTGTCCCGTCCAATTCCGAGAATATTCATTTTCTGACTTTTCTGGAACCAAAAACAGCAGAAAACAGGTAGCTGGCACTGTGGCTCTTGTTAATAGGTTAGTCCAAGAAATCATATGAAAAGTACTCCAAAGTGTGGACAAAACACAATAAAGTGGATAAAACCAAGCATGGCACTTCAAAAATTATAGATACATTTGCAATGTATCAACATCCCCAAGCTTAACTCCTGCTCGTCCTCGAGTAGGTAAGTGATAAAAAGAAAGAATAATTTTTGAGGTGACACGCACCATCAAAGACTTGATCAAAGTATTTGTAAAACATTCAAAGCTGGGATCATAGTACTTCAATCATAACATGAGAGACAAAGTTCTAGCAATAAGACAAAGAAACTATGCTGCAACATGAAAAGGCACAAACAAAAGATTCATGAATAACAATGCTTTGCAAGACGTTTTTTGTTTCACATAAAGAAAACATAGCATAATAGTATTCAGCTTATCCCTCATAGAGTAGCAAAATATAAATGCATAGGACACCTTCAAAGTTCATAAGAGTGACTAGATACAAATAGTTTAAAACAAGCAATATCAAGTTATGCATAAAACAACTAGTCTTGGGACAATGCACATAGAACTAAGAATGGCCACTATGCTCTCAAAATAGGTGCATAAAGGTAGAAGGTGGAGACTCAATATAATGGTGGAAGAAAGGCCTTCATAAAAGGAAGTAGGGATTCAAGTCTCATAAAGAGCTTCCAAAAATTATGGTACTTATAGATTTCAGCTCTCATTGCACCTATCATAAGCATCTTTAAGGTGATTAAGGTTAAAGTGACACAGCTAAGAGGATATGCTTGACAAGTTATAAACCGAAATCTCATGCCCCTTACTTATGAAGACTGGTCCTCATGCTACTCAACTTTAGTCACAAGTAAGCTCTTGTCATTGTAAGTACATATGTATCATAAAGAACCACCAACGGGGTACCCCTTGCACATGATACATGAGCTATCCCATAATCAAAATGACAAGGAAAGCAGACAATGAGCATCTCAGTGATCTTTTTATTTGCTATTTGCATAGGTTTTTATTGAGGATGCTTCATAGAGTGGTCATTACGGTGATGCTGCAAGTTTACACCATGATTAGGCATGTCTTAGGCTAGCGGCCCAGGCGTTTCTCTAACACACATACAAACTCCATGATCTTACAAGTTCCACTTTTATTTCACACCGCCGGGATCCGTAAGCAAAATAACATGATATCAACGGGGTACAAAGTACAAGTGCAATGTTGAAAGCGTTCCCCATGATACATGTTTCTGCTAATTTCAACTTATAAAGCGCAAACATATACGCTACAAAGAAGGATTCAATGGTTCAAGTTTATTAGATGCAAAAAAAAAGCAAAGTGTGCCATCAAGTTCGTGAGAGCTTTAATCACTAGTTTTCTCATAACAAGTTTAATTTGGAAGATAAATAAAAGCATGTGTATACTTGGAATAGCATAAGCTAGTAGGTAGGTATGGTGGACTCTTTGGAATAACTTGGTTTAGGGAGTTGGATGCATGAGTGGAACTCATACTTGGTTGCGGAGGCTAGCAAAAGACTGGGAGCGACAAACTAAAAGAGCAATAATGGCCATAATCATGCAGAGCGACAAAACATCATTGATCAAAGCATAAAGTGATACTACAAGTTGAAAACTAAAGGATCATACAGGCTATGGTGACTTGAGATAGTCATAACATGGTGTGAGCATGCGCCAAGTCAACCCAAATAAAAGCATCAAAGGAGAATACCACTATACTGTGCTTTAATATGCTAAAACAACGCATGATTCATCCAAGGCACATTAAGCAATCTCAATTGTTTATAACAAGTCATGATACAGCAAAGAATACTAAGCATAAATCTAAAACAATATCAAGCATGGCATGATAGAGCATAGGCCACAGTCAAAAACAAGCTCTTTTTACCACATAAGTATGAACTTTCCTACTCTTTTCCAAACCAAACCAAACTATTTGCAAACCAATGTATGAAAGAGGGGGTCCAACCAATTTATTCAGAAAACTAAGCAAACAAAGAAAACGAAAAACCAAAACGAAAACGAAAAAGAAGACGCTCCAAGAACAACACAACTGTGCATGAAACAATAAAAATGAAGCGTTTGGAAGAAACCTGAGATTTTTAATTATGAAGAAGGGGATACCTTGGGCATCGCCAAGCTTTGACGCTTGTACTTCTTGGATATTTCTTGGGGTGGCACGTGTGGAATCCCCAATCTTGAGCTTTAGTCCATTCTTCATCTCATTACTCATTCCTTCCATACACCTGAAATTTTTCCTTCATACAAAACTTCACACAATCTTTATTAGCAACATTAGTGCACTCAAGATAAATAAGTCTTAAGGTTCAGTTCTAACTCCAAAAAAACTTCCATTAGAACACTATCTACTGTAGAACTTCCCTCAAAAAGCTCAATTTCCCAAAAGAACTCAAAAAGGAACCAACAAGAAGCAAATGTAGAAAATGGCAGAAATCTGTCAAAACAGACCAGCAGGTAAATAAGAATTTTTTCGAAGACCTTCTGTTTCTCAAATCAAAAAGTGTTGAACTAAAGAAAGTTAGATAATAACCTGGGGCAGAAGCACAAAAATTCAAGGCTCAAAAATATGTTCAGAGATTGAACACGAATTTTTACGGTGAAGCACAGAAATCTGTTTCGGGACAGCAACTTTGCCAATCATTACTTCTCTCTCATTAGAGGTTACTCTTGGCACAAAAAGCAAATAAAAAGGATAAGGAGCGGTTATTGCTGAAGTAATAACTTCCAAGACTCATCTAAAACTTTTGGGTTATCTCCCAATAAGTACTTTTCTTTAACGCCTTTAAGTTAGGCATAAGAAGCAAGAAAGGATCAAGTGTTCTCAAATGAAGAAGTACTAAGACCAAATTTTATTTTCATAGGAGAAGCAAACTAAATCTTCTCTCTCTTCTTGGGGAAGTGTTCTATACCTTTCTTGAGTGGAAGTTGATATTTAATGGTGTCTTCTTTCATATCAATAATGACACCAACAGTTCTAAGAAAAGGTCTTCCCAAAGTAATAGGACAAGAAGCATTGCATTCAACATCCAAAACATAGAAATCAAAGGGGACATAGGCATTGTTAACCATAATAAGAACATCATTAAGACTCCCCATGAGTTTCTTTTTAGCATTATCATCAAGTGGGACATTCAAATAACAATCTTCAAGTGGAGGCAAATTAAGCATATCATAAATCCTTCTAGGCATAATAGAAACACTACTATCAAGATCACATAAAGCTTCAAAATCAAAGTCATTCACTTTCATATTAATGATGGGTTCCCAACCATCTTCTTGTTTTATAGGAATAGAAGCTTTATGTTTCATCTTTTCTTCTTTAATCTTTATGAGAGCATCAGTAATGTGTTTTGTAAAGGCCATGTTCATAGCACTAGCATTAGGACTTTTAGCAAGCTTTTGTAGGAACTTAATAACTTCAGAGATATTGCAACCATCAAGATCAAAATCAAATTTATCATCTAGAGTAGTAGAACTATTACTAGCATCAACACTAGTGGTGGTAATAGTAGAAACACTAATGTTTCTAGCAATTTCATCTTCTCTTTCCCACTTAGCATGTAATTCAGCTAATAGTCTAACATTTTCATCAATTCTTACTTGTATAGCATTGGTGGCTGCAAAGGGATTGTCATTAGTTTCAGGTTTAGCAGCCATTTTATTCAAAGAAGATTGATCTTCAGCCAAAGATGATATATTCCTTTCAGCATTAGAGAGTTTCAATTGTTAACTAGGAATTTCCCTATTTAGACTTTCAAGTTGATGGCTAATGTTCTTTAATATGGTAGATTGTTCCTCCATAGTTTTAGTAAATAGTTTATTTTGCTCATATTGCATTTGCATGAAGCTTTTAGTGGCTCTTTCAACTTCTAAAATTCTTCCTTCACTAGCTAATCCAGGTTTACCATTATAACCATAAGTATTATTAGGAGGGTAAGACCTATAATTGTTATTACCATAAGCATTGTTGCCAAAATTATTATTTCTTATGAAGTTCACATCAACTTTCTCTTCTTGAGCAACCAAAGAGGCTAAAGGAACATTATTTGGATCAATTTGGACCAATAGGTTCCTTGAAGAATAGTTCAATCCTGCATAAAAAGTTTGGATGATCATCCAAGCAGTCAGTCCATGAGTGGGACAATTCTTAACCAAAGATTTCATTCTTTCCCAAGCTTGAGCAACATGCTCATTATCAGATTGTTTAAACTTCATTATTTCACTTCTTATAGATATAATCTTAGCAGGAGGATAGTATTTTCTAATAAAAGCATCTTTGCACTTAGTCCAAGAATCAATACTATTCCTAGTTAAGGAATTCAACCATTCTTTAGCTTTTCCTCTCAAAGAGAAAGGAAACAATTTCAGCTTAATAATATCGCCATCTATATCCCTATGCTTTTGCATCTCACAAAGTTCAACAAAGTTATTTAGATGGGGCAGCAGCATCTTCATTACTAATACCAGAAAATTGTTCTCTCATAACAAGATTGAGCAAAGCAGGTTTTATCTCAAAGAAAGTATCTTCAGGCACAGGTGGAGCAATAGGTGTGCTCATAAAATCATTGTTGTTGGTGCTAGTGAAGTCACACAACTTAGTGTTTTCAAGAGTAGTCATTTTTTGTGTTTTCAAATAAGAAAGCAAACTAGTAAAACTAATTTTTTTGTGTTTTTGATAAAGAAACAAGCAAATAAAGCAAAAAAGAAACGAAGCAAAAAAAATAACAAAGTAAAGAGATTGGTTATGAGGGACTCCCCTTGTGAATATGTCCTTGACTCCCCGGCAACAGCGCTAGAAAAATGCTTCATGGCTCTGTAATGGCACTAGAAAAATGCTGGTGCGGTGTTGATGTAGAGCTCGTTGGGAACCCCAAGAGGAAGGTATGATGAGCACAGCCACAAGTTTCCCTCAGTTATGAAACCAAGGTTTAATCGAACCAGTAGGAGCAAGAAAACACCCCAAAGGTGTTACTAGCTGAGCCTTGGCAGGGCACACTACCGGTGCTAGTAGCAACGTGGAGACATGCATAACACAACCACAGAACTTTGTCCCCAACTTGCGATGAGGTTGTCAATCTCACCGTATTTTGCTGAAAACAAAGGATTAAACATATCGAATGGAAAGAAGTAATAGTTTGCAGAAAGTAAACACAAAGCAGTAAACAGTTTGTAGATTGTATGTAAAGAAAGAGGACCGGGATCCATAGTTCACTAGAGGTGGCTCTCCTTAAGATAGATAACATGTTGGGTGAACAAATTACATCAGGGCAATTGCCAAACATCAAGAAAGCAATACATGCATATACTAATCATCTTGACTCCTTTGAGAGTTGATTGGGCATTACAACATTATACATAGACCACCATCCAACTGCATCTATGACTAATAATCCACCTTTAGGTTATCATCCGAACCCCCTCCAGTATTAAGTTCCAAGCAATAGATTATTGCTTTACGAACTGCGTGTAAAGTAAACAATACGATTGTTCTATGAACAAAGGATTGTTGTTTTATCCCTAGTAGCAACAGCACATCTAGTACCTTAGAGATTTCTCTCACTTCCCCAGATTACCAGAGGCATGGACCCACTATCGAGCATAAATACTAACTCTTGGAGTTGCTAGCATCTACTTGGCCAAGATAGCTACTAACAACGGAAAGCATGCAAGATCACAAATAACAAAGACATGATAGAATACTTAATCAATCTGAAATAGCATCTCAATATCCATCGGATCCCCGCAAACACAACATGCAGAATTACAAATAGATGATCTTGATCATGAACGGAGCTCACAAGATCTAGACATGAAAGCACAGAGGAGGAGAACCAGCCATCCAGCTACTACATGGATCCGTAGTACAAGGATGAACTATGCACGCATCACACCGGAGGCTTTCATGGTGATGAAGAAGGCCTCCAGGGTGAATTCCCCTCTCCGGCGGGGTGCCGGAAGAGCTTCAGATCCCTCCCGATCTAGGGATGGAGATGACGGCGGCTACATACTCTTTCGTGGATTTTTGATCGGGTACTTAGGGTTTTCGTCCCGAGGGCATCTTATAGGCGGAAGGGGAGGCCGACGGGGTGCCGGAGGCGGCTAGACCACCCCCTGGCGCGGGCCAGGCTGGGCCGCGCGGCCAGGTGGTGTGGTGCCCCCCTGGCCCCTCTCCGTCTCGTACTCTGGCATCTGATGACTTTTGGAAAAATAGGCACTTTGGTTTTTGTCCCGTCCAATTCCGAGAAAATTCATTTTCTAACTTTTCTGGAACCTAAAACAGCAGAAAACATGGGACTGTGGCTCTTGTTAATAGGTTAGTCCAAAAGATCATATGAAAAGTACTCCAAAGTGTGGACAAAACACAAGAAAGTGGATAAAACCAAGCATGGAACATAAAAATTATAGATACATTTGTAATGTATAAGTCCTCCTGACTCTCCTCCCACCAATGAAACTGTGGCGCAACCACGTTCAAAGGTGGAGGAGATGTCGCTGCTAGCGCGACTGCGCGATCGCATAAAGCAGTTGGAGCGAGAGTTTCCCGTGATCCGTGGTAACACGGACGTGTGGAAGTCGAAGGCTGAGAAGGCCAGGGCATGCGAGAAGTACCTCTTGGACAAAGTTGCTCAGTTGAATGAGCATTTTAAGTGTTAGTTTTCTATCTTCTTATCCTTTTCTGTAGCCATTCGCGGTGACACATTGTCCTTATGCTCTGCTTCTTGTAGTTGTTAGCACTCATCACCCGTAGGATGAGAGGGATCGAGTTGCCATTCATCTGAACGACCTGACCCAGGAGCAACTGCAAGCCAGTGGATATTTCTGGGTGGATCACGATCGTTCAGTCGTGTTGGCGACGCTGCAAGATCGTGCATTTCGAGTGTTGCATTGCTTGAAGAGGGTGTAGTCGTGCCTTAAGCACGTTTTTAGGCGATGTTTCCTCTAGGCGTGGTGCCTTCAAGCTTGCTAGCTTTGCTGTCGAAGTTTCAAGATATCAGCGCGGTCCGTGAGTGCGTGAGCCAGTATTTGGTCGCAAGTGTCAAGGCTGCATTGGCACTTGTGCGCCTGCATCGGCTAGATGTGGATGTCGCAGCTGTTGCTGCTTGTCCACCGCCTCCGCCAGAAGGGATGACATAGAACATGGTGCCACATTACCAGGCAGTTGATCGACCAGCCGAAGATATTGTCGATTTCTTTCAGGAGCAGACAAATGTTCTCCTTTTGCAGCAGTAGGATAATATGGTCCTGCACATGAAATGCATAGGTGTTGTAAAGTTCATAGAATTGCATCAGGTGTTTTTTATACCCGTTGATATGTAAAGAGCTTGTTATCTTGTATATTTTTGAGTGTTTTTGTACTCTACGGTTCCTTTTCGTTAGCCTGACGTATATTCATCTCAGCACCTTGTTAACCTATTAGGTGCGTTGCAGCTGGGTTGATTTTGCCAAGGGTTCAATTGATAGTGCGTCAGCTACTCGGGATACTGTGTTATTCGCGTAACTAGATTTAAAAAAAGGGGGCGTAGCCCTCGAGTAATGTAATTGCAAGAGAGATAGAGACACAAAGTTTGGGGCACTTAGCTTTATTTATTTGTAGAATATCATGAGGTACAATATTTGGCTAAGTAGCCTGGCTGAATAGATTTATTTGTAAAGTAAAAACATCTAGGGGTAGAAACAACACAGCTGCGCGATGTTCCGGGAGTTGGAGTAGGTGACTCCACTTTCTACGTCTTTAAGGTGATAGGCGCCACCTGGGATTACTTCAGAAATCACGTAAGGTCTTTCCCAAGGGAACTCGAATTTGAGGTTCCCTTGCTGCTTTAGTCGCAGGACCAAGTCTCCTTCGACGAAGGATCTAGGGCATATCCTTCTGCTGTGGTAGTTGCGGAGGTTCTACTGGTAGATCGTGGGTCTCTCCACTACAACCTCACGTGCCTCATCGAGGACATCGATGGGGTCTTCGAGTGTGAGGGTTGATTATGCCTTGCTATATGCTACTACCCGTGGGGCCTTGTAGTGCACCTCTGTGGGTAGTACCGCCTCAGTGCTGTGTACCATGAAGAACGGAGTGTAGCCTGTAGCGCTGTTTGGAGTTGTGCGCAGGCTCCATAGTACTGATTGCAGCTCATCTGGCCAGCACCCGGCAGCTTTTTCGAGTGGCTGGAGGAGCCTTTTCTTGATCCCGCCGTAGAAGAGGCCGTTGGTCTAGGGATGTGCCACCGAGGCGTAGCTAATGTAGATTCCTAGGTTTTCATAGAAATCCTGGAACTCCTTGGATGTGAAGTTCGTCCCATTGTCCGTGATGATGCTATGTGGCACCCCAAAGCGGAAGACGATGGACTCGAAGAATTTGACAGCGGTGGATCCTGATTGGTTTGTTACTAGCATGGCCTCAATCCACTTGGTGAATTTGTCGACCACGACTAGGAGGTAGACGTATCCTCCTCGTGATGATCTCTGGAGCTTGTCTACCATGTAAAATCCCCATTATGCGAAGGGCCAAGCCACCGGTATTGGCCTGAGTTCTGTGCCAGGTGCATGCGGCTTGTCCGCATTGCTGGCAGGCGTTGCAATGCTGGATGATATCCTTGGCGTTGCGCATTGTCGTTGGCCAGTAGAATCCCGCTCGTAGAGCCTTGGCGACAAGAGCGCGGCTACCGGCGTGGTGGCCGCAAGTGCCTTCATGTATCTCGAGGAGGATGGCTCTTCCGTCTCCGTTGGAGACGCACCATTGAAGGACTCCTGTGATGCTACGCTTGTACAATTCACCATTGATAAGGGCAAATTCCTTGGAGCATCGCGCTATATGATGCGCATCAGTTGGGTCATCTGGCAACCTTTTGTTGAGCAAGTATGTGATATATGGTTGCGTCCAGGATGTCTCGATCATCATGACCTCCATGGGGACTTCGAGTCCTGTGTCTGGCTCCGTGTCGTCGAGTGCCATTGGCTCGTTGGGTTGCATAGCCCCCGAGTCCTTTGGCGTGCTGGTTTTATGCTCTTGAGCTTTTGGCATGATGGAGCGCTCGCAGATGCGCTCTAGAAATACTACGGGTGGCACTAGGGCACAAGTGGAGCCGATGTTGGTGAGAGTGTCTGCTTATTCGTTGCTTTCACGCAACGTGCCGTAGCTTGCAGCCGTCGAAGTCTCCCTCGAGTGTGTCGTAGAGGTCGTGGTAGGCGATCATGTTGTCGCTCAGAGCATCGCACTCATTCATTGTTTGATTGACCACCAGCTTGGAGTCGCCGTAGATGACAAGCCTCTTTGCACCGCAGGCTTTTGCCATACGCATCCCGTGGAGTAAGGCTTCGTATTCAGCTTCATTGTTGGAGGTAGTGAACTACATTCCAGAACATATCTCATCTTGTCACCTTGCGGAGATGTCAGGATGATGCCTGCGCCAACTCCCTCCTTGCGCTTGGACCCATCGAAGTGCATTGTCCATAGATAGGACATATCGGGCCTTTTGGGGAGTTGGTTTTCCATCCAGTGCGCAAGGAAGTCCGGGAGAACTTGCGACTTTATCGTGTCTCGCTTCTCATAAGTAATGTCTCATGGAGTCAGTTCGATTCCCCAGAGCACGACTCGTCCAGTGCCGTCAGGGTTATTGAGTATGTGCCCTAACGGGGCATCGTTTACCATCATTATTGGATGCTCCTGGAAGTAATGGCACAGTCGCCTGGCTGTCATGAAGACATCGTATGCTGGCTTATGATAGTGCGGGTACCACTGCTTTGTTAGTGTGAGCACCTCACCGAGGTAGTAAACTGGACGTTGTACCCCGTGGACTTTGTTTTCTTCGGCGCGCTCCTCCACGAGCACAGTGCTAACCACCTGGTTGGTGGCGGAAATGTATAGCAGTAGCGGCTCTTTTTCGCAAGGTGTCACCCACACCGGCGAGGTGGACATTAGAGGCTTGAGGTCTTCGAATGCTTCTTGTGCTTCATTTGTCCACTCAAATTTGTCAGCCTTGCGGAGAAGCTGGAAGAAGGGCAATGCCTTTTCGCCCATCCAACTGATGAATCGACTGAGCACCGCGATTCGCCCAGCTAGCTGCTGGACACCTTTTACGTTCTTCGGCTTCTCCATAGCCAGTATGGCTTTTATTTTCTTCGGGTTGGCCTCGATCCCTCTCGCGGAGATGAGGTACCCAGCAGTTGCCCAGATGGTACGCCGAAGGCGCATTTTTCCAGATTCAGCTTGATCCAGTAGCGGTCAAGGTTATCGAAGGTCTCATGGAGATCGTCAAGTAACAAGGCTTCCTCCTTGGTTTTGATGATGATGTCATCAACGTAGACTTGGATGTTGCGACCAAGCTGGTGATACGTCCATTTTGCATCACTATTCTATGTCGTAATTCACTATTATTCATTGATATATTTCGTATTAAGAGGTGATACTTATGTTATTTCATCTATTTTTGCATGGTTGATGACTTTTGGAGCATGGACCGCTGCAGTCAGGATTCTGATGGAAAAGGTGCTATTTCGAGGCAAATTTTGCAAAGATCGGAAAATCCGGGAAAATATACGTAAAATCCTATTTTTTCAGAAGACGAAGGAAGCCAGAAGGGGGCCTGTAGATGGGCCACAGGGGGCCCACACCACCCCCTGGCGCGGGCAGGCCTAGGCCGCGCCTGGGAGTGGTGTGGCCGCCCTGGCCCACTCCAGCCTCTCCCCTCTAGCGTATATCATCCCCACGAAACCCTAAGACTCGGAGGGCGACCACAGAAAGATTTTGCCACCTCTGCGGGGCGGAAAACACCGAGAGAGAAAGATCTCTCCGGCAGACAGATTTCTACCGGGGGAATTCCTTCCCGGAGAGGGGAGATCGTCGCCATCAACACCACCATCAAGCTGGACTTCATCGGGATCATCATCACCATCGTCATCACCATCAGCACCCTCATCACCATCTCCATATTGCTGTAACAATTGCGTTGAATCTTGCATTAGTTCATAGGGGAAACTTGCCCGGTGTAGATTACTCTTTGTAGTTGATGCTATTGAGTGAACCATTGAATTATTGTTTATGTTCAGATTGTTATACATCATTATTTCATCTCTGATCATGATCCATATGATGTCTTGTGAGTAGTTCGTTTTGTTCTTGAGGACATGGGAGAAGTCATGTTGTTAGTAGTGGAGTTGTGTTGAGAAAGATTCAATGGTTTGATATTTAAGTTGTGGTGTACTTCTTCTAGTGGTGTCATGTGAATGTCGACTACATGATACTTCACCTATATGGGCCTAGGGGAATGCATTGTGTATTTGGCTACTCATCGTAGGGGTTGCCGGAGTGACAGAAACCTGAACCCCCGTTAGGAAACCATTGCACAAGGGACGTAAGGGTCTTAGAGTTTAAAGTTGTGGTTAGGTTTCTACCTTAATTACTTTCTTGTAGTTACGGATGTTTGCAAGGGGTATAATCACAAGTATGTATTAGTCCTAGGAAGGTCGGTACATTAGCACAGGTTCACCCACAATACTTAGCAAGCTAAAGAAGATTAATCAACTATATGAAGCGAAAGCACTTGACAGTCTTCCCATGTGTCCTCGAGAACGTTTGGTCATCTTAAGTAATACACCTGGCTTGTCCTTTGCTACATAAAGGATTAGGCCACTTGCTGCATTTATTCCTACTATGTTTTATTTACTCGTGCTTTGTTTTCTTGCTTTATCAAAAAACCCTAAAAATCTGTTTGCTAAGTATTTGCAGAGAATTCCTGATCCATACCACTAGCCAGCACCTTCTGCTCCTCGTTGGGTTCGACACTCTTACTATTGAAAATACTGCGATACACCCCCTATACTTGTGGTCATCAAGACTATTTTCTGGCACCGTTGCCGGGGAGTGAAGCGCTATTGGAGAGTGGAACTGGTAAAGGAAACTTCTACTGTGAGTATTGTTTACTTCTGCTTGTTGCTTTATTTTCGTTATGGATAATTCGATGAGTTTCTTATTTGGTAATGCTACTACCACTACTAAGGTAGTAGATAAGCCACCACCTGCTGAGAATGATGTCTTCAAACTACCTACAAGAATTATTGATCGTGTTATGGATAACTACTATGTTGGGGATGGAACTGTCCATCCCGGTGATCATTTACTCTTTATACACGAATTATGCGGGTTGTTCAAGTGTGCAAGTATTACTACAGATCAAGTTAAGAAGAAGTTATTTTCATTATCGCTGAAAGGAAGAGCTGAGGAATGGTATAAGCTGCTGAAGAATGGTCAAGCTCTGGAATGGGAGGAAATAGTACCTCTCTTTTATTCGAAGTTTTATCCTCCTAGTGAGATTCATAAAGATCGGAATCAAATATACAACTTTTGGCCTCTTGATGGAGAGAGTACAGCTCAAGCTTGGGGAGATTGAAGTTACTAATGCTCAGATGTCCCATTCATGAGCTCCCCAACAATATTATTATCAATAACTTTTATGCAAGGCTCCCTCTACATGACAAAGATTTATTAGACGCTTCTTGTGCTGGATCATTCACTCATATGGAAGAAGAAGCTAAATGGGATCTTTTGGACCGTATTCAAGACAATGCTAAAGCTTGGGAGAATGACAAAGGTAGAAAGTCAGGTATAAATTATGATTATGAATGCATTGAATCTTTTATGGGAACTGATGACTTTCAAAATATTAAAAATGCTTATGGTCTCGACTCTCAAGCTATTGCTTCTTATTTTAAGGCTTTTGCTTCCTACATTGAAGTGCCTAAAAAGAAGTGGAATAAGTATCATGAACCTTATAAAGATGTTGCTAAGAGTGTTCCTGCAAGAAATACTGAAGTTTATACTGCTAATCATGTTTTAGCTGAACCTTATATTGAGAAAATGCCTTTCCCAGTTAAGATTAAGGAACATTCTATGATAGCTAGTATGGTTAATGAAAGTACAAATAAAGCTGTTGAACCTGATAAACAAATGGTTGATGAACCTATAATAGAAAGTGTGAAAGATTTTGTCACTAAGTATGAAGAAGAGGGACACACTATCCTTTGTAAGGATACCTCTAATTTTGTTTCACAAAGTGGTGTTATGAGAGCTAGTATTCCTGTGTTTTCTGTTAGAATAAGTGATCATTGCTACGATGGTCCTTGTGATAGATATATTGTTAAGTTTATGCATGATACTGAAAGTTATTATGAGAGAGGGAAAAGTGTTCGTATGCATCTCAATAATATCAAGTTTCCTCGTTTTATGCTGAAAGTTTTCATGTTGCACTTGTTTTGCCTTCCTATGCTTGTAGCCTCTGGTTTCAACAACTTGTTTGTTTACAAAATTCCCTTGCATGGGAAGTGGGTTATACTTAAATGTGTGTATGTTTGCTTCTTAATGCTCTCTTTCGCTTCAATTCATATTCCTATGTCAGCATCTTCAAAATTATCATGCCCATCTTAATGGCTATAAAGAAAGAGCTTTTTGGGAGACAACCCAATTTGTTTTTTCTTTTAGTTTGTTTTTGTTTCTTTGAGTCTTGGAAGTTATTACTTCGGTAATAACCTCTCCTTATCTGTTTTGTTTGGTTTTTGTGTCAAGATCAACCTCTAATGAGAGAGAAGTAAGATTTGGGGAAGTTGTTGTCCCGAAACAAATTTTTGTGCTTCGCCATATAAATTCGTGAGAGATCTCTCCATATCGGATTGAGCTGTAATTTTTGTGTTTCTGCCCTAGGTTGTTATTTAACTTTCGTTAGTTTTGCACTTTTGATTTGAGCAACAGAAGATTTTCAAAAAAATTGATCTTTACCTGCTAGTCTGTTTTGACAGATTTTACCAATCTTGCATTTGCTTCTTTATTCGATTTCCTTTTTGAATTCTTTTTGGGTTTTCAGAAGGAGTTGCTACAGTAGCTTTTGTTTTGATGGTTTTCAGTTGAAATTTGACTCAAATGGTTTTATCACTTCACTTATACTAATGTTGCTAATGAGAACCGTGAAGCTTTGTGTGAAAGAAATTTCTGGGAAGTGGAGATAATGGTGTAATAAGGAAGAGAAGGGTTTTATGACTCAAGTAATAAGTGTATGAAGATGAAGATATTGATGTTATTCAAGTGGTGACTCCGGAAGAATCTACTAGATACCAAATTCAGAGCCCTGCAGAGTCTGTTTCCAACTAGGTAACAGTTCTAGTAAGAAAAGTTCCGCGAAAACAGAATCCAACTATGTTTTTGCAGTTTTTAGTCAATAAGGAAAGCTACGAAGCGAAAAAGGGACGGAAACGGAGCCAGGGTGGCTCACACAACCCTGTGGCGTGGTCCCTCCCCTGGTCGCGCCACCAGGTGGTGAGTCCACCCCGGACTCTGCCTCCGACTCGTTTTTTCCCAGTACCTTCCTTTTGTTATGAAACTTCGTAATATATAATCCCCCGGATCTCCCGAGGTTCGTATATCGTGTTTTTGTTTCGATCTATTTCTGCCAAGACATACTCTTTGAAGGTTTAGAAGCACAATGGTGTCTGCCAAGGATAAAGGAAAGGAGCCTATGGAGGAGGATCTCCAAGACCCCAGGCAAGAGAAGGAGATCAAGAGCGAAGGTGAAGAGGAGTCAAAGCACATCGGCACTACCATTGCAAGCATTGGAGTGGTGGCAAACCCTGCCGGGACTATGTCAATTGGAGGGAAGCCTCCTCATCACCGTTCAGATCCCTGGTCACTTCCTCCACGCGCCAAGAATCCTTTCCATACCCTTATCCATGAGTATCAATACCAGAATATGCCCAAGGAGAAATTACCCTCCAATTGGGATTTGCCTCGTTCTAGCCATGCAGGAAAAGAAGACTTCAAGGAGGAAGAGTGGGGAAAGAATAGCAAGAGCTGGGATCCGCAGCCCGACACGATCATGAGCCGCATCAAAGAAAATTCAAGGTTAATTCATACTCTCATCTTCGAGATTGAAGACTTGGGGAAATTGATCAAAGAGCTCATCAAGAGAATACCACCACCACAGAAGGAGTAATTCGTCATCAAGTTTGGCATCCCCTTGGTTTGTTCCAAGCTTGGGGAAGTGCCATGGTATCACATCACTATCTTCTATCTTTTTACCTTTTCAGTAGAGTCATATCATGAATAGATAAGTTATTGTGTAGTATGGTTTGCATTATGGAAGTGTCCCCTCTCTCGTTAGATATGTATCCCTTGGTGTGAGTTGTCGTTATGGAATATTAATGAGAAGTTCTATCATTCACTATTTTTCATAGCTTATTTTAGTTTTCAATTCATGCTTGTATGATTGATCTTGTTGTTAGTATTGGTATCACTTTGGGATCATTGAGTTAATTTAGCTGGTTTTGGCAAACCTGGCTCGGTCAGTAGCAACACTATTTTTGAGAGTTGATTAAAAATATAGAAGTACTCTAGAGAAAAATAATGTCATCATCTTTCTTTCTTGATTTGCTCATAAGTCTAGTATTCTCTAGTTAAGATCTTTTGTGCTTCCATGGAAGATTGCATGTTTGTCTTTATCACTTGTATGTTTGTTTGTTTCCTTCAACTCTTGTACTTGCTACCCAGCCTTGCTAGCCAAAAACCTGTACTGAGAGGAAATACTTCTCGTGCATCCACTCCTTTAAACCAAAAACCTTTGCCATTTGTGTCCACCATACCTACCTAGTAGCATTATTGCTATTCCAAGTAAATTCTTGTTTTATCTACCTCCCAAATTAAACTTGTTATTTGAAAATTAGTGATTAGAGCTCTCACGAACTTGATGACACACTTTACTTTCTTGCATTTAATAAACTTGAACCATTGTGCTCACCTATGTTGCGTATATGCTTGCGCTTTGTAAGTTGTGAATTAGCAGAACCATGTTGTCATGGGGAACGCTTTCAACATTGCACTGGTACCTTGTACCAAGTTGATATCATGTTCTTTTGTTAATGGATGTCGTCGGTGTGAAATGAAAGGGGAGCTTGTAAGTCCATGGAGTTATAGTAACGCCTGGGTTGCTGGTCTAATCCATGCTGACATGGTGGAAACCTGCAGCGTAACCATAACGAGTATCTATGAAGCATTCTTCTTATAAAAAAGAGATAGAGATTGAGAAAAAGAGAAAAGAAAAAAAAGAGATATTATGAAAAGTGGAAAGAGAGAAAAAAAAGCACCATATTCCCATGGTAAATAAGAAGATTGTTGAGATGCTTGTTGTCTGCTTGCCTTGTCATTTTGATATGGGGATTCTTCCGTATCATCGGGCAAGGGGTACCCCGTTGGCGGTTCTCTATGATACACATATGCTTACGATGACAAGAACTTACCGGTGACTAAACTTGAGTAGCATGAGGAGCGGCCCTAATATTCAAGGGACATGTGATTCTCAATTATCAACTTGTCAATGCATATCCTCATATTTGATCACTTTAACCTTAATCACCTAAAGATGCCTATGATAGGGGAAACGAGAGCTGAAAGCTAGTAAGTATCATAAGTTTTGGGAGCCCTTTATGAGAATTGCAATCCCTGCTTCCCTCTTTGAAGGGCCTTTATTTTACTTTGTAGTTGAGTCAGTAAACCTACTCCCTTCTATCTCAGCAAGTATTTTGAGTTGTTGTGTTTCATTCATTCATATGATGATTTATTCAATCGTGTCTTATGTTCCTTGTTTTGCACATTGCTCTTATCTTGATGTTTACTACTTTGAAAGCTATCATTGAAAACCAGTTATTTGTGAACTCCGGCAAATTATCAACTATTGTTCGACCAAGAGCTAAGTTTGCCATTACTAATTATGATTTACTTTATGTATCTTTATTGTGTTTCCTTTACTCATTACAAGTTGAGTTATATAATAGTGAGTTGTCTTCTATTATGATCTATGTATTTGATGAATGTGATGCTTCTTGTCTGTATTCTTTTATCGACTATTCACTCCATAAACCTGAGGCCATGTTTATTGAGCTCAGTTTCGCTTGGGGACAAGGGAAGTCTAAGCTTGGGGGAGTTGATACATCCATTTTGCATCACTATTCTATGTCAAATTCACTATTATTCATTGATATATTTCGTATTGAGAGGTGATACTTATGTTATTTCATCTTTTTTTGCATGGTTGATGACTTTTGGAGCATGGACCGCTGCAGTCAGGATTCTGATGGAAAAGGTGCTGTTTGGAGGCAAAATTCATGAAGATCAGAAAATCCGGGAAAATATACGGAAAATCCTATTTTTCCAAAAGATGAAGGAAGCGAGAAGGGGGGCTCGAGATGGGCCACAGGGGGCCCACACCACCCCCTAGTGCGGGCAACCCTAGGCCGCGCCAGCAGGTGGTGTGGCTGCCCTGGCCCACTCCAGGCTCTCCCCTCTGGCGTATATCATCCTCCCGAAACCCTAAGACTCGGGGAGTGACCACAGAAAGATTCCGCCACCTCTGTGGGGCAGAAAACATCGAGAGAGAAAGATCTCTCCGGCAGACAGATTTCTGCCGGGGGAATTCCTTCCCGGAGAGGGGAGATTGTCGCCATCAACACCACCATCAAGCTGGACTTCATCGGAATCATCATCATCATCACCACCATCATCATCAGCACCCTCATCACCATCTCCATATTGCTGTAACAATTGAGTTGAATCTTGCATTAGTTCATAGGGGAAACTTTCCCGATGTTGATTACTCTTTGTAGTTGATGCTATTGAGTGAACCATTGAATTATTGTTTATGTTCAGATTGTTATACATCATTATTCCTTCTCTGATCATGATCCATATGATGTCTTGTGAGTAGTTCGTTTTGTTCTTGAGGACATGGGAGAAGTCATGTTGTTAGTAGTGAAGTTGTGTTGAGAAAGATTCAATGGTTTGATATTTAAGTTGTGGTGTACTTCTAGTGGTGTCATGTGAATGTCGACTACATGATACTTCACATATATGGGCCTAGGGGAATGCATTTTGTATTTGGCTACTAATCGTCGGGGTTGCCGGAGTGATAGAAACCTGAACCCCCATTAGGAAACCATTGCACAAGGGACGTAAGGGTCTTAGAGTTTAAAGCTGTGGTTAGGTTTCTACCTTAATTACTTTCTTGTACTTACGGATGTTTGCAAGGGGTATAATCACAAGTATGTATTAGTCCTAGGAAGGTTGGTACATTAGCACAGGTTCACCCACACAACACTAGCAAGCTAAAGAAGATTAATCAACTATATGAAGCAAAAGCACTTGATAGTCTTCCCATGTGTCCTCGAGAACGTTTGGTCATCTTAAGTAATACACCCGGCTTGTCCTTTGCTGCATAAAGGATTGGGCCACTTGCTGCATTTATTCCTACTGTCTTTTATTTACTCGTGCTTTGTTTTCTTGCTTTATCAAAAACCCCTAAGTATTTGCAAAGAATTCCTGATCCATACCACTAGCCAGCACCTTCTGCTCCTCATTGGGTTCGACACTCTTACTTATCGAAAATACTGCGATACACCCCCTATACTTGTGGGTCATCAGCTGGCTCTTGAGGCAGGCCTGCATACACCGCTAGTAGGTGGCTCCTGCATTTTTCAGCCCAAAGGGCATCCTTGTGTAGCAGAAGACACCACAGGGCGTGATGAACGCCATTTTCTCCTGGTCTTCCTCCTTCATTCGAATCTGATGATAGCCTGAGTAGGCGTCGATGAAGCAGAGACGCTCGCATCCTGCGGTGGAGTCGATTATCTAATCGATCTGAGGCAACGGGAAGTGGTCCTTCGGGTAATGCTTGTTCAGGGAGGTGAACTCCACGCACATCCACAGGATATTCGTGTCCTTTTAAGGAACAAGCACGGGGTTTGCTACCCAGGTGCTTTCCTTGATCTCGCGTATGAAGTTAGCGTCGAGGAGTCCGTTGACTTTCATACCAACCGCTTTTACCCTTGGTTCAGACAGTCACCGTATTGTTTGTTTGACTGGCCTTGCTTCAGGATTCACGTTGAGTGAGTGCTCAACGAATTCCCTGGGAACTCCTGCCATGTTCGTTGGACACCAGGCGAAGATTTTCCAGCGCT
Organism: Avena eriantha; assembly: GCA_910589775.1. Classification (NCBI taxonomy): domain Eukaryota; kingdom Viridiplantae; phylum Streptophyta; class Magnoliopsida; order Poales; family Poaceae; genus Avena; species Avena eriantha. The sequence continues at coordinate 51,710,967 of OU342745.1, forward strand.
CATGGAGGAATTCGACGAGTGCGAGTTCCTATGCAGAACTCAAGTTGTTGGCGATGAGGGTCGTCTTGGTTGGGTCTGTTGGATGGACCTGAACTTTCTTGGTGTGCATCGACGTGCCGAAGGATTGGACAGGTGAGCTTGGCTTGCTTGGGGGAGGCAGACTATTGTCTATCGACTCCTTCAACTGTGCCATCTCTTCTTTCATGCCGAAAGATTGGGAGATTCTGTTGAATTCCCTATCGCAGCTATCGGATCTCTCGAATCTTCCATTGATGGTGATAATGTCGTTTAGGCCCGGCATCTTCATCTGCAAGTAGGCGTAGTGTGGCACCGCCATGAACCTCGCGAACACGACACGTCCGAGGATGAAGTGGTATTGTGAGGGCCAGTCGATGACTTAGAATTCAATGCGCTCTCACTAAAAGTTTAACGGTGTGTCAAAGATGACATCGGGGCTGATCTTACCCAGGGGTATACGCCTTTACTTGGGATGATTCCGTGGAAGGTCGTGTCTAAAACTTCCAGACATGTCAGAGGGATCCGCATTGCATGCAAGGTACTTGCGAACATGAGGTTAATTCCGCTTCCACCGTCCATGAAGACGTGACTCATCTCGAAGCCTCCAATATGTGCCTCAAGCACCAGGAGACAGTGGCCTGGGCGAGGTACTTGGCGCGGATGATAGCACTTATCTAAGGTGATGCAGGACTCGCTTCCACTGAGGTACTCAGTGGTGTAGGATGGAGAGTTCGTCGCTATATTTACTTGGCGAGTGATTTCTTTTTGCACTTAATTTGAGGGGCGTTCTTTTTGGATCATCCCCATGTTCCCAGAGGTCAAGGGTATGGCTCGCCTCCATGGTTCTGGACTGGTGCAGCCGCAGGTAGTGGTGGCCTGGGTGGTGGTGGAGGTGCTCCATGAGCCCCAGCTCCCGGGGCAACTCCGTAGCCCTGGTTTATCACGTCATGATTCATCTGGGCCAATCCTTCATGGAGCTTGAGGAACTCGTGGCAGTCCTTTAGAAGGTGGCTAGACTTTTTCTTGCCGTCGTGCTTATCGATGTAGAAGTGTACGTTGCATGGTCTAGACAGTTTTTCCTGGATAGATGTTCTAGGTGCCTCGTCGCGAGTGCGGTGCTGCACACTTGCATGGTTTTCCCGTTGTCGCGGTATCCACCACTGCGATATCCGCTGTTGTGGTTGCCGTCGTGTTTGTCAGCGTAGCTCACTGCGGCGCACGCCGCCATTGAACGCGTCGATTGCGCGATCCTCAGAGATATCTTCTGTGGAATTCTTGATGATGGACCATCTCTAGATGTACGAGCGTAGCAACTCGCCAGTCTTCTAGTAGCAGCCTCTCAATTCTTCAATTGAAGCGGGCCTTTTGTAAGTGCCCTTGAAATTTTGTATGAAGCTGTAGACTAGCTCTTCCCAGCTGCGAATTAATCCTCGTGGGAGGTTGTTAAGCCACGCACGAGCAGTGCCTTGCAACTGTAGATGGAGGCATTGCATTGTCGTGCTCGTGGTTCCGCCGTGGAGCCTGATGGAGGAGATGTGATCCTCCAGCCAGATCTTTGGGTCTTGCAGGCCGTCGAATTTCGGGTTATCCGATGGGAGTTTGAACCCCTTTGGCATTCGCTTCTGGCGAATGGATCTACTGAAGCAGCTGCCGCCATAGAGCTCTATCCCATCGTCTTTCGAGTTAGTCGAACGGGCACGCCTTGCACGCATGGTGTCAACCTTACGCTACGTGATGTCATCACGCGCGTCGTAGTCGTAGTTGTGTCGCCGTGAGCGGCACCACCGTGAAAGGTCATGGCTGTCATCGTTAGAGGAAGGTGAAGAGTAGCGTTTGGCCAGAGCTTTATTTTTCTTCGGTTCCGGTGTTGGCTCCTTGATGAGGGCAGCTTCGACTAGCCCTAGGCCCGCGATCGTAGATCGGTGCATGGCAGCCCACGGATCCCCAGCCGGTGGCTGGTTGTTGAGGAGGTACATGGTGGCTGTTGTCACCGCTGCTTGCGGCATCTTTGGGAGCACATTTCCTCGTGTGTCCACTGTCATGGACGAGAAGTCGAGGACTCGCGTGGCCTCTCTTCGCTCCTTGTCAGTGAGGTGGGCCAGTCGAGAGCGTCTCTTGGTGGTCATATTCTCATTGCGTCTCTTGCGTCTCTTGACTCTAGTCCTGCTTGTCTGCTCTTGGAATTATCGAGGGAGTCGAAAGTTACAGGGGGTGCACAGATGCATTCTGGCAATGGTGTGGAAACTAGGGTTGTGATTGTCCTCCTCGCTGCCCCCTCCTAGCCTTTATATAGATAGGCGAGGTCTCGGGATAGCAGTTTGAGTCGGTTACAAGTTAGGGTTTTTCCTTGTAAACTTTCTATCTTTGATCTTGCCGTGTGTCGCAAGTAGTCGGAGTCTCCTTCGGTCACCTGAATCCTTGATTGGGCCTTGGTAACACCGTGGGCTTCTGCCAGATTGGACCGTATATGCTAAACTCGAGTACCGGTAAGGTATGCTCACGTCACCGACCGACTTCATTGCGGGTAGCTTAGCAGGGTGGCCACCTGAAATCATTTTTGAATCATGTGAATGCTTTGTAATGATAGCTTGTTGCTTTTTATTTGGTTTTTTCCATGGTTGATCATGCGTGTGTTTCTATTTGTGCACCCTGCAGGGTAAATCTTTTTGAAAAGCCATGTCCATGGTTATGGACTAATTGGAGCACAATGTCTCGACCATAGACAACTCAAACTAAAGTAGTGCTATAAATTTGACTTTGGCATGACTAGTAATCAACTCCACTACAATGAGGGATAACTAAAAGTGCCAACAGTTATTGATATTGGAATATCTAATGCTATCTATATCTGACTAGTAAGTGTTGTTGTTGGGTATATACCAAATGGGTATCACCATTGCATGTCTCTAATCCGGATAACCCGGGTGGCCCACAGTTGGTAGCACGACCCATGGCCTGCTGGGCGGCCCAGTTAGACGGATCTAGAAGGGGGGCCCTTCTAGAAGAAGGAAGGCTATGGTGTAGTTACTGACCAACCCGGAGCCTTGGAGTACAAGACACAAAGACTAGCTAGTATTAGTGTAGGACTATGTAACCTATCTAGCAAGGTCTTTAAATGTAACCCTAGGTTCTGGCGCCTTTATAAGACAGACCTGTGGGAGCCTTTAGGGAAAACACTCATAGTGCTTATCACAACACCTCGCACAGTGAACTGATCCATGTAACTCGGCGTATTGCCATTATAGTGATCTATAGCAGGAGTAGAGTTCCGCCAGCATTGTGGGACTTGAACCTGGGTAAGCTGTGTTAACTCGTACCTATTTAACTCACCGCCTTCCCCCACTTCTTTAAACACGCTCTGTGAGGACCCCTTCATGGCGTACTCATCGGTAATACCACGACAACTGCAACTTTAATGGAATTCTTAAATAAAACTGCCAACTGTGTGAGTTCGTCAGAAGGACTTCCTCGTTTGGTCTCGAGGGGAAACTCTAGGATGGGTTATATTTGGTGTTATTAAGGTTGGCTCCAAATAGGTCTCTCTTACCCTTCTCTAATAGTCGTCAGTTGTATTGTGTCTCTATAGGTTGTTATAGTGCATGCTTTGCTTTTGCTAAGCCCATCATACCTATCTAGGCGAGAGCCGCCGAATTCTAAGACTCGACGTGTATTGGCCTTAGTACTGACCACTCCCTTTTTTTCCTTTTCCCTTTGTCAGTACCTCTTTTTCCTTTGATAGGTATGAGTTCGACGATGTTAGCAAGGTTACCCTTCCGGCTTGGCCTGGGCAGGGTTATGGACGCCATTGGTTACTCTTCAGGACTCCTAGTCCAACTTATCTGTACTCGGATGGTGTATTGTTTTCCATGCGATTTGGATCTTTGTAATGTATATCTGTAATCTTGACTCGCTAAGTCGTTTTATATGTATATGTTCTTGTGGGTTTGATTGTGAACTATTGTATAATGGTATTACTTCATTTTCCACCAGCATGCAAGTGCTTGGTGGGCATCTTTGAGTCGTTTCTATACGGGTTTGGCAGGAATTGTTGGGTTCACAGCATAGAAAACAAAAAAATCCTACGATAAGAACTACACGCCAAGATCTATCTACTAGGTACAGAGCAACGGGTGGACATACATCCATCGAGAACTTACCCTCAAAGACAACGAGTTTTGTTAACGAGTAGGAACTCGTGGTTGATGTAGTCGTACACTTGCCGATCTCAAGATCGAGTGGAAGTCCGAGCGCCGCAACTCAACAGCGCATTCGTACTCGCACACACGTTCAAGCCACCGGACAACCTCCACCTACTCGCTCTAGTGATCCAGCGAAAGCAGCAACTCCTTCCAGACGAAATGCCACCGGGAACATGTATCTCGCTAATCCGAGACCATGGGGAAATAATTCTAGAGGGGGAGAGAGATCCTTCACAAGGATGTGTGAGGAAGAAGGGGGCCTTTTATAGGAGGAGGGGGGTACCCCTCCCCATGGCCGGCGCCCATGGGGGGTGACTCCTCACCTCCTCCATTCATGTGGTGGTAACCCCTCCACATTAAAATGCCCCTTCACATTCTCTTTTAAAGTCTCCACTTTAAATGCATTAAATTTCTCCAAATTTAATGCTCTCTCATTTAATAAAACTCTTTTATTATTTTTATTCAGAATTTTGTTAATTACTTTAATTAACAAACATTCACATAAAACCCCTTGCAATATTTGAATATCACATGCAGAACCACTTTCTGCAATTTCACCCAAAACAATTTCCGGTTTCTACCGAAACAATTCCTACGCTTTGCAATTCTTTCGTTTGAAACATATGAGCTCCAAAATGGTGTCCAGTAACTCTTAAGTGTGTCACCCTACGGTTCGCGAATAATGCAGACATGATTGAGACTCCTCTCAGATCAATAATCAGAAGCGGGACCTGGAGATCCATACTGACTCCTGCATATTCAACGATGACTTCTATGATCGTGAGAACCTTTAACGCTAGTAATTTAATCCCTTTGTCTCATGATATAATACATGTCCGAGATTCGATCATCGGTATCCAAGTACCTAGTTTGATCTCGTTACCGACATGCACTCTCACTACAAGGAATCTGGCTATATATAACCCTCCATTTTCGTCACAGAATCGTCATAGTAGTCCGTTTATGACGATTCTATGACGATTTTACGATCGTCGAAAGCTGAGCGTCGCAAATAAACTATAACGACGTTTTTGTTAAAATCGTCATAACTGTCTATGACGATATTGGATCGTCATAATGTCTATGACGATCCAATATCGTCACGGGCCATCTAGCCTGGCCAAGTCAGATCCTACGTGGCCGATCCTACGTGGAAAAATAGTGACGAAATTAAATCGTCTTAAATCGAAATTAGCCCAGTCCATTTCTGGGTTCCACATGGGCTCGGCCCAACTATTCTGGATTATTTTTCATACTATTCTGGATTGTTTTTCATGTCGACTCTAGTCAGCTACATGGGCCAAGCCCAACATTCTGGCATTTTCATTTTCTTTGCATTGGCCTTTATATGGACATATTAGATTCTTACTTTTGGCCTTCTTATTTTGGGATGGTCCCACCAGTAAGATGGGTCCCAGTTGTCAGTTCACACAATTCATAGGGTCCCAGTAATTAGTGTCTATTTTCTCATGTTTTCACAGTAATTAAACAACTAATAATTTAACCAAGAGCAACAAAATACACGTAATTAATTTGATTAAAACATGTCACATTCATGACTAATAATTCAGATAACATCCGAACATTACAACACACGGTTCACATCAGGTGGAGCTACCAAAATATAATAAAACGTTCAAAAGTATACAAGCTAGGTATTTTTTGATATTTCAGAACTTCTTCACGCTTTGTCTAACTTATTCAGCCTTGGAACCAACGACCTGCAAAATAGCACATCCATCCAAAAAATAAGGACTGAGTTCAAATCAATGGATATATTGACAGAAGGCGATGGGAAATTGTGCTTACGTTATAACATAAGTTAGAGGCCATAGCATGTGCAAAACAAACTTAATGAATGCAGCCATATCCATAGGCAACACATGATACATGCATCAAGCATAAGGCCCAAATATGTTTGAGAAAGACCAATGCAGAGAGAATTTGATCAAGTACACATGAGAAAACTAGGTATAGATTATTACTATGAAGAACAAGCAATTTGGAAGGTATAGATTATTACAGAATCTAAATTTTCTTGATTTAGTTTCTTTAATGCACTAGGTACAGAATGTGCAGAAGAGAGAAGGCAGGGAATGGTGCACAAGTATTATAGCATGATTGTAGAAAAGAATGTAGTACATCGAACTTAGTAAAAGCAACCAGTGCATCAACCATGTATCTACAAGAATGCATACCGAGTTGTCACAACACTAACATGCTATCAAGAGAGGAGGGATCGAAGTGGCAGTTGACTCACAGTTTCCAGGCATCAGTAGACAGGCTAGAGAGGATGATGTAGAGCTTGTGGTGGATGTTGAACGCTCTCTGAAAGTCATTGAAGACGGTCTTGAGCTGCACACCGAGCATGTGTTGGGGGAGAGCAGCGCAATAACCATGCCATCTTCTTGCTTGCATGGCCTGATGTAATCAACTGAAACTCCAAGGCATAAAAGGTCAAAGATATGATCAACTTAAAGCAAACCTAACAAGCAGCAACATAATTTATTCCCCCATGAACACTAAGTAGACACAACAAATGTGATGCATAGATAAATTTAGAGCTGAATGGCAACACTACCAACTTATTAATTTTGCACAGAACAACTCTAGCAAAATATAAGGGTCAGCACCCTAAAACTTTGGGATGTAACAACCAGGATTCATGCTACAATGTTGACCTACCCATCATATAGCTACAAGACCGTGCCAATCAGTTTTTGATCTAACCAAGCACATGATTCATCTTTATTACTGACACTGGTCTTAGTGGAAATCCCCCAAGTTCTCGAAGCTTGTCTTTTCATGTCATTACTATTGAGAACAAAACAAAAGGGATAAAAAATTCACTAATTATATCTTGTGAAATTCCACCTGCCATAGACAGAAAAATAATGACAATGTACAAAACAGAATTGAAGATCTAAACTAGTACAAAGTATAAGTTTAACACCATGTTTGATTCACTGCATGTACTTTCTTATTTGCATCATACAGTTATCCTTTGTTGCTGAAAAATAGCTTGCTTGATACACATATACAGATCTCAACTATTCTATATATAGCCTGATATGCATCTATATATAAGCTACGACGCGGATTTTCTACCCTTAACAAGAATAAACTAGAAATAAACCAACCTAAACATAGTGATCTTTAAACAACACAGAGACATGGTTGTACATCTATTCAGGAGGAGAGATGCCTAGTGCCAATTGATACAATTTATCTGGACGTGGACTGATTGCTAGAAAGAACTTGACAGAGGTACGGATGATTGCAGCAATTAAAGAAAGATGCCTAGTGCCGATTGAGTGATTTCTTACCAGAAGTGGTGGTCGCCATTACAGGTTTAGAGATGCAATGCAGTTAGTTCCTTGCGCCATCGTCCCCTCCTAGCCCCGCATCCTACATCAGGTGACGCAACGAAGGCATCCTGCAAATAGAGGATAAGTGAGCAAGAAAGAAAAGGACATGCTTCTGTCCGAGCAGGCGGGTCCGAGAAGGGAGAGGCAGAGATACGCCCATCGATCTACAGTAAGCCGCTCTAGTCATCACCGATCTAGAGGCGGGGAGGCCGGTGCAAACAGGGTGGTAGGGAGGCCGTGGGCGACAGGATCTAGCGGCAGCAGCGACAACGACGGCCTGCCGCCGCCGTTCGATATGGACGTGGCCGTCGGTGGTGATCCCTCATTGGCGATGCCTGCGTGGTCACCGATGTGGAAGTGGAAGACCTTCCGCTTGTGGGACTGATGGAGCTGGGGAGGGGAGGCGGTGGCGCATCTAGAGGAACTGGCCTCCCTTCTCCCAGATCGAGAGAGAGGAGAGGTGGGGGAGGGCTGGGTCGGGATTGAATGGTGAGTGGTGTGGTAAGGAGATGTGGGTCGCGAACTCACGATGGGGATTAGGGTTGCGGTGAAGAGCACTCGTCGAGCGAGAGAGAGAGGAAGAAGTGGCGGCGGGGGCTGCGAAGAGGAGCGAGGGGATTAGGGTTTGGGAGTCAGTCCCTCTCGACCGCGTTTTGTCTTTGAGGGGATAGGACGAAATTACCCATGATCACTTCTGTGGTGGAGTCCATAGAAAACCTAGGGCATTTCTGTCATTTCATGTAGAAACAAAGGGGGACAAGGAGGCGCGGGATGACATTTCGGGTGTTGGATGGAGGGCTTGTAGACGGCTGAGATCAACTTTGGAGGGGTAATCCATAGGTACTCTAATTCTTTATTCCGATTGGCTCGTGCTATTTTTTATTTTCCGAGTGATAAAAACTAGGTGTTTTGTGAAACAAACACCAAATGAAAGTTTCAAAATGGTACCATCTCATTTTTAAAAAATACTAGACCACCTTACATGGAGAATGTCCCAACTAGGCTATCTCTAACATTTCCTTCCACCCATGGCGAAAAAGACAAATTCCTACCAAATCGGTAGGAAGTGGGTCTGATTTGAACTATAGGTCCATTATCTGATGCCCATGATTTTTTCAAAAAATCATTATTAGACTCGCAATATGTTGTTTCTCCAGAGATCCAATGCAAGTTTAGCGAGGCTCGCCCCCTAGCTAAGAACCTCCATGCCCGTCGTTTTAACCATTGTTTGAAACGGGCATAAAAATTCAAAAAACGGTCCGAACTATGTGAATCTTTCGTGTGGGATCGTTTTATGTGACATAGTTGCAAGGAAAAATATCAAACTTGGTAAATTTATTGTGTCTCAAAAAACCTTCTCAGAAATGACCTATCATGTTCGAGGTTTCATGGCTTTCGGGCCAAACAACGAGTGTTATGGCTAGAATCATGGCATAGTTTATCATAATGTGCTCGTATTGTGCACGCGTGTGCATCTTGGGATGGCGAACAATGTTGCAGGAGGAAGTTTTTCTTTTCATCGCACATAAAATCCATTTTCCATTTTCCGAGTGCTAAAAACTAGACGTTTTATGAAGCAACCACCAAATGATAGTTTTAGAATGCTACCACCCCATTTTTAAAAAATAGTAGACCACCTTACATGGACAATGTCCCAACTAGGCTATCTCTAACCTTTCCTTCCACCCATGGCGAAAAAGACAAATTCCTGCCGAATCGGCAGGAAGTGGGTCTAATTTGAACTACAGGTCCATTATTTGTTGCCCTTGATTTTTTGAAAAAATCATTTTTACACTCGCAATATGTTGTTTCTTCAGAGATCCAATCCAAGTTTAGCGAGGCTCGGCCCCTAGCTAAGAACCTTCATGCCTCCTGTTTTGACCATTGTTTGAAACGGGCATAAAAATTCAAAAACGGTCCGAACTATGTCAATCCTTCATATGGCGTCCTTTTATGTGACATAGTTGTAAGGAAAAATATCAAACTTGGTAAATTTATTATGTCTCGAAAAAACCTTCTCAGAAATGACCTATCATGTTCGAGGTTTCATGGCTTTCGGGCCAAACGACGAGTGTTATGGCTAGAATCAGGGAATAGTTTGTCATAATGTGCTCGTATTGTGCACGCGTGTGCATCTTGGGATGGCGAACAATGTTGCAGGAGGAAGTTTTTCTTTTCATTGCACAACAAATCCATTTTCCATTTTTCGAACGAAAAAAACAAGGCGTTTTGTGAAGCAACCACCAAATGACAATTTTAGAATGCTACCACCCCATTTTTCAAAAATAGTACACAACCTTACATGGACAATGTCCCAACTAGGCTATCTCTAACCTTTCCTTCCACCCATGGCGAAAAAGACAAATTCCTACCGAATCGGTAGGAAGTGGGTCTGATTTGAACTACAGGTCCATTATCTCATGCCCATGATTTTTTTAAAAAATCATTTTTAGACTCGCAATATGTTGTTTATTCAGAGATCCAATGCAAGTTTAGCGAGGCTCGGCCCCTAGCTAAGAACCTTCATGCCCGCCGTTTTGACAATTGTTTGAAACAGGCATAAAAATAAAAAACAGTCTGAATTATGTGAATCCTTCGCGTGGCGTCGTTTTATGTGACATAGTTGGAAGGAAAAATATCAAACTTGGTAAATTTATTGTCTCTCGAAAAAACCTTCTCAGAAATGACCTATCATGTTCGAGGTTTCATGGCTTTCGGGCCAAACGGCGAGTGTTATGGCTAGAATCAGTGCAAAGTTTGTCACAATGTGCTCGTATTGTGCACGCGTGTGCATATTGGGATGGCGAACAATGTTGTAGGAGGAAGTTTTTGTTTTCATCGCACAGAAAATCCATTTTCCATTTTCCGAGGGAAAAAAACGAGGCATTTTGTGAAGCAACTACCAAATGACAGTTTTAGAATGCTACCACCCCATTTTTCAAAAATAGTAGAACACCTTACATGGACAATGTCTCAACTGGAGATTTTGAAACCTTTTCATGCACCCCTGGTAAAAAAGACAAATATTTGTCGAATCGGTAGGAAGTGGATCCGATTTGAACTACAGGTACATGATCTAATGCTCGTGATTTTTTGAAAAAATCATTTTTAGGCTCATAATATGATATTTCTTCAGAGATCCAATGCAAGTTTAGCGAGGTTCGTCCCCTAGTTAAGAACCTTCATGCCCGCCGTTTCGACCATAGTTTAAAACAAACATGAGAAATTCAAAAATGGTCCGACCAATAGAAAACCTTCGCGTGGAGTCATGTTATGTGACATAGTTGCATGGAAAAATACCAAACTTGGTTAATTGATTTCATCTCAAAAAAACCTTCCCATAATCATGTTCGAGGTTTCATGGCTTTCGAGCCAAACGATTAGTGTTATAGATAGAATCGCGACATAGTTTGTGATATGCCTATATTATGCACGCATGTGCATCTTGGGATGGCGAATAATGTTGCGGGAGGAAGTTTTTCTTTTCGTCGCAGAAAAAAGTCATTTTCCATTTTCCGAGTGCAAAAAGGGGTGTTTTGTGAAGCAACCAAAAAATGGCTAATTCAAAATGATACCACCCTATTTTTCTAAAATACTAGACCACCCTACATGGACAATGTCCCAACCGGGGGATCTCACACATTTTCGTCCATTCCTTGCGAAAAAGACAAATTCTCACCAAATTAGCAGGAAGTGGGTCGATTTGAACTACAGGTACATGATCTAATGCTCATAGTTTTTTGAAAAAATCATTTTTAGATTCACAATATGATTTATATTCAGAGATGCATTGTACTCACTCACAATTTTTTAATCAAAAACCCTAATTTCAAAATCATAGTTTGAATTATGATATTGTCCCTACAATGGACTAATGTGAGATTAGTAAATACACCACATTTAACAAATTAAGGTATTGATAATGAACCCTGAGATGATCTAATGAATTTAATAAAAAATTAGAGACAAAAATCAATTGGTTTGAACTTGTTATGAAAAAGATATAAAAGAATCAAAAATAGAAAAAAAATAGAAAAAATACTATCCTAACCGGACCAGCCGAGAGGGCCAGACCTAATGTACCGCGCCAGTGCAGGCTGGCCCAAGCTAACAGTGTAGCCCGACCCAAGCTAACAGCACACTGAAGGCCGACCCAACCTAACAGTGTAGCATACCCAAGGAAGTGAAGGCCGGCCCAACCAAAAAATACATAGTGTAACATGAAAAATCCCTTGGTCTGGTGGTTAGCTGCGGAGAGGCGGGATGGATACTTGCTGGTTGTTGGTTCGAATCCCCGCCATGGTTATTTTTTGGAAATAATTCACATGGCAAGGCAGGTCGCGTATCACGTTAGATTTGTCCCCACTTGTGTCAGTTTGGGTCCAATTAGATTTAAGCTTTTCGACAAAAGAAAATATTAATTAGATTTAAGTCGTTCGACGAAAGAAAATATTAATACATGAATATGAGATATAGTAAAAAAATTGACACGTAGACATGACACATAGACACAAGTGCTGATGTGGCCGACTTTTCAATTCAATTTTTTCTAATTAAGACGGTATGACGAATTTAAATCATCATAGTGAGTTACAAATAAGGGTGTGAGCTGCATTCACTAGGTTATGACGAATTGACCTAATGAAACTATGACGTTTTAAAGCCAGATCGTCGTAATTTTCCATGGTTTTGAACTTCCCGAATGGCTTATGACCATCTGGTGCGAAATAGTCATAACTCTATGACGATTTTGTATGCAGTCACTATTAGAACATCATAGAATAACATTCTATGATCACATCACTTGCTTGCAAGCTATCTTAATGTGATATCACCGAGAGGGCCTAGAGTATATCTATCCGTCATCGGGATTGACAAATTCCACTCTTGATCCATGAGCCTCAACATAACACCTTCGTAGCACTCAACCCATCTTTATAGTCACCCTATTACGGTGTGACGTTTGATGTTATCAAGATACTCTTCTGGTGTTAGCAATTAACATTATCTCATGGTCTAAGGATAAAGATTACTTCGTATGATGTTATAGCAATATAAACATAATGACTTGATCGTAATGCTATACTTCGGATGAATGCTCATCACATCATTTCACAAATGTTGTGACCTTGTTATTAACAACATCCAATGTCTATGATCAGGAAACCTTGATCATCTTGTTAATCAACAAACTAGTCTATAAGAGAGGCATAACTAGGAACCCTTTTTGTTTATTAAACACACATGTATTGACATTTCCGATCAATACAATTATAGCATGCAAAATAAACATTTATCATAAACATGGAATAAGAAAATAACCACTTTATTATTGCCTCTCGGGCATATTCCCTTCAGTCTCCCACTTGCACTAGAGTCAATAATCTAGTTTGAAAAACTTTGCGTATTGAACACCTATGGCTTTCTGGTGTTGCATATACGCGATTGCTAGTGGTTAACATAATCTCCAAATCTGACAATTTCAGGTCCGTGTGTATTTGCATGTCTTTGCGTCTCTACACATCACTGATTCTCAAATGAGATGGCATTGTATAAATTTGGTCCTTTGGTGAGACCTTTAGTTCGTTCGGGTTAAAATATGTTGATATTATTGTCACACAATATATCTTAATAGTATTAGCCCACTTTGAACCACACCTAGTTTGATAACAAACTACTTAACACAAATGCCCTCCTTTGCTGCTACTATAGCAGTTATATACTTAGCCTTTTGTTGTAGTATCTGTCGCAATGTCTCAACTTTGGAACTCATCCAAATCCATCATGGAACATCATTTCCATTACATTTGTGCCACCCATAGTCTAAATTGAGATAAATTTAATTTGTATCTTGTGACAAAAATAGTATCAATGTAACACTTTACAATGAACTACCTTTAACTATTTGTCACTTATACATGATATATTCTTAGTTCTTCCAAAGCTCGTAAGAATATCTTTACTATCGTCCAATGATCATCTTATGAATCATTCTGGTATGTGCTCATAACATTTAGAGCATAGGACATTTTGGATATATACATATCATGGTATAATCGATCAAAATCTTCATGTGATTTTACTCACCAAGTGTTGAAACACTTGAATCTTGATACAATTCTTTCCATGCAGCAAGAACCTTTCTTGTTGCTTCCATATTGAACCCTTTCAATATCTCATATATGTATGTCTGGCACAACCATATTAGCTATAATAATCTATCCATATAGATATTGACGCCAAATATTCTGGGTTTGCCCAAGTCTTTTATCGAAATCTTATTTTAATGAAATTCTTAACTTGTGTCGATACAAGATACATCATTTCCAATCAACAATATGTCATCTACATAATGTATTAGAAATATGTCTCAGCGCTCCCACTTAATTTCTTGCAAATGCAAGCATCTTCATCATCTCCGATGAATTTAAACTCTTTTAACAGTTTCATCATGGTGAAGATTCCAACTCCGCTATGCTTACTTCAACTATTGAAGTTTGCATGCCCTTTTAGCACCCTTTGAATTAACAAAACCCTTTGGACCGTGTCTTGTACACGTCCTAGGTAACCAATCTATTAGAAGAACATTGTTTTGTTTGTTCAACTACCATACATCAAATTATATGTAGTGGTTGCTACATTAATCCGTCAAGACTAAATATCGCTATGAAAGATCAAATCTTGTCATAGTCAACTCCTTGAACATTGTCGTAAACTTCTTTCCGACATGTCGACTATTTCATAGATGTTAAATATCCATGTCTTATTTCTTTATAGATCCAAACATGACCGATACTTCACGCCTTTCCGGAGGGTCTTCCAAGTTCAGAAACTTGATTTCTCGTGTATGGATACTATCACGGATTCTATGACTTCTAGTCATTTTATGGAGTCAGGGCCCATCATCGCTTCTTTGCATGTAGTCGGTTCATCATTGTCAAAAAAATAACGACTTGCTTATCAAATCACACTATTTGATTCTTACCGACCCACATAGTTCAATAGGAACTCTAATCTCCGAGATCACACCCTTTGTAATCACGGGAGCCATGAGCATTGTGGCCGCCACCGGGAGACTTTCCAGCGCTGCGCTACTTAGCACATATAGCTAAGGTTCAACAACCTTATCAAGGTTCTATTGTCCTCCCACTTAACTTTTCGCAAAAAATTCCTTCTCAAGAAACTTGACGTTCCAAGTAACAAACTCTTTTGTCCTCGGTGTTATGGATAAATTCCCAACAAATTATTTGGGATAACCTATGTAACACCCCGTCCACTCCTGGTCCCGGGGGGTGTCACTCCTGGCAGCTTAATAGGATATATAGACTGGCCCCACAAACCAACACTAGTCTTTTCTGTGCACTTTGTCCTCACTCGTGCGCACCCGGTTACCCACTTCCCGGTCGGTCACCCATCCTAGAATTGCTCTAGGCCAAGCACGCTTAACCTTAGAGTTCTTTTCGAATGAGCTTCCGGAAAAGAAGTTGCAACTTGTTGGTATGAGTATTCTATGAATCCTATTAAGCCATGTGCCTGGTCTCACATACACCCACCCTTTAGAAGATCGATGCCCTCATCGATCAAGCACACCCCAGGAACGTTCCCTCTTGGCACGCGTCTGTGCGTCTAGTGCCGGCACATGTTCCATGCCGTGTCAACTCCGGGCCACACGCGCCATGCTCCACATGTCCCGCCACTAACCCGCACACACCCGTGTAATCGCAAGGGTTGGCTCTGATACCAATTGTAACTACCTCGGTGAATTACGCTCTTAGTTAATGCATGGATGAACGAAAGTGGTTAAAATAGTACGGTGGGGCCCAGGGCCACTCACGGTAGACCTTTCGGCCGTCCTAACCACTTTCAGTCAACGGGACAAGAACGAGCGGCGTAATCGGCAGGCGAAGGGATCAACTACATACACAAATGAGTATGTATGCAAGCCACATACAACAGTACATCAGAGCCATTCCATCTAAAAGAAATAGAAATATTGCAACGCCATACGGCAAGATCCAAATATCCTAGATAGATATAATAATTTAGGATAGCTCCTCATACAGCACACATCAGAGTATCAGGCGGAAGCGGAAAACAAGATCCGAGTACGGATAAGAAGCAAATTGGCATAAGATGCCCCATAAATAAACACATCCCGCCCACAGATCACACGGATCCCCGTTCCCGGAATCTCTACACCGAATGATCGTTGCCAACATCATCTGTCTCTTCCACCCAGTATCCATCTTGCGGGTACACCTGTTCATCTGAATCAAACAATTTATCGTGTGAGACCCTAGGGGTACTCAGCAAGTCTTTATGCCACTAAAGGGGACACAACCTGGGGTGACGCAATTGCAGCAAAAGATAATACCTAACAATTCTATAGAGACTCGCTAACCTTCCGCCTAACCAAAGATAGACGGAAGTCCGTGAATTAAGAACAACAGTTATAACAGTATAATTAACAGATCCATCCTCCTCCTCGCTTACCAACGAGGAAGCGGACAAACAACCCCCATCATCCGTTGGCAGTTTTTATTAACCATTCCATGAGTATTGCTCTATTTACTAGTCAAGTACTTAGTCCATTTAAAAGCGGTACTTTAGTTATACTTGTCTATGATCGAGAAACTGTGCTCCAAAGTCGTCCATAACCGCGGACACGGCTTTCAGAAAGATTTACCCTGCAGGGGTGCACGAATAGCAACACACACTCGATCAACCTCGGAAAAACCAAATCAAAACCCAACGAGGCATTCACGACAAAGCAATCACAGGATTCAGAAATATTTCAGGGGGCCACCCCATTAAGCTACCCGCCACGAAGTTGGCCGGCTCCGAGACGGACCCAAGGTTTGTGTGGACGGCGGTAAACGACTGGGAACCCGAAAATGAGACTGGGCTTGTCGATACAGCGAAAACGTGTCTCGATCCAAAACAGTACAGGTGCTCCTCGCACAATCTTAAATAAAACAGTAACATGGCATAAGTACAAGATAGTAATAAAGCCCCAAACTAATTGTGGCCCCAAGAAATAAAAATGAATCAAGCTCTGGCTCAGGGGGGTCCATAGGCTTCCCGGATGTGGATAGTGCGAATAGTCAAGGAACAGGAATCAAGTACTCGGGGTCCTACGGGACACAAGTGAGCATGAAAAACCAAATAGCAGATATTGCTCACCGGTGCCTCTTTCATTAGTTATCCCATTACTACTCAGGTTATGTTGTTTAGGTACCTCGTTATCCATCCGACACTCACATACCCTACTCATGCTCTTCTACGACTCGCATGGCTCAAACAACTCCTGTAGTAATGGCTCATGGGACCGGAACAAGCTTAATGTGGTTTAAAAGTAAAGGCTATGCAATACTTGGGATTCAATTTAATGCAATCGCGACTCAATGATGCAAGAATAAGATAGAGGCAATAGGTACTGTATGTATGCAAGCATGTGGTAGTGCTTGCCTGGCAGCTCAGTTGAAGCGAGAGATGGATCTGGGTAATACTCCTGTGATTCCTGATAATTCTCCTGCTGGGCGTCTATTCGAAGAAGAACCAAACAAACAAGGGCCAACATAAATAAAGTGCGCAAGCATATAAATTGAAATGCAACAAGCAACCAAGCATGCCATGATGAATGATGCACAATTTACATGGCATTGAAGTAGCATGGCAAAGGTGAGGTGTGGATACAAGAAGTAAAGCATTTTATCATTTATTTGCCCAAGTTTTATTGTCATAAACGGTTCAGATTTTAGATGACAACATGATGCATGCTTCAATTCAGAACAAGGATTGCATAAATAGAACGGGCTCGTCGCGCTGATCGATTTAGACATATTATTTGTCAAATTTGGAGTTATAAAACAAAAGTTATTAATTAATTAAGTAAAAAGGGCATTTTCTTGTAATTTTAATCAACTCGAAAATTAAAGTGGGCAAAATATCTTTTGAAGGGCATATTTGAATTCCTCTCATTTTTCTGATTCCAAAACATATATTATTTGTATTATTTGGATTTGTATTTTAAAAATTATTTGAATCTCAAAAGAATTTGAATTTAAATTAATTTGGAAAAGATTTGAATTAAAACAGACTCAGGAATTACTTTTTACACCCAGGCGATATCAACCCCAGACGCTGACTGGTGGGCCTGCGCGGACTGGGGCCACGTGTGCGGGAAACGCGTTTTGCACGCGGAACTGGCTCACCCACAGCGGCTGACAGGCAGGCCAGCGCGGAAGGGGCCACGTGCCCGTGGGGAGAGCCCCAGTGGCTGACTGGTGGGGCACCAGCTGGACCGCGGGTTGCGAACAGGAAAAGCCAGGGGGTTTTTCTGCAAGATGGCTAGCACGGCTGACAGGTGGGGTCGTTAGGAGCGCGGGTTGCAGTAATTAAAAAGGGAAGGGGCTTTTTGCAAAACGACCACGCCTGGGTACTATTTATCGTTTTCCTCCGTCTGACGCGAATCCGGCGCGCGGCGCGGGGCGGGGGTTCGATCCTGGGACGCGGGAGTCCGCGCTGAGGAGGCTAGCCAGAATTCACACTTGGAGAACTTTGTATACAGGCGGTTCTCACGAAGCTTGTTTAGGACACAACGAAGGTGTTCTTCATGTTCTTCCTTCGACTTAGAATAGACTAGAATGTCATCCAGATAGACCACAACGAACTTATCAAGATACTCCATGAAAACCGAGTTCATAAGCCTCGAGAAGGTGGCAGGTGCATTGGTGAGACCGAAAGACATGACCGTGTACTCGTACAGGCCATAGCGAGTGGTGAAAGCTGTTTTGGGAACATCTTCCTTGCGAATCTTGATTTGATGATAACCACTTCTCAAATCAAGCTTAGAGAATACCACAGCTCCGGCTAGCTGATCGAAGAGATCATTAATCCGCGGAAGGGGATATTTATTCTTGATTGTTTTAGCATTGAGTGCCCGATAGTCAACACAAAGTCTATCAGTCTTGTCTCGCTTCTTCACAAAGATGGTTGGACTACCCCAAGAAGAAGTACTGTGCTGAATGAAACCCAACTTCTCTTGTTCATCCAACTGACGCTTAAGTTCAGCCAACTCAGCAGGACCCATTTTATAAGGCCGCTTGGAAATAGGAGCGGTACCAGGTTCAAGTTCAATGACAAACTCAACCTCACAAACTACAAACTACCGGAAAGACATCTTCAGGAAAGACATCTGGAAACTCACAAACTACCGGAACACTCTGAATACCTTCCATAGCATCATCATTCAGAGCTGCCAAAGAATAAAGCTGAATTGCAGGAGTCAGACTTGGAGAATAGACTATATGGCCTTTAGGAATTTTTAGAGAAACCGAACGTTCAGCACAATCAATCACAGCTGCATTTGCTGTCAACCAATCCATGCCCAAGATAACATCAATATCAGAATTGCCCAGAATAATTAAGGAAGCCGGAAATGAAGAACCACCAATCTCAATTTGATTGCTATGGCTGATATGAGCAGCCCTCATGTTTGACCCAGGAGATTGTACCACAAGACGGTGTAATAAAGGAACCATAGCCAGATCTTGCTCATGAGCAAACTTGTGAGAAACGAAAGAATGCGAAGCACCAGAATCAAACAAAACTCGTGCAGGAACTGAGTTAACAGGAAGCATACCCATCACAACTCCAGGAGCATGCTCAGCTTGAGCGGCGTTGACACAGTTGGCACGAGCAACCGTAGATCCCGGCTTAGTGTTGATGTTGAGAGCCCGAGGTGGAGGTGCACGAATCATAGGAGCACTTGCCGCAGGTCTTGGAGGTGGTGGTGGAAGAGCTTTGTTGTTCATTGGACAATTCCATTGCTGATGCCCAGTGTTTCCACAAGTATAACAAGCACCAGGTGGACGTGGAGCAACGTAGCCAGGGACTCCGCCAGGCGCTCCAGGGTAGTTGTGGTTGTAGCCCCTGGGAGCCGCAGTGAAGGAGTTTGGTGGCCTTGGTGCGTAGCTTGAAGGTCTTGGTGGAGCAGGGAGCGACGGTGGGGTGTTAGGAACCCAGACACGACGCTTAGAAGGAGCTGTCATAGCAGGAGAGCTTGCTGAATCACGGCTGTGTTTCTTTGACTCCTCAAACACTTGCCTACTTGCTTCTTCCTGTAGAGCTGTGTGTTGAAGTTCTAGGAAAGATGCTGGCCTTGCATGAGTGATTGCATATTTGATGGAAGCATTGAGGCCTTGCCGAAACCTCTTTTGCTTCTTCTTGTCATCAGAGATCTCATCGCCACCATAACGAGACAGGTTCATGAAGTTTCTGATGTAGGTGTTGACATTGTCAGTGCCCTGCTTGAGGTTGAGAAACACTTCCTTCATCCTTTCCATGACAATTTCTGACAGATATTGCTCTTTGAAAGCAGCAGTGAATCGCTCCCAAGTAGGCTGAAAACCAGAAAGATCTGCCTTGAGATAATTTTCCCACCAGAGAGCTGCGTCTCCCTTCAGAAGGTGAGTAGCACACTTGACCCATTCTTGCTCGGGAACATCCGCAGTCATCAGCAACCTTGACACTTCGCGAAGCCAATCATCCGCATCAAGTGGCTGATCAGACACCTCAAATTGGCGTGGGTTTAACTTGAGAAAACTCTTGATGTCTCCTCGCTTGGGAGGTGGAGGTAGCGGAGCAAACTCATTCCTCCTCACACTTTCCTCGAAGCGCTGCTGGTTCTGCTGCATAGTGCCCAAAGCATTTGCAATGCTTGCCAAAGCAGCCCCGAGTTCAGGTGGTATATCCTCCTCAGAACGGCGTGGTGGTGCCATCCTGTGATTGATATAAAACACAAGTCAGTACTATAATGGAGAATGATAATAATCCAAAATAGTACCAAAATGGAATTAATCAAGGTTAAGGAATGCAATTCACTGAGGTGATATTAAAATATCAACAAAGTTCAAGGCAATTAGAAGATATTAAGCATAACACACACGACTGAACAAGGAGTGTGGTATACAAACTAACAAAGAAAAATTTTCCGCAAATTTTGGCATTAAAATACCACTATATGCGCAAAACCACTTAACGAATCAAGATTAGTAAATCTACTAGTTCAATATACAAAAGCAAATGACAAAAGTAGTGGTATGGTCGCGACTCCATCCCGCACTCAAATCATTACTCCGCACATGAATCAGTAAAACACATATCCCAACAACTTCTTCTTAAGGTGAACCTAAAGATTGGTAACTACGGAAACGAACACCCCAACAAGATAACGTCGGATAACAAAGAGTAAGATAGATCGCATCGGTGTACAACGAATCAGAATAGATCGCGTCGGTTTACAAAGGCATGTCGGTATGGAATGTACCAACAGTTGATATCCAAAGGCAGATAGTGATAACATTTGGATGCAACAGATAGACAAGGAATTCACACACACACACACACAAACACAACCTATGGTACTACGGATCCCAGAACACATGAATCCTAGTTTGAATTTTAGAAGAGGATTGAAAACGTTACACTTTCTTACCAGAAAAGGGTGGGTAAGAAGAAAAATGGAAGCAATCTTACTCTCACGTTTGTTTTTCCCTAATATACATAACTACCAAAATATTTGCTAGACAGACAACGACCATTTTGGCTGAGACCCTGAAGGGCGGGATGGCTCTGATACCAATTGTAACACCCCGTCCACTCCTGGGCCCGGGGGGTGTCACTCCTGGCAGCTTAATAGGATATATAGACTGGCCCCACAAACCAACACTAGTCTTTTCTGTGCACTTTGTCCTCACTCGTGCGCACCCGGTTACCCACTTCCCGGTCGGTCACCCATCCTAGAATTGCTCTAGGCCAAGCACGCTTAACCTTAGAGTTCTTTTCGAATGAGCTTCCGGAAAAGAAGTTGCAACTTGTTGGTATGAGTATTCTATGAATCCTATTAAGCCATGTGCCTGGTCTCACAACCTACAAAGACGTGCTTATCCGACTTTGGTTATAAACATTTTACTTATGCATAGCATACCAAAATTTAAGAAAAGACAATTCAGGTTTTATCCCAAACCATAACTTATATGGTGTCATTTCAACGGATCACGATGGTGCTCTTTTTAGTGTAAAAGCAGTAGTCTTTAAAGCTTCAATCCTTAAAACATAATGGCAGTTTTATAAATGACACCTTTGATCTTACCATGTCAAACATGGTTTGATTTCATCTCCCGAATATGCCATACTCCTATGGTTTATCGGGAAACACAAATCATGGAACAATTCCTCAAATCTTAGGTGTTTTTGCTAAACATGTAACTCCAATATCTTCCTTTATGATCGAATCATAAACTCTTTATTTTCTTGTTACAATGATTTCCCACTTCATATTGAAAGTCTTTGAACAATTTTCAAATGTTTCATACTTCTTTCTTATTAAGTAAATATATAGATATATTCACTTAAATTTCTGGAGAAAGCATATGAAGCAAAAAGATCCATCGCATATGGCTAAATATAATGGACTATATACATCAATATGTATAATATCCAATAAGTTAGTCATCCGTTCCTCTTTGGCCTATGGACAGAGTTTCAATTATCTCGAGGAAACTTTCACAAGCGTCAATTGATCAAAATCAAAGACTCCAAAATTCCATCAACATGGAGTTTCTTCATGTTTTCTTTCCAATATAATTTAGAAACAGTGATGTCACTTCATAAGTGATATTTTAATCATTTGTCTTGCGAAATTTTAGCAATAGTGTTTATGGATGTGATTTCTCCCACTAGACTTGTAAAAGTTCATCCATCCTTTATGGAATACGGTAATTATTTGAACAACCATTGTTCTCATAATACCGGAACAAAATAACAATTATTAAAACAAATCTTGAAGGCTAGGTTTGACGACAACGAAAAACACAATAACTCTTTATTTGTTTTCGATAAACATCATCACTTATTCTCTTGCTAGTTACTTAGGCCATTGTAGTTCATGAATTGCGTTGTCATGTATGACACTTCATACCAACCAATTCGGTATCCAATACCGGTATCCAATACCTCAGAACCACATTGTTTAACAAGCAAGGAATACAGCCATAACATGTATATCTTCTATATACCTAAGTTGGACATCTCCAACTTTTTCTTTTCTGCCAAATATTTTATAGATTCTCTTTCAGCAATTCCTTTTCCCTTTAAAAGAATCTATCAACATCAATTATGGTGTCATTCACATGACACATAGTACAAAGCATGTATAGTCAAATACTAATACCTTTGGACTTGCACTTTGAAGTGGATCACCGTCATCAAATGTTTGGCATTCTTTCAAAAATCCATTCTTTAGTAATCTATTGGTGTAGTAAATATTTTACTTACATATTCTATTCATCCTTATCATGACAACTTTCATGATCAAGCTGCTATAGCCTGTAAGGAAGAATCGCGAATATAATGTTAGTTCCCAAAACCTTTTTGGGAGATCCGGATGCTTAGCATCTCCATCCTTCACAAATTCTCATACAATATGAGAACATGTATTTTGCTAAATTATACTCTATCATAATGCAACCAAAAACATTGTTTCAGATATCACAATATCTTTCACACATGATGGTTTCTAAAACAATTTTCAGCTCCTATATAATCTTGATATTAAAACAACTTTTGAATATCAATAATCATGGAGGCAAACATGATACTTTAGATACTAACATTGGAATTCTTACTCTTGATTTAATACTACTTATTAAACTTCATGGAGTAAATAGAGTTTACTGAAAGTTTGCAATAGGACTTATAAAATTTAAATTTACATTCAAAACAATACGATACTAGTTCGTAAAGTAAATATCCATAATTCTATAGTTATATTATCTCAATTAAAACTAAGCATAAGGTAGTGGACAGAACCCAATGACTACAACAAATTATGCAAATTCACTTCGATTTAGTTTATGAAAAATTGAGTTCGACTAATCCAAATTATAAATGAACTCCCACTCAAAAACGACATCCCTCGTGCCTTTTTGGTGATTACATGAAACAAATCCACTACACCAAGTCCGATCATCACGTGAGTTGATGTAGCTTCAAAGGCGAGCATCTATATGGGCATCATATCAACTATATGACTCATGCTTAACCTTTCAGTCCGTGTTCTGAGGCCATGTCTGTACATGCTAGGCTCGCCAAGTAAGAACCTTAGTATTCGCGTGTGTAAAACTGTCTTACACCCGTTCCTATGAAAGTGTAGATTCGAGTACACCCGATCATCACGTGATGTCTCGAAACATGATCACAGAACGGTGCATACTTAAGGAAGAACACATTTTTATCTTGATATCTAAATGAGGGATCATCTTACAATGCTACAAAAAGCGCCAAACTAGCAGTATAAGATGCTAACATCTAATGTGTAAAGTGAGATGATATGGTCCATGCATTTGATCTCTATCATTTGCATCGTGGTATTATCTCTATCATTCCTTTGTGTGTAAGGCCAAGGTTTATGGAACTTACACGTTGAATGTGTTGTAAGAGTATCTATCATACATCTACTTACAACAATACCATATCAATACACTAGCCCAACAACGATCTAAACTAGGTAACTCTAATTTATCAATTGCAAGTTTTACGTGGCTTAGGGCTTTCGGAGATAGAACCGTTCTTACCTACGAACATGAACCACAACGAGGATAACCAAGTTATTAGCAACTCGTTGTAAATCAGATATTGACTATACTAGGAGAGACAGACACCGCCAGCCACTTATGCAAAACAAGTTGCATGTCAGTCGTGGAACCGGTCTCATGTACGATGACATGTAAGGTTGGTCCAGGCCGCTTCATCCCACTATGCCACCAATATCCAAAATACATAGAAGATGCAATAACATGATCATCATCGCCCACATATAAGCATATTTGTACTACCCGTGCAAAGCACCTACGCATAAATCAGGCTCTAATACCACTGTTGGGTTCGCAGCATAGAAAACAAAAAAAATCTATGATGAGAACTACACGCCAAGATCTATCTACTAGGTACAGAGCAACGGGTGGACATACATCCATCCAGAACTTACCCTCGAAGACAACGAGTAGGAACTCGTGGTTGATGTAGTCGTACACTTGCCAATCTCAAGATCGAGTGGAAGTCCAAGCGCCGCAACTCAGCAGCGCAACCGTACTCGCACACACGTTCAAGCCACCGAACAACCTCCACCTCGTCGCTCCAGCGATCCAGCGGAAGCAGCAACTCCTTCTAGTGAAATGCCACCGGGAACATGTATCTCACTAATCCGAGACCATGGGGAAATAATTCTAGAGGGGAAGAGAGATCCTTCACAAGGAGGTGTGAGGAAGAAGGGGAGTGAGGGGGGACTTTTATAGGAGGAGGGGGGTACCCCTCCCCATGGCCGGCGCCCCATGGGGGTGACTCCTCACCTCCCCCATTCATGTGGTGGTAACCCCTCCACATTAAAATGCCCCTTCACATTCTCTTTTAAAGTCTCCACTTTAAATGCATTAAATTTCTCCAAATTTAATGCTCTCTCATTTAATAAAACTCTTTTATTATTTTTATTCAGAATTTTGTTAATTACTTTAATTAACAAACATTCACATAAAACAACTTGAAATATTTCAATATCACATGCAGAACCACTTTCTGCAATTTCACCCGAAACAATTTCCGGTTTCTATCAAAACAATTCCTGCGCTTTGCAATTCTTTCGTCTGAAACATATGTGCTCCAAAATGGTGTCCGATAACTCTTAAGTGTGTCACCCTACGGTTCGTGAATAATGCAGACATGATTGAGACTCCTCTCAGATCAATAATCAGCAGCGGGACCTGGAGATCCATACTGACTCCTGCATATTCAACGATGACTTCTGTGATCGTGAGAACCTTTAACGCTAGTAATTTAATCCCTTTGTCTCATGATATAATACATGTCCGAGATTCGATCATCGGTATCCAAATACCTAGTTTGATCTCGTTACCGACATGCCCTCTTTTCTCGTTCCCGTGATATAACATTCTAGTGATCACATCACTTGCTTGCAAGCTATCTTAATGTGATATCACCGAGAGGGCCCAAAGTATATCTATCTGTCATCGGGATTGACAAATTCCACTCTTGATCCATGAGCCTCAACATAACACCTTCGTAGCACTCAACCCATCTTTATAGTCACCCTGTTACGGTGTGACGTTTGATGTTATCAAGATACTCTTCCGGTGTTAGCAATTAACACGATCTCATGGTCTAAGGATAAAGATTACTTCGTATGATGTTATAGCAATATAAACATAATGACTTGATCATAATGCTATACTTCGGATGAATGTTCATCACATAATTTCACAAATGATGTGACCTTGTTATTAACAACATCCAATGTCTATGATCAGGAAACCTTGATCATCTTGTTAATCAACAAGCTAGTCTATAAGAGAGGCATAACAGGAACCCTTTTTGTTTATTAAAAAAACATGTATTGACGTTTCCGATCAATACAATTATAGCATGCAAAACAAACATTTATCATAAACATGGAATAAGATAATAACCACTTTATTATTGCCTCCCGGGCATATTCCCTTCAGTGTCCCACTTGCACTAGAGTCAATAATCTAGTTTGAAAAACTTTGCGTATTGAACACCTATGGCTTTCTGGTGTTGCATATACGCGATTTCTAGTGGTTAGCATAATCTCCGAATCTGACAATTTCAGGTCCGTGTGTATTTGCATGTCTTTGCGTCTCTACGCATCACTCATTCTCAAATGAGATGGCGTTGTATAAATTTGGTCCTTTGGTCAGACCTTTAGTTCGTTTGGGTTAAAATATGTTGATATTATTGTCACACAATATATATTCATAGTATTAGCCCACTTTGAACCACACCTAGTTTCATAACAAACTACTTAACACAAATGCCCTCCTTTGCTGCTACTATAGTAGTCATATACTTAGCCTTTTGTTGTAGTATCCATCACAATGTCTCAACTTTGAAACTCATCCAAAACCATCATGGAACATCCTTTCCATTACATTGTGCCACCCATAGTCTAAATTGAGATAAATTTAATTTGTATCTTGTGACCAAAATAGTATCAATGTAACACTTTACAATGAACTACCTTTAACTATTTGTCACTTATACCTGATATATTCTTAGTTCTTCCAAAACTCATAAGAATATCTTTACTATCGTCCAATGATTAGCTTATGAATCATTCTGGTATGTGCTCATAACATTTAGAGCATAGGACATTTTGGATATATACATATCATGGTATAATCGATCAAAATCTTCATGTGATTTTACTCACCAAGTGTTGAAACACTTGAATCTTGATACAATTCTTTCCATGCAGCAAGAACCTTTCTTGTTGCTTCCATATTGAACCCTTTCAATATCTCATATATGTATGTCTGGCACAACCATATTAGCGCCATAATCTATCCATATAGATATTGACGCCAAATATTCTGGGTTTGCCCAAGTCTTTCATCGAAATCTTATTTTAATGAAATTCTTAACTTGTGTCAATACAAGATACATCATTTCCAATCAACAATATGTCCTCTACATAATGTATTAGAGATATGTCTCAGCGCTCCCACTTAATTTCTTGAAAATGCAAGCATCTTCATCATCTCCGATGAATTTAAACTCTTTTAACAGTTTCATCATGGTGAAGATTCCAACTCCGCTATGCTTACTTCAACTATTGAAGTTTGCATGCCCTTTTAGCACCCTTTGAATTAACAAAACCCTTTGGACCG
The DNA here is from genome assembly GCA_910589775.1 of Avena eriantha. NCBI lineage: Eukaryota > Viridiplantae > Streptophyta > Magnoliopsida > Poales > Poaceae > Avena > Avena eriantha. The sequence continues at coordinate 51,738,315 of OU342745.1, forward strand.
TGTCTTGTACACGTCCTAGGTAACCATTCTATTAGTAGAACATTGTTTTGTTTGTTCAACTACCATACATCAAATTATATGTAGTGGTTGCTACATTAATCCGTCAAGACTAAATATCGCTATGAAAGATCAAATCTTGTCATAGTCAACTCCTTGAACAGTGTCGTAAACTTCTTTCCGACATGTCGACTATTTCATAGATGTTAAACATCTATGTCTTATTTCTTTATCGATCCAAACATGACCGATAGGCTTCACGCCTTTCTGGAGGGTCTTCCAAATTCAGACACTTGATTTCTCGTGTATGGATACTATCACGGATTCTATGACTTCTAGTAATTTTATGGAGTCAGGGCCTATCATCGCTTCTTTGCATGTAGTTGGTTCATCATTGTCAAAACAATAACGACTTGCTTATCAAATCACACTATTTGATTCTTACCGACCCACACGGTTCAATAGGAACTCTAATCTCCGATATCACACCCTTTGTAATCACGGGAGCCATGAGCATTGTGGCTGCCACCGGGACACTTTCCGGCGCTGCGCTACTTAGCACATATAGCTAAGGTTCAACAACCTTATCAAGGTTCTATTGTCCTCCCACTTAACTTTTCGCAAAAAATTCCTTCTCAAGAAACTTGACGTTCCAAGTAACAAACTCTTTTGTCCTCGGTGTTATGGATAAATTCCCAACAAATTCTTTGGGATAACCTACACAGACGTGCTTATCCGACTTTGGTTGTAAACATTTTACTTATGCATAGCATACCAAAATTTAAGAAAAGCCAATTCAGGTTTTATCCCAAACCATAACTTATATGGTGTCATTTCAACGGATCACGATGGTGCTCTTTTCAGTATAAAAGCGGTAGTCTTTAAAGCTTCAATCCTTAAAACATAATGGCAGTTTTATAAATGACACCTTTGATCTTACCATGTCAAACATGGTTTGATTTCATCTCCCGAATATGCCATACTCCTATTGTTTATCGGGAAACACAAATCATGGAACAATTCCTCAAATCTTAGGATTTTTTGCTAAACATGTAACTCAAATATCTTCCTTTATGATCGAATCATAAACTCTTTATTTTCTTGTTACAATGATTTCCCACTTCATCTTTAAAGTCTTTGACCAATTTTCAAATGTTTCATACTTCTTCCTTATTAAGTAAATATATAGATATATTCACTTAAATTTCTGGAGAAAGCATATGAAGCAAAAAAGATCCATCACATATGGCTACATATAATGGACTATATACATCAATATGTATAATATCCAATAAGTTAGTCATCCTTTCCTCTTTGGCATATGGACAGAGTTTCAATTATCTCGAGGAAACTTTCACAAGCGTCAATTGATCAAAATCAAAGACTCCAAAATTCCATAAACATGGAGTTTCTTCATGTTTTCTTTCCAATATAATTTAAAAACAGCGATGTCACTTCATAAGTGATATTTTAATCATTTGTCTTGCGACATTTTAGCAATAGTGTTTATGGATGTGATTTCTCCCACTAGACTTGTAAAAGTTCATCCATCATTTATGGAATAAGGTAATTATTTGAACAACCATTGTTCTCATAATACCGGAACAAAATAACAATTATTAAAACAAATCTTGAAGGCTAGGTTTGACGACAACGAAAAAACAATAACTCTTTATTTGTTTTTGATGAACATCATCACTTATTCTCTTGCTAGTTACTTAGGCCATTGAAGTTCCTAAATTGCGTTGTCCTGTATGAAACTTCATACCAACCAATTCGGTATCCAATACTGGTATTCAATACCTCAGAATCACATTGTTTAACAAGCAAGGAATACAGCCATAACATGTATATCTTCTATATACCTAAGTTGGACATCTCCAACTTTTTATTTTCTGCCAAATATTTTATAGATTCTCTTTCATCAATTCCTTTTCCTTTTAAAATAATCTATCAACATCAATTGTGGTGTCATTCACATGACACATAGTACAAAGCGTGTATAGTCAAATACTAATACCTTTGGACTTGCACTTTGAATTGGATCACGATCATCAAATGTTTGGCATTCTTTCAAAAAATCCATTCTTTAGTAATCTATTGGTGTAGTGAACATTTTACTTACATATTCTATTCATCCTTATCATGACAACTTTAATGATCAAGCTACTATAGCCTATAAGGAAGAATCGCGAGTATAATGTTAGTTCCCAAAACCTTTTTGGAAGATCCGGATGCTTAGCATCTCCATCCTTCACAAATTCTCATACAATACGAGAACATGTATTTTGCTAAATTATACTCTATCATAATGCAACCAAAAACATTGTTTCAGATATCACAATATCTTTCACACATGATGGTTTCTGAAACAATTTTCAGCTCCTATATAATCTTGATATTAAAACAACTTTTGAATATCAATAATCATGGAGGCAAACATGATACTTTAGATACTAACATTGGAATTCTTACTCTTGATTTAATACTACTTATTAAACTTCATGGAGTAAATAGAGTTTGCTGAAAGTTTGCAATAGGACTTATAAACTTTAAATTGACATTCAAAACAATACGATACCAGTTCGTAAAGTAAATATCCATAATTCTATAGTTCTATTATCTCAATTAAAACTAAGCATAAGGTAGTGAACATATGCCAATGACTACAACTAATTATGCAAATTCACTTTGATTTAGTTTATGACAAATTGAGTTCGACTAATCCAAATTAGAAATGAACTCCCACTCAAAAACGACATCCCTCTTGCCTTTTTGGTGATTACATGAACCAAATCCACTACACCAAGTCCGATCATCACGTGAGTTGATGTAGCTTCAAAGGCGAGCATCTATATGGGCATCATATCAACTATATGACTCATGCTTAACCTTTCGGTCCGTGTTTTGAGGCCATGTCTGTACATGCTAGGCTCGCCAAGTAAGAACCTTAGTATTCACGTGTGTAAAACTGTCTTACATCCGTTCCTATGAAAGCATAGATTCGAGTACACCCGATCATAACATGATGTCTCGAAACACGATCCACAGAACGGTGCATACTTAAGGAAGAACACATTTTTATCTTGATATCTAAATGAGGGATCATCTTACAATGCTACAAAAAGCGCCAAACTAGCAGTATAAGATGCTAACATCTAATGTGTAAAGTGAGATGATATGGTCCATGCATTTGATCTCTATCATTTGCATCGTGGTATGATCTCTATCATTCCTTTGTGTGTAAGGCCAAGGTCTATGGAACTTACACGTTGAATGTGTTGTAAGAGTATCTATCATACATCTACTTACAACAGTACCATATCAATACACTAGCCCAGCAATGATCTAAACTAGACGCCTCTAATTTATCAATTGCAAGTTTTACGTGGCTTAGGGCTTTCGGAGATAGAACCGTTCTTACCTACGAACATGAACCACAACGAGGATAACCAAGTTATTAGCAACCCGTTGTAAATCAGATATTGACTATAGAAGGAGAGACAGACACCCGCCAGCCACTTATGCAAAACAAGTTGCATGTCAGTCGTGGAACCGGTCTCATGTACGATGACATGTAAGGGTTGTCCGGGCCGCTTCATCCCACTATGCCACTGATACGTCCATTTTGCATCACTATTCTATGTCTTAATTCACTATTATTCATTGATATATTTCATATTGAAAGGTGATACTTATGTTATTTCACTTGTTTTTGCATGGTTGATGACTTTTGGACCATGGACCGCTGCAGTCAGGATTCTGATGGAAAAGGTGTTGTTTGGAGGCAAAATTCGCGAAGATCAGAAAATCCGGGAAAATATATGGAAAATTCTATTTTTCCAGAAGACTCAGGATGCCAGAAGATGGAGTGGAGGTGCGCCATAGGGGGCCCACACCACCCCATGGCGCGGGTAGGCCTAGGCCGCGCCTGGGAGTGGTGTGGCCGCCCTGGCCCACTCCAGCCTCTCCCCTCTAGCGTATATCATCCCCACGAAACCCTAAGACTCGGGGGGCGACCATAGAAAGATTCTGCCGCCTCTGCGGGGCGGAAAACACCGAGAGAGAAAGATCTCTCCGGCAGACAGATTTCTACCGGGGGAATTCCTTCCCGGAGAGGAGAGATCGTCGCCATCAACACCACCATCAAGCTGGACTTCATCGGGATCATCATCACCATCATCACCATCATCATCACCATCAGCACCCTCATCACCATCTCCATATTGCTGTAACAATTGCGTTGAATCTTGCATTATTTCATAGGGGAAACTTGCCCGGTGTTGATTACTCTTTGTAGTTGATGCTATTGAGTGAACCATTGAATTATTGTTTATGTTCAGATTGTGATACATCATTATTCCATCTCTGATCATGATCCATATGATGTCTTGTGAGTAGTTCATTTTGTTCTTGAGGACATGGGAGAAGTCTTGTTGTTAGTAGTGGAGTTGCGTTGAGAAAGATTCAATAGATTGTTATTTAAGTTGTGGTGTACTTCTTCTAGTGGTGTCATGTGAAGCGCTATTGGAGAGTGGAACTGGTGAAGGAAACTTCTACTTTGAGTATTGTTTACTTCTGCTTGTTGCTTTATTTTCGTTATGGATAAATCGCTAAGTTTCTTATTTGGTAATGCTACTACCACTGCTAAGGTAGTAGATAAGCCACCACCTGCTGAGAAAGATGTTTTCAAAATACCTACAAGAATTATTGATCGTGTTATGGATAACTACTATGTTGGGGATGGAACTGTCCATCCCGGTGATCATTTACTCTTTATACACGAATTATGCGGGTTGTTCAAGTGTGCAGGTATTACTACAGATCAAGTTAAGAAGAAGTTATTCTCATTATCACTGAAAGGAAGAGCTGAGGAATGGTATAAGCTGCTGAAGAATGGTCAAGCTCTGGAATGGGAGGAAATAGTGCCTCTCTTTTATTCAAAGTTTTATCCTCCTAGTGAGATTCATAAAGATCGGAATCAAATATACAACTTTTGGCCTCTTGATGGAGAGAGTACAGCTCAAGCTTGGGGGAGATTGAAGTTACTAATGCTCAAATGTCCCATTCATGAGCTCCCCAACAATATTATTATCAATAACTTTTATGCAAGGCTCCCTCTACATGATAAAGATTTATTGGATGCTTCTTGTGCTGGATCATTCACTCGTATGGAAGAAGAAGCTAAATGGGACCTTCTAGATCGTATTCAAGACAATACTGAAGCTTGGGAGAATGACAAAGGTAGAAAGTCAGGTATAAATTATGATTATGAATGCATTGAATCTTTTATGGGAACTGATGACTTTCAAAATATTAAAAATGCTTATGGTCTAGACTCTCAAGCTATTGCTTATTATTTTAAGGCTTTTGCTTCCTACATTGAAGTGCCTAAGAAGAAGTGGAATAAGTATCATGAACCTTATAAAGATGTTGCTAAGAGTGTTCCTGCAAGAAATACTGAAATTTATACTGCTAATCATGTTTTACCTGAACCTTATATTGAGAAAATGCCTTTTCTAGTTAAGGTAAAGGAACATTCTAGGATAGCTAGTATGGTTAATGAAAGTATGAATAAGGCTGTTGAACCTGATAAACAAATGGTTGATGAACCCATGATAGCAAATGTGAAAGACTTTGTCACCAAGTATGAAAAAGAGGGACACCCTATCCTTTGTAAGGATACCTCTAATATTGTTTCACATAGTAGTGTTATGAGAGCAAGTATTCCTGTGTTTTCTGTTAGAATAAGTGAACATTGCTATGATAGTCCTTGTGATAGCTATATTGTTAAGTTTATGCATGATACTGAAAGTTACTATGAAAGAGGAAAAAGTGTTCTTGTGTATCTCAATAATATCAAGTTTCCTCGTTTTATGCTGAAAGTTTTTATGTTGCATTTCTTTTGCCTTCTTATGCAAGTTGCCTTTGGTTTCAATAACTTGTTTGTTTACAAAATCTCCTTGCATAGGAAGTGGGTTAGACTTAAATGTGTGTGTGTTTTTGCTTCTTAATGCTCTCTTTCACTTCAATTCGTATCCCTATGAGAGCTTCTTCAAAATTATCATGCCCATCATAATGGCTATAAAGAAAGAGCTTTATGGGAGACAACCCAATTTGTTTTTGCTTTTAGTTTGTTTTTGTTTCTTTGAGTATTGGAAGTTATTACTTCGGTAATAACCGCTCCTTATCCGTTTTGTTTGGTTTTGTGTCAAGATCAACCTCTAATGAGAGAGAAGTAAGATTTGGGGAAGTTGCTGTCCCGAAACAGATTTTTGTGCTTCACCGTAAAAATTCGTGAGAGATCTCTGTATGTTGGATTGAGCTAAAAAAAATTATGCTTCTGCCCCAGGTTGTTATTTAACTTTTGTTTGTTTTGCACTTTTTGATTTGAGCAACAGAAGATTTTTGAAAAAATTGATCTTTACCTGCTGGTCTGTTTTGACAGATTTTGCCAATCTTGCATTTGCTTCTTTATTCGATTTCCTTTTTTAATTCTTTTTGGGTTTTCGGAAGGAGTTGCTACAGTAGCTTTTGTTTTGATGGTTTTCAGTTGAAGTTGGACTAAAAAGGTTTTATCACTTCACTTATATTAATGTTGCTAATGAGAACTGTGTGAAGTTTTGTGTGAAAGCAATTTCCAGGAAGAGGAGATAATGGTGTAATAAGGAAAAGATACGTTTTATGACTCAAGTAATAAGTGTATGAAGATGAAGATATTGATGTTATTCAAGTGATGACTCTGGAAGGATCCGCTAAATACCAAATTCAGAGACCTGCAGAGTCAGTGTTCAAAGAGGTAACAGTTCTGGTAAGAAAAGTTCCGCGAAAATACAATCCAACTATATTTTTGCAAGTTTTCAGTTAATATGGAAAGCTACGAAGGGAAAAAAGGGACGGAAACGGAGCCAGGGTGGCCCACACCACCCCATGGCGTGGGCCCACCCCTGGCCGCACCACCAGGTGGTGAGTCCACCCAGGACTCCGCCTCCGACTCGTTTTCTCCCAGTACCTTCCTTTTGATATGAAACTTCGTAATATATAACCCCCTAGATCTCCCGAGGTTCGTATATCGTGTTTTCGTCGTGCTTTTGTTTCGATCTGTTTCTTCCAGGACATACTCTTTGAAAGTTTCGAAGCACAATGGTGTACGCCAAGGATAAAGGGAAGGAGCCCATGGAGGAAGACCTCCAAGACCCCGGGAAGGAGAAGGAGATCAAGAGTGAAGGTGAAGAGGAGCAAGGCCAACGTCCGCACACCGGCATCACCATTGCAAGCATTGGAGTGGTGAAACATGCCAGGGTTAGAAGGACATCACGGATGCAGACTGGGGGGAAAGCTCCTCGTCACAGTTTGGCTCCACGGTCACTTCCTCCACGCACCAGGAATCCTTTCCATACCCTTATCCATGAGCATCAATACCAGAATATGCCCAAGGAGAAATTACCCTCCAATTGGGATTTGCCTCGTTCTAGCCATGCAGGAAAAGAAGACTTCAAGGAGGAAGAGTGGGGAAAGAATAGCAAGAGCTGGAATTCTCAACACGACATGATCATGGGCCGCATTGAGCAAAACTCACAGCTGATTCGTAATCTCACCTTCGAGATTAAGGACTTTGGGAAACTTATCAAAGAGCTCATCGAGAGGATACCACCACCACCGAAGGAGTAATTCGTCATCAGGTTTGGCATCCCCTTGGTTTGTTCCAAGCTTGGGGGAGTGCCGCGGTATCACATCACTATCTTCTATCTTTTTACCTTATTAGTAGAGTCATATCATGAATAGAGGAGTTATTCTGTAGTATGGTTTGCATTATGGAAGTGTCCCCTCTCTCGTTAGATTTGTATCCCTTGGTGTGAGTTTCCGTTAAGGAATATTAATGAGAAGTTCTATCATTCACTCTTTTGCATAGCTTATGTTAGTTTTCAATTCGTGGTTATATGATTGATCTTGTTGTTAGTATTGGTAGCACTCTGGGATCATTGAGTTAATTTAGTTGGTTTTGGCAAACCAGGCTCGGTCAGTAGCAACACCTTTTTGAGAGTTGAAAAGAAAAAGATAGAAGTACTCTAGAGAAAAATAATTTCATCATCTTTCTTTCTTGATTTGCTCATAAGTCTAGTATTCTCTAGTTAAGATCTTTTGTGCTTCCAAGGAAGATTGCATGTTTGTATTTATCACTTGTATGTTTGTTTGTTTCCTTCAACTCTTGTACTTGCTACCCAGCCTTGCTGGCCAAAAACCTGTACTGAGAGGGAATTCTTCTCGTACATCCACCTCCTTTAAACCAAAACCTTTGCCATTTGTGTCCACCATACCTACCTAGTAGCATCATTGCTATTCCAAGTAAATTCTTGTTTTGTCTACCTCCCAAATTAAACTTGTTATGTGAAAATTAGTGATTAAAGCTCTCACGAACTTGATGGCACACTTTACTTTCTTGCATTTAATAAACTTGAACCATTGGGTCCTTCTTTGTTGCGTATATGCTTGCGCTTTATGAGTTGAAGTTAGCCGAACCATGTATCATGGGGACCGCTTTCAACACCTCATTGGTACTTGTACCTAGTTGATATCATGTTCTTTTGCTTATGGATCCCGGCGGTGTGAAATAAAAGTGGAACTTGTAAGATCATGGAGTTTATATGTGTGTTAGAGAAACGCCTGGGCCGCTAGCCTAAGCCATGCCTAATCATGGTGGAAACTTGCAGCATAACTATAGTGAGCATTCTATGAAGCATCCTCAATAAAAACCTATGCAAATAGCAAATAAAAAGATCGCTGAGATGCTCACTGTCTGCTTGCCCTGTCATTTTGATTATGGGATAGCTCCTGTGTCATATGCAAGGGGTACCCCATTAGCGGTTCTCAATGATACGCATGTATTTACAATGACAAGAGCTTGCTCGTGACTGAAGTTGAGTAGCATGAGGATCGGTACTTGTAAGTAAGGGGCATGAGATTTCAATTTATAACTTGTCAAGCATATCCTCTTAGTTGTGACACTTTAACCTTAACCACCAAAAGATGCCTATGATAGGGGCAATGAGAGCTGAAAGCTAGTAAGTATCATACTTTTTGGGAGCTCTTTATGAGACTTGCAATCCCTGCTTCCCTCTGCGAAGGGCCTTTCTTTTACTTTGTAGTTGAGTCAGTAAACCTATTCACTTCTATCTCAGCAAGTATTTTGAGTTGATGTGTTTCATTCATTCATATGATGATTTATTCAATCATGTTTCTTGTGTTCCTTGTTTTGCACATTGCTCTTATCTTGAAGTTTACTACTTTGAAAGCTTTCTTTGAAAGCCAGCTATTTGTGAACTCCAGCAAATTATCAACTATTCTTCGACCAAGAGCTAAGTTTGCCATTACCATTTATGATTCACTTCATGTATCTTTATTGTGTTTCCTTTACTCACTGCAAGTTGAGTTGTATAATAGTGAGTTGTCTTCTATTATGATCTATGCTTTTGATGAATGTGATGCTTCTTGTCCGTATTCTTTTATCGACTCTTCACTCCATAAACCTGAGGTCATGTTTATTGAGCTCAGTTTCGCTTGGGGACAAGCGAAGTCTAAGCTTGGGGGGAGTTGATACGTCCATTTTGCATCACTATTCTATGTCTTAATTCACTATTATTCATCGATATATTTCGTATTGAGAGGTGATACTTATGTTATTTCACTTGTTTTTGCATGGTGGATGACTTTTGGAGCATGGACCGCTGCAGCCAGGATTCTGATGGAAAAGGTGCTGTTTGGAGGCAAAATTCGCGAAGATCAGAAAATCCGGGAAAATATACGGAAAATTCTATTTTTCTAGAAGACTCTGGATGCCAGAAGATGGAGTGGAGGTGGGCCACAGGGGGCCCACACCACCCCATGGCGCGGGCAGGCCTAGGCCACGCCTGGGAGTGGTGTGGCCGCCCTGGCCCACTCCAGCCTCTCCCCTCTAGCGTATAGCATCCCCACGAAACCCTAAGACTCGGGGGTGACCACAGAAAGATTCCGTCGCCTCTGCGGGGCGGAAAACACTGAGAGAGAAAGATCTCTCCGGTAGACAGATTTCTGTCGGGGGAATTCCTTCCCGGAGAGGGGAGATCGTCGCCATCAACACCACCATCAAGCTGGACTTCATCGGGATCATCATCACCATCAGCACCCTCATCACCATCTCCATATTGCTGTAACAATTGCGTTAAATCTTGCATTAGTTCATAGGGGAAACTTGCCCGGTGTTGATTACTCTTTGTAGTTGATGCTATTGAGTGAACCATTGAATTATTGTTTATGTTCATATTGTTATACATCATTATTCCATCTCTGATCATGATCCATATGATGTCTTGTGAGTAGTTCGTTTTGTTCTTGAGGACATGGGAGAAGTCTTGTTGTTAGTAGTGGAGTTGCGTTGAGAAAGATTCAATAGATTGTTATTTAAGTTGTGGTGTACTTCTTCTAGTGGTGTCATGTGAACGTCGACTACATGACACTTCACCTATATGGTCCTAGGGGAATGAATTGTGTATTTGGCTACTAATCGTAGGGGTTGCCGGAGTGACAGAAACCTGAACCCCCGTTAGGAAACCATTGCACAAGGGATGTAAGGGTCTTAGAGTTTAAAGATGTGGTTAGGTTTCTACCTTAATTACTTTCTTGTACTTACGGATGTTTGCAAGGGGTATAATCACAAGTATGTATTAGTCTTGGATGGGGTGGTACATTAGCACAGGTTCACCCACACAACACTTAGCAAGCTAGAGAAGATTAATCGACTATATGAAGCGAAAGCACTTGACAATCTTCCCATGTGTCCTCGAGAACGTTTGGTCATCTATAGAAATACAACCGGCTTGCCCTTTGTTGCATAAAGGATTGGGCCACTTGCTGCATTCATTCTTACTGTCTTTTATTTACTTGTACTTTGTTTACTTGCTTTATCGAAAACCCCTAAAAATCCGTTTGCTAAGTATTTACAGAGAATTCCTGATCCATACCACTAGCCAGCACCTTCTGCTCCTCGTTGGGTTCGAATCTCTTACGTATCGAAAATACTATGATACACCCCCTATACTTGTGGGTCATCAGCCACCAATATCCAAAATACATAGAAGATGCAATAACATGATCATCATCGCCCACATATAAACATATGTGCACTACCCGTGCAAAGCACCTACGCATAAATCATGCTCTGATACCACGGTTGGGTTCGCAGCATAGAAAACAAAAAAAGTCCTACGATGAGAACTACACGCCAAGCTCTATCTACTAGGTACAGAACAATGGGTGGACATACATCCATCGAGAACTTACCCTCGAAGACAACGAGTTTTGTTAACGAGGAGGAACTCGTGGTTGATGTAGTCGTACACTTGCCGATCTCAAGATCGAGTGGAAGTCCGAGCGCCGCAACTCAGCAGCGCATCCGTACTCGCACACACGTTCAAGCCACCGGACAACCTCCACCACCTCGCTCCAGCGATCCAGCGGAAGCAACAACTCCTTCCAGACGAAATGCCACTGGGAACATGTATCTCGCTAATCCGAGACCATGGGGAAATAATTCTAGAGGGGGAGAGAGATCCTTCACAAGGAGGTGTGAGGAAGAAGGGGAGTGAGGGGGGCCTTTTATAGGAGGAGGGGGTACCCCTCCCCATGGCCGGCGCCCCATGGGGGGTGACTCCTCACCTCCCCCATTCATGTGGTGGTAACCCCTCCACATTAAAATGCCCCTTCACATTCTCTTTTAAAGTCTCCACTTTAAATGCATTAAATTTCTCCAAATTTAATGCTCTCTCATTTAATAAAACTCTTTTATTATTTTTATTCAGAATTTTGTTAATTACTTTAATTAACAAACATTCACATAACACCCCTTGCAATATTTCAATATCACATGCAGAACCACTTTCTGCAATTTCACTCGAAACAATTTTCAGTTTCTATCGAAACAATTCCTGTGCTTTGCAATTCTTTTGTCTGAAACATATGTTCTCCAAAATGGTGTCCGGTAACTCTTAAGTGTGTCACCCTACGGTTCGCAAATAATGCAGACATGATTGAGACTCCTCTCAGATCAATAATCAGAAGCGGGACCTGGAGATCCATACTGACTCCTGCATATTCAACGATGGCTTCTGTGATCGTGAGAACCTTTAACGCTAGTAATTTAATCCCTTTGTCTCATGATATAATACATGTCCGAGATTCGATCATCAGTATCCAAATACCTAATTTGATCTCGTTACCGACATGCACTCTTTTCTCGTTCCCGTGATATAACATTCTAGTGATCACATCACTTGCTTGCAAGCTATCTTAATGTGATATCACCGAGAGGGCCTAGAGTATATCTATCTGTCATCGGGATTGACAAATTCCACTCTTGAGCCATGAGCCTCAACATAACACTTTCGTAGCACTGAACCCATCTTTATAGTCACCCTGTTACGGTGTGACGTTTGATGTTATCAAGATACTCTTCTGGTGTTAGCAATTAACATGATCTCATGGTCTAAGGATAAAGATTACTTCGTATGATGTTATAGCAATATAAATATAATGACTTGATCGTAATGCTATACTTCGGATGAATGTTCATCACATCATTTCACAAATGATGTGACCTTGTTATTAACAACATCCAATGTCTATGATCAGAAAACCTTGATCATCTTATTAATCAACAAGCTAGTCTATAAGAGAAGCATAACTAGGAACCCTTTTGTTTATTAAACACACATGTATTGACGTTTCCGATCAATACAATTATAGCATGCAAAATAAACATTTATCATAAACATGGAATAAGAAAATAACCACTTTATTATTGCCTCTCGGGCATATTCCCTTTAGGAATATCTAAAATCTGCATAGGGCCGATTCGATGGTGTTACACATGAGTTGCAACTAGACTTCCAACTGGATTTTAACGAGTGCCGCAACTGATGTTGCAATGACGATTGATGTCATAGTCCCTTCTTGCTAGAGTTGGATCTGGACTTGTAATTGCCATTTAACGAGTGCTGCAACTCAGGTTCCAACCAAGAATTGTTATCGTTGTCCATTCTTACCAATAGCATTGCATATTTAATATTTTCTATATAAATTTTAGTCAAACTTGACATCATTTGAGTTTCTAGAAAATTTATACTCCTCCAATCTAAATTAATTGACTCACATTTATCTAAACGCTTTGTATCTAAACAAAATTGAGTCAAAATAATCTTGATACGAGAGTAGATTTTTTTAACAGCGGTAACACGAGGTTGAAACTTAGTCTTTTTACTAGCTGACGGTCTCTACAGTGTACCCACTAGCTGAGAGTTAGACTAACCCTTATTTCTTCCGAGTCGATTGCCCTAATCCTACCAGTGCAATCTATATGTTATTTTAACAAGGGAAGGACCCCCAAGGGTTTAGAGCTGCCATTAATTGGTGGGTACCATAATTACAAGCAGAGCCTCAAAAATAAAGAAAATTATAACCCAGCCTTGACAATTTACACAAAGGACCCCTAAGATGAACTGGAGAATGCAATCAGGTCCCGCTCCACCAAGGAAGAAGAAACACACACCGCCGCAGCCGGTAGCACCGATGCATGTGACTGGACCACTTGGTGAGGGAGCAGCACTAGACACCACGACGGATACGAAGAAGGGCCTCCCACATGGCATGGACACCTAGAGGTTGGAGAACTCGCAACTCGCATGGAGCTGCAGCGCAGAGTGGCTACCATGGCCTAGGATAATAGCAGTGCAAAATCGCTGCCATTTGGAATCTCCGCAAGAGGAAGTACCAAATCCCCACCGGAGAGGGTCAAGCCAAAAAACACTCATCCCCTCACCCCGCCCACCTCCATGGTGGTTGTAGAAGGAAGAGAGACAAGCAGATCAAGCTCCAACCTCTCCGGCACTACGAGCTTCCTGCCACTGACCCAAGAAACGTTGGCCAAAATCAACCTCCAAACTGCTGCCATAAGTTGGAGGAGGAGGCCTGAAGGAGAAACAGCAGAGGGAGCCCAGGATCTTATTTTGATGGTGAGTTGTAGTCTTCCACCATGCCACAACCGACTCTCTCTATGAGAGCACTACAGCAGAGAGAAGAGGGGAAACATCAAGCTGGCCTCGATCCACTAGGACCATCTTGAAGCACCACAGGCGAACCTTATTCGGAGGGATGCATGTGTGGTTCCAGTTCACCAATGCCACCGCATGCCACCAGCAGGGCGCAACAAAGAGGAATACGCATGAGATGTGGTGGACCTGACCGACGGAGACCACCAGCCCACCCTCAGACACCATGTCAGCAGAAGCCATCATGCCAAACCAATACTACACCTAACCTAATCTAGGATTACCATTGTACACGGGGTGGGACCCTGACCCAATCTCTGCACCGATGACCGTCGGAGAAGAGGGGGGAGCGTCCAAAGGCCTATACCTAGGAGGAACCAGTGGAGGGAGGAGGGGTGCGCTCCCAGGTTCTCGGGTTTTACAGAGTGATTGTTAGGAGGGTGGTGTTGGTGGTGTAATCTATGTCCAATCCCATTTGGTCAAGGCAGAATACCGGTTTAATGGAAACATAAATGAGTAAGAGCATCTCTAGTAGATACCGCATCTGGCCCCGTCCTACAAAATAACCGCCAGTTTGCAGTATGATGCGAAAAAGTGGCTTTTCTAGATACAGTAAACCGTACCGCATCGGAAAAAATGCGATTCGCCGCAAATGTGCGCTCGTGTGCTACATATTTTCTGTATGGAGGGCTATCGATGCGGTTTACCTCAAATTAAAAGACGGTTGGTGATGTACTCGACGATCGACGTAGAGCTCGTCGGGAACCCCAAGAGGAAGGTATGATGAGCACAACAGTAAGTTTTCCCTCAGTTATGAAACCAAGGTTTAATCGAACTAGTAGGAGCAAGGAAACACCCCAAAGGTGTTACTAGATGAGCTTTGGCAGGGCGCACTACCGGTGCTAGTAGCAACATGGAGACCTGCACAACACAACCACAGAACTTTGTCCCCAACTTGCGATGAGGTTGTCAATCTCACCGTGTTTTGCGGAAAACAAAGGATTAAACGTATCGAATGAAAAGAAGTAAAAGTTTGCAGAAAGTAAACACAAAGCAGTAAAAGATTGTAGATTGTATGTAAAGTAAAGGACCGGGATCCATAGTTCACTAGAGGTGGCTCTCCTTAGATAGATAACATGCTGGGTGAACAAATTATAGTGGAGCAATTGACAAACACCGAGAAAGCAATACATGCATATACTAATCATCTTGACTCCTTTGAGACTTGATTGGGCATTACAACATAATACATAGACCGCCATCCAACTGCATCTATGACTAATAATCCACCTTCAGGTTAACATCCGAACCCCCTCCAGTATTAAGTTGCAAGCAACAGATTATTGCTTTACGAACTGCGTGTAAAGTAAACAATACTATTGTTCTATGAACAAAGGATTGTTGTTTTCTCCCTAGTAGCAACAACACATCTAGTACCTTAGAGATTTCTGTCACTTGCCCAGATTACCAGAGGCATGAACCCACTATCGAGCATAAATACTAACTCTTGGAGTTGCTAGCATCTACTTGGCCAAGATAGCTACTAACAACGGAAAGCATGCAAGATCTCAAATAACAAATACATGATATAATCAATAATCAATCTGAAATAGCATCTCAATATCCATCGGATCCCCGCAAACACAACATGTAGAATTACAAAGAGATGATCTTGATCATGAACGGAGCTCACAAGATCTAAACATGAAAGCACAACGGAGCTCACAAGATCTAAACATCTAGCTACTACATGGATCCGTAGTCTAGGGATGAACTACTCACGCATCACACCGGAGGCTTGCATGGTGATGAAGAAGGCCTCCAGGGCGAATTCCCCTCTTTGGCAGGGTGCCGGGAAGAGCTTCAGATCCCTCCCGATCTAGGGATGGAGATGATGGCGGCTACAGACTCTTTCGTGGATTTTTTGATCGGCTACTTAGGGTTTTCGTCCCGAGGGAAATATATAGGTGGAAGGAGAGGCCGAGGGGGTTCCGGGAGCCACCCCACCACCCCCTGGCATGGGCCCAGCCTGGCCGCGCGGCCAGGTGGTGTGGCTGGCCCCTGGCCCTTCTCTGTCTCGTATTCTGGCACTTGATCCCTTCCGGAAAAATAGGCACTTTGGCTTTTGTCCCGTCCAATTCCGAGAATATTCATTTTCTGACTTTCCTGGAACCAAAAACAGCAGAAAACAGGCAGCTGGCACTGTGGCTCTTGTTAATAGGTTAGTCCAAGAAATCATATGAAAAGTACTCCAAAATTGGAACAAAACACAAGAAAGTGGATAAAACCAAGCATGGAACATCAAAAATTATAGATACATTTGCAATGTATCAACATCCCCAAGCTTAACTCCTGCTCGTCCTCGAGTAGGTAAGTGATAAAAGAAAGAATAATTTTTGAGGTGACATGCACCATCAAAGACTTGATCAAAGTATTTGCAAAACATTCAAAGCTGGGATCATAATACTTCAATCATAACATGAAAGACAAATTTCTAGCAATAAGAAAAGAAACTATGATGCAACATGAAAAGGCACAAACAAAAGATTCATGAATAATAATGCTTTGCAAGACGTTTGTTTGTTTCACATAAAGAAAACATAGCATAATAGTATTCAGCTTGTCCCTCCATAGAGTAGAAAATATAAATGCATAGGACACCTTCAAAGTTCATAAGAGTGACTAGATACAATAGTTTAAAATAAGAAATAACAAGTTATGCATCAATCAACTAGTCTTGGGACAATGCACATAGAACTAAGAATGGCCACTATGCTCTCAAAGTAGGTGCATAAAGATAGAAGGTGGAGACTCAATATAATGGTGGAAGAAAAGCCTTTTGTAAAAGGAAGTAGGGATTCAAGTCTCATAAAGAGCTTCCAAAAATTATGGTACTTATAGCTTTCAGCTCTCATTGCCCCTATCATAAGCATCTTGAAGTGATTAAGGTTAAAGTGAACAAACTATGGTGTACATGCTTGACGAAGTATAAGTCAGAAATATCATGTCCCTTGTATACGAGGGCCACTCCTCATGCTACTCAAGTTTAGTCACCGGTAAGTTCTTGTCATCGTAAGTACATGTGTATCATTGAGAACCGCCAACGGGTACCCCTTGCCCGATGATACGGAAGAATTCCCATATCAAAATGACAAGGCAAGCAGACAACGAGCATCTCAGCATTCTTCTTATTTACCATGGGAATATGGTGCTTTTTTCTCTCTTTCCTCTTTTCATAGTATCTCTTTTTTTCTCTTTTTTTTCAATATAGGACTCTTTTTTATAAGAAGAATGCTTCATAGACAGCTCATTATGTTTACGCTGCAGGTTTCCACCATGTCAGCATGGATTAGACCAGCGGCCCAGGCGTTTCTCTAACACATATACATAACTCCATGGACTTACAAGCTCCCCTTTCATTTCACACCGACGACATCCATATACAAAAGAGCATGATATCAACTAGGTACAAGTACCAAGTGCAATGTTGAAAGCGTTCCACATGAAAGCATGGTTCTGCTAATTCCCGACAAATAAGTGCAAGCATATACAACATAGAAGACACAATGGTTCAAGTTTATTAAGGGCAAGTAAAGTAAAGTGTGCCATCAAGTTCGTGAGAGCTTTAATCACTAGTTTTCTCATAACAAGTGGAAGGTAAAGAAAAGCAAGAATGTACTTAGAATAGCATAAGCTAATAGGTAGGTATGGTGGACTCTTTGGAATAACTTGGTTTAGGGAGTTGGATGCATGAGTGGAACTCATACTTTGTTGTGGAGGCTAGCAAAAGACTAGGAGCGACAAACTAAGAGAGAAATAATGGTCATAATCATGCAGAGCGACAAAACATCATTGATCAAAGCATAAAGTGATACTACAAGTTGAAAACTAAAGGATCATACAGGCTATGGTGACTTGAGATAGTCATAACATGGTGTGAGCATGTGCCAAGTCAACCCAAATAAAGCATCAAAGGAGAATACCACTATATTATGCTTTAATATGCTAAAACAACGCATGATTCATCCAAGGCACATTACGCAAACTCAATCGGTTATAAAAAGTTATGCTACAGCAAATAATACTAAGCATAAAGCCAAAACAATATCAAGCATGGCATGACAAAGCATAGGCCATAGTCAAAAACGAGCTCTTTTTACCACATAAGCATGAACTTTCCTACTCTTTTCCAAATCAAACCAAACTATTTGCAAACCAAATGTATGAAAGAGGGGGTCCAACCAATTTATTCAGAAAACTAATCAAACCAAGGCAAATGAAAAACCAAAATGAAAACGAAAAAGAAGACGCTCCAAGAAAAACACAACTGTGCATGAAACAATAAAAATAAAGCGTTTGGAAGAAACTTGGGATTTTTATTGATGAAGAAGGGGATGCCTTGGGCATCCCCAAGCTTTGACGCTTGTACTTCTTGGATGTTTCTTAGGGTGACATGCGTGGCATCCCCAAGCTTGAGCTTTAGTCCATCCTTCATCTCATTACTCATTCCTTCTATACATCTGGAATTTTTCCTTCATACAAAACTTCACACAATCTTATTAGCAACATTAGTGCACTTAAGATAAATAAGTCTCAAGGTTCAGTTCTAACACCAAATAAACTTCCATTAGAACACTAGCTACTGTAGCACTTCCCTCAAAAAGCTCAATTCCCCAAAAGAACTCAATAAGGAACTCACAAGAAGCAAATGCAGAAAATGGCAGAAATCTGTCAAAACAGACCAGCAGGTAAATAAGAATTTTTTAGAAGACATTCTGTTGCTCAAATCAAAAAGTGTTGAACTAACGAAAGTTAGATAACAACCTAGGGCAGACGCACAAAACATTACAGCTCAATACGACATACAGAGCTCTCTCACGAATTTTTACGGTGAAGCACAGAAATCTATTTTGGGACAGCAACTTTCCCAATCATTACTTCTCTCTCATTAGAGGTTACTCTTGGCACAAAAAGCAAATAAAAAGGATAAGTAGCGGTTATTACAGAGGTAATAACTTCCCAGACTCATCTAAAACTTTTGGGTTATATCCCAATAAGTACTTTTCTTTAACGCCTTTAAGTTAGGCATAAGAAGCAAAGAAAGAATCAAGTGTTCTCAAATGAAGAAGCATTAAAACCAACTTTCTTGCCCTTACCTCTCTTACTTTTATTCTTAACCTTGGGGAAAATATGATTGTTTGGTGGAGAGGAAAGGTGCATGGTCCCCTTTCCCACATCTATTATTGCTCCAAGTAGTTCTAATAGGGACCTTCCAAGTGTAATTTGTCCTTTTCCTGCACATTCAATAACAAGATAATCAATAGAAATCATTTTCCCAAGGATCTTTGTAAACACTCCTTCAGCTATTCCAAGAGGTAATATGGTAGTATTATTAGTAAGAGATATTTCTTTTCCTCCCTCAATGAGCCCCCAAGTATTCAGAGATTTATAAATATCTTTGGGCATAAGGCAAAATTCAGACATGATATCACAGCGAGCTTGAAAAGTTTTAGTGTTTATCTCAATCTTTACTGTAGGGAACCACTTTGATGGTTCAGAGTTTATTGGAACATAATCGTGATGCTCCCTAAGCGTATTATAGCAACTCTCTAGTCTAGTAGTGCTAGCCTCAAGAGTGTCCAACCTAGCGAATATTCTTGCGAAAGAAGTATCAGTTTGGCTAGGCAAGTTGTAAGTGAGGATCAATTTCTTTATAGCATTAATAGCATCATCCTCATTACAATGGAGGAAATCTCCTCCCACAACAGCATCTAAAGCATATCTATAGAAAAGAGAAATTCCTAGGTAAAAATTGCTAAGGAACAAGCTTTGAGTCATTTTAGGCTCAGTTTTTTCATGTAGATCAGAGATTCTAGACCAAGATTCCTTAAAACTTTCCTCAATTCCTTGTTTAAAAGTGAAAATCATTTCCTCGGGTGACATAGTGATTGGAGCAAGGCTAGACATAGTGACAACTTAGGATAGGAACTAATTTTTTTGTGTTTTTGAAATAAGAAAGCAAACTTGTAAAACTAATTTTTTTTGTGTTTTTTGAAGAACAAAACAAGCAAACAAAGCAAAAAGAAACTAAGCAAAACAAAAATAACAAAGTAAAGAGATTGGTTATGAGGGACTCCCCTTGTGAAGATGTCCTTGACTCCCTAGCAACAGCGCCAGAAAAATGGCGTCTGCCGTGGGAGGTTCTTCTTCTTTAATCCTCCGGTGTGAATACCTTTTACCTTTCGTCCCCCGCAACGGCGCTATAAAAAGTCTTGATGTACTCAACGATCGACGTAGAGCTCGTTGGGAACCCCAAGAGGAAGGTATGATGAGCACAACAGTAAGTGTTCCCTCAGTTATGAAACCAAGGTTTAATCGAACCAGTAGCAGCAAGGAAACACCCCAAAGGTGTTACTAGCTGAGCTTTGACAGGGCGCACTACCGGTGCTAGTAGCAACGTGGAGACCTGCACAACACAACCACAGAACTGTGTCCCCAACTTGCGATGAGGTTGTCAATCTCACCGTGTTTTGCAGAAAACAAAAGATTAAACGTATCGAACGGAAACAAGTAAAAGTTTGCAGAAAGTAAACACAAAGCAGTAAAAGATTGTAGATTGTATGTAAAGTAAAGGACCGGGATCCATAGTTCACTAGAGGTGGCTCTCCTTAGATAGATAACATGCTGGGTGAACAAATTACAGTGGGGCAATTGACAAACACCGATAAAGCAATACATGCATATACTAATCATCTTGACTCCTTTGAGACTTGATTGGGCATTACAACATAATACATAGACCGCCATCCAACTGCATCTATGACTAATAATCCACCCTCAGGTTATCATCCGAACCCCCTCCAGTATTAAGTTGCAAGCAACAGATTATTGCTTTATGAACTGCGTGTAAAGTAAACAATACGATTGTTCTATGAACAAAGGATTGTTGTTTTATCCCTAGTAGCAACATCACATCTAGTACCTTAGAGATTTCTGTCACTTCCCCAGATTACTAGAGGCATGAACCCACTATCGAGCATAAATACTAACTCTTGGAGTTGCTAGCATCTACTTGGCCAAGATAGCTACTAACAACGGAAAGCATGCAAGATCTCAAATAACAAAGACATGATATAATCAATAATCAATCTGAAATAGCATCTCAATATCCATCGGATCCCCGCAAACACAACATGTAGAATTACAAAGAGATGATCTTGATCATGAACGGAGCTCACAAGATCTAAACATGAAAGCACAAAGGAGGAGAACCAGCCATCTAGCTACTACATGGATCCGTAGTCTAGGGATGAACTACTCACGCATCACACAGGAGGCTTGCATGGTGATGAAGAAGGCCTCCAAGGTGAATACCCCTCTCCGACAGGGTGCTGGGAAGAGCTTCAGATCCCTCCCGATCTAGGGATGGAGATGATGGCGGCTACAGACTCTTTCGTGGATTTTTTGATCGGGTACTTAGGGTTTTCATCCCGAGGGCAATATATAGGCGGAAGGAGAGGCCGAGGGGGTGCCGGGAGCAACCACACCACCCCCTGGCGCGGGCCCGGCCTGGCCGCGTGGCCAGGTGGTGTGGCCGGCCTCTGGCCCTTCTCCGTCTCGTATTCTGGCACTTGATCCCTTCCGAAAAAATAGGCACTTTGGCTTTTGTCCCGTCCAATTCCAAGAATTTTCATTTTCTGACTTTCCTGGAACCAAAAATAGCAGAAAACAGGCAGCTGGCACTGTGGCTCTTGTTTATAGGTTAGTCCAAGAAATCATATGAAAATTACTCCAAAGTTGGAACAAAACACAAGAAAGTGGATAAAACCAAGCATGGAACATCAAAAATTATAGATACATTTGCAATGTATCAGTTGGCAGGACATAATATTCAGCTGTAGTACCCCGTACTCATCGCTGCCTAATGTATCCAAAATTGAAGCATTTTTACCGCTTGTTTTTACATAAATAGAGTAGGGATTTTTCTATTTCACTGCGCCTCTACGCGCTATTTTGTTCTTGTTTCAACAGGATCCCAAATCATGGAGTCATAGATGAACATATCAATTAGAGTTGTCATATTGTGTAATGATATTTCTATGTGATAAAAGCCATTTTATGAATTTACCTTCGCACCTGGAAAAATAACAAACAAGCAGGAGGCATCAGCACCAATAACGACCACTGGTACGGGCGAAGCCTGCCCGTACCATCCTCCCATACCAGGCGCCATCGGGACCGTCTCGTCAAATAGTTTCTCCTAGCAAAGACGAGAAAGAGATCTGACATTCACAACCACCAGAAACCATGAAACACCACATTTGAAAGGGGTCTGAAGGAGGAACTTGGCTGGCCTAAAAATCCTAGCTGCTTTGCGGATCATTGGAGGACAACGAATCATCCCCTTCACCATCGACCACTGCATCTTCATCACCACCATTACTCCATCTTTCATCTATTAGATCTCTTTGTAATTCCAGGTCCAATTATGGTTTGCATTAGATCTACACCCATACTTTAATCCATCCATTTGATTTTGATGATGTTGTTGATTGCTTCCATGAGTGAGTAGTTCCTTGGTTCTTCGGGAGATGGAGAAACCCTAGCACCACTATGAAATTTTAATAAAGATGATCTATTCTTGTGTCCATATGACTTGCTTGTCTACGATATAATTATGACTTGTGTCTGATTTCTCTCTTTAGATGATATGTGAAGCCGACCATGTATCATTTGCCTTCGGGACTAAAGGGAGGAAGAAACCCTTTGGATGTGTTGTGGAAGCGTACCCAGAGTGCTCCGTGACAGATTGGCACCGGCTCGTAACCCACACGGTCAAAAGGGGACTAAGAGGGACTCCCTAAGCTAATTATGATATCCATGGGGAAACCCTTAATTATGGTGGCCTGTATGGGTGATTGCTCTCAGGCATTGCAGTGGTTATTTAGAGGTGACCTCACACTTGGCTCAACAAAGTGGCTTCCTACGGGCCTTGTCGTGAACATCTTATTATGGGGATCTCTCTACACATATCATGACATGAGAATTATGTTATCTTGATTACATATAATAATAGTACTATGCTAGTGGTGTATCCTAAATCCCCGAGAACGTTTTAGCCCTATTGAGTTCAACCACGCTTTCATACAATCTTGTTACTTGTTTTCTTTTACTTGTTTTAATTACTTTTCTACAAACAACTATAAACCATTCAAATACCCTTTACTTGAGATCAAAGACAACTTACAAGTATTCTTTGGTAGATAGTAACGAGGGGCATAAAGACCTTTACCAATAGCTCTCTATGGGTTCGATATCTTTACTTCAAAACTAGCTACAATTTATCTATGCACTTGCAGTCATCAAGCTATTTTCTGGCGCTGTTGCCGGGGAGCTAAGTGCTTTTGGTCTTTATTCTTAGTTACTCATTTTACTTATTGTTTTACTAAAGTTTTTTACTAGTTTTAGGTAGGCACCATGGCCGCCCTCGGACTGATTAATCAAATTGATGTTACTGAATACCTCGGGAGATTCAATAGAGGATTAGTGAAAGAATTCCCGAGTGGGAGAGAACCATAGTACGAGGTTAAACCTCGCTTTATCGCTATAATTAAAGAAAAAACTTTTGCAGGAGATGATCCCGATGAGGATCCTTATAATCATTTAATGCACTTTACCAAGCTATGTTGTACTCCAAAATTAAGAGGCTATTCTGATGATGAATTAAAAGTTAAACTGTTTAGCCAATCTCTAACCAATACTGCTTTGGCTTGGTATAGAATTTTCCCTGTAGAGAAGATTGACACCTGGGAAAAGCTTAAAATATAATTTGTGACTCGATTCTTTCCCAAGGTAAAGACTGCTGAGATAAGAAGGGCAATTACAAACTTTAAAAACCGCCCAGGCGAAGGTTTGGTAAGAGCCTACAAAAGGCATAAGTATCTACTTCACAAATGCCCCCATCCTGATTTACTAGAATGGTATGTACTTCATATTTTTTATGGAGGACATAATCAAGAAATTAAACATGAGCTTGATACGAATTCAGGAGGTTCTTTCATGGAGTTATCTATAATAAAAGATTGGGAACTTTTAGAACGAAATCGTCGTAATAGAGAAACATGGGGATTTGATTTAGGAGGCGAAAGAGGTATAAAAACTGAATATGATTGTCTCAATGCTTATAAATACTCTGGTAAGGTAAAATAAACTGCTAATGAATTGCAACTTGATGATCATATTGTCTTGCAAATCCTTCAGTCTTCTACAGAACATATTGAAGCTCCAAAGAAGGACTGGCTTCATTATACTCTGCCACCTGAGCGAGTCGATGAAGAAGAACCAATAATTATGGCCCCTGTCAAGCCAATGAGGGTGGTGCCTTCGTATGTTGAACCCCTTCCTTTTCCAAGGACGGTGAAAAAACATATCATGGCTCAGCAACTTGAGGATCAACACAAAGAGAAAGAATTATTTCTCAAGGAGCTAGAAGAAGGAACACTAATAAGGAAAACCAACGAGGAAAGTGAACAATAGGCAGAGGCATCAATAAAATAAGATATTTTGACCATGTTTGCACATTGCAACGTAATTGAACTAGATTCCGAAGCCTCGCAATTTGTTGAAGGAAAGGTAGAAGCCAAAGAAGTGGGTAAGCCTATCATTTCATGCACTTCTGGTGGAACTTCCTATTATGGTCTTTCGATATAGGCACTATTGTTAATGTTATTCCTTTTAACTTTTATTTAAAAATTCAAAATGAACTAACCCCAACTGAAATGGAAGATACAAATATGATTATAATGCTTGTAGATAAAACTCTGAGAGTCCCTATGGGAATAATTAGGGATGTACCAATATGTATTGGACCCCATAAATATCGTATTGATTTTGTGCTTATTTTTTTGACCCTGTACTATGAGGCAAACAACCCCACAGTTAATATTATATATATAACAACTGTAAAAAGACTGTACAAAGATTAAAGAAAATCCTACCTATTATGTACAACCGACTAAGGAGGGATATATCTTAACTCCACCACGTACAACTGACTAAGGGAGATTTGAAATCCAAACATCAAAGCTATCTACGTATTTCTTGCTGATCCGATGCTTCAATATAGATATATCATGAATAAAATTAGACTTCCATCTAGCAAAAGATGGTTTCTCCCCCTGAAATATGAGCCCATTTCGTAGCCTCCAAATATTCCAGCAAGAAACTATCATCACTTCCATAAAGAAAGGTTTTGCAAAATATCTTCTGGCCGCAGCAACTTCAGAGTGGATATCCGGGCCTAGTGACCAATCAATCTGAAGAAATGTCCAAATATGATGGCTAAAGTTACAGGTGAAAACAAGTGAGATTTTGTGCTTATTGATATGCCCACTGACGTTTATTGCCCCATCATCTTTGGAAGGACCTTTCTAAATACCGCAGGTGCAAACATAGACTGCAAGAAGTAGATTGTGTCTCTCAAGTTTGGTGAAAAGAAGATGAATTTCCATTTCTCCAAATTTAACCATAAACCGTCTATCAAAGAATTAGATGATGAAGAGTATGAACATGAGGAAGAAGGTAATATCATAAACTTAGACTCAATAATTATCGAGACTCCAGATGATGATCTAGCAAGAAGTCTAGTCAACAATAATAACATTCTTGAGGACATAGAAAAAGCTGAAATAGATAACTATCTCGAATCCATACCAAAGGTGGACATCGAGATTAATCAAAAGTATGAAGAACCTATAAGAAAGGGAGATGAGGATCTTCCTCCTCCAAACCTTGAAACTCTACCAAAGGAATTATAATATAGATTCCTTGATGATACAAATAACTTCCCTGTTATTGTAAGTGCTAACCTGATAGAGAAAGAGGACGAAAATCTGATGAAGGTTCTTCGCATGCATCGAAACGCTCTTGGGTATTTGATGAGTGACTTAAAGGGGATTAGTCCTTCGATAGCCACCCATAGAATATTCATGGAAGAGGGAGCCCAGCCGGTGGCATACTTTTAGCGACGTCTCAAGCCTCACATGAAAGAGGAGGTCAGGAAAGAAATATTGTGTTTGTTGAATGCAGGCATTACCTTTCATGTGGAGGAGAGTGAATGGGTAAGTCCCGTCCATTTTATTCCAAAGAAAGGTGGGTTTACAGTTGTAGAAAATGAACATAACAAAATGGTACCAACTAGAACTGTTCTTGGCCACAGGATGTGCATTGACTATAGAAAGCTTAATAAGGAAACTAGGAAGGATCATTACCCTTTACTGTTTATAGATCAAACTTTAGAAAGGCTTGCATGCATTCTCATTTTTGCTACCTAGACGGTTATTCTGATTTTCCCAAATTGCTGTACACCCTGATGATTAACTTAAAACAACTTTTATTTGTCCTTATGATCTCTATGCTTATCGTCATATGACTTTTGGTCTTTGAAATGCTCCTGCCACTTTTCAAAGATGCATGACTACTATTTTTGCCGATTATGTTGCAAGTATTATGGAAGTGTTTATGGACGATTTCTCTATTTATGGAACTTCCTTTAATCATTGTCTCCATAATCTTCACAAAGGTCTACAGAGATGTGAAGACACTAACTTAGTATTGAACTAGGAGAAATATCATTTCATGGTCCAAGAAAGCATAGTACTCGGTCACAAAGTCTCAGGTAAGGGCATAGAAGTCATAAGGCAAAGACTGAAGCAATAGAAAGGTTACCCCCTCCCCGAGATATAAAAGGTATAAGAAGCTTTTTGGGTCATGTAGGGTTTAATAGAAGATTCGTTAAGAACTTTTCAAAAATTGCTAGACCATTAACTAACCTTCTCCAAAAGGATGTTCGTTTTAATTTTGATGAAAAATGTCTTGTCTCTTTCAACATATTAAAACAAGCTCTCCTAAAAGCACCAGTTATTAAACCACCTAATTGGAAGAAACCCTTTGAACTATTTTGTGAAGCTAGCCATGAAGCTATAGGGGAAATTCTTTGCCAGTATGATGGTGATGATCTAAATATTATTCATCATGCTAGTCACACCTTAAACGGGGCTCAAAAGAACTATCCTATGGCTGAAAAAGAATTCTTCGCTATAGTCTTTTCTTATGATAAATTTAGATCTTACATCATGGACTCCAAAGTAAGAGTACACACTGATCGTGTTGGCTTGAAAGAAATCCTGGAAAGGACTGATGTTAAGCCAAGAATGATCCGTTGGACTCTACTTTTGCAAGAATTTGATTTACAGATCCTACAAAGAAAGGAAGAGGTGGAGGAAGCGTTCGCAGATATTCAAGGAGTTCTCCATCCTAAGGTGGTATCATTCGTGTGCATACCTTTGGGAACCACACAATCAAAAAGGAAATCTCCTATTACCCCTTATAATAGTTTTGGCAATTTTCTGCGACCTGTTTTATTCGAAGAGAGGAAGAAAAGAAATTCAAGTGAGACCATATTCCCTCGATGAACATGACTTGTGAAATTCTCAACACACTTTTGTTCTGGACAACTTTCTGATATTTCTTTTCACATATTTGAACTCCTTTCATTTTTCTGAGTTGATTGCCGGTCTTATGAGATCGGTACGGGTGGATGGTACGGCCGGATCCGCCTGTACCGATGGTTGTTAAGCCTGCTGACGTTCTGGCGTTTTCTTGCGGAAGCGGTACGACCGCATGGTACGGGCGCACCTCCCCGTATCGCTGGTCGTTATCGGTTCTGTGACTTTCTTCTTATATTCTTCGTTGTTTATTCTTGTGTCAAAAAAAACTTTCTTTCTGAAGTTGTGAAGTCGGTACGGACGGGTAGTACGGGAGGATCCCGCTCGTACCACTTAGTCGGTTGACCTTTTACCGACTTCGTGTCATACAGTTTTTGGAAATGACCTGGTACGGGCGCATCGTACGGGCGCCGCCCGTACCGCTTTGGTCGTTACGACCCGAGTTTCCTTCTTTTGCACTTATTTGCTTCCTTATTTGTTGGGATTTTTTTTGGACACCCCTTTTCTTCCTAGCATGAATTTCATCTTTCCTCTAACCCTTTATAAACCTCCCAGAAGGGGTTCTCCCTTTGTGCTGGTATACAGATCTTCTCCACAATCTACTTCTTCCATGAAAACTCTTTGGAACCACGACCTCTTCATGGAGCACTCTTCAAGAGAAAGAAGATCTCTATGAGTCGTCCTCAAGAGTTACAGAGGAAGATAAGGCTGGTGGACCAGAACGGAAGCCATTTGAAGATGAGGATGGATTCAACCTGATGGAAACAGTAAAAGATGGACGCAAAGTGTTCAGCCTGGGCATTGGAAAAGAAGACAACTTTGACGAAATTCAACTTGATTTAGAAGGAGATGGGGAATTTTCTTGGGAAAGGTGAAGAGACAAGGGGAGGAGATTCAAGCCTCCCTGGACAAGCTCGATCGTCGCATCAAGAAGATTGAGGTAAAAGCTCCAGGATCTTCTAAACATATTGAATTGTTGCGCCGCTACCTGGACCAGATGGACTTGAAGATAATGAAGAGACTAGAGGCAAATCTCAGCATTAGCCTTAGATCCATCAACGCTCAGAAGTAGACAATAGAGATGTACAAAGCTCTCTTTGAACAGTTGGAGAAAGTCAATGAGCAACGCCGGATCCGTATCTTGATCTTGGAGACATCAAATAAGATGCTCAGTACAAGTCTTCGCGACTCCAGAGTCTCCCCACCATGAAGCACGCCATGGTATCAAATAATCGCAAGGGATTATTTGATCCACCCGGCTTGACATCAAGCTTGGGGGGATCTATGAGAACCTTGTAATCTATTTTACGTTTTTAGCATGTTTACTTTTCCTACACGCATGGTTAGGTTTAAATTCCAAATTTTGCATTAGTTACATCAACTTCGAGTTCCCTTTATTCAAGAGAAGGATTATATCCGTTGATGGGACTTTATGATAATTGAAGTTGTGTTTGATTCATGATTATTATATTAGATGATTGAACTAGGTTGAGTGTTATTACTTGTACAGTTGTCATAATTTTAGGGACTTCCACACCTTTAGAAATATTGATTAAGTTATGAGAAGAAGAATTCTGATAGCATATTATGATTAAGAGTTTACAAAAGCCATTGAAGTAGTGAGCATGATCAAATAGCTTGCTGGAAAAAAGGGAAAAAGAGAGGAAGGAAAAATATAGACATACAAGTATATAAAAAGAAAAAGAAAGCAGCTATCGAAATAATCAAGCATATAAAAGAGAGGAAGAAGAAAAAGAAAATGATCATGAATCTTCACTATTAAACTTAGAGCTATAAATATCTAAACTCCATGATTATATGATATGTTGAATCACTAGTAGCTTTTTATAATTTCATTAATACTAGAAAAAGGGTGTGGAAGCCTCTAAGTTATGTAATATGTAAGGGTATGGTAATACCCCTGATGTACATCCGATGTTATATTCTTATTTCAATTTTTGCCTCATTTATTGTAACATCTCGTGTCTCATGAACATGATGATCTTGTCCATAAGACACCATCTTGCTCAGGGACGAGCAAGAACCTAACTTGGGGGAGTTGATGCGTCCAAAATTGAAGCATTTTACCTCTTGTTTTGCATAAATAGAGTATGGTTTTTTGTATTTCACTACGCCTCCGCGCGCTATTTCGTTCTTGTTTCAATAGGATCCCAAATCATGGAGTCATAGGTAAACATATAAATTAGAGCTATCATATTGTGTAATTATATGATACTTTTAAGTGATAAAAGCCATTTTATGAATTTACCTTCGCACCTGGAAAAATAACAAACAAGCAGGTGGCATCAGCACCGATAAAAACCACTGGTACGGGCGGAGCCCACCCATACCGTCGGCCCGTACTAGGCGCCATCGGGATCGCCTCATCAAATAGTTTCTCCTAGCAAAGACGAGAAAGAGATCCGACATTTACAACCACTAGAAACCACAAAACATCATATCTGAAAGGGATCTGAAGGAGGAACTTGGCTGGGGTAAAAATCCTAGCTGCTTCGCAGATCATTGGAGGACAACGCATCATCCCCTTCACCATTGACTACTACATCTTTATCACCACCATTACTCCATCTTTCATCTATTAGATCTCTTTGTAATTCTAGGTTCAATTATGGTTTGCATTAGATCTACACCCATACTTTAATCCATCCATTTGATTATGATAATATTGTTGATTGCTTCCATGAGTGAGTAGTTCCTTGGTTCTTGGGAAGATGGAGAAACCCTAGCACCACTATGAACTTGTAATAAAGATGATCTATCCTTGTGTCCATATGACTTGCTTGTCTATGATATAATTATGACTTGTGTCTGATTTCTCTCTTTAGATGATATGTGAAGTCGACCATGTATCATTTGCCTTCGGGACTAAAGGGAGGAAGAAACCCTTTAGACGTGTTGTGGAAGCGTACCCAGAGTGCCCCGTGACAGATTGGCACCGGCTCATAATCCACACGGTCAAAGGGGTATTACAAGGGACTCCCTAAGCTAATTAAGATATCCATGAGGAAACCCTTAATTGCGGTGGCCTGTATGGGTGATTGCTCTCAGGCATTGCAATGGTTATTTAGAGGTGACCTCATACTTGGCTCAACAAAGTGGCTTCCTACGAGTCTTGTCGTGAACATCTTATTATGGGGCTCTCTCCACACATATCATGACATAAGAATTATGTTATCTTAATTACATATAATAATAGTACGATGCTAGTAGTGTATCCTACATCCCCGAGAACATTTTAGCCCTATTGAGTTCAACCACGCTTTCATACAATCTTGTTACTTGTTTTATTTTACTTGTTTTAATTACTTTTCTGTAAATAACTATAAATCATTCAAACACCCTTTACTTGAGATCAAAGACAACTTATAAGTATTCTTTGGTAGATAGTAACAAGAGACATAAATACCTTTACCAATAGTTCTCTGTGGGTTCGATATCTTTACTTCGAAACTAGCTACAATCGATCTGTGCACTTGCAGTCATCACTGCCACCACCGTTGGAGGTCGATTCTGGCCATCCCGCCATCACTGTCACCGCCGGGAGTCAGCCACCGGAGCTGCAAAGGGTCACAAGCAGCTAGCACGCGCAGTAAGCAGCCAAGCAGAGGCGAATCCAGCGGAGGCAGCCAAGCACGCGTGCAACAAGCAAGAAGCCAAGCATGTGCCTATGAGCAACAAGCTAGCATGCGCAACAAGAAAAAGCAACGAGCATCTGCTTGGCTGCTTGCTGCGCGTGCTAGCTGCTTGTGACTCTTTGCATCTCCGGCGACCGACTTCTGGCGGTGACGGCGACGGCGGGATGGCCGGAATCGACCTCCGGCGTTGGCGGCAGCGACGAGTACGAGGACACTATAGCTGAATATTTCTTCCCGTCAACTGTCTTTTCATTTGCGGTAAACCGTATCGTGAACCCTCCATACGGAAAATAGCAAAAGCACACGCCGTATCGTCAACTAGCGTATCGTGAACCCTCCATACGGTAAACCGTATCGTTTGCAGTAAACCGGCCATCCCGCCATCGCCGTCACCGCAAGAAGTCGGTCGCCGGAGATGCAAAGAGTCACAAGCAGCTAGCACGCGCAGCAAGCAGCCAAGCAGATGCGAATCCAGTGGAGACTGCCTAGAAGCTAGCCAAGCACGCGTCTGCGCACAACAAGCAAAAGCAGCGAGCACGTGCAACAAGCAACCAAGCAGGACGGGCAAATTCAGGCGGCACAATTCTGGCCGACGGCGGCGCTTCCGACCGACAGCGACGTGAATCGGTGCGTCTTCCTGGAACAGCGAT
This sequence comes from Avena eriantha, assembly GCA_910589775.1. NCBI lineage: Eukaryota > Viridiplantae > Streptophyta > Magnoliopsida > Poales > Poaceae > Avena > Avena eriantha. The sequence continues at coordinate 51,770,201 of OU342745.1, forward strand.
GAACACACGGTAGGTCTGATCCAGAGAGAATATTTATAGGTATATTATATTTTATTCCGCGCCGACGTATTAAAAAAAGTATTTTACAATATACCGCATGCTCGTTTTGCAGCGGTAATCTGCTGGAGATGCTCCAAGCACGTTAACGACACGGGAAAAGCGTGTCCCACTTCCACGACGCTGTTGACACCTGTCTCCACCATCCTCGCGGCGCCGCAGCACGGCTTGCGGACCCCGGCTCCCCACCGGCATAGCTGATTCCTCCCATCCGAGCGTACGGCACTGCAGTCTGTACAGGCTCCCAACATCTTCCCCAAAGTGCGCGCGCGTGCGCCGATCCCCACCCTTGCTCGCCTGCCCCGGATGCGGCACCGCATCGCCCGCGCCCGAGCCGCGCTCCTTCGACGGGGACGACGCCCGGCGGTCTCTCCGGCGCCACTCCGAGAGACCGTTCCACCTCGCCTCCGCCAGGTGAATCGGACTGATACCACCACCAAGTCTACATATCAGTGTCGAGTTGCATCTGCTAATGTTGTACAGAAGAGTTATCAGATGCTCGTCATAGGGTTCAGGTTCTTAATTCGGAGGATTTAAGTTGCCTTATCACGAGTCTCTTACTCCTCCCTTAGTTTCAAACTTTTTTTTGGAAATTCCCTCCCTTAGTTTCAAGTGTTGGTATCAGACACGAGGACATGAATATGACTGTTGACCACTCCCACAAACATTTGCGAACTCTTATTCTGTGGAATTCCTCGAATTTAAACAGACTTGATTAGTCATGATGATCTCTTTACTCCTTAATTTCAAGTGTCTGTATCAGACATAAATATGACACTTAACCACTGCCACATAAACTACTGAACTTTGCACATTGTGATACTAATGCAGGAAAACTGTAAGCGCATGTTTGCAAAATAGCTTCAGGTTTAGTCTGTCCGCTTCTCCGTGTTATTGTTTTCCTATAAAACTGTAAGCGCATGATTGGAAAAATGGCTTCCGGTTTAGTCTGGCCGCTTCTCCATGGTATTGTTTCCCCTATAGAATGTAGCCCACATTTACTTACTTTTCCTTTCATTTCTTGTAAATCCACAGCTTTGTTGAGATATAGTGATTCTTTAGTTAGTGTTCGGTCTGTTACCTCCCTAGACAAAGGAATTGTGATTGTTAGCTCACCCTGGTACTAAATTGTGTGGTCAGTGGTCAATAACTATAGTGGTTTCAAATAAATAAGCAACAGAAGAATACATAGAGATGCAACCAAATATACAGCCTATCTCAGATTTCCTGACGTTTGCATCACTACAGTACATGTCCAGCAGTTATATGGATAAACGACAAGCTTAATATGTTTCTGTATACCAATAGAGAAACGGGAGGAAAAATAACCCATTATTGCAGAAAGTTTCAAATATCTGGTCATCATCCTTGCTTGCAGTTCTAATTTTGAATAGAGTGCAGTATGTCATCCAAAATACTCAGTTATGGTTGCCTCTTTGTTGCAAACTAACCAAGCTATAATATGTTCCGGAGAGACCCTTTGACATGAGGGATGAGTGTGTGCCCTTCTCCACAACAATTCCTTTGTCGAGCACAGTGATCAGGTCACAGTTTTGAATTGTGCTGAGCCTGTGTGCTACCACCACACTTGTCCTACCAACCATCACTTGCTCCAATGCTTCTTGCACCACCTTCTCCGACTGACTGTCCAGTGCACTTGTAGCCTCATCCAGTAGCAAGATAGCTGGGTTTTTCAGGATGGCACGGGCAATTGCAATGCGCTGCTTCTGCCCTCCTGACATCTGAACACCTCTCTCACCACACCATGTGTCGTATCCATCCTTGAGGTTGCTGATAAAGTCGTGTGCATTGGCGGACCTTGCTGCATTCTCAATTTCTGCCTCATTTGCTGTTGCTGTGCCATACACAATATTTTCCCTGATTGTGCCTCCAAATAGAGTTGGTTCCTGGCTGACCAGTCCAATGTGCTGTCGCAGGGCTCGAAGATTATATGTCTTGATATCCTTGCCATCAATCTTTATTGTTCCCCTAAGTGGGTCATAGAACCGCTCTATAAGCCCGATGATGGTCGACTTGCCAGAGCCACTTTGCCCAACCAGGGCTGTTGACTTGCCTGGTTGAATGCTTAATGAGAATCCTTTGAAGATGATCACATCTGGCCTTGACGGGTATGCAAAGTCAACACCTCTGATGTCCACCTCACCTTTGATGTTCTCTGGCTTGTATCCCTCAGGGCTGTCAGGGTCAATTTCTGTTACTCGGTCAAGAACAGCAAACACGGAAGAGATTGCATCAGCACCCTTAGCTAGGTCTGTTGTCATGGCACCTGCATCAGCAATCACACGCCCTGTGCTTACTAGAATAAAGAAGGTTTGGAAGAGTGCCTTGGCAGTAATATGGTGCTCAGCTATGAGCCTGCCACCATACCAGAAGTCAAGAGCCCATGTGCATACCATCAGGCTCATGGAAGTGCCGAGGCCAAGGCCTGCAATCCACGACTGACGGATGCTTTCCTTACGTGGTCCATACTGTGCTTGGTTGAAGAGGCCTAAGATGCGACCCTGCGATGAGAAGGCCGTGATGGTGCGGAGATTGGAGACAGCCTCAGCAGCTAGCTTGCTACTTTCAGATTGTGCCTGCATTGATTTCTTAGACATGCTCTTGAGTAAGACACGGCGAGCATAATAGCAGACAATGATGAGAGGCTGCACCGCTATCATGACAAGGGCCAGACGCCAGGCAATGACCAGACCCATGGTGCAAGCAATCAGCACTGCAGAAATTGTCTGGATCACCAGCGCCATTCGGTCACCCACTAGAGACCTCACCTACAACAAAAACATTATGTTAGGTTAGATAAATTCCATTGATGTATCAACACACTTGTTTTTTTGGTCTGGTACTTACAGCGTTGGCTTCTTTGGCAAGCTGTGAGCATATGGCACCACTGGAGTTCTCATCACGGTCGAACCAACCAATCTCAAAAGTGAGGATTTTTGTGAGCATCTGTTCCCTGACCCTCTTGGTGAGGTATTCTCCCATGACACCAAAGTTGTAATGCTGTCCAATATTGATCAAGAATGAGAGCACTGCAAGGCCGACAAAGATAAGTGCATAGGTCCTTGTTTTATCCATGATTTCATTGTGATCTGTCAAGAAGTAGACTGAGATCATGCTTCCCAGAGCATATGAATAAGCAGGCTGGATGCCTCCAAACACAATTGCACTCAAGCTTCCCATAAGCGCCTGCCTCCACTCTGGTGCATTGAGCATGAGCAGCCTTCTGAAGGATGGCAGAGGAAGCTTTGGCTCCTCAGAGTTGACAACATCACCTGCATCATCAAATGACCGGCCCGAGCTTGACCTGCTGGCATCAGAGAATCTCCTGCTCATGCCGTGGCTGCTGGACTGCTCCACAGCGGATGTACTGCCAGTTCCACTGACCTGATCAGCCTCTTTCGATTCTCTAGTCTGCTGAAGGTGAACAAGAGATGAGTAGAGGCCATTCTCATCTGCAATGAGATCATCATGCGATCCCAGTTCCTTCACCTCACCGTACTGCATAACAGCAATCATGTCAGCATTGCGGATGGTGGAGAGGCGATGTGCAACAACAATAGTCGTCCTGCCCACGGAGGCCAGGTCAAGTGCTTCCTGTACAACACGCTCTGACTCTGTGTCCAATGCACTGGTCGCTTCATCAAGGAGGAGGATCTTGGGTGACTTCAGGATTGCTCTGGCAATAGCAATTCTCTGCTTCTGTCCTCCAGACATTTGGACACCACGCTCGCCCACCTGTTTTTATTTCAGATATGATTAATACGGTAACACCAGAGTATCAGAGTATGAACCAAAACTTTGTTCACATAAAGGAAGACCGGAAAAGATCAACAGCTTAAGATGAACTAGTTTCTTGTTGAACTAACAGCTGTAATCCTCTGTAATTTCCTGTGACAAATACATCAAATCCAAGTTTGCATTGAGAAGAAGACACACAATTTGCTAAGGGTTTTTTATTCAAACTTCTGTATGTACAACTCTCCTTTCCACTACAAAACTGCATTTTGTCATTTGAAGAATATTCAGCAGTTTCTGTGTGATAGTTATGCAGAACTGATATGTATGCTGCAGTCTGTTAGTTGACGCGCTGCTTGACCGGTATCCTCCACTGAGCACTGATGATAAACATCCAGTGTTTACATTTCAAATTTGAACATAGCTTATCTTAAACATGTAGCTCAGCATTGTAATGTGAGTTATCATATTCATACATGCATATAAATATACCCTTTCTACATATTGTGCCTAGAAAAACTGAACACAGAAGCTGCCAATGGAGGTCGAAAGTTTTGTCATACAGCAATTTTAGTTGATAAATGAAGTATTGGCAGGAAGTCAACACTGCTATCATTGTCATACAGATATGGTTTACCTTCTCGTACTCTAAATCCCATCATCTCACATAATACCGTGCTCTGACACCCATGTTTGTATCTGTACACTATTTCATTCTTTTTTTGATTCTCAGAAATGCATCCCATCCTTCATGTTACTCCCTCCGACCCAAATTAGTTGACTCAAATTTGTTAAGATACAGATGTATCTAATACTAAATCATGTCTAGATACAATCGAATCTACACAAATCTAAGTCAACTAATTTGGATCGGAGGGAGTAGTTTATTTATTGGATGGGCATAGTCATTCATGAGTGCAAAGAATGGTCTCTGTATCTAGCTGACATGATATGGTAAGCGTCCTGAAGGCCACTACTCTTGTTTATCCTATATTGGCAATTGGCATAGATATGTAGGTACGGCACTAGCTACGTTACTACCATCATTCTGACCATGTAGCTTTGTCTTTGCAGATTTTATATCTTGTTTTCCTTTTGTATTCCAAACATGCAGCTAGCCATTATATTGGTCATGAGTTGATCATATGATATCTACTCAAGCTTATCCCCTGCAATCACACTATGGTAAATCTGAATTTTGAAAATTGTTTACAAAATATGGCCGTTTTTCAACACGATGTTTGCATGTGCGATGTTTGCATTAGTTACACATGCTCTAGCAAGTTTGTTCCATTATTAAATGTACGTTGTAATTAGTGTGGTCTGTAGGTACAGTGGCAAAACTAAGCTGTGTATTATTTTTAGCAGACGCTTTACTGTGATCTTTTTGTAGTGCTTGAACAGGGGGATGGAATTTTAGTTACATGTATATGAAGTTATGAACTGGTGGGTGCTAAACAGGGAGGGTATTCTGAGTACCTATCAGGTCATTATGCTGCTGGTATGCCCAGATCGAAATCTAGTGTGTCCTAATTCTGTGTGGCCCATGGCAGATTCTCAGAGTAGAAATTGTAGTGGTGGGGTTTTGTCCATGAATGGCTGCATCTTGAATACGTCATATGTTGGAACAGCATGGAAGCCGGAAAAGACACTTCTTCTCCCTTTTAACGACTAGTGACTTTGAAATGCAATAGTTCGCAGTGGCTGGCAATAACATACCAGGTTGATTATGCTTTTCTGAATCGTTTTGATTCTTTGTAGATTAAAGTTAACTTTTGGAAGCAGTCATGCTGCGACACGCACGCACACGGGCATTTCCTTCTGCCAGATCTCTTCCTAACATATTGCTGTCCAAAGAATAATTTTTTGCATGACAGGACCTGGGTAAAATCTTGTTTGCTGGGAAAGTTGGAACACCATAACTGTTGGCTGGCTAGCCTTTTCTTGTTACTGCATTTGCAAAAAGCCTGCTAGCTGCTTTGCCGGTAGCGCCCACCGACCATGGAGGCACAGACCCGGAGTGGTGGGCCAACTAGTCTTCCTATTCCACGTGGGCTCACCAATCTATGATTCCTATGTCCTGCCATCAGCCGTTTTCCAAAGGCCAAAGGAGTGTTTGAACTTTCATATCACCACCACTTGAACCGAATTGCAGTGAAGTGGTGTCATAGCAGCTTTAGAAGTAACCGTACTTCCAGTTTAAAGCTTGCTGGGAAATAAATTAAATTTAAGAGAGCATTTACTGCATTCCCATGGGTTCTAACTTTGGGCCTTAGCTTATAATTAAGCTTATGCTACCACCAGTGCTATTTAGGACTTGTGCTACCAATGTACTTGTATTTAGGCCACATCTCTTACATTATTCTTTCGGTACTGATTGAGACATCCTGATGTACATAATGCTTGCCTAGAAATGGATGGATGTTGTTTGTCACTTGTCAGGTCTGCTGGAGAACTAAGTGGAGAAGAACTGTATGTTGAACTGGTGGCAAGGATGGTTACCGAAGCACCACAAGGCGATTCCATCGCGAGCACTGTGCCACAAAGTCAGGTGTTCTAATCATGCTAAATCACGGCCTGTAGTTTTTTGATGGTTTTTGTATGGTTACTCATCCAACGGTTGATCTGATGACACAGCCAAGTTTGTGTGATTTCTTTTTGTCACTTGTTAGGGCCTGATAGGGTAGTATTTCTACTTTTATGTGGGGAGGGTAGTATTTCTGTTCTGGTGTCAATATGTTTATCAGCTTTACTTTTACCTCCTGTATTTTTGGACGGCAATGGTAGTTTCTAGTTCCTGATTGTGTTTTGAAATTTATGTATAAACATCTCGAGTATTTTGGGATCCTTAAGGGTGCTCCCAGGATACACCTATTACACTGCCGGTCTACATCCTACATTTCGACACAATGTTGTGCTATTTTAATTGTGGATTCGTTGAAATTTGGTCAACCTGTGTCCCCGTTGGGAACCTAGTGCAGGAACAGCGACATTCAGTGAGACTAGCTTGCTGGTTTGCTTCGAAATTCCTGCAAGAATACTTGGTTGATCGCTGTTTCTGTGGTGGTATGCTTTAAGGGCCTCTTTGATTCAAAGGATTTTCGTAGGAATTTTGGAGGATTAGGGTTCTTGGGATTCTTTCCTACATGAGTTGTTTGATTTGAAGATTTGATTCTATCGGACCTTTTCCCAAGGATTCCTTAGCAGTGCATGTTCATAGGAATTTTCATCCACCCAGAGCTCTTGCAAAGAATCATTTGTTTTCTCAATCGAACAAAGTTTATACAATCCTGTGTGATTCCAGTGAGCATCACAATACAATCTTGGGTTTTCCTGCTACTTTTTTCGAATCTTACAAATCAAAGAGGTCCATTGTGGCTTTGGCATGACTCGACCCTCTTATTTATATGGAGTATATTGTTTTCAGTAGAATCAACATAGTTGAGGTGTGGTACTTCCAGGGATTGGGAACACAAGACAGTCAAGTCAAGCTCTCTCTGAAATCCCCAGATCGCACAGGGGATTTCTCGAGGTGAGACCCATGTTATCTGCCATGGGTATGCGGCGCTAGATGGATCAGTAAAGTAGTAGTGCTGTTGTTGCCTAATGCTGACTTTGTGGTGACTACACTAAATACAAAGGGCGCTAGATGGTCTCGCTGGCTTTTCAACGTGTACGAACTGGATATGGAAGAAGGTGGAGCTACATGAAGTGGAAGCTCGCCGACAAGATCAGAGAAGCGTAGATGACAACGAGGTTGGCATCCACGCAGTGAATGCATTGCCGAAACGTTTGTGATCTACGAGAACACTCCTATTGAGCGCTCTAGTCGCACGCGGCCTAGGAGGACCGCCATGGTCTGGATGCTATCAGCCAGGTCAGTGAATCAACCACCACCTAGGGTGTCCCTCCATGCTACTAAGTTCTATGCTAGAATTGACGAAGCATCAAGATTTTTTTTTGGGTTGTGGTCCATCGAAGCATCAGGGAGCGTTTGGTTGGCCACATTGGGTTCATGTGGTCCCTGAGGGCAAATTTGGGCCGTTTGGTTTCCTGGGTTCAAGGGACTCTTTGCATCGCATGATTCTTAAAGCACCCCAAAGCCCGCACAAGGGGAACACTCGAATTGGCAGTTTCTAGTGAGCTAACCTGTTTGCACGTGAGTAGGGAAAACATGGTGTCGAGCTTGCGCGAGCGAGAGATGGTGATATCTCTCCATCGTCAACAAAAAAATGGTTGGAGAAATTTGGTCACCTCCCACCGCTTCACACCACCTATTTATCCCCCTCTGTCTCACCGCGGATTCTTGCACCACCATTTCCTCCAGTCTAGCTCTCTATCTTGTGAAGCTTCTTCATCGATGAGCAGGTAGGTGACGCAATCTACTCTAGTCGGTGGAGGTCGACGACAAGCCTTCTTCATCCACGTCTTCGAAATGCCACCCTCTTCATCCGATGCGAAGATCACTATCCGTGGCCACGTGGTAGATCCGAGTAGATATGAAGGTTCTATGGTAGTTTTTGCAACTCTTGCTTCATGGTATAGTATGAGGATGAGTACATCAGATTTTGCCTTGGTAGTTAGATAAATTTTGCAGCTCTTTGTTTATGATGTAGTATGATTATGGAAATCATGATGTAGATCAGACGATGTCCTGGTAGATGCATGTTTTCAAGGAGTGTGGGTTGGGTATAATGATCTCCATTACCGTGCAGTCCATGTATAAGTGCAATAAATGGTATGAGCATTGTTCTAAATGAATACTTATTCTCTATGTACCAGATTTACACTTAGACATGACATCACAAAGAGTATTCAACTTTACTAAGCATGCATTGTTCTTTTTCACATTTGTGATGTTGCATTGTACTTGTTACTACTATGTTAGTATGATTAGATATGATTGATGTTGTTAAGTTCCAGGATTACCATTGTTATTGTATTGTGCTACATTATCATGATGCATGCTTACAATGCAAACCTGCTGAAGGACAAGACTTGGTCCCCTGATCCATCGACAACCTCAGTGTTGCTGCTTCGATATGTGTCGGTGCCTGATAAGTACTACCCAATTCAAAAGAAGAACATCATGATTTTGCCATGCTAGTATGTCCACCTTCGTCCCTCAATAGGACGTATCATATCATCTCTAGGATCCCCATTGAATTGGTGTTCAGAGAAAAGCACCTACAAACTGTTGTAGATGATGTTTTGAAGTTCTGTGGTCGTGAAGTCATATTCACATGGTGTCATATCTAAAACCATATGAGGAATTGAAGAGCCATGTGGATTCAGATCCTGACGCTCAGAAGTCTTGAGGAAATTCGCTAGGAGAAGGTACATTGGCCATTATGATGGACAAGGAGCATTACTTTACCCACATCAAGGTTGAATTGGTTACCACTCTTTCATGACATGCACTTTTTCCCAACTTCACCTATGACCTAGAACTAAGTAACTAATTGTTGTGTTGTCACTTAGGATCACCCCGAATGATGGTGATTTGATCAATATGCACATTGAGAACTATGCTCAACTAAAGATGATCTAACTACGCTAGTATTCCTACATCGCCCCTATTTGTGATTGCATTACACCGTGCTCTTAGCCACCTCATGGAGAACATGGCACAAGCTGAGACCGTCTCACAAGGGCCCATGTCGTGCAAGATTAGGTGGTTCACGACCTTCCTCAACAAGCACCGCCTTTGAGGAGCCGACTCCCTAGTAGTGGTGGTGGTGGTGATGATGATGAATATTTTAAAGTAGCTAGGACTTAATGAAAACTGTTGCCGGATCTATATATTTTGCGAGGTGTTATGTATTAACCCCTGGTTGATGAGCTTGTGTTGCACCACATGCAATTTTTCGTTAACTCGTGGTGCATCACTAACGTCATGGCCGTTTAGATTATGTTTTGCTACTTTATTAGTCATTTACTTAATTGGTTAGCTATGTTATACTTTCTTTGTTATGTTAAACTAGGTAAGCACACCACTTAGGCCTAGACATAACCAAACGACAAGCACGTAGCCGAAAACACGGATTGCATCCAACCAAACAATGCATGTTGCTTTCTGCTATGATGCAGGAAAAAATATTGTGTGCCACCAAACTGGTTGTAGATGACCAAAACCTTGCATGCGTCCATGCAGCTTGACCAGGGCCATGATGCCCAAAACGGTTGTGCGCAACCCCCAACCCCTACGCGTGAGAATTTAGATTGTGTAGTTACTTAGCATGTATGGTTCACTCATTTCTGAGATACAATGAAAATGTAAGAGGTTGCAATGATGATTGTAGTAATATTTGAAATGGTATGAACTACGATGTTGCAGTATTAGGGGAATTGCTCTTTTGGTGTAAAAAAGTGGAACTTTGCTATTGTACTATAAAGGCTTACTAATTTCTACAATTCTCATCTGAACCCGAGCTCATATGCAATTACTCTAAATTTTTTTTTGGAAAAATAGCAAACAAGATAAAAAATTCAGATTTTTTTACAACGAACATGAGAATGTGTTTTTAATGCATGCAACATTTTTTGCAGAGAAATAACATGTGTGGTAGTCTGTGTAAAAAAAATTGGTACTACTTTTTAGAGCATTCAGATTTGATGTTTACAACACTTAAACTTCTCTTTTTTTGCACAGACCACTAGTACATATGTACTTTTTCGAAGAATTTTTGGGTTTAGTTAGATCAGATGTTTGTGTTCATTGTACAAAAAAATCATTTTTTGGCATTTCTTTTGCTGTTTTCTTCAGATTTCACTATTCATAGGAGCAAATAAATGATTCCCTTTCATGTCCTATGGGAAGTTCTCTTCAATCAAATCCCAAAAAATTTATCCAAATTATAAATGTGGCAAATGATCTTTTCATGAGTCAATCAATCCTAGAAAGTTATGCAAATGTAAAGCATGATTTTAGCTTGTTTTGGGCATGCTATGATTTGAGCTATGCACTGATACAATGGATGGATCTATTGTTTTATGTAATTGTTGTTATTCCATCTCTCAAGAAAGAAGGGGTTGGTTATTTATGTATATCTCTATGTGGTGGTAGATTCAACTTTATTACTAAGGCTACAAAGGGCTCCGTCACTTCCTTTTGTATGATGCCGTACTCACGGAACATCGGAAAGTTTTGCATCTCAAAATAAGAATAAAAGTAGGTGTAGATGACAAAACGACTTGGCATAGCTTAAATCTCATCGACGTGTCGTCATTCAATCTGGGTTGCAAGTTTTCTTGCAACTAGAAATATGTCAGTTTTAACTATATTTGCAACTAAAAATCTCAGTTGCAAAACCCCACCTTCAACTGAAAATCACAGTTGCAACTTCACTTGTAACTCCTACTCATAGACACACGAATCACAACGCAAATCCAATAGATTTGAACCCGACTAAGCTTGTGAACTTAATTCTAATTGAGAATTAGCAAAACTGGAAGAAGAAAAAAATACCGTAGTAGCTAGATAGGGAAATACTAGAGTAAATAATTACCTGGGTGTCGTATCCGTGCGGCAGCTGCGAGATGAAGTTGTGCGCGTTGGCGGCCTTAGCGGCGGCGGTGACCTCCTCCGACGTGGCGTCCTCCTTGCCGAACAGTATGTTCTCCATGATCGACGTGGCGAACAGCGCCGGCTCCTGGCTCACGAGCCCCATCTGGGCGCGCAGCCACTTGAGCCGCAGCCGCCTGATGTCTACGCCGTCCAGCGCCACCTCCCCGGCCGACGGGTCGTAAAACCTCTCCAGCAGCGCCACCACCGTGGACTTGCCGGACCCGCTGCTGCCGACCAGTGCCGCCGTGCGCCCCGCCGGGACGAGCAGACTGAAGGTTGTGAAGATGGGGCTATCCGGCCGCGACGGGTAGCAGAATTCCACGTTCTTGAACTCCACCTCGCCGGCCACGTTGGGTAGTTCTTCTCCGGTATCGCTCGCCGAGTCGATCTTGGGTATCCGTCGGATCACCTCTAGCACCCTCTCCCCCGCCGCGCTCGCCTCCGAGAAGTACTTGAGGTTGGACAGCCCCGACCCCAGCGCCCTGCATGCGTCATGACTCATCAATCAATCAATCATGGTTAACGGCGGCGACATCTAGAAAGATTTTGTGATCAGTGTTACGTACAGGCCGCCGATAACGATGGCCGCTGAGACGGCGAAGACGGTGCCGCCCTTGTAGCCGTGGTACATAACAAGGTGGCTGCCGTACCAGACGTTGAAGGCCCAGATTGCGAATGTGATGCCGTTGCTGCCGATGGCGACGCCCTTGGCGAAGCCCTGCTTGATGCCCAGCCTCGCCGACTCGTCGAGCGCGGCCGAGAACCGCTCCGTGGTGTCCCGCTCCGCCACGAACGAGTACACGGTGCGCACCGACGACACGGCCTGCTCGGCGATGGCGCCGGGGCGGGAGTACTGCTCCCTGATCCGACGAGCGAGGCCGATGAGGATGCGGCCGTACATGAAGCCCGGGATGATGAGGAGAAGGATGGAGGGGAGCGCCATGAGCGTGAGACGCCAGAGGAGCGCGAAGCCGACGGCGTAGGCTCCCAGGAACGCGGCGGTGTTCATCACGAAGTGGGGGACCTTCTCGCTCAGCACGTCCTGGACGACGAGGCTGTCGTTGGAGACGCTTTCGATCACCTCCGCCGTGGAGCCGGCCTTGAGGTCGAAGTACTCCACGTCCTGCCGGAGCACCGCCGCGAGGTACCGCGCACGCATCCGCGACGCCTGCCGCTCCGCCGTCCGTGACCAGCAGTACCCCTCTGTAAATACACATCGGACAAACGTACTGTCAGTGTCAGGTCAGGCACGTACGTATACGTGCTAGGTAGATGCAACATTACCCGTACACCCACCTAGGAACGCCATGATCCAGTAGCCCGACGCCAATATGACGAGGTTCCTCGCGTTCTGATCGAGTGAATGACAGGAAGATAATTACTCGAATCTGATCGTCAGGGACGAAGGTTACAGATTTAACAAATGGGTACGTATGTGAAATTTTGTGGACGCGTACCTCGTTGACCTTGGAGCTGAACTCGTGGAGGACGTCGGCGGCGCTGGCGCCGAGGTCGTTGAAGATGCGGCTGGTGATGAAGAGAGTCACGGGCATCGACACGCCGTCGCCGATTGCGCCCACCAGGCCCAGCACCATCAGCGCCACGTCCGCCGCGTCCGCGTGCATGAACACCGACGACCAGAACAACGGCGCGGGCGCCGCCTTCGCCGGCGCCCCGTCCTTCTTGGCGTTTGCCGTTGCGCCACCCATGTCGATGATCTCCGGCTAACAGTAACAACGCATCGCCAGCGCCTGCTAGGTAGTTATACAGTGCAGAAGCTCGCTGCGGCCTAGCTTGCTTCCAGGAGCGGACAGTTGTTGTGTTTACTCGATCTTCCGGCCTCCTTTTCAGGCTGCGCTTCTCTTCTACTAGTCCGAGATCTGCTGGAGGGGGAGAGATGGGTTTTAGGCTTATATATGGCGGTGCATGCGCGAGCTAGCTATCAATCGATAAAAGCAAAAGCGCAGTGGATTAGAAACGGTAATTGCAAACAAAAAATGTAGTACCAGCGAAAGTCAAACTTCATCAACTTTTACTGAATTTATTGAGAAAATTATCTATATTATCTATAAATGCCAAATGGGTAACATATAAAAATATTCATCCGCATCCTGCCTAAGGCTCTAGGGGAAGCTCTAGATCCGTGTCGTTCACCCTCTTGAGGGCATCGTTTTGGAGCCCGAGATGCCTAGAGGGGATCAGCTGGTGGAACGGTGTTCCATCTTCTGCGCCGATGGCGGCGGGTCTCGGCGGCGTGGTGTAGCGGGGTCTCGTCGGCGGACGTGATGATGGCCTCGCGCAGGGCGGGGGTCGCCGTCTGGCGCCGTGGTGGCATCGGCGGCAGGACCGACAAAGTTTATGCGGATCTTAACTGTGAAGATTGTTTAGAGGCTCGATGGCGGCGACGGCTTCTGTGGCGTGCAGGCAAGGTGCTCGCTAAGAGTTAGCTAATCCGGATGTACGCTCCCGTGTCGCCTAGAGGGCGCATCGGGGTATGCGATTGTTCCCGGTCCTTAGCTGGTGGAGTGTCTTCGTTTGTCTTTCCGGCACAGGGCCTCGTTGACACGATTTTACTCCAGTGTCGAGTGTGTAAGTGTTGTGTGGTGGCTTCGGGCTTGGTGATGTATATGCTTTGTAGTTCCTTTGTTGATCGATCTTTAATAAATCAATAAAGGCCGTATGCATCCTTTCGATGAAGAGGCCGGGGGTCGTATCCTCCATTTCGAAAAAAAATCTAATGGTACTGATTTGGTGTTCTAAATGTTGGTATATTTCCTATATATAATTGCTCAAATTTTACATTGTTTGACATTTGAAAAAAATTGTATGCTACATTTTAAGAAAAATGGAGTACAAACTTCACATAAAAATTAAAAATAATAATAAAATGTGATGTAGTGCAGTTGTTAGTACTGTAGTACTGCTACTCGTGTTCGAAATTTTAAATGACCATATTTCTCGTTTTTGTGTACGCTTGAAATTATATTTCCACGAAAATATCTCATGTATAGTGCATTCCAACAGTAATATGCTACAATGTTCTTTGATGTTTTTAACTTACTAGTCAAATGGTCGTGCAGCGCTAGTATTTTTTTTTTTTGCATTGATTGAGTATTTGAGCATCATAGTTCGTAAATTTATGCAGAATAGTAAAATTTATATAAAATTCAATAAATATAACATGTAATTAATCAAAAGCAACGATGCATATGTCACAAAACGAAGGATAACCGCGATAGTAAGTTTCTTGTGAATTTAAGATGTAACCTTATAGGAATGAATGGAAATTACCGACTTAGACCTTTATAAGAGTAGAGAGATCCATAAAGATAAGAACTAAAAAGAAATGGTACTCAATGGAGCTCGGGAAAAAAAACATATTCCTCTAGTAGTGTCTATTTGACAAATACTTATTCTAGATCGAAGATCTCGACCATTGGTTCTTATCCAATACATCACCTGTCCCATAATGTAGTATCTTTTGGAAAACAAAATTGATTTGCCAAAACATACTACATTGTGAGGGAGTAGAATTTAGTATGTAGCTGCAATTTTAAAATTACGAACACTTTAGTGTTACAAACACATTTTCATAACTAAAGTTGCATACAACTATTGTGCAGTTCTAGGTCTCATATACGTGCAAATCTGAATCCCATGCCTACCAAAATGGACCACCTTGCGACAATATCTCCACAAACTTATCACAAACCGTATAGAAAGTGATGAAACAACGAAACATACACAACTCATAGACAAAGCCTTTAAGAAGGGTTTGTCACACATATACCGATGATGACTAGTCCAACCATAGGCCGATTTCGAGATTTTCATCTCTAAAACCAGGCTTCGATCCACCACATTCAACAAGGGCACAACACACACACGCCAACATTGTCTAAATAGAGATCTCGTGCTTCCACTGGAGTGTGTATATACTTTGTCATTGCAAGCGCCACTAATTCCAACACCCTCACTACCATCTAGCAACTTCTTGCTAGCCGGATCCTGACGCTGAGAGAAATAGGCTCTCACATGCCACTCGAGAAGATGTCAGAAGCATGTTGAGGCATCATTGCTCCTCTTTCGACCTATTGTTTTCGCAGCTCTTTCAGTATCGTCGATGGGAGAGGATGGGACACTGGATATAGGTAGATTCATTACTGCTACAACCATCTTGCATAACTGTCCTTAGGGTCATTGGCTCGACGTCCTCCAACATTGCCCCATAGGCCGCTGCCCATGTCTAGCCACCATAGGCTGATGCCATTACATCTGGGCAAACCTCACCCGAGCCTGACCCACAATAGTGAAAATGTGGCCATTCACATTTAAAATATTTTTTTGATATTAAATAGTATGGAAACCACCTATTTTTCTACAAAATATGGGAAACCAACTAGTTTCAAGGCTAAATCAGGCTTTCGGACCAGGCTAGCTTGTGATGAAAAATGAGGCCCGAGCCCGACATAATGTCGGGCTTCAAGATGGGCATGTTGGGCTAGGCTACCCGTGCCCAGATCTACCGCCATCTTCCACCGCCCAATATGCGCATCATATTACTGCTCGGTCGCCCTGGCGCCTCCACGCCGCTCACCGTCCATGCATCCTTGCACCACCCTCTCCTCGCGAGAGGTGGAAAATGGCATGCCTCCCATGACACCGTGGGGGTTCGTCCGACGGCGCCCTCTGGTGGCGTCAAGGGTGCGAGCACTTGTAGAGGTGCTGCTGACAATTGTCAGGGTTTGTCTCATGGGCCACCTGCAAGAGCATCATGGGAGTCTTTTTTTCTCAGATAGTGAGTGTGCTTTACTATGGGTCCATATCCATGTTTTAGTGCTTTAGTAATGGCTATGCCGTAGAACCCATTTTGTAACGAGCATATGCATTTTACATGCTAATTCGTTATCAAACTCTATTTTGGTGCTATCTTCGTAGGTGCTTACGAAACATGCATGTTTCGTGTATTGCTAGTCATACATTAGTCATGTGCTTGCTTGTTGGAACTTGCAACAGAGATGGTAAGCTTGAAGTTCGTTTTTTTCCTAGAGGCGTGCCCCACGCAAGATTTCAGAGTTTTTTTTAGAGTAAGCAGCCGGACTCTACTGTGATCATTTATTAATTAAACTGCACTTACATCATTAATTAACAGCGGAATAAAAAAAACAGATGGATCATCGAACCACATACTTGGATGGGTAGCACACTCATGGGACTCTTCATACGGTTGTTGATGATTTTTAATAAATCGATAGAATTTCACAAAAAAAGCCATATAATTTCCATCTCCTGGACAAAAAGAAAATGATTTGCCAAATACAGACCATGTCTGATTGCCATGGCCTCCGTTGTAGCTGCATCCATAGCAAAATCAACTGGTTCAATGAAAGCTGCGAGGACATTTCTTATATCATTTTAGATCACAAACACTTGTTGATCCGCTCCTAGTATCTTGGTTGAAAGCTGCATGGACGTTAATAGAAACAAAGCCCTCCGATGGTGAACGTGGACGTTTGCTTACATTATATAGGGTAGTGCTCCATTCTATACCGTGCATGCAGCTAGGTTAGCTGGTTGGAACTACCCTTACTTGGTTGAAGGAGATATTGTGTGTTCGACTCCCACTTCTTTTCTTTCACTTTCAATTTTATTTCCGTAACAATAGGGGTAAGACGAGTATTTGGACCTCTTGCAACGAGACAGAGAGAAGTGCCACCAAACCAACCGCATTAGTTTTGGCGTGCTAAGTGGGGAGTCAAGTGTGGCGGAGACACGTGGTACACTATGTGCGCGTTTCCCATCTTATTCTTGGGGCTTGTTGCGGTTACCCCTAGTGAGACATGGTCCGGTGAAAACGATCTCTGGACCATCTTCTTCATTTTGTTTGGTTATCTAGATTTCACTTAGCTGCATAGGATGGACAACTATCCCATTAGTTTGGAAGGCTGGACGACATCATATTTGGCCACGCTAATGCAATGAAAGGTGTTTGGTTGCCAACAAGATCCTGCGTATGATTACCATGATTCACAACAGGTGAGCTTACCATGTCAAACATCAAAGCATGTATGCATGATCATTAGCACAAGAGGATCAGTACCACCAAGTACCACCAATTCAAAAGTGGATGAAAGATGTAGCACTACGAGTTCACCATTGTACCGCTACTTATTTACAATTAGAAAAAAATGACACAACTTACACATCACTCATCACATATTTTCGTGATCCTCTTCACCCTTGTTCTTGTTAGCCCAAGCATATCAAACAAATGTACACAAACTTCTTCTTTTCCTTCTTCATACCCTCGTTTTCCTCATCTCATTGTTGTTGTCTAGCCTTCAGTAAGTCAGCTTGATATTTCTGCACACTCT
Source organism: Avena eriantha (assembly GCA_910589775.1). Lineage (NCBI taxonomy): Eukaryota > Viridiplantae > Streptophyta > Magnoliopsida > Poales > Poaceae > Avena > Avena eriantha. The sequence goes on from OU342745.1 coordinate 51,787,955, forward strand.
TTATCATAGCCACTCCATTCTTCAATGTTTCAATCATCTACTTGTACTTCTCCATCAATTCCTTATCATCTTTCGGAGTGCCGCCCTTCATCCGGGACAACATATCATCCAACGCCTTTTTATCACTTTCTTCCATGAATTGCTTCACATCAGCTAACAAACGTGTGTACTTCTTGTCAATCCTATTCTTATCGCCGCTAGCTCCTTCATCAATTTAGCACTCTGAATCCTCTCATCGATTCTTGCACTGTTACTGTCCTCATACATTCCCCAGAGTTTCCCCAATGTATTTTTCAATGTCTGCGCCCATTTCCTATCGAACCAAGACATAAACCCACAGTTTGTGTGTTCCTGCAAATCACAAGTTCATGCTTCTAGCTTAAATCGAAGTGGGGTAGTTCGAGGACGTGAAGGTGCTAAGTCTAAACCTAAGAACTTACATTCTGCACTTGGCAGAGATAAACTTTGCGGCCTATGTTGCATCCTTCAAATGCAGCACACCTGATAGGCTCAAGCTTGTGTACGTGGCACAGGTGGGGGCAATCTACATCTATGCCGCGGAGTGTGGGGTCTTCGATGAAGTGCAGAGCATAGTCCGTGTTCGTGAGGTCGTGACGGCCATCAAATTGCAACGACATCGAGTTCAACCTATGCCAAATCGGGAAATCCCAAATCGAAAGTAAACCCTAACACTAAAGAAAGGAAATTTGGGAAATTATGGGACGTGGTACTGTGATTACTTACATTCATAGCTGGATGTGGAGGAGAGGAGAGAGTAGACTTGCTATCTCCGCGGCCGCCACCGCCGCTGCTGACCTGGTCTCCGACCTGGTAATGGAGCTCAAGGGTGAGGGGAAAATGGAGAGTGCAGACAGAGAGAGGGTTTCAGCAAGAGGTGACAGGCATGCCACTTTTTCCCTTTTCGCCATGGCACGCGCATGCTCCCGCCATCTCCATGCGTGGCCGAGGTCATGCATGAAATCTGCCCTTTTGCACGTAGGGAGCGAACGACGAGGGTGACTTATTAGAAATGGCCGAATCAACGGTTCCTAGCAGGCCCTGGGCTGGGGGTGCTTTAAAGCTTGTGCGAGCCACAACGTGGAGGTCGGGCAGGTAACCAATCGGCCAAACTTCTTCTCCCCGGGGCCTACCTGACTTTCGGGGCAGCCTACCAAATGTGCCATGTAATGTCATGACCAAGTGACATCGCCAGGGTGTCCTGCTTAATTCAATGTTAAATTTTTCCACATTATTCGACATTGGTTAGAGTAGTCTCTGTTTTAAAACACACGTCTATATGAGTGAAGATTTGGTGTACATGGACACTAGAGATGTTGATTTTATAAAAAATTCGAAAATTATACTTTTAAATTTCAAAAAAAAATTGATTTTTTTGTGATGTAGCCAATGATTTATCCTTCGAACGTGCAAAATGCCAATTTAAAATATTTGCATTATGAGCTATATAGAAATGACAAAAATATGGATTTGAGTATACATAGTTTTACATCTCTAAATTTTATGAGATTTTGTTATTTTTGTGTAGCCCACAATGTAAATAGGTTCGGGTTGAGATTTTTTACAACACTAATTGTGTTCAAAGTTTATTTTGTTTTAAAAGTTATAACTATGGTTTTTATTTTTTTAAGGAAAGGAGCGTTGGAGCTCGGGAGCCAAAGACAGTTTCCGTGTTTATATATTGTAGCAAGGAGATTTTATTTTTTGAGGGAAGGCCTTCAGGCGCTTTTTATTTCACTTTAAACATGATACATCTTCGTTACATCCGAAACAATAAAACTAGGGGATCACATTCCCAACAATAAGAACTATTCGAATCAAAACAAACGTAGCAAGTTTGTGCGCCACGCTGTTTGCTTCCCTGAGGCAGTGTTGTACTGAAATTCTGCCAATCCTGGTTGCCATCTGAAAACAATTTGTTAAAATAGTTGAATAAGGCTTCCAAATCTCGATAATCCCATTAAAAGTCTGAGCTAGTTCAAGAGAATCAGTTTCGATTGTTGGGGAACAATTCATGTGCTCAATCAGCTGCACTAGTCGCATCCAATAGATGATTTAAAGGGAAACTTGAACCAGCAATGGTCCGACCTCTATCATCACGTAGAATAGCTACGACAGCACCAGAACCATTTGAGAAATAATATGTGTCGTCGGATTGAAGACAAGTACGCCATGAGAGGGTTCTCGAGACGTGGGAAAAGGTGAGGTGTGATACATACGGTTCTTCGGGACGGTGAGCACACAAGCTTACTTAGAATCAGATCCGACTGCGGTGGACAGATCCTACTCCTGCTAGCAATTCAGTATATCGGCGGAGCCAAAAGTATAACATATTACAAAAGAGGTTTCGCATGTGCGAGTTGTGGTTGGTATTGCGTGCCCTAAAGGCTGATCCCTAGGTCGGCTTATATAGTAATCCGTCCTAAGGTTTCATGAGAGTTCTATCAGGATATGATACAGAGTCAGTACAAAGTACATCTTGGACTACAAGTATTCCTATAGGCTTAAGTCTGTAAGTCTTCTAGGCCTTCCTGTAGTCTGATGGTCTTCCATCTCTCTTTGACTGGGCCGCCCGTGGAGCACAACTCTAATCCGAAGTGGGCCACCCTGGTAAGTGAGTCACAATTGGTATAACCAGAAGGTATATCCCAACAGTAGCCCCCGGAAGCCTCCAAGATCCAAAATCTGATTCCATCGTCTGGCTTGATTCTTCTTAGACTATAGAATCTTGAAGGATTCCTGAAACTTCAAAACAAAAGTATAGGATCCGAGTCACAAGTGAGCCGGACTTGTTGATATCTCATCATTGCTTCCACGCTCGATTTCAAACTGAGCCGGAATTTGGTCCATGACGTAACCTGACAACGTCTCAAGTCTTGTCACGTCACTGACAAACATTATGTCAGTGTGACCATTGGTTGGCCCCGTATCGCGTGGAACCATGGTGCCGTTTCAATGTGAACATAGAGATCGAGGCGGCGGAGGCTTCACGAGGAATTTTCCCTTCCTATTATGTGACGCGTGGCGTTAATTTCGTGTATCAAGCACTAATCTTGGTGCGGATGGGCTTTATAAGGGGTAAAAATCCTCATTTTCTCCACCGTAGATCTTGTTATTCCTCTTCCTCGCAAAAACCTTGTGCTCCTCATCCTTCTCTCACTCCTCCACCAAATCCAGCAGCGCCACCCATTCTTAGCCAATCCTCTAGCAAGAAGGCGATGCTTTCAGTTCTACGGGCGCGGCGTTGTTGGCGGTCGAAGACAAGAAGTATCGCGGGATTTGGATCCCAAGCGCCATCAATGACGAGAAGCTCAAAATCATGGAGGAAGAAGGTCTTCTCCGTGCTGGCGCATGGCAGAGTGGCTTCAACGAGGCCTCCCCCCGTGCGCGACGGCGAACGAGTTCACTTTGCAACCCATCTGGATCGCGGCCTTAGCCTTCCGTCGTTGGAATTCTTTTCGAGGTAACCAACTACTACGACGTCTAGCTTCACAATATCTCCCAAATTCCATACTATAGCTTAGTGCCCATGTTTCTCTTTGCAAGGGTTTCTCAGAATTAAACCGATTCTACTCTTTTTCCGATACTACTTTAGTACTTAGAAAAACTCTATCACTGCTAGTGTTCCCTACAATACCGGAACTCTTAGCTTAGACCTTAGGAGAGATCGAGTCTACCCTAAGGTCATAGCTAGCGATTCAGTGAAGAAATGGCCAGCTACTTTATTTTACCACAAGGATATACTGGCTCCCGGCAAGCAGGAAAGCTTGCTGGTTTTCATCGACGGCACTGCAACCCACCAAGAGTCTTGGGATGCAGAAGCGTCGGCTCTAACTGAAGACTTGATCCGCACCAAGAGGTGGATTGAGTTCTTGATGAAGAACAAGGGTATGAAGGGATTTGACTTAGTCCACTGTTGGCTATCACATCGGATTCAACCTCTTCAATATCACGGGGACCGGCTGATGCGTTTAGTCACCCTCGATAAGAAAGACAGCTTCAAGGTTAGCCCTACTTCAATCTCCACCAAAGACTACAAGACTCGTATTCAATGGTTAATCAAGGAACAGGTTAACCGTGAAGTTCTAGAGGTCTCCATGAAGATGTATACAACGGAAAATCCTCTCACCCCGGTAAGTTACTAGACTTTACCTACTGTGTTTCTTCCATCTTTTACATTTTATCATATTTCAATGTTGAGATATTTCCAACTTTCAGCTTGCTAACCTCCCCGATTTGAAGCTTTCTCCCCTTGAGGGCTATCCACCTAAAGATCCGATTCCTCTTTACGGGGAGGAGGAACTTGAAGAATTTCCGGAAACACTTACTCTGAAGCGTAAGACTCCAGTTGTTCCGACTGGCCCGCAAATGCTTCTTGTCATCAAAAAGTAAGTTCCTCTTTATTATCACTTGTACTTTACTTTATATTCTTTCTGAATCATAATGGTATTCATCTTACGATTCAGAGCTAAACCATTGACAAAGGGGATGGGGAAACCCGTGAAGACGTTGTGCCAAAAGAAGTTGAATTTAACTTCTCCGACAACTGCTCCTCCGACTCCCAACTCGAGCTCATCACCAGCACCGGAGGATGTTCCGTCTCCACGCGTCGACAACTTTGTAGCTGAAGAACTAGTGATTGCCAGTTCTCAAACTGACGTCATTATTGGTGACTCAGGAATAGAAAAGGGTGAACCCTCCAAGGTTAATCATCTCTTAGCTAACACATTTTCCGAGAAACTTCTGAAGATTCCTGGTTCTGCCAACCTTGGCCTCACCAAGAAAAGCACAAAAGAGATCTGGGAACTAGCATTCACCTGTTTAGAATCTTGGAACATTTCTGCCAAGGAAGAGGCTCAAGAAACCGAAGATGTGAAGCTTGAAGATTTGCTGGGATAGATTCGTTCTCGGAATGAAAGGCTAAGGGCTAGTGGAGTTCCACCTCCCAAGATAAATCCCCTAACTTTGACCGAGAACGTTTCTGCTGAAATAGACACCGGCCTTACCAAGATGCAGTATGAGCATATTGTAAGTCTTTATCCGACTCTTTTCATTTTTATTTATACCATATCATCTAGCCCCCAAGAACGAAGTCGAATAGGAGCTAGGAGTATAGAAATCCGAGTTTATGCCTTTTAGGATGCGAACGAACAAAGTAGTGTAGCCCCCAAGGATCGTCCTGGAAATTTAACTTAGTTAATAATAGCCCAAGTCTTAGTAGACTTCTGACTCTGCTTACTATTCTGACTTATAGAAAGTTAATTGTTACAACCAGGAATTGTTGAAGAACATATGCAGCAAGCAAAAAAAGAGGTAAAATCTCTTTGGCTTGAAAATGCACAGCTGAAAGTTGAGAAGGATGAGGCGGAAGGTAATAATTTCCGTCCCTCATGTTTATGTTTGATTGTTGTGCCAAATCTGGATTCGACTTTAACTTCTCCTTTGTCATTCTAGGCTTGCTGGCCCAGTCATGCAAACTCGTGGAGGAGGCTGAAAATTTCAAAGTCTTGGAGGCGGAGAATGCCGGATTACGATCTGAGCTTGAAAAACTTGAGGCTGGCCACGAACATAGCGTCAACAATATTCTTGAATCCAACAACATGGCCACCGAAGAGCGTGACTGAACCATTGGCCGCCAAGACAAAGAAATCTCATATTGAATGTGGAAATGGATAGGCAGACTGATACTACTCAAGCACTTCAGGAATAACTCCAAAGTTTGAGGGAAGGAAGGACCAAAATAGATGAAATCATCTTTGGTAAGTTTGCTGCCAATGCCACATATCTTCCTACTTCAATGTTTTCTGACTTTAATTTTGTCAAATTTACCAATCTTGTTTTTTCTCACAAGACCCCTTAACATTTCAGATTCATCCTTGTTCGATTCCCGTAACGACTGACTTGTCGCATTCAGAGATTTAAGCCATGACTTCCGCCAAACTCTGGAAGAGGTTGGCGAGGCCGTTGATCTCTCTAACCTGCACAGGCTATCCGCCTTTGTAATGCAGGACCCGACAAAGGAATTTCTGAAGCTTGTAGAGGATTGGAAAATGGCGTATGCTCAGACGGCTGCCTAGAATGCCCTTACCATGGTGATGATTCACCATGGTAGCATGGAAATTTGGCAAGTCACGAAGGGTATTTCGATTGTCGAAGAAGACGGCAATGACCAAGATATCAGATCCATGTGGGAGTCTTGTGCCAGATACGCTTGTCGCGTGGGCGAGATGACCAGCTACAAAAATCCGTTCTTCCAGTATGTTGTTATTCCACTGGTACCTTCGATCCGGATTCACGGATGTAGTATAAATAGTTTTTCCCCTAGTAGACCTAGGTTTAATCGAACCTTGGAAAATAATGCTAAAAGGAATTAAAAATGACACGCCTGCAGGACTTTGTTTTTTTGTTTTACCTTTGTTTATCGACCACTCTAGTTTACTTGATATCTGGGGTTGTTTCAATGGATGGAGATAGGCCAGGGTTGAACATTCACCTACAACTGCACATCATATGAGATAAAAGATAATAATAGGCACGATCATGTATAATTTTTTAATAGAGATAACCTTTGTGGGCAGCACATCCTAATATACTAAAGCCCCTGCGAGTCACAAGAATAGAAATAGCCTTTTGATCCAACTGTTTGCACCATGAAGTAGAGAGCTACAAACAGTTATTAAGTGAAAACACGGATCAAAGCCTTAAGAAGAGATGTTGTTGTTGTTTCTGAATGGGTCGCTAAGCGAAGATCGTACAACCCTTTCTGCCACTAGGTTTCCTATGAGATCGCCGCTATCCAAGTATCTCACCTCAATCCTTTGTCGATCTCGAGGGTCTTGGGTACCTACAAGTCCAAAGATCGAGGCAAGAGACAAAGAAACAAAAGATACAAATCCCTTATTCAAACAATACACAATGCTCCCATATATTAGATGCACATAATCGCTACGAGGTTTCACCCCAACCCACAGCCCGTGAGGACTACTCACTCATAACAATAAGATCAAGGATAGAGAACATTGTGCAAAATACTTAGATTGAAATCAAATATTCTTAAAATGGTTGCCGAATCACAAGGAGATCTCAAGTATAAGGTAATGGATATGGCTACTGGAGAGGATGGAGGGGATGAACTATGGTGTGGATATCCTTTGGTATTGTTGTGATGCAATATGAGAATAGCGACCCTCTGCGCGGCGACTGGGACCACGAAATATATAGGGTCCTTCATGAAAGTTCTAGGGTTTGATGAGATGAGGCCGCTGTCACATGGTATGGGCGGGCCGTATAGGCGGGACCTTCCCGTACCAGTGGTCGTTATGCCCTCTGGCGCCTAGAATTTTCTCCAGGATTACTTGGCCATGTAGACTTCCTCAAAATCTTCATTTATGGCTCCTGATTTCGCATTAAAAAGCGTGATGTCCTACACAACAAAATTCAAAGCAATGGTTTGCATATCTTTGCAATAATTAGTCATTAGTGGCAAGGCTAGAGAGATTCTTATTAACTGCTTGACTAAAAACAATGTTTAAACACGAAAAAGATGGCTATTTTCACAGCCATCAACCTCCCCAAAGCTCAAACCTTGATCGCCCTCAAGCAAGAAAACAACAAAACTATAAGGAATTCAGCGTTTAAACTGAAAAAACGAGAATATGAATGGACTTGCAGTCTATAGTCATATGTGTCTAGCACTTCCTGCATTTGAAAGGCTCATCAAAGTTAGAGAGATGCCAAGAACACTATACAAGCTTTGATAACTCAAGATAATCAAAGTAGAGTTTAATATAAGTATAAATTACTAGAAGTGTAAGAATCAATCTAATTCCTCTAGTTTACTCTCAGCTTGCCAAGGAATACTAGGATGTTTATAATAGCAAAATTGAGTTAGATAGTTCATGTCCTAAGTAGCATAACAGTGAAGTGTCTTATTGACACCCACATCACTAAATCAAGACTATCAAAACACTTCTATTCCATTCATTGTCTTTCAAGAAAATTCATAAAGTAGTAATGAGACCATGCCAAGGACTTGTTATGTGGATCTTCATATTTTTTTCTTCCTTCTTTCAAGGATAATTCTCAACAAGGATCATTGAGTGATTCTTTTAAACAATGGTTTGCACAACCTTAGAGAGTACCAATACTTTGGCACATTACGGTGACAAGTGCCACCTATGTTGTCAACTCATTGCCGAAATCAGGGGTTGTACCATTGATCGTTCGTAGGCCAGCGGAGTTGTTGGCATCCAAAGGTGTGCATCAAAAACATAGAACTCTTTAAATAGTATCACAGTTTGATCCACAGGGTTAGATTTTGGCATGTATCAACATTACCGCTAGACTTCATTTCTATCAAACAAATCCGTTCAAGAGTGATATCAAGTGTATCAAAACATCTATGGGGTTAAGTATCTTAAAAGGTAAACTCTCAAGACAATCATTCATCAAACAAGTCATAAATTTGAGACCTTTTCTTGTTGTACTTGTTTGGAAATATTATTTCCAAGGCAAGACTCGGTTAGGTATAAGAACTAAAGCAAAAGCTTCCACAACTAATCATTCATACAAATAAAAGCTTTACTCTAACTATTTTAATTAGTCCCACTAGCATAGCATCTTAGCACATCAACTAACTAAGATAAAAAAATTCAAACTTCAAAAGTGGGAGACATAGACATACCTCTCATGAGCGACTTCATCATCCTCTTCCTTATGGGGATGTGTTCCTTCAAGACTCAAGTAAAAATCACTCCCATAATAAAATTAAAGCAAAGAGGCAATAGGCAAATCCACTTTCACGAAAAAAGGAAAAAGGGAAAATATTTCTGTGTTTTTTAAGGATGGGGATTAAAGAATAGAAAATAACTTGCGACCAAGCAAGGAACTAAGAAAATAAAAGCAAAATCAAACGAAAAACAAAAGAAATCGCAAAGTGTTGGAACAAACCAACCCGAGTGTTTCAAATCTCTCAAGGAGCTGGAGTACAACCTTATTATTACACAAATAAAATTGTACACAAATAAAATTGTCAGGGGACACATCCCCAAGCTCAGGCTTTTGCATGCCCTTTTGTTGCTCATTATGGTGGAGGTGGATAATCTCCCATGTTCCATTGGCTGCTCCAATTGTTAAACTGGGTGGTGAGGTTGGTAGTAGCATCTCGAAGGTAAAGGAGAGGTTGTTCATGTTTTGGATGTTTCCTTAGTGACGTGGGCATACCTTATAGGTACTCGAGCTTGGCATATATGGTCCAACATTGAAGAAGCCCACGATGTTGCTAAAGGCCCAGTTAAGATTCGGGTGACCCAGAGACTCCGACTGCTTGTAGCACACGGCAAACTCAAGATAGAAGTTTAAAGTGAAAACCCTAACTTGTAACCAACTTGGATTGCTATCTCGGGACCTAGCCTATCTATATAAAGACTAGGAGGGGGCACTGAGGAGAACAATCGCAACCCTAGTCTCCACACCATCGCTATATAGCATATGTGCACCCCTGTAACTTTCGACTCCTTTGATGATTCCAAGAGCAGACAAGCAGGAGTAGGGTCCTCTACGAGGCCTGAACCTAGGTAAACCTTGCGTCCCTATGTGCTTGTTTGCTAGCCGATCAATGCATCTAGCGCTCCCTATTTTCTCAAACCTAAGTCCATCTGCGATGGGCATTGATGAGTTAACCCCTCGTTAATTGGCGACGTCTATGGGAAACGGGAGTGCTGATGTTGCGGCTTCCTCGGCCTCATCAACCGCAATCTAGACTCCATAACATCGGAGATTCTCCTCCTCCTCGATGCCTTCGACTTCACCGTCCATACTCCTGCCACTCGCCCGGATTTAGAGTCCGTGGGTGATGGTATTGGCCTGGCGATCGGGAGCCTACGCTTTCAAGTTGGTTAGCTGGGCACGCTTCGCCTCCCTGACCAGCCAAAGGTCCTCGTGATTGCTCTAGCATCGTGGTTTCCACCACCGACTGGTACCCGAAGCGAACTCAACGCCCCGACAACAGTCGGAGGTACGGATAGTGACAACAGTCGCGAGTCCGATCTAGGCAATCTGGCCACAGAAGATGGAGCCTACGGCTCCGGATCGGAAAGCTGCAGAAGCAACAGCTTCCCCAAACATTACATGTGCGCCTTCGTCAACACAGGCGACTGATACATTGCAAATGTATCTATAATTTTTGATGTTCCATGCTTGGTTTTATCTACTTTCTTGTGTTTTGTCCACACTTTGGAGTACATTTCATATGATTTCTTGGACTAACCTATTAACAAGAGCCACATGCCAGCTGCCTGTTTTCTGCTGTTTTTGGTTCTAGGAAAGTCAAAAAATGAATATTCTCGAAATTGGACGGGACAAAAGCCAAAGTGCCTTTTTTCCGGAAGGCATCTGATGCCAGAATACGAGACGGAGAAGGGCTGGGGCCCGGCCACACCACCTGGCCGCGCGGCCAGGCCTGGCCCGCGCTAGGGGGTGGTCTGGCTGACCCCAGCACCCCCTCGGCCTCTATTTTCGCCTATAAGATGCCCTCGGGATGAAACCGATCAAAAATCCACGAAAGAGTCTGTAGCCGTCGTCGTCTCTGTCCCTAGATCTGGAGGGATATGAAGCTCTTCCCGGCACCCTGCCGGAGAGGGGAATTCACCCTGGAGGCCTTCTTCATCATCATGCAAGCCTTCAGTGTGATGCGTGAGTAGTTCATCTCTGGACTATGGGTCCATGTAGTAGCTAGATGGCTGGTTCTCCTCCTTTGTGCTTTCATGTCTAGATCTTGTGAGCTCCGTTCATGATCAAGATCATCTATTTGTAATTCTGCATGTTGTGTTTGCAGGGATCCGGTGGATATTGAGATGCTATTTCAGATTGATTATTGATTCTATCATGTCTTTGTTATTTGTGATCTTGCATGCTTTCTGTTGTTAGTAGCTATCTTGGCCAAGTAGATGCTAGAAACTCCAAGAGTTAGTATTTATGCTCGATAGTGGGTTCATGCCTCTGGTAATCTGGGGAAGTGACAGAAATCTCTAAGGTATTAGATGTGCTATTGCTACTAGGGAGAAAACAACAATCCTTTGTTCATAGAACAATCGTATTGTTTACATTACACGCAATTCGTAAAGAAATAATCTGTTGCTTGCAACTTAATACTGGAGGGGGTTCGGATGATAACCTGAAGGTGGATTATTAGTCATAGATGTAGTTGGAGGGCGGTCTATGTATAGTGTTGTAATGCCCAATCAAGTTCCAAAGGAGTCAAGATGATTAGTATATGCATGTATTGCTTTCTCGATGTTTGTCAATTGCCCCGCTGTAATTTGTTCATCCAACATGTTATCTATCTTAAGGAGAGCCACCTATAGTGAACTATGGTTCCTAGTCCTTTCTTTTACATAAAATCTACAAACTGTTTATTGCTTTGTGTTTACTTTCTGCAAACTATTACTTCCTTCCATTCGATATGTTTAATCCTTTGTTTTCAGCAAAACCGGTGAGATTGACAACCTCATCGCAAGTTGGGGACAAAGTTCTGTGGTTGTGTTGTGCAGGTCTCCAAGTTGCTACTAGCACCGGTTGTGCGCCCTGCCAAGGCTCAGCTAGCAACATCTTTGGGGTGTTTCCTTGCTCCTACTGGTTCGATTAAACCTTGGTTTCATAACTGAGGGAAACTTGCTGCTGTGCTCATCATACCTTCCTCTTGGGGTTCCCCAACGAGCTCTACATCAACATTGAGCCATCAAGCATTTTTCTGGCGCCGTTGCCGGGGAGTCAAGGACATCTTCACAAGGGGAGTCCCTCATAACCAATCTCCTTACTTTGTTATTTTTGTTTTGCTTAGTTTACTTTTGTTTTGTTTGCTTGTTTCTTTATCAAAAACACAAAAAAATTAGTTTTTACAAGTTTGCTTTCTTTATCAAAAACACAAAAAAATGACTACTCTTGAAAACACTAAGTTGTGTGACTTCACTAGCACCAACAACGATGATTTTATGAGCACACCTATTGCTCCACATGTTCCTGAAGCTACTTTCTTTGAGATAAAACTTGCTTTACTCAATCTTGTTATGAGAGAACAATTTTCTGGTATTGGTAATGAAAATGCTGCTGCCCATCTAAATAACTTTGTTGAACTTTGTGAGATGCAAAAGCATAGGGATATAGATGGTGATATTATTAAGCTGAAATTGTTTCCTTTCTCTTTGAGAGGAGAAGCTAAAGAATGTTTGAATTCCTTAACTAGGAATAGTATTGAATCTTGGACTAAATGCAAAGATGCTTTTATTGGGAAATACTATCCTCCTGCTAAGATTATATCTATGAGAAGTGAAATAATGAATTTTAAACAATCTGATAATGAACATGTTGCTCAAGCTTGGGAAATAATGAAATCTTTGGTAAAGAATTGTCCCACTCATGGACTGACTGCTTGGATGATCATCCAAACTTTTTATGCAGGATTGAACTAGTCTTCAAGGAACCTATTGGATTCTGCTACTGGAGGTACCTTTATGACCATTACTTTGGGTGCTGCAACAAAGCTTCTAGATAATATGATGGTTAACTATTCTGAATGGCATATTGAAAGAGCTCCACAAGGTAAGAAGGTAAATTCTGTTGAGGAAACCTCCTCCTTGAGTGATAAGATTGATATTATTATGTCTATGCCTGTGAATGGGAAAGCCCATATTGATCCAAATAATGTTCCTTTAGCCTCTTTGGTTGCTCAAGAAGAGCAAGTTGATGTGAACTTCATAAGAAATAACAATTTTGGCAACAATGCTTATGGTAATAACAATTATAGGCCTTACCCTCCTAGTAATACTTATGGTTATAATGGTAAACCTGGATTACCTAGTGAAGGAAGAATTTTAGAAGTTGAAAGAGCCCCTAAAAACTTCATGCAAATGCAATATGAGCAAAATAAACTATTTACTAAAATTATGGAGGAACAATCTACCATATTGAAGAACATTAGCTATCAACTTGAAAGTCTAAATAGGGAAATTCCTAGTTTACAATTGAAACTCTCTAATGCTAAAAGGAATATATCATCTTTGTCTAAGGCTCAATCTTCATTGATTAATAAAATGGCTACTTAACCTGAAACTAATGATAATCCCTTTGCAGCTACTAATGCTATACAAGTTAGAATTGATGAAAATGTTAGACTATTAGCTGAATTACATGCTAAGTGGGAAAGAGAAGATGAAATTGCTAGAAACATTAGTGTTTCTAATATCGCCACCACTAGTGTTGAGGCTAGTAATAGTTCTACTACTTTAGATGATAATTTTGATTTTGATCTTGATGGTTGCAATATCTCTGAAGTTATTAAGTTCCTACAAAAGCTTGCTAAAAGTCCTAATGCTAGTGCTATGAACATGGCCTTTACAAAACACATTACTGATGCTCCCATAAAGATTAAAGAAGAAAAGATGAAACATAAAGCTTCTATTCCTATAAAACAAGAAGATGGTTGGGAACCCATCATTAATATGAAAGTGAATTACTTTGATTTCAAAGCTTTATATGATCTTGATAGTAGTGTTTCCATTATGCCTAGAAGGATTTATGATATGCTTGATTTGCCTCCACTTGAAGATTGTTTTTTGAATGTCCCACTTGATGATAATGCTAAAAAGAAACTCATGGGGAGTCTTAATGATGTTCTTATTATGGTTAACAATGCCTATGTCCCCGTTGATTTCTATGTTTTGGATGTTGAATGCAATGCTTCTTCTCCTATTACTTTGGGAAGACCTTTTCTTAGAAATGTTGGTTCCATTATTGATATGAAAGAAGGAACCATTAAATATCAACTCGCACTCAAGAAAGGTATAGAACACTTCCCTAAAAAGAGAGAGAATATTTCTTTTGCTTCTCCTATGAAAATAAAATTTGGTCTTAATGCTTCTTTATTTGAGAACACTTGATTTTTTTCTTGCTTCTTATGCCTAACTTAAAGGCGTTAAAGAAAAAGTACTTATTGAGAGATAACCCAAAAGTTTTAGATGAGTCTTGGAAGTTATTACTTCAGTAATAACCGCTCCTTATCCTTTTTATTTGCTTTTTTGCGCCAAGAGTAACCTCTAATGAGAGAGAAGTAATGATTGGGAAAGTTGCTGTCCTGAAACAGATTTCTATGCTTCACCGTAAATATTCGTGTAAAATCTATGTATGTCCTTTTGAGTCGTGAATTTTTGTGCTTATGCCCAAGGTTGTTATCTAACTTTCGTTAGTTAAATACTTTTTTATTTGAGCAACATAAGGTCTTCGAAAAAATTCGTCTTTACCTGCTGGTCTGTTTTGTCAGATTTCAGCCATTTTCTGCATTTGCTTCTTGTTGGTTCCTTTTTGAGTTCTTTTGGGGAATTGAGATTTTTGAGGGAAGTTCTACAGTAGCTAGTGTCTTAATGGAAGTTTTATTGGTGTTAGAACTGAACCTAAAGACTTATTATCTTGAGTGCACTAATGTTGCTAATAAAGATTGTGTGAAGTTTTGTATGAAGGAAAATTTTTAGGTGTATGGAAGGAATGAGTAATGAGATGAAGGATGGACTAAAGCTCAAGCTTGGGGATACCACGCGTGTCACCCCAAGAAATATCCAAGAAGTAAAAGCGTCAAAGCTTGGGGATGCCCAAGGCATCCCCTTCTTCATCAATAAAAATCTCAGGTTTCTTCCAAACGCTTCATTTTTATTGTTTCATGCACAGTTGTGTTGTTCTTGGAGCATCTTCTTTTTAGTTTTTGTTTTGGTTTTTGGTTTGCTTAGTTTTCTGAATAAATTGGTTGGACCCCCTCTTTCATACATTAGTTTTCAAATAGTTTGGTTTGGTTTGAAAAAGAGTAGGAAAGTTCATGATTAAGTGTTAAAGAGAGCTTGTTTTTTACTGTGGCCTATGCTTTGTCATGCCATGCTTGATATTGTTTTGGCTTTATGCTTAGTATTCTTTGCTGTAGCATGACTTGTTATAAACAACTGAGATTTCTTAATGTGCCTTGGATGAATCATGCGTTGTTTTAGCATATTAAAGCATTGTATAGTGGTATTCTCCTTTGATGCTTTATTTGGGTTGACTTGGCGCATGCTCACACCATGTTATGACTATCTCAAGTCACCATAGCCTTTATGATCCTTTAGTTTTCAACTTGTAATATCACTTTATGCTTTGATCAATGATGTTTTGTCGCTCTGCATGATTATGGCCATTATTGCTCTCTTAGTTTGTCTCTCCCAGTCTTTTGCTAGCCTCCACAACCAAGTATGAGTTCCACTCATGCATCCAACTCCCTAAACCAAGTTATTCCAAAGAGTCCACCATAACTACCTACTAGCTTAAGCTATTCCAAGTATATTCATGCTTTTGTTTACCTTCCAAATTAAACTTGTTATGAGAAAACTAGTGATTAAAGCTCTCACGAACTTGATGGCACACTTCACTATTCTTGCCCTTAATAAACTTGAACCATTGTGCCGTCTATGTTGTATATGCTTGCACTTATTTGTTGGGGATTAGCAGATGCATGCTGTAATAGGGAACGCTTTCAACATTACACTTGGTACTTTGTACCTAGTTGATATCATGCTCTTTTGTATATGGATGTCGTCGGTGTGAAATGAAAGGGGAGCTTGTAAGTCCATGGAGTTATGTATATGTGTTAGAGAAACACCTGGGCCGCTGATCTAATCCATGCTGACATGGTGGAAACCTGCGGGGTAACCATAATGAGTTGTCTATGAAGCATTCTTCTTATAAAAAAGGAGTCCTATATTGAGAAAAAAGAGAAAAAGAAAAAAAAGAGATTATGAAAAGAGGAAAGAGAGAAAAAAGCACCATATTCCCATGGTAAATAAGATGATTACTGAGATGCTTGTTGTCTGCTTGCCTTATCATTTTGATATGGGGATTCTTCCGTATCATCGGGCAAGGGGTACCTCGTTGGTGGTTCTCTATGATACACATGTACTTACAATGACAAGAACTTACCGGTGACTAAACTTGAGTAGCATGAGGAGCGGCCCTCGTATTCAAGGGGCATGAGATTTCTAACTTATACTTCGTCAATCATGTACACCATAGTTTGTTCACTTTAACCTTAATCACTTCAAGATGCTTATGATAGGGGCAATGAGAGCTGAAAGCTATAAGTACCATAATTCTTGGAAGCTCTTTATGAAACTTGAATCTCTGCTTCCTTCTATGAAGGTCTTTCTTCCACTTATATATTGAGTCTCCACCTTCCACCTTTATGTACTTACTTTGAGAGCATAGTGGCCATTCTTAGTTCTATGTGCATTGTCCCAAGACTAGTTGATTGATGCATAACTTGATATTGCTTGTTTTAAACTATTTGTATCTAGTCACTCTTATGAACTTTGAAGGTGTCCTATGCAATTATATTTGCTACCCTATGAAGGACAAGCTGAATGCTATTATGCTATGTTTTCTTTATGTGAAACAAACAAACATCTTGCAAAGCATTGTTATTCATGAATCTTTTGTTTGTGCCTTTTCATGGTGCATCATAGTTTCTTTGTCTTATTGCTAGAACTTTGTCTTTTATGTTATGATTGAAGTACTATGATCCTAGCTTTGAATGTTTTACAAATACTTTGATCAAGTCTTTGATGGTGCATGTCGCCTCAAAAATTATTCTTTCTTTTTATCACTTACCTACTCGAGGATGAGCAGGAGTTAAGCTTGGGGATGTTGATACATTGCAAATGTATCTATAATTTTTGATGTTCCATGCTTGGTTTTATCTTCTTTCTTGTGTTTTGTCCACACTTTGGAGTACTTTTCATATGATTTGTTGGACTAACCTATTAACAAGAGCCACAGTGCCAGCTGCCTGTTTTCTGCTGTTTTTGGTTCCAGGAAAGTCAGAAAATAAATATTCTCAGAATTGGACGGGACAAAAGCCAAAGTGCCTATTTTTCTGGAAGACATCTGATGCCAGAATATGAGACGGAGAAGGGCTGGGGGCCGGCCACACCACCTGGCTGCGCGACCAGGCCTGGCCCGCGCCAGGGGTTGGTCTAGCTGACCCAGCACCCCCTCGGCCTCTCCTTCTGCCTATAAGATGCCCTCGGGACGGAAACCCTAAGTACCCGATCAAAAATCCACGAAAGAGTCTGTAGCCGTCGTTGTCTCTGTCCCTAGATCTGGAGGGATCTGAAGCTCTTCTCGGCACCCTGCCGGAGAGGGGAATTCACCTTGGAGGCCTTCTTCATCATCATGCAAGCCTTCGGTGTGATGCGTGAGTAGTTCATCTCTGGACTACGGGTCCATGTAGTAGCTAGATGGTTGGTTCTCCTCCTCTGTGCTTTCATGTCTAGATCTTGTGAGCTCCGTTCATGATCAAGATCATCTATTTGTAATTCTGCATGTTGTGTTTGCGGGGATCCGATGGATATTGAGATGCTATTTCAGATTGATTATTGATTCTATCATGTCTTTGTTATTTGTGTTCTTGCATGCTTTCTGTTGTTAGTAGCTATCTTGGCCAAGTAGATGCTAGAAACTCCAAGAGTTAGTATTTATGCTCGATAGTGGGTTCATGCCTCTGGTAATCTGGGGAAGTGACAGAAATCTCTAAGGTATTAGATGTGCTGTTGCTACTAGGGAGAAAACAACAATCCTTTGTTCATAGAACAATCGTATTGTTTACATTACACGCAATTCGTAAAGAAATAATCTGTTGCTTGCAACTTAATACTGGAGGGGATTCGGATGATAACCTGAAGGTGGATTATTAGTCATAGATGTAGTTGGATGGCGGTCTATGTATAGTGTTGTAATGCCCAATCAAGTTCCAAAGGAGTCAAGATGATTAGTATATGCATGTATTGCTTTCTCGATGTTTGTCAATTGCCCCGCTGTAATTTGTTCATCCAACATGTTATCTATCTTAAGGAGAGCCACCTATAGTGAACTATGGTTCCTAGTCCTTTCTTTTACATAAAATCTACAAACTGTTTATTGCTTTGTGTTTACTTTCTGCAAACTATTACTTCCTTCCATTCGATATGTTTAATCCTTTGTTTTTGGCAAAACCGGTGAGATTGACAACCTCATCGCAAGTTGGGGACAAAGTTCTGTGGTTGTGTTGTGCAGGTCTCCAAGTTGCTACTAGCACCGGTTGTGCGCCCTGCCAAGACTCAGCTAGCAACACCTTTGGGGTGTTTCCTTGCTCCTACTGGTTCGATTAAACCTTGGTTTCATAACTGAGGGAAACTTGCTGTTGTGCTCATCATACCGTCCTCTTGGGGTTCCCCAACGAGCTCTACATCAACACTGAGCCATCAGCGACAATGGCGGCAATCGTGACAACACCAGTACTGGCGGTGGTATCCCAGTCGTGAATGGTGGTCCCTCCAACGGAGCACCGACCAACAACGGGTCAGAGAATCATCCGCACCTTACTGCGAATGAACACATGCAAGAGCGCATGCTGATCAAGCTCAACGACGCTGAGTGGGCTCGCTGCCGAGAGGCCCTGCGTTGCAATCCCCTTCCACCAAACTCATCGCAAGACATGCTGATGGGTTATCACTGGCTGCTCAAGGAATAATTCAAGCGCCAACAGCAAGTAATCACCTAGCTCGAGGCGTGCAGGAAAGCGGTGGACGAGTCGAGCCTTCGGCGAGCTCAACTCTCTTCCATTGGAGGATCCTCCTCTAAGGGAAACGATCATACAGCCGCCAAGAGACGCTCTTGACTGGCTCATCTCACCGATAAGGAATGAGAAGAAGCCGCACGAGTCCTCGACTTCTCACCATGACGGTGGATGCGCAAGGCAATGTGCTCCCCAAAACACCGCAGGAAGTAGTGACAGCGGCGACCATGTACCTGCTCAATAACCAGCCACTGGCTGGGGACCCACGAGCCGCCATGCACCGATCTACGATCGCAGGCCTAGGGCTAGTCGAAGCTGCCCTCATCAAGGATCCAACTGAAGGGTTTGAAACATAGAAAACAAAAAATTCCTACGATGAGAACTATACGCCAAGATCTATCTACTAGATATAGAGCAACGGGTGGTTATACATCCATGGAGAACTTACCCTCGAAGACAACGAGTTTTTTTAACGAGTAGGAACTAGTGGATGATGTAGTCGTACGCTTGCCGATCTCAAGATCGTGACGAAGTCCAGCAGGTCCAGCTCCAGCACGTCCAGCACCACCAAGTCCAGCACTGCAAAGCAGCGGTGCATCCATGATCGCACACACGTCCGGTACCCCGACAACGTCCATCCCTCGCTCCAGCAAAGCAGCAGAAGCAGTAACTCCTTTCCAGATAAAGCCACCAGGAACATGTATCTCGCTAATCCGAGACCATGGGGGAATAATAATAGAGGGGAGAGAGATCCTTCACGAGGAGGTGTGAGTGTGAAGGTGTGAGAGGGGGGACTTTTATAGGAGGAGGGGAGGGTACCCCTCCCCATTTCCGGCACCCCAAGGGTGACCCCTCACCTCCTCATTCATGTGGTGGTAACTCCCTCCACATAAATTTGCCCCTTCACATTCTCTTTTAAAGTCTCCACTTTAAATGCATTAAATTTCTCCAAATTTAATGCTCTCTCATTTAATAAAACTCTTTTATTAATTTTATTCAGATTTTTTAATTACTTTAATTAACAAACATTCACATAAAACCCCTTGCAACATTTCAATATTACATGCAGAACCAATTTCAGCAATTTCACCCGAAAAAGTTTCGGTGTCTATTGAAATAATTCCAGCGCTTTCTTAAATCTTTATCTGAAACATATTTGCTCCAAATGGTGTCGGTATCTCTTAAGTATGTCACCCTACGGTTCGCGAACAATGCAGACATGATCGAGACCCCTCTCAGATCAATAATCAGAAGCGGGACCCGGAGATCCATACTGACTCCTACACATTCAACAATGACTTCTATGATCGTGAGAACCTTTAATGCTAGTAACTAAATCCCTTTGTCTCATGATATAATACATGTCCGAGATTCGATCATCGGTATCCAAATACCTAGTTTGATCTTGTTACCGACATGCACTCTTTTCTTGTTCTCGTGATATAACATTCTAGTGATCACATCACTTGCTTGCAAGCTATCTTAATTTTATATCACCGAGAGGGCCCAGAGTATATCTATCCATCATCGGGATTGACAAATTCCACTCTTGATCCATGAGCCTCAACATAACACCTTCGTAGTACTGAACCCACCTTTATAGTCACACTGTTACGGTGTGACATTTGGTGTTATCAAGATACTCTTCTGGTGTTAGCAATTAACATGATCTCATGGTCTAAGGACTAAGATTACTTCATATGATGTTATAGCAATATAAACATAATGACTTTGATCGTAATTCTATACTTCGGATGAATGTTCATCACATCATTCCACCAATGTTGTGACCTCGTTATTAACAACATCCAATGTCCATGATCAAGAAACCTTGATCATCTTGTTAATCAACGAGCTAGTTTATATGAGAGGCATTACTAGGAACTTTGTAGTTTGGTTATTAAACACACATGTATTAACGTTTCCAATTAATACAATTATAGCATGCAAAATAAACATTTATCATAAACATGGAATAAGATAATAACCACTTTATTATTGCCTCTCGGGCATATTCCCTTCAGTCTCCCACTTGCACTAGTGTCAATAATCTAGTTTGTAAACTTGTATATACAACACCTAGGTGCTGAATATACTCGTTTGCTAGTGGTTAACATAATCTTCGGATCTGGCACTTTTAGGTCCGTGTGTATTTGCATGTCTTTGCGTCTCTACGCATCAGTCATTCTCAAATGAGATGGCATTGTATAAATTTGGTCCTTTGGTGAGACCTTTAGTTCGCTCGGGTTAAAATATGTTGATATTATTGTCATACAATATATCTTCATAGTATTAGCCCACTTTGAACCGCACCTTGTAAGACAGCAAACTTCTTAACACAAATTCCCTCCTTTGCTGCTCCGATAGCAGTCATATACTTAGCCTTTTGTTGTAGTATCCGTCATAACGTTTCAACTTTGGAACTTATCCAAATCCATCATGGAACATCCTTTCCATTACATTGTGCCACCCATAGTCTAAATTGAGATAAATTTAATTTGTATCTTGTGACAAAACTAGTATCAATGTAACACTTTACAGTGAACTACCTTTAACTATTTGTCACTTATACATGATATATTCTTAGTTCTTCCAAAGCTCATAAGAATATCTTTACTATTGTCCAATGATCATCTTATGAATCATTCTGGTATGTGCTCATAACATTTAGAGCATAGGACATTCTGGATATATACATATCATGGTATAATCGATCAAAATCTTCATGTGATTTTACTCACCAAGTGTTGAAACACTTGAATCTTGATACAATCCTTTCCATGTAGCAAAAACCTTTCTTGTTGTTTCCATATTGAACCCTTTCAATATCTCATATATGTATGTCTGGCACAACCATATTAGCGCCTCAATCTATCCATATAGATAATGATGCCAAATATTTCGGGTTTGCCCAAGTCTTTCATCAAAATCTTATTTTAATGAAATTCTTAACTTGTGTCAATACAGGATACATCATTTCCAATCAACAATATGTTCTCTACATAATGTATTAGAAATATGTCTCAGTGCTCACACTTAATTTCTTGCAAATGCAAGCATCTTCATCATCTCCAATGAATTTAAACTCTTTTAACAGTTTCATCATGGTGAAGATTCCAACTCTGCTATGCTTACTTCAACTATTGAAGTTTGCATGCGCTTTTAGCACCCTTTGAATTAACAAAACCCTTCGGACCGTGTCTTGTACACGTCCTAGGTAACCATTCTATTAGAAGAACATTGTTTTGTTTGTTCAACTACCATACATCAAATTATATGTAGTGGTTGCTAAATTAATCCGTCAAGACTAAATATCGCTATGAAAGATCAAATCTTGTCATAGTCAACTCCTTGAACATTGTCGTAAACTTATTTCCGACATGTCGACTATTTCATAGATGTTAAACATCCATGTCTATTTCTTTATAGATCCAAACACGACCGATAGGCTTCACGCCTTTCCGGAGGGTCTTCCAAGTTCAAAAACTTGATTTCTCGTGTATGGGTACTATCACGGATTCTATGACTTCTAGTTATTTTATGCAGTCAGGGCCCATCATCGCTTCTTTGCATGTAGTCAGTTCATCATTGTCAAAACAATAACAACTTGCTTATCAAATCACACTATTTGATTCTTACCGACCCACACGGTTCAATAGGAACTCTAATCTCTGAGATCACAACCTGTGTAATCACGGGAGCCATGAGCATTATGGCCTGCTATGCTTACTTCAACTATTGAAGTTTGCATGCCCTTTTAGCACCCTTTGAATTAACAAAACCCTTCAGACCGTGTCTTGTACACGTCCTAGGTAACCATTCTATTAGAAGAACATTGTTTTGTTTGTTCAACTACCATACATCAAATTATATGTAGTGGTTGCTAAATTAATCCATCAAGACTAAATATCGCTATGAAAGATCAAATCTTGTCATAGTCAACTCCTTGAACATTGTCGTAAACTTATTTCCGACATGTCGACTACTTCATAGATGTTAAACATCCATGTCTATTTCTTTATAGATCCAAACACGACCGATAGGCTTCACGCTTTTCCGGAGGGTCTTACAAGTTCAGAAACTTGATTTCTCGTGTATGGATACTATCACGGATTCTATGTCTTCTAGTTATTTTATGCAGTCATGGCCCATCATCACTTCTTTGCATGTAGTCGGTTCATCATTGTCAAAACAATAACGACTTGCTTATCAAATCACACTATTTGATTCTTACCGACCCACACGGTTCAATAGGAACTCTAATCTCCGAGATCACAACCTTTGTAATCACGGGAGCCATGAGCATTGTGGCCCCCACCGGGATACTTTCCGGCACTGCGCTACTGAGCACATATAACTAAGGTTCAACAACCTTATCAAAGTTCTATTGTCCTCCCACTTAACTTTTTGCGAAAAATTCCATCTCAAGAAACTTGACGTTCCAAGTAACAAACTCTTTTGTCCTCGGTGTTATGGAGAAATTCCCAACAAATTCTTTGGGATAACCTACAAAGACGTGCTTATCCTACTTTGGTTGTAAACATTTTACTTATGCATAGCATACCAAAATTTAAGAAAAGACAATTCGGGTTTTATCCCAAACCATAACGTATATGGTGTCATCTCAACGGATCACGATGGTGCTCTTTTCAGCGTAAAAGCGGTAGTCTCTAAAGCTTCAATCCTTAAAACATAATGGTAGTTTTATAAATGACACCTTTGATCTTACCATGTCAAACATGGTTTGATTTCATCTCTCGAATATGCCATACTCGTATGGTTTATCGAGAAACATAAATCATGGAACAATTCCTCAAATCTTAGGTGTTTTGCTAAACATGTAACTTAAATATCTTCCTTTATGATCAAATCATAAACTCTTTTATTGTCTTGTTACAATGATTTTTCACTTCATCTTGAAAGTCTTTGAACAATTTTCAAATGTTTCATACTTCTCCCTTATTAAGTAAATATATAAATATATTCACTCAAATTTCTGGAGAAAGCATATGAAGCAAAAAAGATCCATCGCATATGGCTACATATAATGGACTATATACATCAATATGTATAATATCCAATAAGTTAGTCATCCGTTCCTCTTTGGTCTATGGACGGAGTTTCAATTATCTCGAGGAAAGTCTCACAAGCGTCAATTGATCAAAATCAAAGACTCCAAAATTCCATCAACATGGAGTTTCTTCATGTTTTCTTTCCAATATAATTTTAAACAGCGATGTCACTTCATAAGTGATCTTTTAATCATTTGTCTTGCGACATTTTAGCAATAATGTTTATGGATGTAATTTCTCCAACTAGACTTGTAAAATCTCATCCATCCTTTATGGAATACGGTAATTATGTGAACAACCATTGTTCTCATAATACTGGAACAAAATAACAATTATTAAAACAAATCTTGAAGGCTAGGTTTAACGACAATGAAAAACACAATAACACTTTATTTGTTTTCGATGATCATCATCCCTTATTCTCTTGCTAGTTACTTAGGCCATTGAAGTTCATGAATTGCATTGTCCTGTATGACACTTCATACCAACTAATTCGGTATCCAATACCTCAGAACCACATTGTTTAACAAGCAAGGAATACAACCATAACATGTATATCTTCTATATACCTAAGTTGGACATCTCCAACCTTTTCTTTTCTGCCAAATATTTTATAGATTCTCTTTCAACAATTCCTTTTCTTTTAAAAGAATCTATCAACATCAATAGTGGTGTCATTCACATGACACATAGTACAAAGCGTGTATAGTCAAATACTAATACCTTTGGACTTGCACTTTGAATTGGATCACCATCATCAAATGTTTGGTGTTCTTTCAAAAATACATTCTTTAGTAATCTATTATTGTAGTAAACATTTTACTTACATCTTCTATTAATCCTTATCATGACAACTTTCATGATCAAGCTACTATAGCCTGTAAGGAAGAATCGCGAGTATAATGTTAGTTCCCAAAACCTTTTTGGGAGATCCGGATGCCTAGCATCTCCATCCTTCACAAATTCTCATACAATATGAGAACGTGTATTTTGCTAAATTATACTCTATCATAATGCAACCAAAAACATTGTTTCAGATATCACAATATCTTTCAGACATGATGGTTTCTGAAACAATTATTGCAGCTCCTAGATAACCTCGATATTAAAACAACTTTTGAATATCAAGAATCATGGAGGCAAGCATGATACTTGAGATACTAACATTGGAATTCTTACTCTTGATTTAATACTACTTATTAAACTTCATGGAGTAAATAGAGTTTGCTGAAAGTTTGCAATAGGACTTCTAAACTTTAAATTGACATTCAAAACAATATGATACCAGTTCGTAAAGTAAATATCCCGAATTCTATAGTTCTATGATCTCAATTAAAACTAAGCATAAGGTAGTGAACAGACGCCAATGACTACAACAAATTATGCAAATTCACTTCGATTTAGTTTATGACGAATTGAGTTTGACTAATCCAAATTAGAAATGAACTCCCACTCAAAAACGACATCCCTCATGCCTTTTTGGTGATTACATGAACCAAATCCAGTACACCAAGTCCGATCATCACGTGAGTCGGTGTAGCTTCAAAGGCGAGCATCTATATGGGCATCATATCAACTATATGACTCATGCTTAACCTTTCGGACCGTGTTCCGAGGCCTATCTGTACATGCTAGGCTCGCCAAGTAAGAACCTTAGTACTCACATGTGTAAAACTGTCTTACACCCGTTGTATGAAAGTGCGGAGTCGAGTACACCCGATCATCACGTGAGGTCTCGAAACACGATCCATACAACAGTGCATAATTAAGGAAGAACACATTTTTTATCTTTATATTTAAATGAGGGATCATCTTATAATTCTACTAAAACGCCAAACAAGCAATATAAGATGCGAACATCATATGTGTAAAGTGGAATGATATGGTCCATGCATTTGATCACCATCATATGCATCGTGGTATGATCTCTATCATTCCTTTGTGTGTAAGGCCAAGGTCTACGGAACTTACATGTTAGGTGTGTTGTAAGAGTATCAACTATACATCAACTTACAACATTACCATATCATAACACTAGCCTAGCAACGATCTAAACTAGACGCCTCTAATTTATCAATTGCAAGTTTTTACGTGGCTTAGGGCTTTCGAAGATAGAACCGGTCTTACCTACGAACATGAACCACAATGAGGATAACCAAGTTATTAGCAACTCGTTGTAAATCAGATATTGTCTATAGTAGGAGAGACAGACACCCGCCAGCCACTTATGCAAAACTAGTTGCATGTCAGTCGTGGAACCGGTCTCATGTGCGATGACATGTAAGGTTGGTCCGGGCCGCTTCATCCCACTATGCCACCAATATCCAAAATACATGAAATATGCAATAACATGATCATCATCTCCCACATATTAACATATGTGTACTACCTGTGCAAAGCGCCTATGCATAGACCTGGCTCTGATACCACTGAAGGGTTCGCAACATATAAAACAAAAAATTTCCTACGATGAGAACTATACGCCAAGATCTATCTACTAGATACAAAGCAACTTGTGGATATACATCCATGGAGAACTTACCCTCGAAGATAACGAGTTTTGTTAACGAGTAGGAACTCGTGGATGATGTAGTCGTATGCTTGCCGATCTCAAGATCGTGATGAAGTCCAGCAGGTCCGGCTCCAGCACGTCCAACACCACCAAGTCCAGCACTGCAAAGTAGCGGTGCATCCGTGATCGCACACATGTCCGATACCCTGACAACCTCCATCCCTCGCTCTAGCAAAGCAGCGGAAGCAGCAACTCCTTTCTAGATAAAGCCACCAGGAACATGTATCTCGCTAATCTGAGACCATGGGGGAATAATACTAGAGGGGAGAGAGATCCTTCACGAGGAGGTGTGAGTGTGAAGGTGTGAGAGGGGGGGCCTTTTATAGGAGGAGGGGAGGGTACCCCTCCCCATGGCCGGCGCCCCAAGGGGTGACCCCTCACCTCCTCATTCATGTGGTGGTAACTCCCTCCACATAAATTTGCCCCTTCACATTCTCTTTTAAAGTCTCCACTTTAAATGCATTAAATTTCTCCAAATTTAATGCTCTCTCATTTAATAAAACTCTTTTATTAATTTTATTCAGAATTTTGTTAATTACTTTAATTAACAAACATTCACATAAAACCCCTGCAACATTTCAATATTACATGCAGAACCAATTTCAGCAATTTCACCCGAAACAGTTTCGGTGTCTATTGAAATAATTCCAGCGCTTTCTTAAATCTTTATCTGAAACATATTTGCTCCAAATGGTGTCGGTATCCCTTAAGTGTGTCACCCTATGGTTCGTGAATAATGCAGACATGATTGAGACCCCTCTCAGATCAATAATCAGAAGCGGGACCTGGAGATCCATACTGACTCCTACACATTCAACAATGACTTTTGTGATCGTGAGAACCTTTAACGCTAGTAACTAAATCCCTTTGTCTCATGATATAATACATGTGCGAGATTCAATCATCGGTATCCAAATACCTAGTTTGATCTCGTTACCGACATGCACTCTTTTCTTTTTCCCGTGATATAACATTCTAGTGATCACATCACTTGCTTGCAAGCTATCTTAATGTGATATCACCGAGAGGGCCTAGAGTATATCTATCTATCATCGGGATTGACAAATTCCACTCTTGATCCATGAGCCTCAACATAACACCTTCGTAGTACTGAACCCACCTTTATAGTCACCCTGTTACGGTGTGACATTTGGTGTTATCAAGATACTCTTCTGGTGTTAGCAATATAAACATAATGACTTTGATCGTATTCTATACTTCGGATGAATGTCCATCGCATCATTCCACCAATGTTGTGACCTCGTTATTAACAACATCCAATGTCCATGATCAGGAAACCTTGATCATCTTGTTAATCAACGAGCTAGTTTATATGAGAGGCATTACTAGGAACTTTGTATTTTGTTTATTAAACACACATGTATTAACGTTTCCAATTGATACAATTATAGCATGCAAAATAAGCATTTATCATAAACATGGAATAAGATAATAACCACTTTATTATTGCCTCTCGGGCATATTCCCTTCACCAACATCGGAGCCAAAGAAAAACAAGGCTCTAGCCAAGCGCTATTCCTCCCCCTCCTCTATCAATGATAGCCATGATTTGTCGCGACGACGCTAATCATGGAGGTACGACTATGACTACAACGCGCGTGATGACATCATCCAGCATAAGGTCAACAAGATGCACGCGTGGCATGCTCGTTCGACTGACATGGAAGACGACATGATAGAACTCTACCGCCCCAGCTACTTCAGCAGAGCTATACGGCAAAAGCAAATGCTAAAAGGGTTCAAACTCCCATCGGAGCACCTGAAATTTGACGGCCTCCAGGACCGGAAGATCTGGCTGGAGGATCACATTTCCTCCATCAGGCTACACGGCGGAACCACGAGCACGACAATGCAATGCCTCCAGCTATAGCTGCAAGGTGCCACTCGTGCGTGGCTCAACAACCTCCCGCATGGATCGATTCGCAGCTGGGAAGAGCTGGTCTACAACTTCGTATGAAACTTCAAGTGCACTTAGAAAAGGCCCGCATCAATTGAAGAATTAAGAGGCTGCTACTAGAAGACTGGCGAGTCACTGCGGTCATACATCCAGAGATGGTCGATCATCAAAAACCCTGCGGAGGACATCTCCGAGGACCGCACAATTGACGCGTTCAATGGCGGTGTGCGCTGCAGAGAACTCAGAGAAGAGCTGGGCTGCTCGAAGCCCAAAACAATCGACCACCTGATGAAGATCGCAAACATGTGGGCCTATGGTGAGGACTCGGTGAAAAACCGTGTTCACTCTGATGATGATGACGACCTTGGCCGCAGACGTGATCGCCAAGGAAAACATCGAATGTGCGGCTACGAGGACCGCGAGGAGGTCGACATGGTTGCGGCTGGCTACGCCGACAAACACAATGACAACAACCGCAATAATGGATACCACAGCGGTGGATACCGCGACAGCGGGAAAACCACACAAGTGTGGCAACGCCACACTCGTGATGAAGCACCTGGAACATCTATCCAGGACAAACTGTCTGGACCATGCAACGTACACTTCTACATCGAGAAGCACGACGGAAAGAAGAAATCTAGCCACCTTCTAAAGGACTGCCACGAGTTCCTCAAGCTCCACGAAGGCCTAGCCTAGATGAATCACGACGCGATAAACCAGGGCTATGGAGCTGCCCCAGGCGCTGTGGCTCATGGAGCACCTCCGCCGCCACCCGGGCCACCACCACATGTGGCTGCGCCAGTCCAAAACCACAGAGGCAAGCCATACCCACGAGCTCTGGGAAACATGGGATGATCCAAAAAGGACGCCCGTTGTCAACACCTAGATTTTTAATCCCAGATGCCTGTTATGCCATACATCGCAATCCCAGGATTACCATTTTTGCGAGACATAACAGATTGGATATCACAGTACATCATCCATTACAAACCATAATAAGGTCTTACACGAATAAACGATCTCATGATCCAGTCTTAGTACAACAAGCAGCGGAATAAATAATAAGCATAGCGGTAGGGTCCATCTTCAGGGGCACAGGCAATGCTGACGATGGAAGATAGTCCTAGTTATCATAGCCGTCCTGCTGTCCTTCATCTTGGTAGTCTCCTTCATAGTCTGGCCACGGGAATAGCCAGGGACAAAAGCCATGAGTACTCTTTAAGTACTCGCAAACTACCACTAAAAAGTAAGATAGTTCTAGTAGAAATGCTAAATCTAAGTTCATTTGTAAGGTTAAGTTTGAAAGCTAAGCGGAGTTCAGAAGCAAAGAAAGATAAAATAAAGATTCAAATCACCTAATTGGGAACTTAATTGTCATAGTCACAACTCTGTTGTGATCAAGTCATGTCACAATTCATTTCATAAATTGTTTTGAAAACATCTGGCAACGGAACAGTATGGCCTCTCCAACTGTCCATAACCACGGGCGCGGCTATTCGAATAGTTTGACACTCTACAGAGGTGGTACACTTTCACCACAAGATTCGATACATCTGCCAGGGATAACCCTGAATCATCATACTTAGTATGCAGATAATCAAACATAACCTTTCCTTTACACACCCTAGTATAAGCACCTCTCCTATGAGCATGGCCTCCCAACCATGACCAACTGTCATCTTGGGCACTGCATAGGTGGGCAACATTGAGAGGTAGCCTCAACTCAAACCTCTCCCGCGAGGGAACTAATACTAATGCATATAAACTTCTGGCTAAGCCTTACCCAATTTAGGTATTGTGGTTGTACGGTAAAATTGGAATGGTATCGCATCCGAACCCAACCATCAGTTTTGTAAAAGGGTTAAGGCTCATTCCTCAACATTTTCATCCTCAAAAACCATTTGTGTTTCTCAACAGGTGTCAAAACATCTCAATAGAATGACTCATCATTCCAAGGTTTTCACAAGTCATTTTCGCCAAGTACTCCCGTCTAAGTGACTAGTTTTGATTTAGATCTAAGCTACTAAGTTAAGAGTGTTCACTAAGGTGGGATGCTAAGATCAATCCCATGGCATAGAATGACATCTAATCTCACTAGATAGGTCAAGTTTTATACTTTTTATGCTACCTTCAAACAAGTAAAGGATTTTAATAGAGTAAAGAAAGTAAATCTTGGAAATAAAACTTGGGGTAGGTAATAGTCAAAGTGGTATAACCAAAGCATGCCTAATGCATCTTGCTTAGGTTATCTAGCTTTCAAGGGTTAGCTTACATTGTTAATGATGGCTTGCCTTGGTTGGTGCAGTGGTTGAAGTTTTCTTCCTCCTCCTCTTGGTAGAACTCCTCCTCCTCAAAAGCTTGGTCGGTATTATTGTCTATAAATACATACGGGATACACAATCACCAAACAAATCTTAACTAGTCTACTTAGCATAGTAAGGCACACATTTGATGATCTATTATCATCACAAGCATCACAAGGTTTAATTAACTAGATTCATTCCTTTTATTTGAGAAAAGTAATTTCTACTCACTGAAATTAACTAAGATTTAATATTCTCCAATTAAAATATGGGATCATGTGGACACCTGTCATCACCACATATTCTAACATATGGGAATGTGATTTAAATGTTGGATCACATTTTAATAAGTTTAGGTTGAATATTTAATGATTTAAAGTGACTAGAAATGCCTATATAGCATTATTTTGGTACTAGTGCAAAGTCACTGCATGCAAACCTTAATAGTATTACATATTCAGATAGGTATGGTTAAATGTGATTTTGAGAGTTGGAATCAACTCAAAAGCTATTATGGTTGATTTTATAAAAATGTTTGAATGTGCAAATGCTTCTGTCTTGTTATTTTTACTAGGAAAGATCTCTAACTCTAAATGATTTAAATCCTACGGTCTTGGATAGATATTTTAATTACCTTTCTAACAAAATTGGAAACACTCCATTTGGATTGGTAAAACATTTTGAATTGATTTTTGAACTAAGGGACAGCTTTGATTTTAAGTCTAAATAGAAAAACCTAATTTGAATAACTAGGTCAGCGTGGGAAACTAAGTGGGCCGGCCCAGTAACGCTTAGCGGCGTAGAGGGCGACTGACAGGCTGGTCCCGCATGTCAGCGGCACATAAAACCCAAAGCGGTATGGGGCGATCTGGGCCACACGATTAGAACGCAGATCAATGGTTCACGGTCGTCGTCGACGACGGACTGGTCGCTGGCGAGACCGAACCCTAAACGGACGGTGGGGATCTACTAGGGATGTACCAGGGCTCTAGCTGGTGCAGCAAGGCGGGCGAACAAACTAGATGGCGATGGCGAGCTCAGGCAAAGTTGTGGCAGAGGCTGAGGTGGACGGAATCGACGGGGACTTCTCCTCCTCTGCAGCGGCTACCTCCGGTGGAATTCCGGCGAACGGCAGCTCGAGCGGCTCCGGCAAGAGAGGGGAAATGGTCAGTGGAGAGAGGGGAGTGGAATGGTGTGAAGATATGGTGCTGGGGTGGCCTCCTTATATAGGCTCGACGAGGGGATCGACGGGTGTGGGCTGGCGTCTCTGGCGAGGGCGGTACAGAGGGCTATCAGCATGGGCGAGGTAGGCGAACGGTCTACTGGCGGTCAGCTACGACGCAATGGCACGGTTAGGGGCGGTGGCATGTGGTCGAGGGCTTCACGCGCTCTGGGAGACAGAGGTGGTGCTCGATGGTGATCATGGCGACTATAGGTCGCGCGGCGGTGCACAACCGTGTTTGGCGGGTTGTTGGGTTCTAGGCGGAGCTGCGTGAGCGATTTGGTGTCGGGGCTTGGTCTGTGGCCTGCTGGCGGCGATCGCGCTCTGGCGTGCGCTGCGCACGGCGCAAAGAGAAAGGGCGGCGAGGCTGTGGGGTGGTCCAGTGGCTGGGGTTGATCGAGGGATGGACCGTGGGCAGCGGTGAGGTCACGCCTCACTCCCTGGAGCGGCGGAGAAGGGCTGGTGGTTGCCTGTGGCTGGTGCACGCTTGGCCAGCGAGCATGGCGTCGAGGCGACATGGCACTGGCGCCAGGGGCTAGAGATAGGGTTGGTTTTGGTCTGGTTGGACCTGGGGGAGACCAGGGTGATCAATGCACACCAATTGGCTCGACAACATTAGCTCCAAAACAATAGTAGTTAGGCCATAATGATTCTGCTTACAAGGTGTTCGATCAAATGGCCACAAGAAACTTTTGTTTGAATTTTGGGCTGATTTTTGGTGGAGTGATGTATCTTATGCTTAAGCATCTAGGTGTGCTTGGGATTTTGAAATGGAGTTCATTTGAGTGGTTTTTGAATTAGTGTGATCTTGATACATACACTAGATTCAATTTTCAAATGTCATTTAAATTTAGAGTTTGAATGTTTTTGGGAGATCACAAAGTGGTCCTTGGCACATCACTACTTGTACTAGCAAGTGGTGCAAATAACCACAATTGTCTCTGTTGGCATATGAGTCCTAGGAACACCCAAAGTGTCCTGGTTAGTTAAAATGGCACAAATGACCATTTCCTTATTTTATTCTTTTTGATTTCTTTTTCTTTGGGATTTGTTTGGGAATGATCTAGATGATGTTTAATTCACCTTAGAATCATTTTACAACCAATGGATCACTCAAACATGGAAATTAAAACAACTCCTAATTTAAATGCACACACATATGAATGCTTAATTATTTTAAACGGAAAAGTTTTTGTTAACCCTAAATTGGGTAGATTTGATCTTGATTCACTTTGGATTAAGTTTTGGGATGTTACAAACCTTCCCCCCTTAAAAAAATATCGTCCCGAGATTTACGAAAGAAAACTAGGAACTAAAGAGATCTGGAACTCAGTCCTAATGTAATCTTCTCGTTCCCAAGTGGCTTCTTCTTCGATATGGTTGCTCCATTGAATCTTGAGAAATTTGATACTCTGGGTCCTGGTGGTTCTATAAGCTTACTCCAAGATACGGATGGGCACTTCACGATACGTCTGATCCTTGTTGATATCAACAGCTCGGTGATCATTTTTTTGAACACTTCGGTCTTCTCCGGTACTTCTAGGCATTTGCGACGTAACGAGATATGGAACACATTATGGATGGTTGACATCTCTTCTGGCAGTTCCAGTTGATACAATACTTCTCCTCGGTGATTCAGAATCTTGAAGGGTCCGAAATATCTAGGGGCTAACTTTCCTTTCAAACTAAAACGTTGGGTTCCCTTCAATGGCGAAACCTTGAGATATACAAAATCTCTGACATTGAAAGTCAGGTCTCTCCTTCTCTTGTTGGCATAACTCTTCTATCTGGATTGGGCGGTCTTGAGGTGCTCACGGACTTTGTGAACCTTCTCTTTGGCTTCTCGGAGAATGTCGGGTCAAAAGATCTGACTCTCTCCTACTTGCGACCAATTCAAATGGGTACGACACTTTCTTCCATATAGGAACTCAAATGGGGCCATTTGCAAATTGGCTTGATAACTATTGTTATACGAGAATTCTGCAAAAGGCATGTAGTCTTCCCATTTTGATCCATACTCCAAAACACAAGCTCCCAACATATCCTCCAAGATTTGGTTGACTCTTTCAGTCTGTCCATCAGTTTGTGGGTGATAAGCTGTGCTAAAGTTCAATTTGGTTCCCAATCCTTCTTGGACTTTCTGCCAAAATCTCGAGGTAAATTGGGTTCCTCGATCTGATACTATGGTCTTGGGGGTTGCATGCAGACTAACAATTCTAGTAATGTACAACTCTGCTAGCTTCGAACTCTAGTAGGTAGTCTTGAAAGGTATAAAGTGAGCTACCTCGGACAGTCTATCAACGATGACCCAGATTGAGTCATTTCCCCTACTATAAGTAGGCAATCCGGTGATAAAGTCCATTCCGACGGAATCCCATTTCCATTCTGGAATCTGCAATGGTTGCAACAGTCTTGCGGGTCTCTGATGTTCTGCTTTGACTCTTTGACAGATGTCACACTTGGCGATGTAGCTTCCGATTTCTCTTTTCATCTTGTGCCACCAAAATTGCTCTTTCAAATCCTGATACATCTTTGTTCCCTCGGGGTGGATAGAATAAAGTGTATCATGAGCTTCCTGCATGATAACTTGCTTCAGTTCCGAATCTGCTGGCACACAGATACGTCCTTTGTACCACATAACTCCTTCTTCGTCTTCGGTGAATCCAGGTACCTTTCCTGTACCAATACGACGTTTGATTCTGTCGATACTTTGATTTCCCTTCTGGGATTCCTTGATTTGGCTAATCAAAGTGGGTTGAAGTTCAATGCTAGCTAGAAATTCTTTTCTAACAAGCTTGGTTCTAAACTGCTCCAACTCCTCATACAAACTTGGCTACTTCTCCTTGATCATGGTGTTTAGCCTACACGGTAATCTGCTAAGAGCATCCGCTACCACATTGGCTTTGCCAGGGTGATAGTGAATGCCAAGGTCATAATCCTTGATTAACTCTATCCATCTTCTTTGCCTCATATTCAGCTCCTTCTGAGTGAAAATATACTTCAAGCTCTTGTGATCTGAGTAAATCTCACAGCGATTTCCCATAAGATAATGACGCCATGTCTTCAATGCCAAGACTACGACTGCTAATTCAAGGTCGTGTGTCGGATAGTTCTGCTCATGCTGCTTCAGTTGTCGAGATAGATAAGCGATGACTTTGCCTTCTTGCATCAATACACATCCGAGGCCAATCTTAGATGCATCACAATATACATCAAACGGCTTCTTGATATCTGGCATGATCAATATTGGGGCTGAAATCAATCTCTTCTTCAGTTCTTGGAAAATGGCTTCACATTTGTCAGTCCATTCAAACTTCTTGTCCTTCTTCAACAATTGGGTCATGGGTCTGGCGATGCTCGAAAATCCTTCTACGAACTTGCGGTAATATCCCGCTAATCCGAGAAATGCGCGGACTTGGGTTTGAGTGGTTGGGGCTTCCCATTCTTTGACATCTTTAATTTTGGCGGGATCAACAAAGACTCCTCCGGCAGACACAATATGTCCTAAGAATCCTACTTCTTTCAGCCAAAACTCACATTTGCTGAACTTGGCGCATAACCGATGCTCTCTCAGGGTTTCCAGGATGATTCTTAGATGTTGCTCATGCTCTTCTTCTGACTTGGAGTAGATAAGGATATCGTCGATAAACACAACAACAAACTTATCTAGGAAATTCATAAAGATCTTATTCATGAGATTCATGAAATAAGCAGGGGCATTGGTTAATCCAAAAGACATGACTGTATACTCGTATAAAACATAACGAGTAGTAAAGGCGGTCTTCGGAATATCCGTTGCACGAATCTTAAGTTGGTGATAACCAGTCCTAAGATCAATCTTTGCGAACACTTGGGCACCAGTCAACTGATCAAATAGATCCTCTATCTTTGGCAAAGGGTACTTGTTTTTGATGGTGACGTCATTCAGCTTTCTGTAATCGGTGCACAAATGGTTGCCTCCATCTTTCTTGTCGACGAATAACACTGGTGATCTCCATGGCGATGCGCTTGGTTGAATCAAGCCTATTGCTAACATAGCATCCAACTGCTTCTTCAACTCTACTAACTCTGAGGGGTTCATGCTATAGGGTGTCTGGGCTATGGGTCCGGTTCCGGGGATTAGTTCAATAATGAACTCAATATCCCTATCCGGGGGCATACCAGACTATTCATCTGGGAATACATCGGGGTATTCACAGACTACACTGACTTGGTCTATGGTGGGTAGGGCTAGACTTTTGTTGCACTTGAATTGACGAGGTAAGGTTTCAGATACATGCTCTACTGTTACTCCAGAGCTACTGGTCATGGTGATGGCTTTCTTAGCACAGTCTATCAATCCTTTATGCTTTGACATCCAATCCATTCCTAGTACTACTTCCAATCCTTTGGTTCCAAGTACTATTAGATTAGCATAAAAATATATCCCATGTATTCTGATAGGCACAGCTTTGCATACTTTTCTAGCTTTTGTAGTTGAACCGGGAATTTGAACTATCATGACATGCGTCAAATTGGTTGGGTGAATCTTACTAGTGCATGCAAATTCTCCGGTGACAAATGAGTGCGATGCTCCAGAATCAAACAACACTCTTGCTAAAACCGAGTTCACAGAAAACATACCCAGCACTACATCTGGTGCTTCTTGGGCTTCTTCGGCGTTCATGTGGAAGAGATGGTCGTTGCGGTTGTGAGGGTTCCCTAGGGCAAATCTTCTTCCTGGTTGAACACGACGCTGCTGTTGAGCTGGGGCATTCACATTGGCAGGGGCGGCAGTGTTCTTGGGGCACTCATTGGAATAGTGACCCTTCACTCCACACTCGAGACAAGTGATCTGAGAATTGTCTTTAGCTGCGACAGGCACAAAATTGCTTCCAGTTCTGGGTGCAGTGTTGTTGTTGTTGCTCTTGGGAGGTGCACGGTTGAAATTGCTGGTGTTGCCGGGGTTGTTGTTGTTTCCTCCGGACTTCACATTGCCTCAGCTACGGTTGGGGTAGCTTGGGCGAGACGTTGGGGGTCGGTTGTTCCTCAGTGCATACCCTGCAGACGGGTTGGGACTTTACTTCTGGTGACTAATGGATCTAGCTTGGTGCATCATATGATGTTTGTGGTCGTCGTTTTCCTGGTTAATCTTCCCTTCCATCTGAATGGCAGAGTCGACTAGCTCTTCGAGATCCTCGAAGCGGATGTTGATGAGGACAATCTGCATCTCATCATGCAGTCCGTTCAGGAATCTCTCCTTCTTCTTAGCCTCCGTGTTGATCTCATCAGGTGCATACCTGGCAAGCGACAGGAATCTGTCACGGTACTCCACTACAGTCATTCTGCCTTGCTTCAGCTCTCTAAATTCATCCTTCATTCCGGTGACTAGGCCTTGCGGCATGTGGGTGCGGCTGAACTTGATTTTGAAGGCTTCCCATATCATCACTTTACCATGGTTCATCATGCGGACGCTGTTCCACCAGGCTCTTGCATCTCCTGCCAAATAGTGGGTGGCAAAGAGAACTTTCTCGTTGTCATCAACTCTGGCTACTTCCAAATTGTTCTCTATTGTCTGCAACCAGTCATCAGCATCTAGTGGGTTCTCCGAAGTGCTAAATATTGGGGGATTGGTATTCTGGACGTTTTTCAGCTTGGATCCTTGATGATCCTGATTTCCATGCCCTTGGTTGTTTTGGGCCATTTGAGCTATCTGCTGTAGAGTTGCTAAGTTGGCCTGGCGCTCTGCCCTGCTTGCTTCACGGTCTACAACTAGCATCTGCATAATCTGCAGCATCGGGTCCTGCGATGAGCTGCTCCCTCCGGGGTTTCCACGAGTCATCTGAAGATTGAGATAGATAAAGGGGTAAGAGGGAAAGTTCTAAGGTTCATGGTTTTGGTTTCAAAGCTAAAACTTTGAGTTTGACTCAGGTTTTTGCAACTAACTTCTTTTCATTCATTCAAACAAGCACACGATACAAACACACACACACCACAACAACAAAGGAAAACAGATGGTTTTAAGAACCATTCTACAAGCTACGATACAATGGGACCGATACTCCTCATGCTACGATAGTGCTCTAGTGCATCTACTCATCATCGATGAAGTCAGAGTCATCATCGTCAGTGTGGAAGTCCACGGCATCCTCCTCTAGAAAGTCATCATCATTGCTGAGGTAATAGTCCATATCTCCTGGATGGCTTCACCTTCCTCTTCTTCTTCCTTTGCTGCAAGCTAGGCTTCTTGCTCCTTGATGGTCTTCTCGAGGTCGGCCACCTTCTTGCGAAGACGGTCGATGGTGCAATCCTTCTTTTCGTGCTGGCGACGAAGAGACTGACGGTCCTTGACAAGTAGTGAGAAAGTCTGGGCCTTCTGGGCGGCAATGTCAAGGTTGTGGTTGGCGAACTCCCTAGCGTTGTCCAATTCCTTCTGGCGGTCGTACAGCAGGAAGTCAAGGTTCTCCACTTGACGGTTCAACTCCAGGTGACTTGGCATCTCCATTGGCATTCCCATGAAGTCACGCCTTGCATAGTGAACAAAGCGAGTTCCTTGGATTTGGTTGACACTCAAGGCTCACAGACATGCGAGAGCTTCATACATTACCATGGCTAATCCATCTAGCCAGTTGTTCTCTCTTACGGAGAACTGGATCCTCCCGGACGTTGGTGCTTCTATACTTCCTCGAAGATTAGCGGTGACTAGCCATTGTAAATCTCCTCCTGGGGGTCCAGGAAGTTGAGCTCCAAGAAACTCCGGGTGCGGGCGTCCCAAGTACTCCGATAGTGCGTCAAGATCCCTCTCGAAGATCAGCTGGCCTCCGTTGCCCAACTGGTAGAACTTGCTGAACTGAGTCTCCATCTATAAGAATTAAGGATGAGGAAGTTAGTGAAGTGATCAAGTGTGTCCAATTTTATGTAGTAATGTAAGAATTGGAGGAACATGAATTTTTTTGAGAGAAAGAATCCCCAAGGGTAAGAGAGGAAATAGTTTTCATAAATACTCCCTTTGGTTTTGAAACTAAGTTTTTGTTCATACGTCCATTTTAACTAGGGTCTCTTATGGTCGGGATGGCTCTGATACCAACTTGTCAACACCTGGATTTTTAATCCTAGATACTTGTTATGCCATACATCGCAATCCCAGGATTACCATTTTTGCGAGACATAACAGATTGGATATCACAATACATCATCCATTACAAACCATAATAAGGTCTTACACAAATAAAGGATCTCATGATCCAGTCTTAATACATCAAGCAGCGGAATAAATAATAAGCGTAGCGGTGGGGTCCATCTTCAGGGGCACAGGCAATGCTGACGATGGAAGATAGTCCTAGTTATCATAGCCGTCCTGCTGTCCTTCATCTTGGTAGTTTCCTTCATAGTCTGGCCACGAGAATAGTCAGGGACAAAAGCCATGAGTACTCTTTAAGTGCTCGCAAACTACCACTAACAAGTAAGATAGTTCTAGTTGGAATGCTACATCTAAGTTCGTTTATAAGGTTAAGTTTGAAACCTAAGCGGAGTTCAGAAGCAAAGAAAGATAAAATAAAATTTGAAATCACCTAAGTGGGAACTTAATTGTCATAGTCACAACTCTGTTGTGATCAAGTCATGTCACAATTCATTTCATAAATTGTTTTGAAAACATCTGGCAACGGAACAGTATGGCCACTCCAACTGTCCATAACCACGGACTCGGCTATTCGAATAGTTTGACACTCTGCAGAGGTGGTACACTTTCACCACAAGATTCGATACATCTGTCAGGGATAACCCTGAATCATCATACTTAGTATGCAGATAATCAAACATAACCTTTCCTTTACACACCCTAGTATAAGCACCTCTCCTAGGAGCATGGCCTCCCAACCATTACCAACTGTCATCTCGGGCACTGCATAGGTGGACAACATTGAGAGGTAGCCTCAACTCAAACCTCTCCCATGAGGGAACTAATACTAATGCATATGAACTTCTGGCTAAGCCTTACCCAATTCAGGTATTGTGGTTGTACGGTAAAATTGGAATGGTATCACATCCGAACCCAACCATCAGTTTTGTAAAAGGGTTAAGGCTCATGCCTCAACATTTTCATCCTCAAAAACCATTTGTGTTTCT
Organism: Avena eriantha; assembly: GCA_910589775.1. Taxonomy (NCBI): domain Eukaryota; kingdom Viridiplantae; phylum Streptophyta; class Magnoliopsida; order Poales; family Poaceae; genus Avena; species Avena eriantha. Next base: position 51,827,791 of record OU342745.1, read on the forward strand.
CAACATGTGTCAAAACATCTCAATAGAATGACTCATCATTCCAAGGTTTTCACAAGTCATTTTCGCCAAGTACTCCCATCCAAGTGACTCAAGTTTTGATTTAGCTCTAAGCTACTAATTTAAGAGTGTTCACTAAGGTGGGATGCTAAGATCAATCTCATGCCATAGAATGACATCTAAATCTCACTAGATAGGTCAAGTTTTATACTTTTTATGCTACCTTCAAATAAGTAAAGGATTTTAATAGAGTAAAGAGAGTAAAGCTTGGAAATAAAACTTGGGGTAGGTAATAGTCAAAGTGGTATAACCAAAGCATGCCTAATGCATCTTACTTAGGTTATCTAGCTTGCAAGGGTTAGCTTGCTTTGTCAATGATGGCTTGCCTTGGTTGGTGTAGTGGTTGAAGTTTTGTTGCTCCTCCTCTTGGTAGAACTCCTCCTTGAAAGCTTGGTCGGTACTATCGTCTATAAATACATACGGGATACACAATCACCAAACAAAGCTTAACTAGTCTACTTAGCACACTAAGGCACACATTTGATGATCTATTATCATCACAAGGTTTAATTACCTAGCTTCATTCCTTTTATTTGAGAAAAGTAATTTCTACTAATTGAAATTAACTAAGATTTAATATTCTCCAATTAAAATATGGGATCATGTGGACACCTATCATCACCACATATTCTAACATATAGGAATGTGATTTAAATGTTGGATCACATTTTAATAAGTTTAGGTTGAATATTTAATGATTTAAAGTGACTAGAAATGCCTATATAGCATTATTTTGGTACTAGTCTAAAGTCACTGCATGCAAACCTTAATATTATTACGTATTCAAATAGGTATGGTTAAATGTGATTTTTGAGAGTTGGAATCAACTCAAAAGCTATTATGGTTGATTTTATAAAAATGTTTGAATGTGCAAATGCTTCTGTCTTGTTATTTTTACTAGGAGAGATCTCTAACTCTAAATGATTTAAGTCCAACGGGCTTGGATAGATATTTTCATTACCTTTCCAACAAAATTGGAAACACTCCATTTGGATTTGTAAAACTCTTTGAATTGATTTTTGAACTAAGGGATATATTTTATTTTAAGTCTAAATAGAAAAACCTGATTTGAATTAACTGGGTCAGCACGTGAAACTAAATGGGCCGTCCCAGTAACGCTCAGCGGCGCAGAGGGCGACTGACAGGCTGGTCCCGCATGTTAGCGTCACATAAAACCCGAAGCGGTATGGGGCGATCTTGGCCACATGATTAGAACGCAGATCGACGGTTCACAGTCGTCATCGATGACGGACTGGTCGCTGGCGAGACCGAACCCTAAACGGCTAGTGGGGGTCTACTGGGGACGTACCAGGGCTCTAGCTAGTGTGGCGAGGCGGGCAAACAAACTGGACGGCGACAGCAAGCTCAGGCAAAGTCGCGGCAGGGGCTGAGGTGGACGAAATCGACGGGGACTTCTCCTCCTCTACAGCGGCTACCTCCGGTGGAATTCCGGAAAACGGCGGCTCGAGCAGCTCCGGCGAGAGAGGGGAAATGGTCAGTGGAGAGAGGGGAGTGGAATGGTGTGAAGAGATCGTGCTGGGGTGGCCTCCTTATATAGGCTCGACGAGGCGACCGACAGGTGTGGGCTGGCGTCTCCGGCGAGGGCGGTACAGAGGGCTACCGGCATGGGCGAGGTAGGCAGACGGTGGGCGCTTTGCTGGCGGTCAGCTACGGCGCAATGGCGCAGCTAGGGGCGGTGGCATGTGGTCAGGGGCTTCACACGCCCTGGAAGATAGAGGCGGTGCTCGACGGTTATCATGGCGACCGTGGACCGCGTGACGGTGCACGGCCGTGTCTGGCGGGTTGTTGGGTTCAAGGCGGAGCTGCGTGAGCGATTTGGTGTTGGGGCTTGGTCTGTGGCGTGCTGGCGGCGATCGCGCTCTGGCGTGCACTGCGCACGGCGCAGAGAGAAATGGCGACGAGGATGTGGGATGGTCCAGTGGCTAGGGTTGATCGAGGGGTGGATCTTGGGCGGCGGTGAGGTCACGCCTCACTCCCTGGACTGGCGGAGAAGGGCTGGTGGTCGCCTTGGCTGGTGCACGCTTGGCCGGCGAGCATGGCATTGGGTCGGCATGGCACTGGCGCCAGGGGCTAGATATAGGGTTGGTTTTGGTTTGGTTGGACCTGGGGGAGACCAGGGTGATCAATGCACACCAATTGGCTCGACAAGATTAGCTCCAAAACAGTAATAGTTAGGCCATAATGATTCTGCTTACAAGGTGTTCGATCAAATGGCCGCAAGAAACTTTTGTTTGAATTTTGGGCTGATTTTTGGTGGAGTGATGTATCTTATGCTTAAGCATCTAGGTGTGCTTGGGATTTTGAAATGGAGTTCATTTGAGTGGTTTTTGAATTAGTGTGATCTTGATACATACACTAGATTCAATTTTTAAATGTCATTTAAATTTAGAGTTTGAATGTTTTTGGGAGATCACAAAGTGGGCCTTGGCACATCACTACTTGTACTAGCAAGGGGTGCAAAGAACCACAATTGTCTCTGCTGGCATATGAGTCCTAGGAACACCCAAAGTGTCCTAGTTAGTTAAAATGGCACAAATGACCATTTCCTTATTTTATTCTTTTTGATCTCTTTTTCTTTGGGATTTGTTTGGGAATGATATAGATGATGTTTAATTCACCTTACAATCATTTTACAACCAATGTATCACTCAAACATGGCAATTCAAAACAACTCCTAATTTAAATGCACACACATATGAATGCTTAATTATTTTAAATGGAAAAGTTTTTGTTAACCCTAAATTGGGTAGATTTGATATTGATTCACTTTGGATTAAGTTTTGGGATGTTACACCCATCAAATTGGGTGCAAAAATCAATCACTCGCCAAGTCAATCTGGCGACGAACTCTTCGCCCTCCATCACTGAGTACCTCAATGGAAGCGAGTCTTGCATTACCTTCGACAAGCGCGATCACCCGTGCCAAGTACCTCGCCTAGGTCACTGCCCCTTGGTACTCGAGGCACAAATTGGAGGCTTCGAGATGAGTCGTGTCTTCATGGACGGAGGAAGTGGCATCAACCTCATGTTCACAAGTACCTTGCGTGCAATGTGAATTCCTCTATCGTGTTTGGAAACTTTAGACACCACATTCCACGGCATTGTCCTAGGGAAGGGCGTATACCCCCTGGGCAAGATCAGCATGGACGTCATCTTCAGAACGCTGGCAAATTTCCGGCAAGAGTGCATCGAATTCGAAGTTATCGACTGGCCCTCGCAATACCACTACATCCTCGGGTGTGTTGCGTTCGCAAGGTTCATGGCGGTACCACACTATGCCTACCTGCAGATGAAGATGCCGAGCCCAAACGGTATTAGCACAATCAACAGAAGCTTGGAGAGGTCTGACGGCTACGACAGGGAATTCAACAGAATTTCCCAGTCTTTCGGCATGCAGGAGGAACTAGGGAGGTTGAAGGAGTCGACAGACAACAGTCTACCTCCTCTGAGTAAGCCAAGCTCACCTGACAATCCTTCGACACGTCGATCCACAACAAGGCGGTCCAGGTCCACCCAACGGACCTGACCAAGACGGCCCTTATCACCAACAACTTGAGTCCCGCGTAGGAACTCGCGTCGAATTCCTTTGTGAGCGCTAGGAAATCTTCGCCTGGTGTCCAGCGGACATGCCAGGAGTTCCTAGGGAATTCGCCGAGCACTCACTCAATGTGAATCATGAAGCAAGACCAGTCAAACAAACAATACATCGACTAGCCGAACCAAGGGCAAAAGCGGTCGGTATGGAAGTCAACATACTCCTCGACGCTAACTTCATACGCGAGATCAAGGAAAGCACCTGGGTAGCAAACCCCGTGCTTGATCCTAAAAAAGACACGGATATCTTGCGGATGTGCGTGACTTCACCTCCTTGAACAAGCATTGCCTGAAGGATCACTTCCCGCTGCCACAGATCGACCAGATAATCGACTCCACCACAAGCTGCGAGCGCCTGTGCTTCCTCGACACCTACTCAGGCTACCATCAGATTTGAATGAAGGATGATGACTAGGAGAAAACAACGTTCATAACGCCCTTTGGTGTCTTCTGCTACACGACGATGCCCTTTGGGCTGAAAAAAGCAGGGGCCACCTACTAGCAGTGTATGCAGGCCTGCCTCAAGAGCCAGCTTGGCCGCAACATTCAAGTCTATGTCGACAACATCATTATCAAAACCAAGGAGGAAGCCTCGCTACTCGATGATGTCCGCGAAACCTTCGACAACCTCGACCGCTACCGGATCAAGCTCAATCCGGACAAATGCGCCTTCAGCGTACCATCTGGGCATTTACTTGGGTACCTCATCTCCGCGAGGGAGATCGAGGCTAACCCAAAGAAAATAAAGGTTATACTAGCCATGGAGAAGCCGAATAACGTAAAAGGCGTCCAATAGCAAGCTGGGCGAATCGCGACGCTCAGTTGATTCATCAGTTGAATGGGTGAAAAGGCGTTGCTCGTCTACCAACTCCTCCGCAAAGCTGACAAATTCGAGTGGACAGACGAAGCACAAGAGGCATTCGAGGACCTCAAGCGTCTCTTGTCCACCTCTCCGGTGTTGGTGACACCTCAAGAAAAGGAGCCACTGTTACTATATATATCCGCCACCAACCAGGTGGTCAGCACTATGCTCGTAGTGGAACGAGCCGAAGAAAATAAAGTCCACGGGATGCAACGCCCAGTCTACTACCTCAGCGAGGTGCTCACACGGACAAATCAGAGATACCCGCATTATCAGAAGCTGGCATATGGTGTCTTCATGACAGCCAGGCGACTATGCCACTACTTCCAGGAGCACCCGATAATTGTGGTGAACGACGCCTTGCTAGGGCACATCCTCAATAACCCAGATGCCACCAGACGGGTCGCGCTTTGGGGGATAGAACTGTCTCCACGAGACATCACATACGAGAAGTGAGATGCGATCAAGTCGCAAGTACTCCTAGACTTCCTCATACACTGGATGGAAAACTAGCTCCTCGACAAGCCAGATATGTCCTATCTATGGACAATGCACTTTGACAGATCCAAACGTAAAGAGGGAGCTGGCGCAGGTGTCATACTGACATCGCCACAGGGTGACAAGATGAAATCCGTTCTTCGAATACAGTTCACCGCCTCCAACAATGAAGCTGAATACGAAGCCCTACTTGACAGGATGCGGATGGCAAAAAGCTTGTGGCGCAAAGCGACTCGTCATCTATGGTGACTCCAAACTTGTGGTGAATCAAACCATGAATCAGTGCGATGCTCTGAGCGACAACATGATCGCCTACCACGACCTTTATGAAGCACTCGAAGGGGATTTCGACGGCTGCGAGCTGCGGCACGTTGGTCGCAAAAGCAACAAGGAAACAGATATACTCGCCAACATCGGCTCCACTTGTGCCCTAGTGCCACCCGGAGTATTTCTGGAGCGCATCTGCGAGCGCTCCATCAAGCCGAAGGCTGCAGAACATAAAGCTAGCATGTCAAAAGACTCGGGGGCTACACCACCCAACGAGCCAAAGGCACTCGAAGACATGGACATAGATACGGGTCTTGAAGGCCCCATGGAGGTCATGATGATCGAGCCATCTTGGACACAGCCATACATCACATACTTGCTCAACAAAAGGTTGCCAGATGACCCGACAGATGCGCATCATATAGCGCGACGATCCAAAGCTTTCATCCTCATCAACGGCAAACTGTACAAACACAACATCATAGGAGTTCTTCAACGGTGTGTCCCCAACAGAGACGGAAGAGCCATCCTCCTCGACATACACGAGGGCACTTGCGGCGACCACGCCGGCAGTCACGCCCTTGTCTTCAAAGCTCCGCGAGCTGGATTATACTGGCCAACGACAATTCATGATGCTAAGGACATTGTCAACAATTCGCGAATAAGCCACACGCACCTGACACAAAACTCAGGCCAATACCCGTGGCATGGCCCTTCGCGCAATGGGGACTCGACATGGTCGGCAAGCTGCACAAATCATCACCTGGAGGATAAGTCGACCTCCTCATCGCAGTTGACAAATTCACGAAGTGGATTTAGGCCATGCCGGTAACAAACCAATCAAGGGCAGCAACCGTAAAATTCTTCGAGTCCATTGTCTTTCGGTTCGGGGTGCCACATAGCATCATCACGGATAACGAGATGAACTTCACCTCCAAAGAGTTCCAGGATTTCTGCGAAAACCTGGGAATCAACATCAACTATGCCTCGGGGGCACATGCCCAGACCAACGGCCTCGTCTGCAGCGGGATCAAGAAAAGGCTCTTCTGGCCACTCAAAAGAGCTATTTTGTGCTAGCCCGAGGAGCTACAGTCAGTACTATGGAGCATGCGCACAACTCCAAATAGCACCATAGGCTATACTCCGTTCTTCATGGTACACGGTGCAGAGGCGGTACTACCCGCAGAGGGTACGCTACAAAGCCCCACGGGTAGTAGCATACAACGAGTCAGAATTAACACTCGCACTTGAAGACTCTGTCGATCTCTTTGATGAAGCACACGAGATCGTAGCGGAAAGATCCACGATCTACCAGCAGAACCTCCGCAACTACCACTACAGGAGGCTGCGCCCCAGGTCCTTCGCCGAAGGAGACCTAGTCCTGCGACTAAAGCAACAAGGGAATCTCAAGCTCGAATCCCCTTTGAAGGGACCTTAAGTGATTAGTGAAGTAATCCTAGGTGGCGCCTACCGCCTCAAAGACCTAGAAAGTAGAGTCGCATACTCCAATCCCTGGAACATCGCGCAGCTGTGTCATTTTTCTACCGCTAGATGTTTTTACTTTACAAATAAGGCTATTCAGCCAGGTTACTTAGCCATACATTGTACCTCATGATAGTCTACAAATAAATGAAGCTAAGTGCCCCAACTTTGTGTTTCTATTTTTACTTACAATTGCATCACTTGGGGGCTACGCCACCCTTTCTTCCTCGTTACACGAATAGCACAGTATCATGAGTAGCTGACGCACTACCAATCAAACCCTTGGCAAAATCAACCCAGCTGCAACGCACCTGACAGGTTGACAAGATGTTGAGATGAATATACGTCAGGCTAATGAAAAGGAACTGCAGAGTGCAGCACACTCGCAAATTATACAAGCTAGCAAGCTTTTACATCTAAACGGGTAACAAAAGCACCCGACATACCTCTATGAACTTTACAATAAATATGCATCTATATGCAGGCACCATGTTCCACGCCATCCCTTCTGGCGGGGGCGGCGGTTCAGCGGCAATAGCTATGAAATCCACATCAGGCTAATGCAAGCGAACAAGTGCCAATGCATTGGTCGTGGGTGCGTGCGTCAGCAATTGGTCGCGGGTGCGTGCGTTAGCAATTGGTCGCGGGTGCGTGCGTTAGCAGTTGGTCGCGGGTGCCAAGGCTACATTGGCGCTTGTTCGCTTGCATCGGCCTGATGTGGATTTCGTAGCTATTGCCGCTGAACCGCCGCCCCCGCTAGAAGGGATGATGTGGAACATGGTGCCTGCATATAGATGCATATTTGTTGTAAAGTTCAAGGAATACTCACAGTTCATAAGACGGAAGTTGATACGATCAACTCCAGGCATTTTCTCCTCAGGGCAGTAGTGCAAGCACACTGAATGTGCCAAGGTGCTAAGAAACTCAAACATTAAGCGGCAGTACATGGCGACATCCTGAAAAACAAAGTCATACAAACCAACATTGTTGCAAAGTAAATCGAAATCAGCGCGAATGCCTAGGTGGTTCAGGATGTAGGGACATGCCCACTTGGTGGACTTGATCTCTTAGAGCTTGAGATGGTTGAAACGGTTTAGCTAAAACTCCTTGGTGAACTCGATACCAAGTGACTCGGGGGTTAGCGTACCAACGGGTGGTGCAGCTTGTTCCACAGCCATCACAACTCCTCATGTTCTTATAAAAAAATGCTAATCAAAATTTGAATCCAATAGAAATATAGCATAAAACATCCTCTACACTTGTTACAAAAGAAACTCCTATAAAAACAAAACTAAGCATGCTCATATTCAAGATTATCTCAAGAACAATACCTAAGTCTAGATTGATAATGGTGAAAGATTGAGTAAGGTTTTTATGCAAATAAGTCGGGGATCGGAGGAGAAACATACCTTAGACCAAATGGGTGTGAGGAATCAAAGAAAGAATAAGTAGAATTGAAGATACAATGGAGCTGGTTTGGAGTTTGGAGGTAGAAGAAAGAGAGATTTGTGTTTTGGGGATTTTAGGATTACCTCTTCCTAGTGGATATGGCGGCCATGTACGTGGTACGGGCGGATGGTACGACCGGAGCCTGCCCATACCGAATGACATACCTTGGTGTCAACGTTTCCCTTCCGGCGGTGCACTCGGTACAGGCACGTGCGCCCGTACTACTGGTCGTTATACGGTCAGTACATTCGCTTGAAAGTTGATGTTTTGCTCAGGGGTACGGTACGGTCGGGCGGTACGAGTGCCTCCGGTCGTATCAGTGGTCGTTTCGTCCACTGTGTCCTGCAACAAAAATCAATATTTCTATTCTTCCGAGCTGCAATGTGGTACGAGCGCATGATACATGGTCTCCCTGTCATACCAGTGGTCATTATGCGGAAGCTGGAAAACTTGTGGAATTTAGTTAGTAGCTTCACATGCCTTTGCACATCTTAGCAAATGACAAAATAACAGCAAAAGGACTTCATAAAATCAGCAATACCTTAAGGCAATGTGTTAGCAATACCTCTGTCCATAGGACTTCTTGAACACTCTTTATTAAAAACAAAAACAAAAACTAAGACAAGAGTAAAAACTTTTATTTCGCATGGGTTACCTCCCATGAAGCGCTTGTAGTTAAGGTCAATTAGCTTGACCCAGATGGTGATCATTTAGGTTTTGTGAGTGGAACACCCACTCCAAAGTAATTGGCTTTCAATGTGATTATACCATCATCATTATTATTAGGCTTGGACTTCTTCTTCATAGGGAAGTGGACTATAAAAGGATCTTTAGATGGTAGTCCTATTCTCACAATCCCTTCATGTAGATTGATCAAAGCTTTAATAGTTCTTAGGAATGGCCTACCTAGAATTATAGGTGCTATGGGATCTTCATGCATGTCTACTATAACAAGATCAATAAGAGTAGGACATCCTTTAATTTCAACAACTATGTTTTATTTTATCCCAACAAATTGTTTATAAGTTTAATCATTAAGACGGAGTCTCATTTCATTGGTTGTAAAAGGCCTCAAGTTTAACTTGTCAAATAGACTCTTGGAAATTGTTGAGACGCTTGCACCAAGATCACAAAGTGCAGATATCTCATTAACACCAATTTTACCTTTAATAGTAGGCTCAAAAATATCATCTAGCTTAGCAAGAAGCTTATCAACTAGTCTCTTATACTCCATTTCTAGTTCACAAACTTTAGATGCTACTTGTTTTATAAATTGTTGGTATGTAGCATTGTTACCTTATTCTAGTCCAGGATTCTTTACGGTGATCATCTTTAATAAATCTTCCATGGTGTATTCAGGTGTTGGCATGTTGCTATAATCCAGCTCTTCAGGCTTCTCTTCATTTATTTATGCCCTCATCATCTTGAGGTCTTCTACCGGGTTTGGCTTGGGCTTTCCCACGAATTTTGCAAGTATGAGAGCTTGGCTCTCAGCTACCTTGCCCAATTGTGCCTTCACGGTCTTTGTTATTTCCTATAGATCATGTACATCATGTCTAATTGTAACGGCCTAGTTAGATAATTTACCAATACTAGTCTCATGGTTCTCCATGATTTTAATAAGCATATTATTTTGCTTGGTTTGAGCTTGCATGAAAGTTCTAACAGTATGTTCAAAAGAGAGATTGCCATGATTTGCTCCATTATGGTTATCATAATTATTGTGCAGAGCTCCTGCAAGATTATAATAATGCTTTTGAACATTAGAGGAAATTTTTTGACTCTTCCAAGCAGGATTATAATGATTACGAGCTATAAAATTAACATCATTAAGATCAGTAGTGATATCATTAATTTGGGTATCTTCCTTACCCTTTACTATGTTGAATAACTCATCTACCTTTGTAGTAAGCTTTTCATTGTTTACCTCGGTGATTGAATTCATTTTTTTGAGGTTCTTTCCACATGCCATTGGGCAGGGTTGTTTTTCATATCATCAAGTATTTTCTTTGCAACACTCACTTGCTTTCCCATGATTGTTCCTCCTGTTGCGTATCTAGAATAGACTTAGACATTGGTTAAAGCCATTATAAAATAAATGTAGTATAAGCCATTCTTCCATCCCGTGACTAGTCTTAGTTGGGGGAAATTTTAGTCATAAAGAGATTAGTGCATTCCTCCCAAGATGTAATGGTGCCTTTAGTTAGATCTAGCAACCAGTCCTTAGCCTTTCCTCTTAGAGAGAAAGGAAGAAAATGTAATTTAACAACATTTGGATCAACATGCTTAATGCGCATCATGTCACAAATTTCAGTAAAAGTATTTAGGTGCAAACCTGAATCCTCAGAAGAAGAGCCTTCATATTGGTTCTGCTGAACCAAACTTAAAAGGTTAGGCTTAATTTCATATGCTTCCAGATCAACAGCGGGCTGAGTAATAGGTGCACGAATAAAATTATCAGTAGGGTAGCATACTTCCCAAGTTTCTTTTGAGCCATGGCTATTTTCTTTTTGGTATTTTTAAAGTAAAGGAAGCAAATAAACAAGTAACTATTTTTTTTGGGTTTTCAAATAGATAACAAGAAAGTAAACCAATAACAAGAAATAAACTACAAACAAAAATAGAACTAAAAATAAGGTCTATAATGACCTCACCAGGATAGCGAATGGCTTCCCCGACAACATGCCATAAAAAGGGGTTGATACCTTCGATCCAGATTCACAGATGTAGTATAATAGTCTTTTTCCCTAATAGACCTAGGTTTAATTGAACCTTGGGAAATAATGCAAAAAGGAATTAAAAAGGACACATCTGTAAGACTATGTTTTTTTGGTGTACCTTTGTTTATCGGACCACTCTAGTTTACTTTATATCGAGGGGTGCTTCAATGGATGGAGATAGGTTAGGGTTGAACATTCACCTGTAGATGCACATCATATGGGATAAAAGATAATAATAGGCACAGTCATGTGTAATGTTTTAATAGATATTATCTTTATGTGCAGCACATCCTGATATACTAAAGCCTCTACGAGTCATAGGCATACCAATAGCCTTTTGATCCAACCATTTGCACCACGAAGTATCGGCTACAAATAGTTATTAAGTGGAAAACACAGGTCAAAGACTTAAGAAGAGATGTTGTTGTTGTTCCTGAATGGGTCGCTAAGCAAAGACCGTGCAACCCTTTATTTCACTGGGTATCATATGAGATCTCCGCTAGCAAAGTATCTCACCACAAGCCTTTATCGATCTCGGGGTCTTGGGTACCTACAAGTCCAAAGTTCGAGGCAAGAAACAAAGAAACAAAATATACAAATCTCTTATTCATACAATACACAATGCTCTCATAGATTAGATGCACATAATCGCTGTGAGGTTTTGCCCCAACCCGTAGCCCATGAGGACTACTCACTCATAACAATAAGATCAAGGATATAAAACATTATGCAAAATACTTAGATTGAAATCAAATATTCTTAAAATGGTCACCGAATCACAAGGAGATCTCAAGTACAAGGTAATGGCTATGGCTAATGGAGAGGATGGAGGACGGAGGGGATGAACTATGGTGTGGATCTCCTTTGGTGGTGTTGTGATGCAATCTGAGAATAGTGGCCCTCTACGTGGCGGTTGGGACCTTGAAATATATAGGCGCCTTCACAAAAGTTGTAGGGTTTGACAAGACGAGGCCACCACCACATGGTACGGGCAGGCCCTGCCCGCACTAGTGGTTGTTACGCCCTCTGGCGCCTGGAATTTGCTCCAGGCTTACTTGATCGTGTAGACTTCCTCAAAATCTTCATTTATGGCTCCTGATTTCGCATTAAAAAGCGTGATTTCCTGCACAACACAATTCAAAGCAATGGTTTCCATATCTTTGCAATGATTATTCATTAGTGGCAAGGCTGGAGATATTCTTGTCAATTGCTTGACTAAAAACAATGTTTAAACACAGAAAAAGATGGCTATTTTCATAGCCATCAGCCACCAAGCCCCCCATCTGAAGAAACTAAAGCCTCCGATGACGACGAAACACCGAGTCTGACGTCCTCGTCCTGGATAAAAAATCTGGGTGACCTGGATGTTGGCACCAACGAGCTGGCAAATCCTCCATTTCCACCACATGCAACATAGAGTTGAAAAACTATGCATTATTTTAGAACACGTGGCGTAATATGAACTATTTATCTATTTTTGTTGTTTTGTAAGAACTTATGTTTTTACCCTAGCAATTGGTTATTTTTGTTGTGCTAGAAAATTACTGAAGCACTTTTTTGTTCATACTTCTTGTTTTATCTGGCTTTCTATGTCGTACCTTTCGTGAGTTGGCAAACCTTTAGCACAGAAACACTGCTGGGCAACGGATCTCAGTTGCTAGACCAGTTTAAACTTGGAATTAGAACTGGCTTCCAGTACCAAAAATTCACTACTCGAAAAATACCCACCTCCAAGCAACCAGACAAAAACAAAAGTACAAACAAAAAATGAGACTTACACCCAAATATAGCATTTTTATAGAATCGATAATCTAACCAGAAAAAACATGAGCGTAAAGTACTTTCAAGTATCCTGGGATTTTCTACTTTGACATGATCATTCAGAAATAAGATGGCACTTAAAACATCTCAGAAAAACATTGATGGAACCGATACTTTTATTTCACTTTGAACATGTATATTGATATGATTACAAAAAAGAAAATTTAAGAATAAAAGGGAAGTAGCTAAGTAATATTCCATGGACGGTCTAATTCATCTAGGTCTGTACTGCCTTCAAGCCTCTTTATTTTTCTAGTAGTAGGGTCTCATGTCGGTTAAGTAATATGACCTGTTGTGCATTACTCTGCTAACCATAAAGGGTCCCTCCCATATCGGGAAAATTTTGTGCATTCTTTGTTGCACTAGTCAGAGAACTAGATCGCCTTTTCTGAAGGAACAATTTTTGACTCTCTGACTATGATACTTACGTAACTTCTGCTGATAGGCTATACATCTATGTTCAGCAACATCGCAAACTTTCTCGAGTAAATCAAGGTCATCTTCTCGAGAAACTTTGGCATCTTCTGGGACATACGTAGAGATGCGAGGAGAAATCTGGATGAGATCACTCGGAAGTATTTCCTCTGTGCCATAGATCAAGAAGAAAGGTGTGTATCTGGTTGACCTATTAGGAGTAGTTTGTAAGCTCCAAATGACATATGGTAATTCGTCTACCTAAGCCCCCGCAACATGATGAAGTGGTGCCTCGAGCCTAGGTCGGAGGCCTTGTAATATTAAACTATTTGCCCTTTTGACTTGTCCATTGGCTTGTGAATGCACAAACAATGCAATATCAAGCCGGATCCCTTGGTCTTTGCAAAACTAGGCAAGCTCTCCTATTGAAAAGTTTCTCCCGTTGTATGTAATGAAACTGTGTGGATAACTGAATCGGATTATGACATCCTCGATGAATCTTTTGGCTGTGGATCCATCGCAACTTTTTACGGGTTTAGCCTCGAATCCATTTAGTAAACTTATCCACCATTACCAGTAGGTGAGTAAATCCACTTGGAGCCTGTTTAGACAGTCCTACCATGTCAAGCCCCTCGGACTGCAAAGGGCCATGTAATCAGAATTGTTCGCAGCTGATCAGCCAAAATATGGGCTTGTTTGGCGTATTTTGGCAGCCGTTGTACGTCTTGACCAGCCTCTCGGCATCCGCCTTAGCTGCAAGCCAAAAAAATCTGTGTCAAAAAGCTTTTGCCACTAAAGATTTGGCTGCAGCATGATGACCACATTCGCCTTTGTGGATTTCTCTTAGGATTTCCACTCCTTCTTCCAGAGAAACACAACGATGAAAAACCTAGATACACTCCGCTTATAGAGCTCACCACTAATAATCATATATGGTTTCACTTTATCGGATGACCTGCCAGCTCGGAACTTCATCTTCGGTTAATTTTCCATCTACCAAGAAATCAAGGTAGGGTTTGTCTAGCTGGAAATAACAGCCATAACTACTTTAAGTGGTGAGTCATATTTGGTTGGGTACTCCTCATGAACTCCTGTGGTAGAGTGAACTTTGAGGTTCTCCAAAAAAGAACCCTCCGGGACCTTTTTCCGTGCATAGCCTATTCTTGATAGTGCATCTGCTTCCTCATTTTCTGCTTGAGGGATGTGTTGAACTTCAAACCCCTCAAACGATTTAGATAGTTCCTCCACGACAGCTCGATAAGATGCCATGTGTTTATTTTCTCTATAGTGGTTTATACTCAATGTCAAAAGCTTCTTGCTCGATTCCCCATTTAGTAACGCGTCTTGTGGCATCGTTGTTGTTGATTATGTCTCTCATGGGAGCTATTCTCACCATGGTAATCTTATGCGCTTAAAAATAGTGTTGTAGCTTTTTGGCGGCAAAGAATATGCCATAAGCTAAATTTTGGTAATGTGGATACCGCTATTTTTTGTTAGGACCTCGCTGAGATAGTAAGTCGGACGCTGCACCAAGTGTTCCTATTTTTTCTCCTTGCGCTCCAACACCGTGATGACACTAACGACCCTCTTTATTGCAGCAATGTAAAGTATCATAGGTTCCTATGGTTCTGGGGCTGCAAGAAGAAGGGCGGATGAGAGTACTTCTTTCAGGTCTTGAAGGGCAGCTTGAGATTCACCAGTCTAGAAATTTTTTTCGGTTTTCTGCAAGATCTTGTATAATGGTGTGACTCTTTCACCGAGCCGGCTGGCAAACCGACTAACTACTGCAATGCAGCCAGTGAGCCATTGTACGTCCTTCATGTGAGTTAGCCTGGTTATATTGATTATAGCCTTTATTGGTTCACCTCTATGCCTCTTGGAGACATGATGAAACCGAACAATTTTCCGGCTGGTATTCTGAAGAAACACATTTTTGGGTTAAGAATTATATTGTATTTTCATAGATTTACAAATGTCTCCCCAAGTTGGAAATTAATGTTTCCTTCTTTTTGTACATCACCGCAATGTCATCCACATAAGCATGTACATTGCGTCCGATTTGATCATGGAGGCAACACTACATAGTGCGATGATATGTAGCTCCTATAGTTTTTAGCCCGAAAGGCATTGTTATGTAGCAGAAGGTTCTGAAGGGGTTTATGAACGAAGTCTTTAGTTTATCTGACTCCTTCATGCATATTAGGTGATAACTGAAATATGCGTCGAGAATACATAGGAGTTCCAAGCCTGCGGTTGAGTCGATGACTTGATCGATTCTAGGCAGAGCAAACAGATCTTTGGAACAAGCCTTGTTCAAGGTAGTATAATCAACAAATATCCTTAAATCAATGGTATCCTTTTGGGGTACCATTACAGGATTAGCCGACCACTCAGTGTGGTTGACCACTTCAATAAAGCCGACTAGTTCTAACCAGGCCAATTCTTTAGCTATATCTTTGCGCTTTTCATTGCCAAAATGTCGTAAGGACTATTTGATGTCGTAAGTGAGTGCTTGGCGAGTTACCTAGGTACTCCAGTCATGTCAGAAGGTTGCCATGCAAAGATATCTTTATTAGCTTTGAGGAACTCAACAAGTGCGCTTTCATATGTGTGATCTAAGCCTACGCCTATCTGTGTAACCTTGCAGGGGTCATCATCCTTCATCGGGGTTATCTTTGTCTCTTCCAATGCCTTGTTCAAGGTAGTATAATCAACAAATATCCTTAAATCAATGGTATCCTTTTGGGGTACCATTACAGGATTAGCCGACCACTCAGTGTGGTTGACCACTTCAATAAAGCCGACTAGTTCTAACCAGGCCAATTCTTTAGCTATATCTTTGCGCTTTTCATTGCCAAAATGTCGTAAGGACTATTTGATGTCGTAAGTGAGTGCTTGGCGAGTTACCTAGGTACTCCAGTCATGTCAGAAGGTTGCCATGCGAAGATATCTTTATTAGCTTTGAGGAACTCAACAAGTGCGCTTTCATATGTGTGATCTAAGCCTACGCCTATCTGTGTAACCTTGCAGGGGTCATCATCCTTCATCGGGGTTATCTTTGTCTCTTCCAATGCCTTGAATTCTGGAGTCAGATTCAACACCTCCTTCTTTGTAGTGGGCATCTTGGATAGATCAATGTTCTTCTTGATCTCTTGGTACACCTCGGCGTCAAGTACGGCTTCGGTGAAGGCGGCGGATCCTTCCTTGCACTCTCGTGCTTTCTTCGGGCTTCCCCTAACTGTGATAATGCCTTTGGGACTTGGAAGTTTCAGCATATTGTAAATGTAACAGGGGCGAGCCATGAACTACCAGTAGGCCAGACGCCGATAGATAGCGTGGTATGCGCTCTTGAACGACACCACTTCAAAAGACAGTGGCTCAGTCCGCTAGTTCTCCCGCATTCCAAAGGTAATGTCTAGAGTGATTTCTCCTAGAGAGTTTGCCTGCCTTCTGGGGACAATTCCATGGAAGACCACACTGTTGTGATTCATCTGTGTTTCCAATATCCTCATGTGGTGAAGTGTTTTGACATAGAGAATATTGATGTTGCTACCACCGTCCATGAGCGTGTTTTAAAAAGGTAGCCGTCAATAAGTGGATTGATGACCAGAGCATACTTTCCTCGCCTGTGAGGCTTAGGTGGATGATCGCTTCGGTCAAAGGTGATCTTCACTTTCGACCAGTCCAGATATTGGGGGATAGTCGGAATAATTACGCTAAGCTCATGCATTACTTCCTTCTTCACCTTAGCGGGTTGGGATCCGAGGAAGCGGACATAAGTGTCTTTTTTGTTGGGTAAGCCTTCTTACCATCCGACTTGGGATTAACAATATTCGCTTCTTCCATGTCGGAATCGTCCTTGGACTCCTTATCTTTGTCAGAATTTTTCTTCCTTTTCGACACTTGGCTCTATAGCTAGCGGCTTCATCTTTCTCGATGTCGCCATTAAAGCGACACTCGGTGTTTGTGTTGGAAGAGCCCTCATTTATGTCCATATGATGTACACATGGGTTATTGGCAATGTAGACCCAAGAATAGGTCTTATCAAGCTGCTAGTTTCCTCTTCCTTGCACCCGGGAAGCTCCGTGGCATCTTCCCTGGTCGCCTCCGCATGCTCATTGTCCTCCAGATCCGAAAGTTGCATTGATGGTTGCTTTTTATGGGTTGGGCTTGTATTCTGAGGTGTTCTTCCGCTTCTAAGTCTGCTGCTATTTTGGCTATTTTGTCGAGTTTTTCATATCCATGCCGTTCAGCAAACCTTCTGAATCACCGTCGGCATTATCATATTTGCTTTCCATTTCTATCATCTTGCCCAAATCAGTATCCTTGTTGCACTTCAGTTGGTGACGCAGTAATCCGACTAGGAGTCCCACGATGAATGCTTCAATAATGGTCTGGTCATTGACTCCTTTACAAGAGTTTTTGTTTCAATCCATCGTCTGAGGTAGTCTCGGCAAGTTTCTCTGGTTTTCTAGACACAATGCTGCAAGTATCCAACTATGCAGGGTCTCCTGTAGGTACCCTTGAAATTCCTAAAGAATGCACTTTGCATATCATACAAGTTGTGAATTGTGTTTTCCGGGATTTCATGAGTCATGATCAAGCCATATTTCGTAGAGCATGAGTGGGAGATATCGAACTGCGACCAAGTTGTTTGCTCCTTTGGCAATGCAACAAGCTTGGAAGAAATCCTGAAGCCAAGTATCTGGTCGAGCCACATCATCGTAGAGTTGAATGTGTCTTGAGATAACAAACCCTTCCAGAAAGTTGGTTTGGTGGACCCTTGGTCCAAAGCACTTTGGACCCATGTATATATCATTCAACTAGTAGCATCGTGCCTCTATATTTGAGTTGATCCAGTTTTGGGCGTCACTTGGTGACAACAAGCACCGTCTCTAATGTTCGTCATCGCTACGGGGTCGTGGAGCCGAATCTTGAAGGGAATATGGCCTAAGAGGCAATAATAAAGTTGTTATTATCGAATTCCAAGTATATTATAGATGTTTATTTTGCATGCTATAATTTTATTGATTGGAAACGTTAATACATGTGTGTTTAATAAACAAATAAAGGGTTCCTAGTTATGCCTCTCTTATGAACTAGCTCGTTGATTAACAAGATGATCAAGGTTTCCTGATCACGGACATTGGATGTTGTTAATAACGAGGTCACAACATTAGTGGAATGGTGTGATGAACATTCATCCAAATATAGCATTACGATCAAAGTCATTGTGTTTAAATTGCTATAACATCATATGAAGTAATCCTAGTCCTTACACCATGAGATCATGACAATCACTAACACTAGAAGAGTAACTTGATAACATCAAATGTCACACCATAACAAGGTGACTATAAAGGTAGGTTCAGATACTCCAAAGGTGTTATGTAGAGGCTCATGGATCAAGAGTGGGATTTGTCCATCCCGGTGATGGATAGATATACTCTGGGCCCTCTCGGTGATATCACATTGAGATAGCTTGCAAACAAGTGATATGATCACTAGAATGTTATATCACGGGAACGAGAAAAGAGTGCATGTCGGTAACAAGACCAAACTAGGTATGGAGATACCGATGATCGAATCTTAGACATGTAATATATCGCGATACAAAGGGATTTAATTACTAGCATTAAAGGTTCTCATGATCACAGAAGTCATCATTGAATGTGTGGGAGTCGGTATGGATCTCCAGGTCCCACTAGTGATTATTGATCGGAGAAGGGTCTCGGCCATGTCTGCATTATTCATGAACCACAGGGTGACACACTTAAGGGATACCGACACCATTTGGAGCAAATGTGTTCGAGAGAAAAGATTTACAAAGCGTTGGAATTATTTCAATGGACACCGAAATTGTTTCGGGTGAAATTGCTGAAATTGGTTCTGTATGTAATATTGAAATATTGCAGGGGGTTTTATGTGAATGTTTGTTAATTAAAGTAATTAAAAAATTCTGAATAAAATATATAAAAGAGTTTTATTAAATGAGAGTTGCATTAAATTTGGTGGAAATTTAATGCATGTGAGTGGACTTTTGAGTGGAGGCATGTTTATGTGAGTGGAGCTTCCACCCACATGAATGAAGGAAAAGGTGGGGGTACCTCCATGGCCATGGGCCATGGGAGGGGCTTCCCCTCTGCCTATAAAAGGCCCCCTCTCCTCCTCATAGAGCACACCTCCTCGTGGAGGATCTCTCTCCCCCTCTAGAATTATTCCCCATGGTCTCGGATTAGCGAGATACATGTTCCCGGTGACTTTTTTGTCTGGAAGGAGTTGCTGCTTACGCTGCATCGCTGGAGCGAGGAGGTGGAGGTTGTTTAGTGGACCAGACGTGCGTGCGAGCATGGATGTGTTGCTGATTTGCGGTGCTAGGACTTCCTCTCGATCTTGAGACCGGCAAGCGATCGACTACATCATCCACGAGTCTAATCTCGTTACACTTTGTCAGTCTTCAAGGGTATGTTCTCTATGGATGTATATCCAACCGTTGCTTGTATCTAGGTAGATAGATCTTGGTGCCTAGTAGTTCCCATCTTAGGATTTTTTTTGTTTTCTATGCTGCGAACCCAATAGTGGTATCAGAGCCTGATCTATGCGTAGATGCTTTTCATGGGTGATAGTTGCAAACATATTTATAATTTTTGATGTTCCATGCTTGTTTAGTATCTACTTTGCTTTGCTATGTCAACACTTTGAGGTATTTTTATATGTTTTCTAGGCTAACCTATTAACAAGATGCCACAGTGCCAGTTGCCTGTTTTCTTCTGTTTTTGGTTCCAGAAAAGGCAGAAAATCAATATTCTCGGAATTGGACAGGACAAAAGCCAATATGCCTATTTTTCCCAGAGCAACACGGAAACACGAAGTAGAGACGGAGTAGGGCACCAGGGTGGGCACACCATATGGTGGCGCGGGCTAGCCCTGGCCGTGCCACCAGGTGGTGTAGGCCCCTGGTCCACCCACCAACCTTGCCTCTTCGCCTATAAGAAGCCTCCCAAAGAAAAAACCCTAAATCGTCAAGCCTCCAGCCACGAAAAGTTTCGCAGCACCGCCGCCACCGAAGCGGAGATTCAGGGGACAGAAAGTCTCTGTTCCGGCACCCTGCCGAGACGGGGAAGTACCCCTGGAGCCATCTCCATCGATCTCCACCACCATCTCCATCACCGTTGCTGATTCCCATGACGAGGAGGGAGTAGTTCTCTCTCGAGGCTAAGGGTTCTACCGGTAGCTATGTGTTCATCTCTCTCTCTATGCATGATCATATTGTGATCATGAGCTTTGTAATCAAGTAGATCTACCTTGCTACTCAAGTGCTTTAATAGATCTCTGCTCTCCCCATGTGTGTGAAAGTGATAGCGTGCACACCATGGTGGCACTTAGGCTAGAGATTACAAATACTTGTTATGAGTTATACTTGGAGTTGGATGTCTCTATGAAATTGTGGTGTTTGTTGGAACCATCTAGCGCTCAAGGTGACAGTGTGGGGTTATCTAGATGGGAAAGGCTTACTTTGAGGTGTGCTGTTATAGCCCTACCATGGATTAGAGTGTCCAACCGGAGAGTAGTTCAGAGTAGTATCATAAAGAGAAGATATTTATATGAGAGTGTTCACTAGTGAAAGTATGATCCCTAGGCCTTGTTTCTAAGCATCGAAACACCGTTTGCAACTAGATTTGTTACATGTTTGCTTGCTTCCATCTTTATTTCAGTTTTCCTTTAGTCTCTTCCACGCCGTCAAGCTCTTTTCTGTCACCATTGTCTTATATCCATACCACTTGTATTTCACTATCTCTTCGCCGAACTAGTGCACATATACACCTGACAAGTGTATTGGTTGTGTTGGGGACACAAGAGACTTCTTGTATCTTGATTGCAGGGTTGCTTGAGAGGGATACCTTTGACCAGTTCCTCCCTGAGTTCGATAAACCTTGGGTGATCCACTTAAGGGAAACTTGCTACTGTTTTACAGACCTCTACACTTGGAGGTCCCACAACTGTCTACAAGAATATAAGTGCGTAGACATCAAGCTATTTTATGGCGCCGTTGCCGGGGACTGAAGAAGAAGAAGCTCCCACGTTAACCACGCGCCAGCAAGCTATTTTCTGGCGCCGTTGCCGGGGAGGTAAGGTAAAAGGTACTCACATCCTCCGGTGTGAGTGCTCGAAGTTATTTCCTTTAGATTTTGCAATTTGTCTTTTTGTTTCTTGTTTTCACTAGTTAGGCTTAATGGAAAACAACAACAAAAATTAGAGAGCTTTATAGTATTTATCTTGAGTTATGACATGAAGTGTTTGAAGAGAAAATTAAAAAACCTATGGAACTTTATTTCCATGCTAATAGCGATGTTGTTAGTATAAATTCTTTGGACACCATTATTGCTAAAGCTATGGAAAATTCTAAGCTTGGGAAAGCTAGTTTTGATGAAAATGATCTTTTTAGTCCCCCAAGCATGGAGGATAAAATTTACTTCAATATATGATGATTACAATGATGAATATGATATTCTCATTCCACCTACTATTGAGGAGAAACTTAATTATTATTACAATATGCCTCTTATATTTGATGATTATGGTGATGAGAATAATAATGATAGCTATTTTGTTGAATTTGCTCCCACTACAATTAATAAGAATGACTATGCTTATGTGGAGAGTATTAATTCTTTTATGCATGTGGCTCATGATAAGAATGTTTTATGTGATAGTTATATTGTTGATTTTATTCATGATGCTACTGAAAGTTATTATGAGAGAGGGAAACATGGTTTTATGTATCTCAATAATATTAAGTTTCCCCTCTTTATGTTGAAAGTCTTGAAGCTGCACTTGTTTTGCTTTCCTATGATTGTTGCTTTGTGCTTTCATGACTTGTTTATTTACAAGATTCCTATGCATAGGAAGTGGGTTAGACTTAAATGTGTTTTGAATTTGCTTCTTGATGCTCTCTTTTACTTCAATTCATATTTCCTATGTGAGCATCTTCTAAAACTATCATGCCTAACTTAAAGGCGTTAAAGAAAAGTACTTATTAGGAGATAACCCAAAAGTTTTAGATGAGTCTTGGAAGTTATTACCTCTGTAATAACCGCTCCTTATCCTTTTTATTTGCTTTTTGTGCCAAGACTAACCTCTGATGAGAGAGAGAGAGGTAATACTTGGCAAAGTTGCTGTCTCGAAACAGATTTTTGTGCTTCACTTGAAAAATTCGTGTAAAATCTCTGTATGTTGTTTTGAGGCGTGAATTTGTGTGCTTCTGCCGCATGTTGTTATCTAACTTTCGTTAGTCAACACTTTTCGATTTGAGCAACAGAAGGTGTTCGAAAAAATTGGTTTTTACCTGCTAGTCTGTTTTGACAGATTTCTGCCATTATTTGCATTTGCTTCTTGTTGGTTCCTTTTTGAGTTCTTTTTGGGGAATTGAGCTTTTTGAGGGAAGTGCTACAGTAGCTTGTGTTTTAATGGAAGTTTTATTGGTGTTGAAACTGAACCTAACGACTTATTATCTTGAGTGACTAATATTGCTAATAAAGATTGTGTGAAGTTTTGTATGAAGGAAAATTTCAGGTGTATGGAAAGAGTGATGTAATGAGATGAAGAATGGACTAAAGTTCAAGCTTGGGGATGCCCCCCTTGTCACACCAAGAAATATCCAAGAAGTACAAGCGTCAAATCTTGGGGATGCCCAAGGCATCCCCTTCTTCATCAATAAAAATCTCAGGTTTCTTCCAAACACTTCATTTTTATTGTTTCATGCACAATTGTGTTGTTCTTGGAGTGTATTCATTTTTTTGCTTTTAGTTTTCTTTTGTTTAGTTTGCTTAAATAAATTGGTTAGACCCCCTCTTTCATACATTAGTTGTCAAATAGTTTGGTTTGGATTGGAAAAGAGTAGGAAAGCTCATGCTAAGTGGTAAAGGGAGCTTGTTTTTGACTGTGGCCTATGCTTTGTCATGCCATGCTTGATTTTGTTTTGGCTTAATGCTTAGTATTCTTTGCTGTAGCATGACATGTTATAAACAATTTAGATTGCTTAATGTGCCTTGGAAGAATCATGCGTTGTTTTAGCATATTAAAGCATAGTATTGTGGTATTCTCCTTTGATGCTTTATTTGGGTTGACTTGGCGCATGCTCACACCATGTTATGACTATCCCAAGTCACCATATCCTTTATGATCCTTTAGTTTTCGACTTGTAATGTCACTTTATGCTTTGATTAATGATGTTTTGTCGCTCTGCATGATTATGGCCATTATTGCTCTCTTAGTTGGTCGCTCCCAGTCTTTTGCTAGCCTCCATAACCAAGTATGAGTTCCACTCATGCATCCAACTCCTAAAACCAAGTTATTCCAAAGATGCCACCATACCTACCTATTAACACTTGCTATTCCAAGTATATTCATGTTTTTATCTACCTTTCGAATTAAACTTGTTATGAGAAAACTAGTGATTAAAGCTCTCACGAACTTGATGGCACACTTTACTTTTCTTGCCCTTAATAAACTTGAACCATTGTGTCGTCTATGTTGTATATGCTTGCAGTTATATGTTGGGCATTAGCAGAACCATGCTGTCATGGAGAACGCTTTCAACATTGCACTTGTACTTTGTACCTAGTTGATATCATGCTCTTTTGTCTATGGATGTCGTCGGCGTGAAATGAAAGGGGAGCTTGTAATTCCATGGAGTTATGTATGTGTATTAGAGAAACGCCTGGGCCGCCAGTCTAATCCATGCCTAATCATGGTGGAAACCTGCAGCGTAACCATAATGAGCAATCTATGAAGCATTCTTCTTATAAAAAAGAGATAGAGATTGAGAAAAAAGAGAAAAATAAAAAAAAGGAGATATGAGAAAACAGGAAAGAGAGAAAAAAGCACCATTTTCCCATGGTAAATAAGAAGATTGCTGAGATGCTCGTTGTCTGCTTGCCTTGTCATTTTGATATGGGGATTCTTCTGAATCATCGGGCAAGGGGTACCCCGTTGGCGGTTCTCTATGATACGCATGTACTTACTATGACAAGAACTTACCGGTAACTAAACTTGAGTAGCATGAGGAGCGGCCCTCGTATTCAAGGGACATGAGATTGCCAACTTATACTTTGTCAAGCATATACAACATAGTTTGTTTACTTTAACCTTAATCACTTCAAGATGCTTATGAAGTGTAAATGAGAGCTGAAAGCTAACAAGTACCATAATTTTTGGAAGCTCTTTATGAAACTTGAATCTCTACTTCCTTCTATGAAGGCCTTTCTTTTACTTTTAATCCACCTTCTATCTTTATGCACCTACTTTGAGAGCATAGTGGCCATTCTTAGTTCTATGTGCATTGTCCCAAGACTTGTTGATTGATTCATAATGTTGATATTGCTTGTTCTTGAACTATTTGTATCTAGTCACCTTTATGGTGTCCTATGCATTTATGTTTGCTACTATATGAGGGACAAGCTGAATGCCACTATGCTATGTTTTCTTTATGTGAAACAAACAAACGTCTTGCAAAGCATTGTTATTCATGAATCTTTTGTTTGTCCCTTTTCATGTTGCAACACAGTTGCTATGTCTTATTGTTAGAACTTTATCTTTCATGTTATGTTGAAGTACTATGATCCCAGCTATCAATGTTCTACAAATACTTTGATCAAGTTTATGATGGTGCATGTCACCTCAAAAATTATTCTTTCTTTTATCACTTACCTACTAGGGGATGAGCAGGAGTTAAGCTTGGGGATGTTGATACGTTGCAAACGTATCTATAATTTTTGATGTTCCATGCTTGTTTAGTATCTACTTTGATTTGCTTTGTCAACACTTTGAGGTATTTTATATGTTTTCTGGGACAAACCTATTAACAAGATGCCATAGTGCTAGTTGCCTGTTTTCTTCTGTTTTTGGTTCCAGAAAAGGCAGAAAATCAATATTCTCGGATGGATAGGACAAAAGCCAATATGCCTATTTTTCCCGGAGCAACACGGAAACACGAAGTAGAGACGGAGTAGGGCACACCATATGGTGGCGCGGTCTAGCCCTGGCCGTGCCACCAGGTGGTGTGGGCCCCTGGTCCACCCACTGACCTTGCCTCTTCGCCTATAAGAAGCCTCCCGATGCAAAAACCCTAAATCATCAAGCCTCCAGCCACGAAAAGTTTCGCAGCACCGTGATGACCCACAAGTATAGGGGGTGTATCGCAGTATTTTCGATAAGTAAGAGTGTCGAACCCAACAAGGAGCAGAAGGTGCTGGCTAGTGGTATGGATCAGGAATTCTCTACAAATACTTAGCAAACGGATTTTTAGGGGTTTTTGATAAAGCAAGTAAACAAAGTACGAGTAGTTAAAAGACAGTAGGAATAAATGCAGCAAGTGGCCCAATCCTTTATGCAGCAAAGGACAAGCCGGTTGTATTACTTAAGATGACCAAACGTTCTCGAGGACACACGGGAAGACTGTCAAGTGCTTTCGCTTCATATAGTTGATTAATCTTCTCTAGCTTGCTAAGTGTTGTGTGGGTGAACCTGTGCTAATGTACCACCCCATCCAAGACTAATACATACTTGTGATTATACCCCTTGCAAACATCCATAAGTACAAGAAAGTAATTAAGGTAGAAACCTAACCACAGCTTTAAACTCTAAGACCCTTACGTCCCTTGTGCAATGGTTTCCTAACGAGGGTTCAGGTTTCTGTCACTCTGGCAACCCCTACGATTAGTAGCCAAATACACAATGCATTCCCCTAGGCCCATATAGGTGAACTGTCATGTAGTCGACGGTCACATGACACCACTAGAAGAAGTACATCACAACTTAAAATAACAATCTATTGAATCTTTCTCAACACAACTCCACTACTAACAACAAGACTTCTCCCATGTCCTCAAGAACAAAACGGACTACTCACAAGACATCATATGGATCATGATCAGAGATGGAATAATGATGTATAACAATCTGAACATAAACAATAATTCAATGGTTCACTCAATAGCATCAACTACAAAGAGTAATCAACACCGGGAAAGTTTCCCCTATGAACTATGCAAGATTCAACCCAATTGTTACATCAATATGGAGATGGTGATGAGGGTGCTGATGGTGATGATGGTGGTGATGATGATGATGATCCCGATGAAGTCCAGCTTGATGATGGTGTTGATGGCGATGATCTCCCCTCTCCGGGAAGGAATTCCCCTGGCAGAAATCTGTCTGCCGGAGAGATCTTTCTCTCTCGGTGTTTTCCACCCCGCAGAGGCAGCGGAATCTTTCTGTGGTCGCTCCCCCAGTCTTCGGGTTTCGGGAGGATGATATACGCCTGAGGGGAGAGGCTAGAGTGGGCCAGGGTGGCCACACCACCTCCTGGCGCGGCCTAGGGCTGCCCGCACCAGGGGGTGGTGTGGCCCCCCTGTGGCCCATCTCCACTCCGTCTTTTGGCATCCTTAGTCTTCTAGAAAAATAGGATTTTCCGTATATTTTCCCGGATTTTCTGATCTTCGCGAATTTTGCCTCCAAACAGCACCTTTTCCATCAGTATCCTAACTGCAGCGGTCCATGCTCCAAAAGTCATCAACCATGCAAAAACAGATGAAATACATAAGTATCACCTCTCAATATGAAATATATCAATGAATAATAGTGAATTAAGACATAGAATAGTGATGCAAAATGGACGTATCAACTCCCCCCAAGCTTAGACTTCTCTTGTCCTCAAGCGAAACTGAGCTCAATAAACATGGCCGCAGGTTTATGGAGTGAAGAGTCGATAAAAGAATACGGACAAGAAGCATCACATTCATCAAAAGCATAGATCATAATAGAAGACAACTCACTATTATATAACTCAAGTTGTAATAAGTAAAGGAAACACAATAAAGATACATAAAGTGAATCATAATTGGTAATGGCAAACTTAGCTCTTGGTCGAAGAATAGTTGATAATTTGCTGGAGTTCACAAATAACTGGTTTTCACTCATAGCTTTGAAAGTAGTAAACATCAAGATAAGAGCAAAGCGCAAAACAAGGAACATAAGAAACATAATTGAATATATCATCATATGAATGAATGAAACACAACAACTCAAAATATTTGCTGAGATAGAGAGGAAGTAGGTTTACTGACTCAACTACAAAGTAAAAGAAAGGCCCTTCGCAGAGGGAAGCAGGGATTGCAAGTCTCATAAAGAGCTCCCAAAAATTATGATACTTACTAGCTTTCAGCTCCCATTGCCCCTATCATAGGCATCTTTAGGTGATTAAGGTTAAAGTGATCAAATATGAGGATATGCATTGAGAAGTTGTAAGTTGAGAATCTCATGTCCCTTGAATACGAGGGTCGCTCCTCATGCTACTCAAGTTTAGTCACCGGTAAGTTCTTGTCATCGTAAGCATGTGTGTATCATAGAGAACCGCCATCGGGGTACCCCTTGCCCGATGATACGGAAGAATCCCCATATCAAAATGACAAGGCAAGCAGACAACAAGTATCTCAGCAATCTTATTATTTACCATGGGAATATGGTGATTTTTTCTCTCTTTCCTCTTTTCATAAAATCTTTTTTTTCTTTTCTCTTTTTCTCAATCTCTATCTCTTTTTTTATAAGAAGAATGCTTCATAGATACTCGTTATGGTTACGCTGCAGGTTTCCACCTTGTCAGCATGGATTAGACTAGCGGCCCAGGCGTTTCTCTCACACACATGCATAACTCCATGGACTTACAAGCTCCCCTTTCATTTCACACCGACGACATCCTTAGACAAAAGAACATAATATCAACTAGGTACGAAGTACCAGTGCAATGTTGAAAGCGTTCCCCATGACAGCATGGTTCTGCTAATCCACAACTTACAAAGCGCAAGCATATACGCAACATAGGTGAGCACAATGGTTCAAGTTTATTAAGTGCAAGAAAGTAAAGTGTGCCATCAAGTTCGTGAGAGCCTTAATCACTAATTTTCAAATAACAAGTTTAATTTGGGAGGTAGATAAAACAAGAATTTACTTGGAATAGCAATAATGCTACTAGGTAGGTATGGTGGACACAAAGGGCAAAGGTTTTGGTTTAAAGGAGGTGGATGCACGAGAAGAATACCCTCTCAGTACAGGTTTTTGGCTAGCAAGGCTGGGTAGCAAGTACAAGAGTTGAAGGAAACAAACAAACATAAAAGTGATAAAGACAAACATGCAATCTTCCTGGGAAGCACAAAAGATCTTAACTAGAGAATACTAGTGACGAGGGTTTAACTCATCAATGCCCATTGTTATGGACTTGGGTTTTGGAGAAGGAGGGAGTGCTGGAGACATCTATCGGCTAGCAAACAAGCACACAGGAGACAAAGATTTACCCAGGTTCAGGCCTCGTAGAGGTCCCTACTCCTGCTTGTCTGCTCGTGGAATTATTGAAGGAATCGAAAGTTACAATGGCGCGTAGATGCAATATGGCGAGGGTTGTGGAAACTAGGGTTGCGTGTGTCCTCCTCGCCGCCCCCTCCTAGCCTTTATATAGATAGGCTAGGTCTCGGGTAGCAGGTCGAGTCGGTTACAAGTTAGGGTTTTTCCCCTTCAAACTTTCTATCTTTAACTTCTTCTTGTTCTTCAAGCAATCGAGAGTCCGTAGATTACTCGAGTCCTTTGTTTGGGCCTTGGCGACACCGTGGGCTTGTACGTATTTGGACCGTATGTACCAAGCTCGAGTACCTGTAGGGTATACCCATGTCAGTAGCCCCCGAGTGTCTAGTGGAATCTGATACGTCCATTTTGCATCACTATTCTATGTCTTAATTCACTATTATTCATTGGCATATTTCGTATTGAGAGGTGATACTTATGTTATTTTATCTGTTTTTGCATGGTTGATGACTTTTGGAGCATGGACCACTGCAGTCAGGATTCTGATGGAAAAGGTGTTGTTTGGAGGCAAAATTTGCGAAGATCAGAAAATCCGGGAAAATATACGGAAAATTCTATTTTTCCAGAAGACTCAGGATGCCAGAAGATTGAGTGGAGGTGGGCCATAGGGGGCCCACACCACCCCATGGCGCGGGCAGGCCTAGGCCGCGCCTAGAGGTGGTGTGGCCGCCCTGGCCCACTCCAGCCTCTCTTCTCTGGCGTATATCATTCCCACGAAACCCTAAGACTCGAGGAGCAACCACCGAAAGATTACGCCGCCTCTGCGGGGCAGAAAACACCGAGAGAGAAAGATCTCTCTGGTAGACAGATTTCTGCGGGGGAATTCCTTCCCGAAGAGGGGAGATCGTCGCCATCAACACCACCATCAAGCTGGACTTCATCGGGATCATCATCATCATCATCACCACCATCATCACCATCAGCACCCTCATCGCCATCTCCATATTGCTGTAACAATTGCGTTGAATCTTGCATAGTTCATAGGGGAAACTTTCCCAGTGTTGATTACTCTTTGTAGTTGATGCTATTGAGTGAACCATTGAGTTATTGTTTATGTTCAGATTGTTATACATCATTATTCCATCTCTGATCATGATCCATATGATGTCTTGTGAGTAGTTTGTTTTGTTCTTGAGGACATGGGAGAAGTCTTGTTGTTAGTAGTGGAGTTGCGTTGAGAAAGATTCAATAGATTGTTATTTAAGTTGTGGTGTACTTCTTCTAGTGGTGTCATGTGAACGTCGACTACATTATACTTCACCTATATGGGCCTAGGGGAATGCATTGTGTATTTGGCTACTAATCGTAGGGGTTGCCGGAGTGACAGAAACCTGAACCCTCGTTAGGAAACCATTGCACAAGGGACGTAAGGGTCTTAGAGTTTAAAGCTGTGGTTAGGTTTCTACCTTAATTACTTTCTTGTACTTGCGGATGTTTGCAAGGAGTATAATCACAAGTATGTATTAGTCTTGGATGGGGCGGTACATTAGCACAGGTTCACCCACACAACACTTAGCAAGCTAGAGAAGATTAATCAGCTATATGAAGCGAAAGCACTTGACAGTCTTCCCATGTGTCCTCGAGAACGTTTGGTCATCTTAAGTAATACAACCGGCTTGTCCTTTGCTGCATAAAGGATTGGGCCACTTGCTGCATTTATTCCTACTATATTTCATTTACTCGTACCTTGTTTGCTTGCTTTATCGAAAACCCCTAAAATCCGTTTGCTAAGTATTTGCAGAGAATTCCTGATCCATACCACTAGCCAACACCTTCTGCTCCTCGTTGGGTTCGACACTCGTACTTATCAAAAATACTACGATACATCCCCTATACTTGTGGGTCATCAAGACTATTTTCTGGCGCCGTTGCCGGGGAGTGAAGCGCTATTGGAGAGTGGAACTGGTAAAGGAAACTTCTACTGTGAGTATTGTTTACTTCTGCTAGTTGCTTTATTTTTGTTATGGATAATTCACTGAGTTTCTTATTTGGTAATGCTACTACCACTACTAAGGTAGAAGATAAGCCACCACCTGCTGAGAAAGATGTTTTCAAAATACCTACAAGAATTATTGATCGTGTTATGGATAACTACTATGTTGGGGATGGAACTGTCCATCCCGGTGATCATTTAATCTTTATACACGAATTATGTGGGTTTTTCAAGTGTGCAGGTATTACTACAGATCAAGTTAAGAAGAAGTTATTCTCATTATCACTGAAAGGAAGAGCTGAGGAATGGTATAAGCTGCTGAAGAATGGTCAAGCTTTGGAATGGGAGGAAATAGTGCCTCTCTTTTATTCAAAGTTTTATCCTCCTAGTGAGATTCATAAAGATCGGAATCAAATATACAACTTTTGGCCTCTTGATGGAGAGAGTATAGCTCAAGCTTGGGGGAGATTGAAGTTACTAATGCTCAAATGTCCCATTCATGAGCTCCCCAAAAATATTATTATCAACAACTTTTATGCAAGGCTCCCTCTACATGACAAGGATTTATTGGATGCTTCTTGTGCTAGATGATTCACTCGTATGTAACAAGAAGAAGAAGCTAAATGGGACCTTCTAGATCGTATTCAAGACAATGCTGAAGCTTGGGAGAATGACAAAGGTAGAAAGTCAGGTATAAATTATGATTATGAATGCATTGAATCTTTTATGGGAACCGATGACTTTCAAAATATTAGTAATATTTATGGTCTTGATTTGCAAGTTATTACAAATTGCATTAGAGATTTTTCTTCCTATATCGAAATTCCAAAAAGGGGATGGAACAAATACCATGCACCTTACAAAGATATTGTTGACTATGCTCCTATTGGAAGTGCTGAGTATTGCATTATTGACCCCATCTTACCTGAACCTTATATCGAGAAGATTCCCTTCCCCGAAAAGGTAAAGGACCATCCTATGATAACTAATGTAATCACCAAAAGTGAAAAAAGAACTGTAAAACCTGATGAACAAATAAACATTGAACCTGTGGTAGCAATTGTGAAAGACCTTGTCACTAAAAGCGTAGAAGATGGGCACATAGTCTTTTGTGAGGATGCTTCTAATATTGTTTCACATCCCAATAGAACTAAAAAGGCTAGTGTTCCTGTGCTTTCTGTTAGAATTGGTGATCATTGCTATTATGGTTTATGTGATATTGGTGCAAGTTCCAGTGCTATTCCTTATGAGCTTTACAGAGAAATTATGCATGAAATCAGTCCTTGCGAGTTGGAAGAGATTGATGTGGTTATTCACCTTGCTAATCGAGAGACCATCTCTCCAATTGGTATTGTGCGAGACGTGGAAGTTCTTTCTAGTACTTGGTTCGGCTGCTAGTAAAAGCTACGCTATCATTTTTGGTAGACCTTTCTTGAGTACTTGTGGAGCTATTATTGATTGCAAGAGGGAGAAAATCTTGACTAAGTTTGATGGGGAATCTTATGAGTTTAATTTTTCAAAATTTGCTAAAGAACCTTGCGAAGAGGAAACCCATAATGAGGATTTTAGGATTGAACAACTTGCTTCTATTTCTCTTGCTCCTAACAATGCTTTGCAACAATTTATGGAGGATCATGAAAGTGAAATCTTCATGGAAGAAAGGAATGAGATTGACAGGATTCTCCGTGATCAACCTATGATGCTTAAGCACGACTTGCCTATAGAAGACTTGGGTACCACGATGCCACCTAAAAAGGATCCGGTTTTTGATCTAAAACCTCTCCCTGATGATCTTAAATACGCTTATATTGATGATAAAAAGATATATCCTGTTATTGTTAGCGCTAAACTTTCAGGGAAGGAAGAAGAAAGGTTATTGGAAGTTTTGAGGAAACATCGAGGAGCTATGGGCTATACTCTAGATGATTTAAAAGGGATTTCACCTACTATATGTCAGCATTCTATCAACATAGAACCAGATGCGAAGCCAGTAGTGGAGCACCAACGACGTTTAAATCCTAGGATGAAGGAAGTGGTAAGGAATGAGGTATTGAAACTCCTTGATGCTGGTATTATTTACCCTATTGCTGATAGTGAATGGGTTAGTCCTGTTCATTGTGTTCCTAAAAAGGGAGGTATTACCGTTGTCCCTAATGATAGTGATGAGCTTATTCCTCAAAGAATAGTGGTAGGCTATAGGATGTGCATCGATTTTAGGAAAGTCAATAAAGTTACTAAGAAAGATCACTACCCGCTTCCTTTTATTGATCAAATGTTGGAAAGGTTGTCTAAAAAGACCCATTTTTGTTTTTTGATGGTTATTTTGGTTTCTCTCAAACTACTGTTAAACAACAAGATTAAGAAAAAACTACTTTTACTTGCCCTTATGGAACTTATGCTTATAGACGTATGCCTTTTGGTTTATGTAATGCTCCCGCTACTTTCCAAAGGTGCATGTATGCTATCTTTCATGGTTTTTGTGAGGAAATTGTAGAAGTGTTCATGGATGACTTTTCTGTCTATGGAACTTCTTTTGATAATTGTCTACACAACCTTGATAAAGTTTTGCAGAGATGTGAAGAAACTAATCTTGTTCTTAATTGGGAGAAATGCCACTTCATGGTTAATGAAGGGATTGTTCTTGGGCATAAAGTTTCTGAAAGAGGCATAGAAGTTGATAGAGCTAAGGTTGAGGCAATTGAGAAGATGCCATGTCCAAGAGACATCAAATGTATTCATAGTATCCTTGGTCATGCTGGTTTCTATAGGAGATTTATTAAAGACTTCTCTAGGATATCAAAACCTCTCACTAATCTTCTTCAAAAAGATGAACCTTTTGTTTTTGATGATGATTGTAGGGAAGCTTTTGAAACTCTTAAGAAGGCTTTAACAGCCCCTATTGTTCAACCACCTGATTGGAGTTTACCCTTTGAAATAATGTGTGATGCTAGTGATTTGGCTGTAGGGGCTGTCCTTGGGCAACGTATTGATAAAAAGTTAAACGTTATCCATTATGCTAGTAAGACTTTAGACGCTGCTCAAAGGAATTATGCCACTACTGAAAATGGATTTCTAGCTATTGTTTTTGCCTGTGATAAGTTTAGGCCCTATATTGTGGACTCAAAAGTAACTATTCATACTGATCATGCTGCTATTAAATATCTTATGATAAAGAAGGACGCTAAGCCTAGGCTTATTAGATGGGTACTTCTTTTACAAGAGTTTGATCTACATATAGTAGATAGAAAGGGTGCTGAAAATCCTGTAGCTGATAATTTATCTTGTTTGGAAAACATCTCTTTTGACCCTATGCCTGTTAATGATAGTTTCCCGAATGAACAGTTAGCTGAAGTGGGAGTGAGGTCGCGAGGAAGCCCTTGGTATGCCGATTATGCTAACTTTATTGTCTCCAAGTATTTTCCTCCAACTTTTACAGCTTAGCAAAGAAGGAAGTTCTTCTATGATCTGAGACATTATTTTGGGATGACCCACACTTATATAAAGAAGGAGTTGATGGTATTATGCGAAGATGTGTTCCAAAATATGAACAAAAAGAGATATTGTGCAAATTCCATGGTAGTGCCTATGGAGGACATCATGCAGGAGATAGAACTGCACAAAAGGTATTACAATCGGGTTTCTACTGGCCTACCCTTTTTAAAGATGCAAGAAAATTTGTTTTATCTTGTGATGAATGTCAACGTGTTGGTAATATTTCTAGACGCAATGAAATGCCTATGAACTACTCTCTAGTTATTGAACCTTTTGTTTGTTGGGGATTTGAATTTATGGGTCCTTTCCCTCCTTCGAAAGGCTATACTCATATTCTTGTTGCCGTAGATTATGTTACTAAGTGGGTAGAAGCCATTCCTACGAAAAGTGTTGACGGGGAAACCTCTCTAAAAATGCTTAAGGATGTTATCTTCCCTAGGTTTGGAGTGCCTAGGTATCTCATGACTGATGGGGGTTCTCATTTAATTCATGGCGGTTTTAGGAAGACCCTCGCTAAGTATGATGTTAATCATAGAATTGCTTCAGCTTATCACCCCCAAACTAGCGGGCAAGTAGAATTATTAAATAGAGAAATTAAATCTATCTTGCAAAAGACTATCCATAGGTCTAGAAAAACTGGGCTAAGAAGTTGAATGATGCTTTATGGGCTTCTAGAACTGCTTACAAAAATCCTATGGGAATGTCTCCTTATAAAATGGTTTATGGGAAAGCTTGCCACCTACCCTTAGAATTAGAACATAAAGCTTACTGGGCGGTGAAAGAACTAAATAGAGATTGTAAGCTCGCTAGTGAGAAAAGATTATTTGACTTAAATTCTTTAGATGAATGGAGGAGTGAAGCCTGTGAGAATGCCAGACTCTTTAAGGAAAAAGTTAAAAGATGGCATGACAAGCGAATACTTAAGAGAGAATTTCATGTTGGTGAGAAAGTTCTATTGTATAGGTCTCGTCTCAGATTTTTTGCAGGTAAGCTGCTATCAAAATGGGAAGGACCTTTCATCATTTAAGAAGTATACCGTTCAGGAGGAATAATAATTTCTGCTTTAAAAGATAATACTACACAAGTAGTGAATGGACAGCGACTCAAACACTATATTGCTGGAGATTCTTACAATGAAGATGTTGACGCCTTTCAAGTTATAACTCCAGAGAAATTCATTGAGGATCAAATTCAGAGACCTACAGAGTCTGTTTTGAAATAGGTAACAGTTCTGGTAAGAAATGTTCCGCGAAAATACAATCCAGCTATATTTTTGCAGTTTTCAGTCGATAAGGAAAGCTATGAAGCGAAAAAGGGATGGAAACGGAGCCAGGGTGGCTCACACCACCCTGTGGCGCGGGCCCTCCCCTGGCCGCGCCACCAGGTGGTGAGGCCACCCAAGACTCTGCCTCCGACTCGTTTTCTCCCTGTACTTTCCTTTTGATATGAAACTTCGTAATATATAACCCCCCTGATCCCCCGAGGTTCGTATATCGTGTTTTCTTCGTGTTTTTGTTTCGATCTGTTTCTGCCAGGACATACTCTTTGAAGGTTTAGAAGAACGATGGTGTCTGCCCAGGATAAAGGGAAGGAGCCCATGGAGGAAGACCTCCAAGACCCCGGAAAGGAGAAGGAGATCGAGAGTGAGGGTGAAGAGGAGCAAGGCCAACGTCCGCACACCGGCCCTACCATTGCAAGCATTGGAGTGGTGAAACCTGCCAGGGTTAGAAGGACGGCACGGATGCAGACTGGGGGGAAAGCTCCTCGTCACAGTTTGGCTCCACGGTCACTTCCTCCACGCACCAGGAATCCTTTCCATACCCTTATCCATGAGCATCAATACCAGAATATGCCCAAGGAGAAATTACCCTCCAATTGGGATTTGCCTCGTTCTATCCATGCAGGAAAAGAAGACTTCAAGGAGGAAGAGTGGGGAAAGAATAGCAAGAGCTGGAATTCTCAACCCGACATGATCATGAGCCGTATTGAGCAAAACTCGTAGCTTATTCGTAATCTCACCTTTGAGATTGAGGACTTGGGGAGACTTATCAGAGAGCTCATCGAGAGGATACCACCACCACCACCAAAGGAGTAACTCATCATCAGGTTTGGCATCCCCTTGTGTCATGGTGGTGTCACGGCAGATGCCATCGATAGGCTAAAGGTGGGGACTAATACACGCTAGGGGAATCCAGGGAGGGATAGTGAAGTGGTTCTCCACACAGTTGTTTGTATAGCTCTGTTTCCAAGATTACAAGTGCTCCTTGAGCTGTATTGGCGAGAGGAGGAAGAAGGAGCTCTCTTGCTCTCACCCACAGATCACACCTAAAACCCTAGCCAAAACGGAATAGCAGAAAAACCAACCCCCTCTACTGAAACCCTAGCCCCTCTTTTATAGAGGGAGCTCGGTCTCTGCCTAGGGCATACGTGGAAGCATATTTCTAAGAATATGCTTCCCCCCAAAGTAGTAAGCCGACCGGGGTGCTTTTCCCCCGCGTCACACACGCAGAGGCTACGTGAGCCTCTGCGGCGCCCGCGTCAGCCGACATGGACGTCGTCACCCTTGTCGACCATGCCCCGGTGGTCCTGTCCTTGCTTGCTTTGCTCAGGTAGTGCGTACCGGGGCTTCTTTTGACCAGCGAGATTCCTTCCTTCTCTTAGAAGATAGATGTGACCCGGATTATAGCTGATCCGGCCACACCCGTTCCTGCATACAAAATAAAA
This sequence comes from Avena eriantha, assembly GCA_910589775.1. NCBI lineage: Eukaryota > Viridiplantae > Streptophyta > Magnoliopsida > Poales > Poaceae > Avena > Avena eriantha. The sequence goes on from OU342745.1 coordinate 51,864,539, forward strand.
CAAACACCTCCGACTTACTCCTTAAGTCGGTTGAGACTTAGGCAGGCGAATGCCCCCTGGTCCGGGTTACCCCGTGATTCGGCCTGCCTTTAGGTGACCCGGCCAGCATCAGCTTTGGCCTTGCCGAACCTCGGCTAACTCGGCTTTTATACCACAGCGTGACCCTACCCGGGGGTATCCCCCCAACATTAGTCCCCGAAGCTGGTGCGGTCTTAGCTGCCTTGGCCGCTAAGGCCACATCAGGTTCATTTCTATGCTCCGGTCGTTATTGCCGAGTTACCTCTTACCTCGAATTATATGGATTTACGTTCCCTTCGCACATTCCAAGTTTTCACTTGCCGGCCGGGTTACCATAGTTCCATCCGGGTCTTGTTTCCTTCTCTCGTACGCCAACCCATGTGAAGGGTAATCATTATGTTGTCTTATTTTAAGGGCCTGCACAGTAACCGCCGCAGTAATTGTCAGTTATCACTGTGCGCGGGTCACGTCATGCCTGCTTCCTCGTTTATCGCATCATAGTGTCACGTCATGGGATCACCTCCGCTCTATGGCCCTCCGTGTGGCTCCCCACTGATTGGTCCGGGCAGGTGATACACGGCCACTGCGTGTGGCTGATCCGCAGGATGCGATCCCACTCACCGCTTGAGGGAGTGGTTAAATAGTGGAGGGGCGCATCCCTTAGGATTTTTCTCCTTCCGCGCCCCTCTGCCCGTTGCTCTTCTCCTTCCTCTTCCTTGCGACCGCGCCGCCGCCAGTGCTCCAAATATCAGAGTCACCGCCGCGCTTTTCCCTCACACTTTTGCGCCGCCGCCACCGCTACACAACTCTCTCACCACGGGTCCTCGCCAATCCCGGCCTCTGCCCCCCGCCGCCGCTAGCACCAGCGAGGGCAGCGAAGACCAGATGACGGAAGAGGAGCTCATCGTCGCTGAGCAGGAGATGGAGGAGGACGCCACGGTGGCGGACCGCGGTGCGTGGGCCGGGTCCTGGGTCTGCGAAGACGACCTGGACTGGCTCTACCGCACCAGGCGCATCCCCGCCGGTGTTGCGGCTCGCCTTGCCTCCTCCGAACTGGCCCCCTCACCCAATCCGGGTGAATACATCGTGTTCTTGTCCCACTTCCAACGGGGCTTCGGCTTGCCGGTGAGTGATTTTTTCCGGGACTGGCTCAGTACCTACCAGCTCCAGCCGCACCATCTTCTAGCCAACGCCAACACTTCTCTTTTTGCCTTTGCTTCCACGATCGAAGGCTATGCCGGACTGTGGCCCACGAAGGAGCTATGGATCTGGTTTTTCGGCCTTTGTCGCAACGTTATCCCAAACATCCACACCGATCCGGAGGACAAGCAACTCACTCAATTCAGAGCGGCTTCCATCTCACCCCGGAGGTTTTCCGTTTTCCCCCGGGTCACCGGGTTAGAGTCCTGCAAAGGGTGGGCCCGGACTTTCTTTTACGTCCGGAATACAGGCACCGAAGACTTAATCCGGCTACTCCCCTATACTCCGGGTCCACCTAACCCGGATCTGTGGGATGCCGTTTCCAAGAAGCCCACGGCCTTGGCCAACCAGGTTAACAAAAGGTTCGTGGAGCTGAAGAAACTCGGGCTGCGCAACGAGGATGCTATGATCACTTTCGTGCGCAACCGAATTTCCCCCCTCCAGAAGCGCACCCACAAGGTGTGCCACATGAGCTTCGGCCGCGACCCCAACCGGACCTCATCCTTCGAGCTGAGCAACACGGAGATATATCCCCGGGTTAAGGCTCTCTTCACCACTCACAGGGACTTCTCCTCTGAGTGGACTTGGGGGATTGAGCATTACTGCCGCGATAGGCTTCCTCCCGCAGTAAGCTTCATGTTGCAAACTTTCCCCGGACTAATTACATGTCAGTTATTGTTGCATTTTTGACTCTTTTGTTCATTCCTTTCCTCAGCAATTTTTTCAGCAGACCCTCGAGGACGGCACCGATTCGACCCTTAAGTGGGCGCCGGACCGGGAGACTCCGGACGAGGAAGAGCCGGACCAGGAGATGTTCCTCCCGATGACCGATGCCACGAAACGACCCACGGGTAAATCCTCTTCTATTAGAGATTGGCCTGATGATGAAGATGACTCAGATGTCGAGGTGATTGAACCTGTTGAGGCTGTCCCCCTTTCTTTTGCTTTTCTGGCATCAGCTCACCCCGGTGGTCACATCCACAAGGATCCTCCCCTCGCTACGGGCAAACCTGTTCCGGTGGCACCGAAGAAGAAGCGCGGGGCTGCTTCAAGTTCTTCCTCCGGACCTTCTCAGCCCGCTAAAAGGCGAAAGAAGTCCGGGGACAAGACTGCCTCCAAGCCAGCAGGCAAGGCCCCAACACGAAGGGCTCGGAAACCCAAGGAGGCCCAAACCTTGGATGCGTAAGTCACTCTTCCTTCTGTAACTTGCTCTTCCTTACATCGTTGTAATTTTTCTTCTGATATTATTTGATTTTGCAGGGCTCTGGTGGAGGTCCCTCAAAGTGGATCCAGCATCTCTTCACCTCTCCGACCTAGCCCTTCTCCCCGTCGCGACGACGAGTCACGTCCGCTGAGCCCTATTCCAGAGGGTTCTGCGGCCGCTCCGGGCTCTGCTCCACCTCGGCAAGAGGAGGGTAACCTTGGAGCGGGGGAGACCGGCCTAGCCAAGGCGACGGCATCCACCACCTTGGTATCGCTGCAACCAGCAGCCACTGAAGCTACCTCGGCTCCAGCACCAGTACCAACAACCAGACCAGTACCAATACCAACTCCGGCATCAGCACCAACTTCGGCTACAAAAACATCAGCAGCGGCACCAAGTCCAGCAACAAGAGCACCAGCGCCTAGCTCCTCTGCCTCGTCCGAGTCTTCGCAACCTCGGCGAGGAACTACCCGGCCGCTCCTAAGGGGAAATCCGCTGCGACGGCTTCCTCTTCCTAGCAAGCCAAGGACAAGAAGGCTCCGGACGCTACCAAGCCGACATTCGTTGAGGCTGGGCAGCGTACCCTCATATCAATGCTTCCCAAGAAAGCTCCAGCAGCGAAGGACGCCCCTGCCGAGCCAACTGATGCATAGCAGATGGTTCTACACACCAGCCCAACCCTTGCCTTGATTGAAAGGAAAGAAGCACACGCGAAGGGCTTGGTTGCGCCCCATATGCCCACCGGTGAACGGTACCCTCCGAGCCTGATTGAATTTGTCATGAATTGGAATAAGGCAGAGGTAGTTCAAGACGCTGATCTCTCGGAGAAGTTCGGCCCCGCCGAGTTTTCCGCTCAGATGAACACAGCCGCAAAGGCAATTAACCTCGCTGGGCGGATGATGGAGGTACGTCGCTTCCCCTTTACATGCTGTAGATAATAACCATTAGTCCCCGAGCCTCCGGGGGAGTAACTTGTTACTCGGCCGGGTGCTCTTTAGAAAACTAACGTAGCTCCATGAGAACTTTGAATATGCACACACCTAGATCCGGGTTAAGTTCCACTTGGACCGGATTTTAGTACACTTTGAATATGCACAGACCTAGAGCCAGGTTAAGTTCCACTTGGCCCGGATTTTAGTACACTTCGAATATGCACACACCTAGAGCCGGGTTAAGTTCCACTTGGCCCGGATTTTAGTACACTTCAAATATGCACACACCTAGAGCTGGGTTAAGTTCCACTTGGCCCGGATTTTAGTACACTTCGAATATGCACACACCTAGAGCCGGGTTAAGTTCCACTTGGCCCGGATTTTAGTACACTTCGAATATGCATCGAGCTAACTTATGTTTCTGTATCCCTTTCAGGTGACCACCAATCACCGGAGTGCTGAATTCCAACGCTTGCTGGATACCCACAAGATGCTGCGCGCAAAGCAGGCTGCACTTATTGCGGAATACGAGAAGAGGGGTAAATTTCTTCCTTAGCGCTTCTTCATTTTTCTTCATCTTCCTTTGCCGAACTAATCTCATCATTCGGTTTCTGCAGCTGGGGTGGAGGCTGAGAACATTATTATGCGGAAAAATCTGGAGCAGATCAAGGGTAAGTCATTTCTGTCCGACCTTGCCGTGCTTTCCACTTCCTTTTCTCCTTGGATCGGCAAACATTCATACCTCGGCTCTGCCGGGCCAACACACTATTTCAGTGTCGCTTGAAGATAGTGTGCCCGTGCCTGATATGATGCTGCATTTTCTCGAACAAGCAGGGCAGCACCAAGCCGAGCTTAAGAAGAAAGATGACGAGCTCGCCCTCCTCCGGACCAAGGATGATGAGATTGCCAGGCTCAAGGCTGAGATGGAGAAGATGAAGGCCCAGCACCAATCCGAGCTTCAAAAGGCTGGCCAGAATTACACAGAAGAGCGCGAGCGCCTCAACCTCCAGATCGCCAAGGACCAGGATCTTCTCAAGGAGTCCGGCATCCAGCTTGGGTCAGCGAACGCTGAGCTTGAGCAGCTTCGGAAGAGACGTGACGACTGCACCAAGGAGTTGACCCGGATCCTCAGTCCTATATCATGTAAGTTCCTTTCCCTTTTCTGACCTACTTCTCCGGGTTACTTCATATGTCTTTACTTGACCCTCCCGCTTTGCCTCGTTTCTAGGAAAATTTCCAGAAGGCACTCCTATTGCGAGCGCAGCAGTTGCCAACTTCCGCCGACAAAGGGGTACTCCGGCCGCTCCTGGCGGTGAAGGGATTCCTTATGACCTGGAGGACCTGTTGGTCAGCTTGTCATCTCGCGTGGAGCTCATCAAAAATTACGACAAGGACATCCTCGGTGCTGCAGCTCGCATCTTCAACACATTCTGGCCCGGCGAAGAAGCCCCAGAGACCACCGCACTTCTCATTGAGAAGTTAATGGAAACCGAGACTCAGCTTGACCTCTGGAGAGAGTCCGCTGGACGTGCCGTAGCTGATACCATTCTTCACCACATACTCACGTGGTATGAGAAGATCGATCTCAACCTCCTGACACGTCTGCGCACAGGATCCAGATGGACCAATGACCAGGAGTGGGTAGCTCGGCGCCAGGCTTGCGCCTATAGCCTCATCGAATACGCTCCCATTCATGAATGGGTTGAGGGGCCGAGCTTCCTGGAAGCCACTGCGGACGAAGAGGTTGAGAATGATGAGGATAGCTCGGATGGTGAAGGAGAAGATGACGCCTCGGATATTGAAGGCGGCGAAGATGATGCCAAACTTCCTCCTACTGCTCCTTGAGCGAAAAAACTCGAAAATTTATCAGATCCTCGGTATGCCGGGTGGAGTTGTATTCCAAACACATGTGATATTTTGCTACTAAGTTCTTATGCCGGATTAACTTGGGCGTAGTCCCCGAGTTTCTTTTTCTTGTTCGTTCAATCTCTTGGCTCGGTTCGTGTCTACCTTGATTCGGTTTTATGACTTATGAATCCGAGCTTCAAAAATTGTCTTAACAATACTGGGAAACTATTAGACTTAGCTCAAAAATAAAACTACATAATAACTTGAAAATAAATACAGGGTTAGTCCGAAAAACAAACGTCGGCTCGAATAAATTCTTTTCCTTAGTTGTTTTTCATGTGCTACGCAATTCCAAACTTGTTCTCTTGCTTGCCATGAAGCCAATTCTTGTTGGACAGCAGCAAGTCGAAGAGTTGGGTTCTTGGTGCTCACACATTACTAATTCGAGTTAAGTAGAATAACTTATTCCAGCTAACGCGCGAAAACAACAAACATTATTAAGGCTGTCCCCGAGTTACTGCTCGAGGTGCCAACATTTCATTGATAAGCTCATTGCCGACATACATACCGACATATGAGATGACTCGGATACATACACTTCTTAGCTAAGTGTAGAAAGGACGAAGTAGAGCTATATTCCATGGTCACTTGGATTCTTCTCCGGACCTGGCCGCCTTGTTCTTTTCCTGTGTCTTTGCATCTATCAGATAATAAGAATCATTGTGCAATGCCTTGCTCACGATGAACGACCCTTCCCATGGGGGGGATAACTTATGCATGCCCGTAGTACGTTGTACCAAACGGAGCACCAGATCGCCTTCCCGAAAGACTCGGGGGCATACTTTCCGGCTATGATAGCGTCGGAGATTTTGCTGATATATGGCGGATCTGGACAGTGCGAGTTCTCTCGCTTCTTCCACCAGATCAACATCATTTTGCCGGGCTTCTTGCACTTCGGCTTCTGTGTATTGGGTGATCCTAGGCGAATCATGCTCTATGTCGGCTGGTAATACAGCTTCTGCCCCATATACCAGAAAAAACGACGTATAGCCTGTTAATCGATTTAGAGTTGTTCTTAAACTCCACAGTACCACTGGTAGTTCTTCTATCCAGCACCCCGCTGATCTTTGCAGCGGCTCAATGAGCCAGGGTTTTATCCCGGATAATACTAATCCGTTGGATCTTTCCACTTGTCCGTTCGATGCGGGGTGGGCTACCGAGGCTACGTCCAGCCGGATCTTATTATCCCGGCAAAAACACGCAAATGCTCCTTCAGTAAAGTTTGTGCCATTATCAGTTATGATACTGTGAGGATAACCGTACCTCAAGATGATATCTTTGAGAAACGTTACGGCCATAGCTCCATCACATTTTCTTATAGGCTTTACCTCAATCCACTTCGTAAACTTGTCCACCATTACCAGAATGTGAGTCATATTTCCCCTTGCTGGTTTGAACGGGCCAACCATATCCAAGCACCATACGGTAAATGGCCAAGTAATTGGTATGGTCTTGAGTTCCGACATTGGCATATGTGTCTTGGTAGCATACCTCTGACAACCATTACATTTTCTCACCAGATCTTCTGCTTGCTCTAAGGCGTTTGGCCAGTAGAATCCGTGCCGGAAAGCTTTTGCTACCAAGGCTCGGGATGAGGCATGATGCCCGCATTCCCCCTGATGTATATCTTGGAGGATGTCAAGCCCTTCTTCCGGGTCAACACATCGCTGGAGGACATTGGTCACACTTCTTTTGTATAGTTCGGAATTGATGATCGTGTAAGCCTTTTCCCTCCTCTGTGTTTGCCTGGACAGCACTTCCTCAGTGGGTAATGTTCCATCTTTCAGGAATTGAAATATAGGTAGTTCCCAAGCCAGTATTGCTCGCACAGGGAACACCTCCTCATCAATCTCCATCTGATCCACCGGCATAACTTCAACCGGATCACACGGAGCAGTCCTCGGGTTCAATGTAGTAGTCCCCGGGTTTGCCAAGGCAGTCCCCGGGTTTCGCGCACCACTTCCCATGTCAATGTCCATGGGCACAGCTCCGGATTCCGTGTCCTCCGGGACATAGATTGAGTCGGTTTCTGGGGAGGGCCTGATGGATGGTTTCCTGAGGTGCTCTAATGCTACACCCGGTGGAATTGCTTGTCGGGTTGACCCGAGCTTCGACATCATGTCGGCAGCCTCATTTTCCACCCGGGGCACATGGTGAAATTCGCATCCCTCAAAGTAACCAGATATCTTCTGCACATGAAATCTATACAGTGCCATGTTTGGATCCAGGGTGTCCCACACTCCCGACACTTGCTGCACCACCAAATCCGAGTCGCCAAAGCATACAATCCGACATATCCCAATCTCTTTTGCCACCTTGTGCCCATGCAAAAGTGCTTCATACTCAGCGACATTGTTTGATGCGGCGAAATGGATCTGCAGCACATATTTCAACTGGTCCTTCTTGGGCGACGTGAGTACAACTCCGGCACCTAGCCCGGTTTTGGTTTTTGATCCGTCAAAGTGCATTCGCCAATAGTGCGGATCTGGGAGTGGCGGTTCGTATTGCACCTCGGCCCAATCCACGAAAAAGTCCGCCACAGCTTGAGATTTGATGGCCTCTCTTCTGTCATACTGCGGCGCATAAGGAGCTAGCTCAATTGCCCATTTTGCAATTCTGCCACTCGCATCCTTGTTACTCATTATCTCGGATATGGGGGCTTCACATCTGACCCGGATAGGATGCTCCTCAAAGTAGTGCTTCAATTTCTTAGCGGCCATGTACACGCCATATGCCACCTTTTGATAGTGTGGATAGTTCTGCTTTGAGGCTGACAACACCTCGCTCAAGTAATACACTGGCCTTTGCAACGACTTACCTTCCTCATCGCGCTCCACCACTATCACTGCACTTACAACTCGGTTGGTTGCGGCTATATAGAGCAACATTGGCTCCTTCGATAATGGTGAAGCTAGCACTGGTGCCGTGGCTAACATCTTCTTCAGGTGGGTAAAGGCTTCATCGGCCTGCGGCGTCCAAACGAACTTATCCGACCTTTTCATGAGCTGGTAAAGAGGCAATGCCTTCTCTCCCAACCGACATACAAACCGACTTAACGAGGCCAGGCAACCTGTGAACTTCTGGACATCGTTAAGACACTTCGGTAGTTCCATTCGTTCGATGGCCCGGATTTTGGTTGGATTAACCTTGATACCTCGGCTGGAAACAAGAAAACCAAGCAATTTTCCAGCCGGGACACCGAAGGTGCATTTTTCCGGGTTAAGTTTCATCCGGAACCTCCTTAGGTTCGCAAACGTTTGCCTGATATCGTCAAGGAGCGTTTTGCTTTCCTTGGTGTTGATAACCACATCATCCACGTCACCTGTACATTTTGACCTATTTGGTCGTGCAAACATTTTTGCATACATCTTTGGTACGTCGCCCCTGCATTACGTAAACCGAATGGCATAGTGCGATAGCAATAAGCCCCATACGGGGTAATAAACACAGTGTTTATTTGATCACCCTGATTCAGAGGTATCTGGTGGAAACCAGAATATGCATCAATGAATGACAACAATTCACATCCAGCAGTTGAGTCTATGACCTGATCTATTCTTGGCAGCGGAAATGGATCTTTTGGACACGCCTTGTTCATGTTCGTGTAATCAATACACATGCGCCAAACCACTGCCACGTTCGAGTCATCCTTCTTCTTTTCCACCAGCACCGGATTAGACAGCCAATCCGGGTAAAGAACTTCCATGATAAATCCTGCAGCTAGCAACCGAGCTATCTCATCCCCAATGACTTTCCTCCTATCTTCGGCGAAGCGGCGGAGTGGTTGCTTCACTGGCTTAGCTCCGGGTCTCACATTCAAAGAGTGCTTGGCCAACTCCCTCGGAACACCTTGCAAGTCCTGTGTGGACCAAGCAAAAATGTCCCAATTCTCACGGAGGAAGTTGACGAGCTCGCTTTCCTATTTATCACTTAACCCGACACCAATTGTTATGGTGCGCTCTGGGAACATGTCATCAACAGGAACCTTCTTGGTATCTTTCGTGGCCTAGAAGGAGACACTTCCATGCGGGTTACTCATCGCCGGCATATACTGCTGGGCGGATTGAGCCAATGCCGCCACCTCTTGAATTTTCCTTTTTTCCTGCGCAATCACAAGTGACTCGGCTAAGTTTGACCCGGCCGACGCACACTCCATGGAACGTCGGACATCCCCTGCAATGGTAATCACCTCGTTTGGTCCGGGCAACTTCATCTTCAAGTAGCTAACGTGACAGCTCGCCATGAACTTGTTCAGGGATGGCCTTCCGAGTAATGCGTGGTAGGCACTTTCCAAGTTCACCACCTCGAACTCCAAATTTTCAGTTCGGCAGTTATCCCTTGTGCCGAACAAGACGTCAACCCGGACCTTGCCTATGGGCTCATAAGAAATGCCGGGCACAATACCATGAAAAGTTGTCCTTGTGGCCTGCAGCATGTTCTCCGAGATACCCAACTTGCGCATTGTGTCTGCATACATGATGTTAATGCTACTGCCATTGTCGATCAACACCTTTGAGAACCTTACGTTAATGCTAGGTCCAATGAGTGTCGGATCCAGCACCAACGCATACGAACCAGGGCTTGGCATGAGCTTGGGATGATCCCTGATGCTCCAGGTGATTTCCTGATTGGACCAAGGCATGTACCTCGTCACTGCAGGCATTACTGCATTCACCTCCATATGCCTACGCTGCAAGCTCTTTCTATCTGTTTCCTCAGTGGTGAACACACAATAGCTCTGATGGTGCTCCATGTACTCGTTTCTCCCCTCATTTCCGGGGTATCTATGATCTGGCTGATGCTGATTTTCTACTTGATGCACTGCATCTCTTCTCTCATTGTTATCATACCTCGGCGAAGGGGGAGGCAACATTAGCTGTTGCGTGTTTGCTCCGGAGAGCAATTGCTGCCGGGGTAACTCCTGCCGAGGCTGATCATTCCGGGGTGCCTGAGCATTCCCCGAACCACCTTGTTCAATCTTGCGCATCCACTCACATTGCCTTGTCGTATGACCCGCTGGGTTATTCGGATTTGGCGTGTGAAACTTACACGGCTGGTCCAACATCGACTCATAAGTATACCTCGGACGGTCTTTCCTTTCTTGCCACTACTTCTTTTGCTCTGGTGTCCAAGTCTTCTTGCCATCGTTCCTCGGAGTCCACTGCCCTCCAGTTTTTTGGCGTTGACTGCCCCTGCTCTGGGCTGATCTTGATTCAAAGCTGCAACTTGGTGCGAACCGTATCGATGATCCGGTCTATCATCTCTTCTTTTTCCTCTGTAGTCATTCCTCCGGGATGATCCGGCCCCATCTCTATGATAGTACTCATCGTTTGACTCGTTTGATACGAGCCTAGGCTGAGTCGGATCACCTAAAGCATAGGAATCTGCAATCCGGATCATCTCTGCCAACATAGTTGGCATTTTCCTTTGCAACTTCTGCCACAGCTCGCTTGCATATCTGCACCCTTGTGCAAACCATGCTATGGCCTGTGATTCTATCACACCCTCACACGAGTTTCTCATAGTGCACCACCTGGTTAAAAACTCCTGATCCGTCTCATTTGGCCTTTGCTTGCACATAGCTAGGGTATGCGGCCTATTTGGCCTCTGATACGTACTCGAAAAATTGCTGATGAACATTTCCTCGAAATCTATCCAGCAGTTGATGCTTCCTGGTGGCAAATTGTTCAGCCATACCCTTGTCGGTCCTTCCAACATCTGGGGTACATATCGTACAGCCCATCTCAGGTTGCCAGTGGCAATTTTCACCGCTGTAGCATAATTTATCAACCAATCCTCTGGCTTTGTAGTGCCGTCATATGTCTTCGTGCCCCTGGGTAGCTGGAAGTTCGGTACCGGTGGCTCCTTCATGATCCGGGGTACAAAACATGCTAGACCCGGTGGACCTTGACATTCAATTTGTTCCGACCTATACAGTCGATCCAGTTTCAACCTGGCATCATCCGGCATCAAATCCTTGCTTCCCAGTCTTGACCCTATCACATGATAGTCCGGCCTTGGGTATCCCGCGTTTGCCATTTCCGAGTCTCTATCATTATACCTGTCTTGCTCTTGCGGAGCACCTTTCTGTTGCATACCTCGGCCGGCACTTTGCTCTTGCCTTGGTATATTCCGCTGCTGCGGTTGTCCTGCTTCGGCCGAGTTTTGCTGTCCGGCATTGCCGTTGACAACGTTTCCTTGACCGGCATTGCCTTGGTCACGGTTACTTCGGCCAGCTTCACCTCGGCTCACACTCCGCCGATCATCATTTTTCTGAGCTTCTTTTACTTTCCCTGCCCGCGTTGGGTCATAGGGGACAATCTGTTTGTTCCGTCTGGCCGAGGTTACTACCTCTTGTCTCCTTGGACCACCATGAGGAGACGATGCGGCTCCAGCGGATTTCTCCGGGTTACCCACCGCCGAATGGACGATCTTGGAGGCTCCAGCTCTATCTGGGTTAGCTCTGAGTAGTTCCTCGTTTTGCCTATTCGCGATCCGAACCAGCTCATTAACCCTATCCTGTTGTCTTTGTCGGGCTTCACCCGTCAGACCCTCTAACTCAGACGCAGCTGTATCCGCTGCTCTGAGGTTCTTTGCTGGGGTACTATACCTCGGCAGCCCCACGGACAAACAGTTTTCTGATTCCTCAATTCCAGTATCACCCTCTCTGTTCATCTCGCTCATGAGATTTCTTCCCTTCACTTTTACAGCGTCAACCTTGTTCGCCTTTGCGTACTCACGCAACGTCATATTCAACGACTGCTGTGCTGTGGCTATCTTTTTTGCGCCCTCTAGTATTTTCTGCCTAGTTTCTTCCAGCTCGGCCTGCGCTCGAGCCGGATCTACTGCTGCTGCTACAGGGTTTGCCAAGCTATCCATTGCTTCCCTCAACACGTTCTATGGCCTCTCAAGTGGAGGGCCTCTACCTTTCCTCAGTGCCTTAGGCGTTACCTCCGGATCTGGCGCCGGATCCTTGCTCGCGCCCGCACCTGGCGCGGTCATCATCACCTCTGCATGGTCCTGGGAGCGAGCGATACGCGTTCTGGGAACCACGGTGAGGGGTGGCTCCCCCGCCTCGACAACGTGACGCGGATGAACACACGACACGTCAACATCAACGTAGACCTTGTGCGTGCCAAGCCTGGCGAAGAGGCCATTGCACGGAAGAGGACGCGTGCCGAAGTAGCCTGCGTTGTCGCTGAAGAAATCCAGCGCTCCAAAGCGCTGAACGAGCCCGGAGACGATGCGTTCGCCGGTGCCGATGATGTTTCCCGTCCGGATCTTGACCCCTGCTAGTGCCGCTAGCCCCACGGTGGGCGCCAACTGTCGTGGTGGTGTCACGGCAGATGCCATGGATAGGCTAAAGGTGGGGACTAATACACGCTAGGGGAATCCAGGGAGGGATGGTGAAGTGATTCTCCACACAGTTGTTTGTATAGCTCTGTTTCCAAGATTACAAGTGCTCCTTGAGCTGTATTGGCGAGAGGAGGAAGAAGGAGCTCTCTTACTCTCACCCACAGATCACACCTAAAACCCTAGCCAAAACGGAATAGCAGAAAAACCAACCCCCTCTACTGAAACCCTAGCCCCTCTTTTATAGAGGGAGCTCGGTGTCTGCCTAGTGCATACGTGGAAGCATATTCCTAAGAATATGCTTCCCCCCAAAGTAGTAAGCCGACCGGGGTGCTTTTCCCCCGCGTCACACACGCAGAGGCTACGTGAGCCTCTGCGGCGCCCGCGTCAGCCGACATGGGCGTCGTCACCCTTGTCGGCCATGCCCCGGTGGTCCTGTCCTTGCTTGCTTCGCTCAGGTAGTGCGTACCGGGGCTTCTTTTGACCAGCGAGATTCCTTCCTTCTCTTAGAAGATAGACGTGACCCGGATTATAGCTGATCCGGCCACACCCGTTCCTGCATACAAAATAAAACAAACACCTCCGACTTACTCCTTAAGTCGGTTGAGACTTAGTCAGGCGAACGCCCCCTGGTCTGGGTTACCCCATGATTCGGCCTGCCTTTAGGTGACCCGGCTAGCATCAGCTTTGGCCTTGCCGAACCTCGGCTAACTCGGCTTTTATACCACGGCGTGACCCTACCCGGGGGTATCCCCCCAACACCTTGGTTTGTTCCAAGCTTGGGGTAGTGCCGCGGTATCATATCACTATCTTCTATCTTTTTACCTTATTAGTAGAGTCATATCATGAATAGAGGAGTTATTATGTAGTATGGTTTGCATTATGGAAGTGTCCCCTCTCTCGTTAGATATGTATCCCTTGGTGTGAGTTTCCGTTATGGAATATTGATGAGAAGTTCTATCATTCACTCTTTTGCATAGCTTATGTTAGTTTTCAATTCGTGGTTATATGATTGATCTTGTTGTTAGTATTGGTATCACTCTGGGATCATTGAGTTAATTTAGTTGGTTTTGGCAAACCTGGCTCGGTCAGTAGCAACACCTTTTTGAGAGTTGAAAAGAAAAAGATAGAAGTACTCTAGATAAAAATAATTTCATCATCTTTCTTTCTTGATTTGCTCATAAGTCTAGTATTCTCTTGTTAAGATCTTTTGTGCTTCCAAGGAAGATTGCATGTTTGTCTTTATCATTTGTATGCTTGTTTGTTTCCTTCAACTCTTATACTTGCTACCCAGCCTTGCTAGCCAAAAACCTGTACTGAGAGGGAATTCTTCTCGTGCATCCACCTCCTTTAAACCAAAACCATTGCCATTTGTGTCCACCATACCTACCTAGTAGCATTATTGCTATTCCAAGTAAATTCCTGTTTTTTCTACCTCCCAGATTAAACTTGTTATGCGAAAATTAGTGATTAAAGCTCTCACGAACTTGATGGCACACTTTACTTTCTTGCATTTAATAAACTTGAACCATTGGGTCCTTCTTTGTTGCGTATATGCTTGCGCTTTATGAGTTGAAGTTAGCCAAACCATGTATCATGGGGACCGCTTTCAACACTTCATTGGTACTTGTACCTAGTTGATATCATGTTCTTTTTCTTATGGATCCCGGCGGTGTGAAATAAAAGTGGAACTTGTAAGATCATGGAGTTTATATGTGTGTTAGAGAAACTCCTGGGCCGCTAGCCTAAACCATGCCTAATCATGGTGGAAACTTGCAGCATAACTATAGTGAGCATTCTATGAAGCATCCTCAATAAAAACCTATGCAAATAGCAAATAAAAAGATCACTGAGATGCTCACTGTCTGCTTGCCTTGTCATTTTGATTATGAGATAGCTCCTGTGTCATGTGCAAGGGGTACCCCGTTGGCGGTTCTCGATGATACACATGTATTTACAATGACAAGATCTTGCTCGTAACTGAAGTTGAGTACCATGAGGATCAGTACTCATAAGTAAGGGGCATGAGATTTCAACTTATAACTTGTCAAGCATATCCTCTTAGTTGTGTCACATTAACCTTAACCACCAAAAGATGCCTATGATAGGGGCAATGAGAGCTGAAAGCTAGTGAGTATCATAATTTTTTGGAGCTCTTTATGAGACTTGCAATCCCTACTTCCCTTTGCAAAGGGTCATTCTTTTACTTTGTAGTTGAGTCAGTAAACCTATTCCCTTCTATCTCAGCAAGTATTTTGAGTTTTTGTGTTTCATTCATTCATATGATGATTTATTCAATCATGTTTCTTATGTTCCTTGATTTGCACACTGCTCTTATCTTGAAGTTTACTACTTTGAAAGCTTTCTTTGAAAACCAGCTATTTGTGAACTCTAGCAAATTATCAACTATTCTTCGATCAAGAGCTAAGTTTGCCATTACCAATTATGATTCACTTTATGTATCTTTATTGTGTTTCCTTTACTCATTGCGAGTTAAGTTATATAATAGTGAGTTGTATTCTATTATGATCTATGTATTTGATGAATGTGATGCTTCTTATCCGTATTCTTTTATCGACTCTTCACTCCATAAACCTGAGGACATGCTTATTGAGCTCAGTTTCGCTTGGGGACAAGCGAAGTCTAAGCTTGGGGGGAGTTGATACGTGCATTTTGCATCACTATTCTATGTCTTAATTCACTATTATTCATTGATATATTTCGTATTGAGAGGCGATACTTATGTTATTTCATCTGTTTTTGCATGGTTGATGACTTTTGGAGCATGGACCGCTGCAGTCAGGATTCTGATGGAAAAGGTGCTGCTTGGAGGCAAAATTCACGAAGATCAGAAAATCCGGGAAAATATACGGAAAATTCTATTTTTCCAGAAGACTCCGGATGCCAGAAGATGGAGTGGAGGTGGGCCACAGGGGGCCCACACCACCCCATGGCGCGGGCAGGCCTAGGCCGCGCCTAGAGGTGGTGTGGCCGCCCTAGCCCACTCTATCCTCTCTCCTCTGGTGTATATCATCCCAACGAAACCCTAAGACTCGGGGAGTGACCACAAAAAGATTCCGCCGCCTCTGCGGGGCGGAAAACACCGAGAGAGAAAGATCTCTCCGGCAGACAGATTTTTGTCGGGGGAATTCCTTCCCGGAGAGGGGATATTGTCGCCAACAACACCACCTTAAAGCTAGACTTCATCAGGATCATCATCATCATCACCACCATCATCACCATTAGCACCCTCATCCCCATCTCAATATTGCTGTAACAATTGCGTTGAATCTTGCATAGTTCATAGGGGAAACTTTCCCGGTGTTGATTACTCTTTGTAGTTGATGCTATTGAGTGAACCATTGAATTATTGTTTATGTTCAGATTGTTATACATCATTATTCCATCTCTGATCATGATCCATATGATGTCTTGTGATTAGTTCGTTTTGTTCTTGAGGACATGGGAGAAGTCTTGTTGTTAGTAGTGGAGTTGCGTTGAGAAAGATTCAATAGATTGTTATTTAAGTTGTGGTGTACTTCTTCTAGTGGTTTCATGTGAACGTCGACTACATGGCACTTCACCTATATGGGCCTAGGGGAATGCATTGTGTATTTGGCTACTAATCGTAGGGGTTGCCGGAGTAACAGAAACATGAACCCCTGTTAGGAAACCATTGCACAAGGGACGTAAGGGTCTTAGAGTTTAAAGCTGTGGTTAGGTTTCTACCTTAATTACTTTCTTGTACTTACGGATATTTGCAATGGGTATAATCACAAGTATGTATTAGTCTTGGATGGGGCGGTACATTAGCACAGGTTCACCCACACAACACTTAGCAAGCTAGAGAAGATTAATCAGCTATATGAAGCGAAAGCACTTGACAGTCTTCCCATGTGTCCTCGAGAACGTTTGGTTATCTTAAGTAATACCACCGGCTTGTCCTTTGCCGCATAAAGGATTGGGCCACTTGCTGCATTTATTCCTACTGTCTTTTATTTACTCGTACTTTGTTTGCTTGCTTTATCGAAAACCCCTAAAAATCTGTTTGCTAAGTATTTGTAGAGAATTCTTGATCCATACCACTAGCCAGCACCTTCTGCTCCTCATTGGGTTCGACACTCTTACTTATCGAAAATACTACGATACACCCCCTATACTTGGGGGTCATCAGAATCGCAGATTCGACTGGGGACTTTTTTGAAGTCTTCGAGTGCCTGAACGAGTGCATTTCGACTGCTTTTATTTGTGTCATAGAGATTGTTGATATACGTTCCTGATATAACCGAAGTATCGGTATCATTTAACCACCTTAGGGTGAAACAACACAATATACTCGAACTCGAGTCCCCGGATTCGAATCCGGAAAAGTGCTGGTGTAATTCGACTCAGGCCGCAAAGGTCTTACAGGAGTCGAATTCCAGTTATATGGGTGTGAGCACTCGACGCGTCCGTCAAGGCATGTTCATCGTACCTGTAGGCACGGTACATTTCTGGTAGTGCGCAGCTAGATGCGTTGTCAGGCCTTATTCAGGTCTTACCTTCACGCTGTAAGCATGGCATCTGAATTTTATCATCGCGGAGACGATTCTGGTGACCCAGGAGACGCAGTCTCTTTGTAGGAAAAATTATGAGGCGGTGTCGCCATGAGCTTCGAGTGCGGATGTTATCAACACACAGTTTTCTGTATAAATAATCATAGGGTGCGCGACCAGTGCTCCCTATGGGAGTAGCCCCCGAGTGCCTGGTTGAGTCGAAGACTCAGGCAGGGACTAAAAAAATTTTGCGACTGCTGTCATCTTTTGCTTGCTTGTTTCCGTCGAATTTTTTCCAGTGCTCCCTATGGGAGTAACCCATGTCCGTAGTCGAATCGTATTTCGAATGGTTTGGGTTTGCTTCTGATTGTCCATGTTCCTGCAAAAAAGAAAAGAAAAATCGTAGGGTGCGCGGCCAGTGCTCCCTATGGGAGTAGCCCCTGAGTGCTTGGTGGAGTCGAAGACTCCAGCAAGGACTAAAGTAGTCGAAGTTTTCCGCTGCGTGGCTTTTGATGACGTCAGTGCTGACGCTTGTATGACCTCAGTTGCCCGCGTGAGCGAGTTTGACGGGACGTGACGAGCAGTGGGCCACTTTTTGACTTTGATTTGACTGGGCGTGCGTAATCTTTATTTTAACTGTGTCTCCTCGATTTCCGTGCGTAATGGAAGTAGTGGAGGGACGGTTCACGCTTCCCCTTCTCCATGTGTCCAACGTGATGTGTGCCGCGTGTTCAGTAGGGTTTTTCTGAGCCACTGGATTGCATCTTCCAAGGGTTAAGTAGCGGCGCTGCAACAGTAATTTTTCCCATCTATTCTCATTCATCCTTGCTGCCCATCGCCATTGCTGCTGCGCCTCTGCTTTTCTCTACGCCTATTTCCTCCACGACGCTGGACCAGCTCCGCTCGTTTCTAAGCTACTTTCTTCGCTCGCATTGCCATCGTGCAATGGGGAAGAAGAATGGAGGCGCTGCTGCTGATTCCGCGGCCACTGTTGCCGCGGCGAAGAAGAAGGGTGGCTCCGCCGCTGCGGGCACCAGCACCGCCGCCGGCGGGAAGAAGAAGGTCGCGGGCACCCGCATCACGAATGGTGCGTGGCGCCCTTCCATCATCAAGGCGTCTGATCTCTGTCTTATTCAGCAAGATGGAGTGTTGTCCGCTGCAGTCGCTGACGCACGCATCCCCAGTGGTGAGACCATTCCTGCTCCTCCCGCTGGTTTTCGAGTGATGTTTCTAGCATTCATCATTCGCGGTCTCTCCTTGCCTCTTCACCCCTTTTTAGGGGTCTTCTTTGTTTCTACGGGCTCCAGCTCCATCAGCTGTCCCCAAATTCGATCCTCCACATCTCTTGCTTCATCACACTCTGCGAGTGCTGGCTCGGAATCGAGCCACACTTCGGCCTTTTCAAGCGCATCTTCAAATTGAAGCGCCAGTCGGCATTTGGCTCTTTAGTTTACGATGTAGGTGGTTGCGGAATCCATGTCGACCCATCCTCCACCTACTTTGACATCAAGCTCACGAAGTCCGTCCAAGGGTGGAGGGATAAATGGTTCTACATCCACGATCAGAAGGCCAATGGTGAGCACTTTGGACTCGCGCCCTTCGATCCCGTGACGCCGTGCAGGAGGATGCGCTCCTAGAAGAACGTAGTCATGCCTGGCGAGCTCGTGGAGACAAACGTGTTGTATCAACGCGTCTGCGACCTCGAGAGTCGCATAGGCAAAGAGGAGGGAGGCTGCGCTCTCACCCGCACTTGGCTGCGCCGTCGCGTCCAGCCCCTACAAGCTAGAGTCCACCCCATGTTTCAATGGGCTGGCGCTGATGATGCCACTCGCGTGTCTGCCGATGGCATGTCTGCGAGTGAGGTGGACAAGAGGGTTCGACTGGTCACGAAGTACACCATCAAGGATGTGCTTCCCAGAGAGCCAAATGTTCCTCCCTTTGATGCTTCGAATCCTCCTCCTAAGGTATAGTTGTGCTACGCAGTAGCTTATTTTGTCGATTGCTTTTCTGTTGCTTACTTGCTTTTTTGCTGAATTTCGTTGTATATACGCAGGATTGGGCGGTGTCGCCTTGTATGCCCCCTCTCCCTGAAGGGATTATTCCTCACGAAGCCTTGGAAGAGGATGAGTCTGAGTCGACTATCCCTTCTGATATGGAGGAGGAAGCCCCTGAGTCCGATAGTCTGGATACTCGCAAGCGTTCGCGCAGCGAGGATTCCGACGCGTCGTCTCCTTCGACTCCGGAAGGTACGGGCGTTGGTGCGGAGTCGCCAATTCCTGCCATTCCTGTACGTGCTGTGGCACCGCTCGCAAGAAGATGCAATTGCCCAAGGAGTCTTCGTCGGAGTCAGTGGAGGCTACATTTGACTTTGACAAGTTTGACTGGTGAGTTTTCTAGTTCATTTTGCTCTTCTATGTTTTCTCCTTGTTGGCTTGTCCCAGAGTTTGCCCTTTATCAATGTGGTTTTTGTCTTGCAGTCAAGAGGCGTCGTCATCTTCTGGCGACGTCCAATTTTTGAAGGAATCAGGAGTCACGACTTCAAGGGCCAAGAAAGAGGTCGAGTGTGCTCCTTCCCCTCCATTGGCGGCCCACTCTAGGCACAACTCTTCCAGTTCTCCTCGTGCAGGAGAGCATCGAATGGTTGCTCGGATGACGGTATAGCAGACATCTTCAGAATCACTGGAGGACCATGTAAATATAGCTTTTCTTCTTTTTAGTGTTGTAGTCGACGTTATCTGTTGCCTCTGCTGATTCCTTGTTGGTGCGACAGCTCCTTGTGAAGGAAGTCGCGCACTTGGCAGAACAAGTGATGGCGATGGGCCGCCAGCATGCAATGCTGGAGACGCATCACCGTGTGGTTGAAAGTGAGTGTTCTACACTTATTCTTCTTCGTCTTCTCCTTTTGATATAGTCGACTGATAATCAACTTTTGCTTGTCGTGTAGCTGAACATAATGCCTTATTGCGTAACGTCGCCACCTTGGAGAAGACACTTGCCGCGGCTGTGAAGGGTCGCGATGAGGCAATCACAGCACGTGACGAGACGTGGAAGCGTGAAGAGGATCTGCGTGCCTCCTTCGCGGCCAGGGAAAAGTTGTTCGAAGAACATTTGTTCTCAATCGCTAAGGCTCTCTCAGGTACTTTTGCTTGTGGATATTGTTATCCTTTGCTGCTTCTAATGTTTTTGCCGGTGGCGCTGATGTTTTTGTCCATGTGTGGGTTTATGTACAGATGTTGGCGATTTGAGCTTCGACCCGCAGGCCCTTCGTCGTGATGACGCTCTGGCGGGTGCGCTGTCGGCAGTCGAGGACCATAGCGCCGCCGTCCAGGATACACTTTCTAAGGCCAAGGGAGCCCTCCGTCGCCTCCGGGAGGAGTTGATGCCCAAGGCGGAGCTGATCGATAATATGGATGAGCTGGTTGAGTCCCTTGCTGGGGGTGTGCCTTCCAGCTACAAGAACTCACTGCGCGCGGCTGACGCGTCCATGTCGCTATCCATGGTACAGGCCCACGGCGTCGAGATTGATCCTGTCGCGCTGTCGAAGGCGATGCCTATTGGCACGGATGGTCACCAGGTAGTCTTCGCTCCTTTCGCGACTACCTATGGCAAATATGGGCATCATTTGATAAATACTATTGCGAAGTACTCTGAGGAGCTCCAACGTGCCAAGAAGGCGGCGAAAGCTTCGGCCTCAGGGGCCGGCGAAAAGTCTGTGGCGTCTGATACTGCCACGGACTTGATGAAGCACCCGAAGCCGTCTAAGTTGAAGAAGCCAGTTGCTCCTTTGTTAGCTTTGTAATAGTTAATTAGATTATGTCCTGTTGTTTAAGAACATGCCTGCTGGCGAGTGTATCTGCTGATACTTTTGCTAGTCTTGAATGCATCTGATCCTTTTGTCTTTTGTGTTGATTTTGGTCGTCTTATTTTGCTTCCATCTTGACTTGTGGTAGGGTACATCAAGTGATCCTTTGAGGGAAACTCAGGACTCGCCGACTCTTGATGGTACCGCGGCGCCGCCGCGCTCCAGGGTTGATGAGCTGTCATTGCTTTCGTGACTGCGTGACCGCGTGAAGCAGCTGGAACGTGAGTTTCCCGTGCTCCGCGGTAACGCAGACATGTGGAAGTCGAAGGCGGATAAAGCCGCCGCCCGAGAGCAATATCTGCTTGGCGAGGTGACGCAGCCAGGCGACCAATTCAAGTGTTAGTTTGCGTGGTCTCATCTTTTCCTTGTAGTCACTCGCAGTGGTGCGGCTGCTGTTGCTGCTTCGTGTAGTTGTTAGCACGCGTTATCCACAGGAGGAGAAGGATAGAATTGCCATTCGCCTGCATGATCTTACCCAGGAGCAACTTCAAGAGAGTGGATACTTCTGGGTAGATCATGATCGTGCGACTGTGCTGGCGACCCTGCAGGATCGTGCATCGCGAGTGCTGCTCTTTCTGAAGAAGTCACAGTCATGCTTGAAGAACATTTATCGAGCGATGTTCCCGCTGGATGATACTCCATCAATCTTGCTGGCCCTCCTTGCCAAGTTTCAAGATCTGTCCGCGGTTCGCGAATGCGTGAGGCAACAGTTGGCGGCTGGTGCCAAGGCTGCTTTGTCAATGGTGCGATTGCACAGGCCTGACGTAGATGTTGTGGCAATTGCGCCTGGGCCGCCTGTACCACCAGCAGGTTCTGCTTGGAATATGGTGCCGCACTACCAGGCGGTCGACCGCCCAGCAGAAGAGATCGTCGACTTCTTTGAGAAAAAACCAACGTTCTTTTGCTGTAGTAGTAGCCTTTTTTGTGTCCTGCACATAAGTGTACTGGTGTTATAAAGTTCGTATAGGTCTTGTAAATAATTTATTGTCGTATGTGCATAAAGAGTTTTGTTAGCATGAAGTGCGTTGCACTATGCGAGTCCTTTGCGTTAGCCTGGCCATGTTTTATCTCAGTCCCTTGTCAACCTGTTAGGTGCGTTGCAGCTGGATTGAGGTTGTGTTTAAGGGTTTCGATTGATGTACCAGCTACTCAGGATATCGTGTTTTGGTTTGAAGAATAGATGTGTATAGGGTGGCGCAGCCCTCGAGTATATAAATTGAAAAAGTAAAGGAGAACACAGAGTTTTGGGGCACTTAGCTTTTATTTATTTGAAGAATCTGTACGAGGTACAATGTGTGGCTAAGTAGCCTTGGCTGAGTAGCCTTATTTGCAATGTAAAAGTAAAAACGACTAAGGGTAGAAGCGTCGCAGGTGTGCGACATTCCAGGGGTTGGAGTATGCGACTCCTGTCTCTAAATCTTGAAGGCGATAGGCGCCACCTGGGATTACTTCTGTAATCATGTACGGTCCTTCCCAGGGGGACTCGAGCTTGAGATGCCCCTGCTGCTTCAGTCGCAGGACCAGGTCACCTTCGACGAAGGATCTGGGGCGAAGCCTCCTACTGTGGTAGTTGCGCAGGTCCTGCTGGTAGATCGTGGATCTTTCTACGGCGATTTCTCTTGCTTCGTCAAGGAGGTCGACGGAGTCTTCGAGTGCAAGGGATGACTCCTGTTCGCTGTAGGCGACCAAGCGTGGCGCCTTGTACCGTACTTCGGCGGGTAGCACTGCCTCTGCTCCGTGCACCATAAAGAATGGCGTGTAGCCCGTGGTGCTGTTTGGAGTTATACGTAGGCTCCAGAGTACGGATTGCAGTTCATCCGGCCAGCAACCCGCGGCTTGTTCGAGTGGTCGGAGGAGTCGCTTCTTGATGCCGCTGCAGACGAGCCCGTTTGCTTTTTCCACCTGACCGTTTGTCTGTGGATGCGCTACTGAGGCGTAGCTGATGTTGATCCCCAGGTTCTCGCAGAATTCTTGGAACTCCTTGGATGTGAAGTTCTTCCCGTTGTCGATGATGATGTTGTGCGGCACTCCAAAGCGGTAGACGATGGAATCGAAGAACTTGAATGCGTTGTGCCCTGATTGGTTGGTCACTGGCATGGCTTCGATCAACTTGGTGAATTTGTCGACTACGACTAGGAGGTAGACGTAGCCTCCTCACGAGGACCTTGGAAGTTTGCCGACCATGTCGAGCCCCAATTGTGCGAAGGGCCACGCCAATGGGATTGGCCGTAGCTCTAAGCCTGGTGCATGTGTCTTGTCCACGAATTGCTGGCAAGCATTGCATTTTTGGACTATGTCCTTGGCGTCGCGCATGGCCGTGGGCCAGTAAAATCCAGCTCGTAGAACTTTGGCAACGAGGGCGCGACTGCCGGCGTGGTGCGTGCATGTCCCTTCATGGATGTCAAGGAGGACTGCTTTTCCATCGGCCATGGAGACGCATCGTTGGAGTACTCCTGTGATGCTGCGTTTATACAGTTCACCGTTGATAACGGTGAATGCCTTGGACCACCGCGTGATGTGTCGTGCATCTGTCGGATCGTCCGGTAGCCTCTTGCTGAGGAGGTACGTGATGTACGGCTATGTCCAGGATTGTTCAATCATCATGACGCTCATTGGTCCCTCGAGTCCTGTGTCCAGCTCCAAGCCATCGAGTGCCATTGGCTCATTGGGTGGCATAGCTCCCGAGTCCGTTGCTGCGCTTGTTTTCTTCTCTGTGGCCTTTGGCTTGATGGAGCGTTCGCAGATGCGTTCGAGAAATACCCCAGGTGGTATGGGGGCGCAGGTAGAGCCTATGTTGGCGAGTGCGTCCGCCTCTTCGTTGTTTTCGCGACCTACGTGCCGCAGCTCGCAACCGTCGAAGTCTCCTTCGAGTGTGTCGTAGAGGTCACGGTACGTGATCATGTTGTCGTTCAGTGCGTCGCACTCATGCATTGTTTGGTTGACGACCAACTTGGAGTCGCCGTATATGATGAGCCTCTTGGCGCCACAGGCTTGTGCCATCCTCATCCCATGCAACAGGGCCTCGTATTCAGCCTCGTTGTTGGAGGTTGTGAACTGCATTCGCATCATGTATTTCAGCTTGTCCCCTTGAGGTGATGTTAGTATGACACCGGCACCTGCTCCGTCCTTCCTCTTGGATCCATCGAAGTGCATTGTCCAAAGGTAGGACATATCTGGTTTGTCAGGGAGCTGGTTCTCCATCCAGTGCACGAGGAAGTCAGGGAGAACTTGCGACTTGATTGCGTCGCACTTTTCGTATGTGATGTCTCGTGGAGACAGCTCTATTCCCCAAAGCGCGACTCGCCTCGTGGCGTCGGGGTTATTGAGGATATGTCCCAACGGGGCGTCGTTGACTACCACGAGGTGTTTCTGGAAGTAGTGGCGTAGTCGCCGGGCGGTCATAAAGACGTCGTACGCCAGCTTCTGGTAGTGCGGGTACCGCTGTTTTGTTGGCGTGAGGACCTCGCTCAGGTAGTATATTGGGCGTTGTACGCCGTGGACCTTGTTTTCCTCAGCTCGCTCGACGACGAGCACTGTGCTGACCACCTGGTTGGTGGCAGAGATGTACATCAACAGTGGTTCCCTTTCTTGTGGAGTCACCAGCACTGGCGAAGTGGATAGCAGGCGCTTGAGGTCTTCGAATGCTTCTTGCGCTTTGTTGGTCCATTCGAATTTTTCAGCTTTGCGGAGGAGCTGGTAGAAGGGCAGTGCCTTTTCACCCATCCGACTGATAAACCACCGGAGGGCCGCGATTCGTCCGGCCAGTTGCTGGACGCCTCTTATGTTCTTCGGCTTCTCCATGGCCAGTATGGCTTTTATCTTCTTCGGGTTTGCCTCGATTCCCCTCGCGGAGATGAGATACCCAAGTAGCTGCCCAGATGGTACGCCAAAGGTGCATTTGTCCGGATTGAGCTTGATCCGGTAGCGGTCGAGGTTGGCGAAGGTTTCACGCAAATCATCGATTAGAGAGGCTTCCTCCTTGGTCTTGATTACTATGTCGTCGACATAGACTTGGATGTTGCGACCCAGTTGTTCCTTGAGGCAAGCTTGCATGCACCGCTGGTAGGTGGCTCCCGCGTTTTTTAGCCCGAAGGGCATTGTGTTGTAGCAGAACACACCAAAGGGCGTTGTAAACGTTGTTTTCTCTTGATCTTCCTCCTTCATTCGAATTGGATTATAGCCTAAGTAGGAGTCGAGGAAGCAGATGCGCTCGCATCCCGCGGTGGAGTTGATGATCTGATCGATCCGTGGTAGCGGGAAGTGATCCTTTGGGCAGTGCTTGTTCAGAGAAGTGAAGTCCACGCACATCCGCAGGATATCCGTGTCCTTTTTTGGTACCAGCACCGTGTTGGCGAGCCAAGTGCTTTCCTTGATCTCGTGTATGAACTTGGCCTCAAGGAGTCTGTGCATCTCCATTCCAACTGCATGCGCTCGTGGCTCAGACAATCACCTAATTGTTTGCTTGACTGGCCTTGCGTTGGGGTTGACGTTGAGTGCGTGCTCAGCGAATTCCCTGGGAACTCCTGGCATGTCCGCAGGACACCAGGCAAAAATTTCCCAGTGCTCACGGAGGAATTCGACGAGCGTGAGTTCCTATGCGGGACTCAAGTTGTTGGCGATGAGGGCCGTCTTGGCAGGATCCGATGGATGGACCTGCACTTTATTTGTGTGCACAGATGAGTCGAAGGAGAGATCAGGTTAGATTGGCCTGCTCAGGGGAGGCAGACTGTTGTCTGTCGTCTCTTTCAATCTCGCGAGTTCCTCCTGCATGCCGAAGGACTGGGAGATTCTATTGAATTCCCTGGCGCAACTTCAGATCGCTCAAAGCTCCCGTTGATCGTGATGACGCCATTGGAACCTGGCATTTTCATCTGCAGGTAGGCGTAGTGGCGCACTGCCATGAACCTAGCAAACGCGACGCGCCCGAGGATGCAGTGGTATTGTGAGGGCCAGTCGACAACCTCAAAGTCGATGCGCTCGGGCCGGAAGTTCTTCGGAGTGCCGAAGATGACGTTGAGGTTGATTTTGCCCAGGGGGTATACGCCTTTCCCTGGGACGATGCCGTGGAACGTTGTGTCCGATGCCTCCAGGCAGGTTAGAGGGATTCTCATTGCTCGCAAGGTACTCGCGAATATGAGGTTGATGCCGCTTCCGCCATCCATGAAGACGCGGCTCATGTCGAAGCCTTCGATTTGCGCCTCGAGTACGAGGGGGCAATGACCTGGACAGGGTATCTGAGGCGGGTGGTCGCACTTGTCGAAGGTGATGCATGACTCGCTTCCACTGAGGTACTCAGTGGTGGATGGTGGCGAGTGCGTGGCCAAGTTGACTTGGCGAGTGATGGCCTTCTGACCCTGTTGGAGGGGCGTCCCTTTTGGATCATCATGGTGCCCATGGCCCGTGGGTACGGTTCGCCTCCGTGGTGCTGGTCCCGTATGGCTCCGTTCGGCGGTGGCCCAGGTGGTGGTGGGGGTGCGCCATGTGCCACGGCGCCTGGAGCGGCTCCGTAGCCTCTTTCGACTGCATTGCGGTTCATCCGAACCAATCCCTCATGTAGCTTGAGGAACTCGCCGCAGTCCTTGAGGAGGTGGCTGGACTTTCTCTTGCCATCATGCTTGTCGATGTAGAAGTGTACCATGCATGGCCCGGACAGTTTGTCCTCGATGGAGCTCGCGGATGCCTCATCGCAAGTGCGGCGTTTCCATACTTGCATGGTTTTCCCGGAGTCGCGGTATCCGTCGCTACGGTATCCGCTATTGCGGTTATCGTCGCATCTATCGGTGTAGCCGGCCACGGCCATGTTGACGTCGTCGCGGTCATCGTATATGCGCAGGCGACGCTTGCCTCGGCGGTCGCGTTTGCGTTCGAGTTCTGCCTCCTCGTCAGAGTGAGCACGATTCTTTACTGAATCTTCTCCATCGGCCCACCGATTCGCGATCTCCATCAGGTGTTCGATGGTCTGAGGCTTTGAGCAGCCCAGCTCTTCCCTGAGTTCTAGGCGGCGGACACCATCGTTGAATGCATCAATCGTGCGGTCTTCCGAGATGTTCTCCGCAGAGTTCTAGATGATGGACCACCTTTGGATGTAGGAGCGCAGCGATTCGCCAGATCTTTGCTGGCAGCATCTCAGCTCTTCGATTGATGCGGGCCGTTTGTACATGCCCTTAAAGTTGCGCACGAAGCTGTAAACTAGCTCATCCCAACTGCGAATGGATCCGTGTGGGAGGTTACTGAGCCATGCTCGGGCGGCGCCCTGCAGCTGTAGCTGCAAGCATTGCATGGCAGTGCTTCGACTGCCTCCGTGGAGTCTGACGGAGGAGATGTGGTCCTCCAGCCAGATCTTGGGGTCCTGTAGGCCGTCAAACTTTGGGTTCTCTGACAGGAGTTTAAACCCTTTAGGCATTCGCTTCTACCTAATGGATCTGCTGAAGCATCTGGCGCCATAGAGCTCCCCATCTTCTTCTTCCATGTTAGTTGATCGAGCACGTCGTGCCCTTGATTTGTCGATCTTGCGCTGCGTGAGGATGTCGCGCGCATCGTAGTCGCGGTCGTGTCGCCGTGAGCGGCGGCGCCGAGACAGGTCGTGACTGTCATCGCTAGATGAGGGCGAGGAGTGGTGCTTTGCTAGCGCTTTGACCTTTCTTGGGTCTGGTGTTGGCTCCTTGTCGAGGGCGGCCTCGATTAATCCCAAGCCCGCGATCGTAGATCGGTGCATGGCAGTTCGGGGATCTCCAGCTGGCGGCTGGTTATTGAGGAGGTACATGGTGGCTGCTGTCACCGCAGCCTGCGGCATCCTGGGGACCACGTTGCCTCTCGTGTCGACTGTCATAGAGCCGAAGTGGAGGACTTTAGCGGCTTCTACGCGTTCTTGCTCGGTGAGATGAGCCATCCGCGATTGCCTCTTCTTGGTGAGGTACTCGTTGCCCCTTGAGGAGGATCCTCCGTAGGAGGAGAGCCCAGCGCGATGAAGGCTCGATTCGTCTGCTGCCTTTTTAAGCGCTTCTAGTTGTGCGATTGTTTGCAGTTGGCGCTTGAATTCTTCCTTCAGGAGCCAGTGATAGCCCATCAACAGTTCTTGCAGGGACCCGAAGGGTAGAGGAGTGCCTCGTAAGGCCTCGCGGCAGCGATCCCACTCTTGCTCGTTGAGCTTGATTACGACACGTTCGCCGGTTTGCTCGTTGATTATGCTGGGAGGTTCGACTGCTCCTCCATTGTTGACGGGGGCGCGATTGCCACCGTTACCGCCGTTGCCACCATTGCCACCGTTACCGGCGTTGGGTGGATCGGTGCCATTACCAGGGTTGCCACCATTGTCGCGATTGGCAGAGGTATCGCCTGCGTTGATGACGGCGCACATGAAGTGATTGGGGAAGCTGTTGCTTCCACAACTCTCAGATCCAGAACCATAGGTTCCATCTTCAGTGGCCAGATCGCTCAGATCGGAGTCGTGACTGCTGTCGCTGACCATATTCTCGACTATTGTCGGGGCATTGAGCTCGCTGAGGGTGCCGATCGATGGAGGGAACCATGATGCTGGGGAAATCGCCGGTGCTGTCGGCTGATCGGGCATGCGAAGCGTGCCCATCTGACCAACTTGGAAGCGGAAGCTCCCGATTGCCAGGCTGATTCCGTCGCCTACCGACTCGAAGGCCGGGCGAGTGACCGGTGTGTGGACGGTGAAGTCGAACACGCCGAAGAGTTGGCGAATCTCCGTCGTTGTGGAGTTGTAGATCGCAGTTGATGGGGCCGAAGAATCTGCGACATCAGCACTCCCAATTCCCACAGACGGCGCCAATTGACGAGGGTTTAACTCATCAATGCCTATTGTTATGGACTTGGGTTTTGGAGAAGGAGGGAGCACTGGAGACATCTATCGGCTAGCAAACAAGCACACATGGGACAAAGATTTACCCAGGTTCAGGCCTCGTAGAGGTCCCTACTCCTGCTTGTCTGCTCGTGGAATTATCGAAGGAATCGAAAGTTACAATGGCACAGATGCAATCTGGCGAGGGTTGTGGAAACTAGGGTTGTGTGTGTCCTCCTTGCCGCCCCCTCCTAGCCTTTATATAGATAGGCTAGGTCTCGGGTGGCAGGTCGAGTCGGTTACAAGTTAGGGTTTTTCCCCTTCAAACTTTCTATCTTTAACTTCTTCTTGTTCTTCAAGCAATCGAGAGTCCGTAGATTACTCGAGTCCTTTGTTTGGGCCTTGGCGACACCGTGGGCTTGTACGTATTTGGACAGTATATACCAAGCTCGAGTACCTGTAGGGTATACCCATGTCAACTAGACTTATGAGCAAATCAAGAAAGAAAGATGATGAAATTATTTTTCTTTAAAGGTACTTTTATCTTTTCTTTCAACTCTCAAAAATAGTGTGCTACTGACCGAGTCAGGTTTGCCAAAACCAACTAAATTAACTCAATGATCCCAAAGTGATATCAATACTAACAAGAAGATCAATCATATAACCACGAATTGAAAACTAATATAAGCTATGTAAAAGAGTGAATGATAGAACTTCTCATTAATATTCCATAACAGCAACTCACACCAAGGGATACATATCTAACGAGAGAGGGGACACTTCCATAATGCAAACCATCCTACATAAAAACTTCTCTATTCATGATATGACTCTACTAAAATGGTAAAAAGATAGAAGATAGTGATGTGATACCGCGACACTCCCCCAAGCTTGGAACAAACCAAGGGGATGCCAAACCTGATGACAAATTACTCCTTAGGTGGTGGTGGTATCCTTTCTATGAGCTCTCTGATCAATTTCCCCAAGTCCTCAATCTCGAAGGTGAGATTACGAATCAGCTGTGAGTTTTGCTCAATGCGGCTTATGATCATGTCATGTTGAGAATTCCAGCTCTTGCTATTCTTTCCCCACTCTTCCTCCTTGAAGTCTTCTTTTCCTGCATGACTAGAACGAGGCAAATCCCAATTGGAGGGTAATTTCCCCTTCGGCATATTCTGGTATTGATGCTCATGGATAAGGGTATGGAAAGGATTCTTCGTGCGTGGAGGAAGTGACCAAGGATCTGAACGGTGATGAAGAGGTTTCCCTCCAATGGCTGGGTTTGCCACCACTCCAATGCTTGCACTGGTAGTGCCGGCGTGCGGACGCTGGCCTTGCTCCTCTTCACCTTCACTCTTGATCTCCTTCTCCTGCCCGGGGTCTTGGAGGTCTTCCTCCATAGGCTCCTTTCCTTTATCCTTGGCAGACACCATTGTGCTTCTAAGCTTTCAAAGAGTGTGTCCTGGCAGAAACAGATCGAAACAAAAGCAGGACGAAAACACGATATACGAACCTCTGGGGATCTGGGGGGGTTATATATTACGAAGTTTCATATCAAAAGGAAGGTACTGGGAGAAAACGAGTCGGAGGCGGAGTCCGGGGTGGACTCACCACCTGGTGGCGCGGCCAGGGGAGGGCCCACGCCACAGGGTGGTGTGAGACACCCTGGCTCCGTTTCCGTCTCTCTTTCGCTCTGTAGCTTTCCTTATTGACTGAAAACTGCAAAAATATAGTTGGATAGTATTTTCGCGGAACTTTTTTTACTAGAACTGTTACCTATTTGAAAACGGACTCTGCAGGTCTCTGAATTTGGTATCTAGTAGATTCTTCCGGAGTCACCACTTGAATAACATCGATATCTTAATCTTCATACCCTTATTACTTGAGTCATAAAACCCTTCTCTTCCTTATTACACCATTATCTCCACTTCCTGAAAATTTCTTTCACACAAAACTTCACATAGTTCTCATTAGCAACATTAGTATATATGAAGTGATCAAACCATTTAAGTCCAACTTCAACTGAAAACCATCAAAACATAAGCTACTGTATCAACTCCTTCCGAAAACCCAAAAAGAATTCAAAAAGGAAATCGAATAAAGAAGCAAATGCAAGATTGGCAAAATCTGGCAAAACAGACCAGCAGGTAAAGATCAAATTTTTCGAAAATCTTATGTTGCTCAAATCAAAAAGTGCAAAACTAACGAAAGTGAAATAACAACCTGGGGCAGAAGAACAAAAAATTACAGCTCAATCCGACATACAGAGATCTCTCACGAATTTTTACGGTGGGGCTCAAAAATCTGTTTCGGGACAGCAACTTCCCCAAATATTACTTCTCTCTTATTAGAGGTTGATCTTGACACAAAAACCAAACAAAACGGATAAGGAGCGGTTATTACCGAAGTAATAACTTCCAAGAATCAAAGAAACAAAAACAAACTGAAAGCAAAAACAAATTGGGTTGTCTCCCAAAAAGCTCTTTCTTTATAGCCATTAAGATGGGCATGATAATTTTGATGAAGCTCTCATAGGGATATGAATTGAAGTGAAATAGAGCATTAAGAAGAAAAAACACACACACACACATTTAAGTATAACCCACTTCCTATGCAAGGGAATTTTGTAAACAAACAAGTTGTTGAAACCAAAGGCAACTTGCATAAGAAGACAAGAGAAGTGCAACATAAAAACTTTCAGCATAAAACGGGGAAACTTGATATTATTGAGATGCATAAGAACACTTTTCCCTCTTTCATAGTAGCTTTCAGTATGATGCATAAACTTAACAAGCTATCACAAGGACCATCATAGCAATGATCACTTATTCTAACAGTAAACACAGGAATACTAGCTCTTATAACACTACTTTGTGAAACAAAATTAGAGGTATCCTTACAAAGGATAGTGTGTCCCTCTTCTTTGTATTTGGTGACAAAGTCTTTCACATTTGTTATTATAGGTTCATCAACCTTTTGTTTATCAGGTTCAACAGCTTTACTTGTACTTTCATTAACCATACTAGCTATCATAGAATGTTCATTAATCTTAACTGGGAAAGGCATTTTCTCAATATAAGGTTCAGGTAAAACATGATTAGTAGTATAAACTTCACTATTTCTTGCAGGAACACTCTTAGCAACATCTTTATAAGCTTCATGATACTTATTCCACTTCTTTTTAGGCACTTCAATGTAGGAAGCAAAAGCCTTAATATAAGAAGCAATAGCTTGAGAGTCTAGACCATAAGCATTTTTAATATTTGAAAGTCATCAGTTCCCATAAAAGATTCAATGCATTCATAATCATAATTTATACATGACTTTCTACCTTTGTCATTCTCCCAAGCTTCAACATTGTCTTGAATACGGTCCAGAAGATCCCATTTAGCTTCTTCTTCCATGCGAGTGAATGATCCAGCACAAGAAGCATCCAATAAATCCTTGTCATGTAGAGGGAGCCTTGCATAGAAGTTATTGATAATAATATTGTTGGGGAGATCGTGAATGGGATATTTGAGCATTAGTAACTTCAGTCTCCCCCCAAGCTTGAGCTGTACTCTCTCCATCAAGAGGCCAAAAATTGTATATTTGATTCCGATCTTTATGAATCTCACTAGGAGGATAAAACTTTGAATAAAAGAGAGGCA
This sequence comes from Avena eriantha, assembly GCA_910589775.1. Taxonomy (NCBI): domain Eukaryota; kingdom Viridiplantae; phylum Streptophyta; class Magnoliopsida; order Poales; family Poaceae; genus Avena; species Avena eriantha. The sequence continues at coordinate 51,897,005 of OU342745.1, forward strand.
CTATTTCCTCCCATTCCAGAGCTTGACCATTCATCAGCAGCTTATAACATTCCTTAGCTCTTCCTTTTAGTGATAATGAGAATAACTTCTTCTTAACTTGATCTGTAGTAATACCTACACACTTGAAAAACCCGCATAATTCGTGTATAAAGAGTAAATGATCACCGGGATGGACAGTTCCATCCCCAACATAGTAGTTATCCATAACACGATCAATAATTCTTGTAGGTATTTTAAAAACATCATTCTCAATAGGTGGTGGCTTATCTACTACCTTAGTAGTGGTAGTAGCATTACCAAATAAGAAACTCAGCGAATTATCCATAACGAAAATAAAGCAACTAGTAGAAGTAAACGATACTCACAGTAGAAGTTTCCTTTACCAGCTCCACTCTCCAATAACGCTTCACTCCCCGGCAACGGCGCTAGAAAATAGTCTTGATGACCCACAAGTATAGGGGGTGTATCACAGTATTTTCCATAAGTAACAGTGTCGAACCCAACGAGGAGCAGAAGGTGCTGGCTAGTGGTATGGATCAGGAATTCTCTGCAAATACTTAGTAAACGGATTTTTAGGGGTTTTTGATAAAGCAAGTAAACAAAGTATGAGTAGATAAAAGACAGTAGGAATAAATGCAGCAAGTGGCCCAATCCTTTATGCAGCAAAGGACAAGCCGGTTTAATTACTTAAGATGACCAAACGTTCTCGAGGACACATGGGAAGACTGTCAAGTGCTTTCGCTTCATATAGTTGATTAATCTTCTCTAGGTTGCTAAGTGTTGTGTGGGTGAACCTGTGCTAATGTACCGCCCCATCCAAGACTAATACATACTTGTGATTATACCCCTTGCAAACATCCGTAACTACAAGAAAGTAATTAAGGTAGAAACCTAACCACAGCTTTAAACTCTAAGACCCTTACGTCCCTTGTGCAATGGTTTCCTAACGGGGGGTTCAGGTTTCTGTCACTCCGGCAACCCCTATGATTAGTAGCCAAATACACAATGCATTCCCCTAGGCCCATATAGGTGAAGTGTCATGTAGTCAACGTTCACATGACACCACTAGAAGAAGTACACCACAACTAAAATAACAATCTATTGAATCTTTCTCAACACAACTCCACTACTAACAACAAGACTTCTCCCATGTCCTCAAGAACAAAACGAACTACTCACAAGACATCATGTGGATCATGATCAGAGATGGAATAATGATGTATAACAATCTGAACATAAACAATAATTCAATGGTTCACTCAATAGCATCAACTACAAAGAGTAATCAACACCGAGAAAGTTTCCCCTATGAACTATGCAAGATTCAACCCAATTGTTACAGCAATATGGAGATGGTGATGAGGGTGCTGATGGTGATGATGGTGGTGATGATGATGATGATCCCGACGAAGTCCAGCTTGATGATGCTGTTGATGGCGACGATCTCCCTTCTCTAGGAAGGAATTCCCCCGGCAGAAATCTGTCTGCCAGAGAGATCTTTCTCTCTCGGTGTTTTCTGCCCCGCAGAGGAGGCGAAATCTTTCTGTAGTCGCTCCCCCAGAATTAGGGTTTCAGGAGGATGATATACGCCTGAGGGGAGAGGCTGGAGTGGGCCAGGGTGGCCAGTCCACCTCCTGGTGTGGCCTAGGGTTGCCCGCGCCAGGGGGTGGTGTGGGCCCCCTGTGGCCCATCTCCACTCCGTCTTCTGGCATCCTTAGTCTTTTGGAAAAATAGGATTTTCTGTATATTTCTCGGATTTTTTGATCTTCGCGAATTTTTCCTCCAAATAGCACCTTTTCCATCAGAATCCTGACTACAGCGGTCCATGCTCCAAAAGTCATCAACCATGCAAAAACAGATGAAATGCATAAGTATCACCTCTCAATACAAAATATATCAATGAATAATAGTGAATTAAGACATAGAATAGTGATGCAAAATGGACGTATCACGCCGCCGCCACCGAAGGGAAGATTCGAGGGACAGAAAGTCTCTGTTCTGGCACCCTGCCGGGATGGGGAAGTGCCCCCGGGGCCATCTCCATCGATCTCCATCACCATCTCCACCGTCGTTGCTGATTCCCATGATGAGGAGGGAGTAGTTCTCTCTCGAGGCTAAGGGTTCTACCGGTAGCGATGTGTTCATCTCTCTCTCTATGCATGATCATATTGTGATCGTGAGCTTTTTAATCGAGTATATCTACCTTGCTACTCAAGTGCTTTAATAGATCTCTGCTCTCCCCATGTCTGTGAAAGTGATAGCGTGCACACCATGGTGGCACTTAGGCTAGAGATTACAAATAACTATTATGAGTTATACTTGGAGTTGGATGTCTCTATGAAATTGTGGTGTTTGTTGGAACCATCTAGCGCTCAAGTTGACAGTGTGGGGTTATCTAGATGGGAAAGGCTTACTTTGAGGTGTGCTGTTATATCCCTACCATGGATTAGAGTGTCCAACCGGAGAGTAGTTCAGAGTAGTATCATAAAGAGAAGATATTTATACGAGAGTGTTCACTAGTGAAAGTATGATCCCTAGGCCTTGTTTCTAAGCATCGAAACACCGTTTGCAACTAGATCTGTTACATGTTTGCTTGCTTCCATCTTTATTTTAGTTTGCCTTTAGTCTCTTCCACGCCGTCAAGTTCTTTTATGGCACCGTTGTCTTACATCCATACCACTTGTATTTCACTATCTCTTCGCCAAACTAGTGCACCTATGTAACACCCTCAAATCGGCCCTATGCCAGTTTTAGCCCTTTCTGCCAAACCCGCATATAAACGATTCAAGGACGCCCACTAGGCACTTTCGTGCGGGTGGAAAACAAAGTAATACCATTACACATCAGTCCTCGATGGGACCCACAGACAGATTTATATACCTCAACGACTCCATGAGTCAAGAATACAAATATACAATACAAAGATCCAAATCACCTTGAAACGATAGAGCGTCCGACTACGGACAAGATGCAAATGGGGCTAAGAGCCCTGAAGAATAACCAATGGCATCCATAACCCTGCCCAGGCCAAGCCGGAAGGGTAACCCTGCTAACGACATCGATCTCAAACCTACTAAAACAAAAGGGATGCCGACAAAGGGCAGAGGAAAAAGAGGAGCGTCCGTACTGAGGCCAGTACACGGCGAGGCTAGAATTCGGCGGCTCTCGCCTACATAGGTATGGTGGGCTGAAGTGGCAGCGCAGCGGCACTAAACAACCTATAGAGACTCGGTATCACTAGCGGCTATTAGAGAGGGGTAATAAAGACCTATTCGGATCCAACCTGAAGCTAACACCAAACAAACCCATCCTGGTATTTCCCCCTCAAGACCAAACGAGGAAGTCGGACCAAGGAACTCACACAGTTGGCAATTTTACTCATTCCGTTATAGTTGCAGCAATTACTAATCAGATATAGATAGCATGAGTCATCCTGAAGCATAAGTAGTGGGCAATTTTAGTTAACATTCTGTTGTAGTGGGAACATTTACTAGTCAGATATGATTGTCCCAAGGAATCCCAAAACCCGACGGTTGTTGGCACTTTTATCACATTCCATTGGAGTTGCAATACTTACTAGGCAGGTATAGTATGACACAGGTCACCACAGATCCACCAGTTGTTGGCATTTTTAGTATCCATTCTGTTATAGTTGCATCTGATTACTAGTCACATATTAAGTCAAATTTATAGCACTACTTTAGTTATTCTTGTCTATGATCGAGATACTGTGCTCCAAGTCGTCCATAACCGCGGACACGGCTTTCAGAAAGTTTTACCCTACAGGGGTGCACAAATAGCAACACACACTCGATCAACCTCGGAAAAACGAACTCAAAACCCAATGAGGCATTCACGACAAAGCGATCACAGGATTCATCAATATTTCAGGGGGCCACCCCACTAAGCTACCCGCAACGAAGTTGGCCGGCTCCGGAACGGACCCAAGGTTTGTATGGACGGCTGTAAACGACTGGGAACCCGAAAGTGTGACTGGGCTTGTCGATACAGTGAAAACGTGTCACGATCCTAAACAGTACAGGTGCTCCACGCACAATCGTAAATAAAGCAGTAACATGGCATAAGTACAGGATAGTAATAAAACCCCAAACTAGTTTGTGGCCCCAAGAAATAGAAATGAATCAAGCTCTGGCTCAGGGGGTTCCATAAGGCCTCCCGAATGTGGATAGTGCGAAAAATCAAGGAACAGGTATCAAGTACTCGGGGTCCTACGGGACACAAGTGAGCGTGGAAGAACCAAAAAACATCTATTGCCCACCGATGCCTCTGCATTAGTTATATCTAGCATTTTTAATAGTTGTAATTAAAGTCATGATCATCTCCACCAATAAACGTCTTCCAGCATTCCAACAACTGTGGTTTTCGACAACACAAGATCACACCTGAGCAAGTAACTATGACTCGCAGGGCCAGCTCTCTACCAAAAAATAGGTATTAGGAGGGATCCATGGCAATATAGAGGCTGCTCGGGATATAACTGGTGCACGGAAACTAAAGCATCGCAACACGGATAACAATAGATCAACAGGAGGAAATAAAGACTATAAATGCAAAATAGGTAGCAAGGGGGAGAATGCTCGCCTGGGAAACACTACCGGAGATTCATAGCCGGAGAACTTGTCGATACTCGCATCAACTCATCGGCCTAATCCGCGAAGAAGCAAAGCACTAAAAGAACACCGGATGCAATATTTAATACTACGTCAAAAGATCCGGCATGATGATGATATGATGTAGATGCGATGCAATTAGGCAGTATTAAGCGGAACCGAGGTCCCGACAATTAATTATAAGGTTCAAGTTATTTATCTACCCCGCAAATTAAATGTTGTGTTAACAAGGCAAAACATGGCATCGGTTCGCTACACCAATTTAAATGGAGTCCAGAATAAGACAAAGATATCCCACATATAGACTCCATATTTAATTATGAGGTGAATCGGCATAATGCCCCCAACCCACATGATATGCATGCGAGATGAACAATTAATATGCAACAAGTTTATATATAGCATTTATAAAATAGGGGCTTAGGATCACACATCTGGGTTTAGACGATCTTGGGGTTCGATGTGGTTCGGGGTTCGGTCTCAGGGATCCAGGGTTCGACGGGGATCGATCTTGGCGGGAACGTTCTCGGACAACAGGGTAGATCTTGGCGCATCCGGGAAGAAGGACTTGGTTCGGCGTCGGGGGCGCATCAGATCCGCCCCGGTCGATGTCGCTCTTGTCGTCGATGGCGAACTTGAGTAGATCGGGTACCGGGGTCTTCGGATCCGTGAAGAAGATCTTGTTGCACGGTGTCCGGGTAGGCGAACTTGGCGGGTCGCCGGGAAGGAGTACTTGGCGTCCTTGTTAGTGTTCTTCCGATAGCCGATCAAGTGTGCTGTGGCACGGAGGGTAGCCCAGCGGCGAATGACAACACCAACATTAGCCGGGGAAGTACACACATGGACCAGAGGGCGAGGTGCATCTGTGGTTCCGATGGGGTTCTTGATCTGGCAGGCAGAGGGCAACATAACTGAAGCAGCCACACGTGGTAACGACACGGCATCGGTAAGATCACGGAGACATGTGCCCACCGTGCGGGTATATCACCACATCCAGGCTAGCATTGAGAAGGATCTTCTCTGCAAAACAAAAACAACGCCCGGAGACAGAGCACGCACGCAAGGTTGTGGAGGAGCTCGGCCGCGGCGATGCGGTCTTGGACGGAGACAGACAGCGAGCACGTGGAGTCACAAAGGCGTCGGGCGTCTGGACCACGCGGCGGCGGTCGGTGTCCTGCAGGAGATCGACGCGGTTGGTCAGAGGAGGTGGCTGGGGCCGAGACGGAGCTCCGGGTCGACGGACGGGTGAGGGCGGCCGGTCGCCGGTGACGAAAGAGGGGTTGAGGCAGCAGGAGCCGCGCACCGGGCGAGCTTGCAGGGGCGTGCAGCGGAGGCCCGAGGCGACCGGCGGGCGCAGACGAAGTCCCGGCGGTGCATGCTGGAACGAAGAGGAAGGCGTCGCCGGGGCGGTGGGGTCGGCCGGTGCAGACGGAAGAGGGTGGCCGGCGAGCGGAGGCGAGGCGCTGGAGGCGTGGACGGCGGGAGGCCGCAGGGGCGCCGGTTGAGGACGTGGCTGGAGGGGGAGGGGCACTCACGGCGGTGGAGATGGTCGGGGTCACGGAGAGGAGGGGGTCGGTGCGTGAGAGCAAGAGGGAGGCCGTGGCGTGGCTCCGGCGGGCGGCGTCCTGGGGCAGCAGAGGGTGGAGTCGCAGGTCGGGGAGGCGCCAGAGGAGGCATTCGCTGGCGGTGGGGGGCGAGCTCGCTGCCGAAGAGGGCTCGAGCGAGGCCGGGCTCGCGCGAGCACGCAGCAAGCAGCGCTGGTAGCGGCAGCGGCGGAACAGGGGAAGGGTAGCGCTGCAGGGAGGGTAAGGCGAGGCAGAGGCGGCGTCGAGCGGAGGGGGAAGACGCGAGGGGAGCGGGGCCGAGGACTAGGCCTCGTGCGGGATCGCGCGAGGATGGAGAGGGACCGGGGTCGCGGGCAGGTGGGGACAGTCGAGCGGACGATGGAACCGAGGGAGTGCGTGTCCAGGTGAGGAGAGAGAGGCGGGAGCGGCACGCGGGGTTGGCGGGGTTGACCGCGAGGGCGGTTTGCGCGTGCAGGCGCCGTGGGGCGCGCGAGGTGGGGCCAGGATGAGGTGGCTGGTGGGAAGGCGTGCAGGTGGCGTTGGAGGGTGGGCAGGGGTGTGAGCTGGTGAGGTGGCGAGACGGGATTCGAGGGGGTGAGGTGGAGGGTCAAGGAAGGGGCTGGGTAGACTAGGATTGGGTAGAAAAGGGTTTGGGTAGGTCTGGTTTTTGTACCGGGGGTGGCCGACTGGGTTGGATCGGCCCGATACGGCTGCCCCCTAAAAATAAAATAAATATTTTATTATTTAAAACGGGGCTTTTGCAAACCGTATTTAGACAAACCAAAATATTCCAGAGACCCGGGTTTTAATTTGAATAAAGATGGGAATATTTAGAAAACGAAACTAGGCATTTAGAAAATAGTTTAGTCAAAAAAACCATGCATGGTGATGACGATGCTCAAATGCAATGTGGCATCATGACATGAGCATGCGGTCATGATGACATGCAACACAAAAACACCGCGATTTTCTGGTAGTGGTTTTAGCGGGATGCCACAACCTATACACCTGACAAGTGTATTGGGTGTGTTGGGGATACAAGAGACTTCTTGTATATTGATTGCAGGGTTGCTTGAGAGGGATACCTTTGACCACTTCCTCCTTGAGTTCGATAAACCTTGGGTGATCCACTTAAGGGAAATTTGCTACTGTTCTACAAACCTCTGCACTTGGAGGCCCAGCAACTGTCTAAAAGAATAGAAGTGCATAGACATCAACGGGTAGTACACATAAGAGTATGTGGTTGATGGTGATCATGTTATTGCATCTTATATGTATTTTGGATATTGTTGGCATAGTGGGATGAAGCGGCCTTGACTAACTTTACATGTCCTCGCACGTGAGACCTGTTCCACGCATGACATGCAGCTAGTTTTGCATAAGTGGCTAGCGGGTGTCTGTCTATGCTACTATAGTCAATGTCTGATTTGCAACGAGTTGCTAATAATTTGGTTATCATCGTTGTGGTTCCATGTTCGTTGGTAAGACAGGTTCTATCTTCGAAAGTCCTAAGCCACGTAAAACTTGCAATTGATAAATTAGAAGCGTCTAGTTTAGATTGTTGCTGGGCTAGTATCATGATATGGCAACGTTATAATTTAAAGTATAGTTGATACTCTTATATAGCATACCTAACGTGTAACTTCCATAGACCTTGGCCTTACATTCAAAGGAATGATAAAGATCATATCACGATGCACATGATAGCGATCAAGTGCAAGAACCATATCATTTCACTTTATGCATATGATGTTTGCATTGGCGTTTTAGTAGCATTATAAGATGATCCCTCATTTAAATATAAAGATAAAATGTGTTCTTCCTTAAGTATGCACCGTTAAGGAAGTCCATCATTTCAAGACATCACGTGATGATTGGGTGTTTTTGACATACAATGGGTGTAAGACAGCTTTACACACGCGGGCACTGAGGTTCTTACTTGGTGAGCCTATCATGTACAAACATGGCCTCCAAACATGGATCGAAAGGTTAAGCATGTGTCAGATAGTTGATATGATGCCCATATAGATGCTCGCCTTTGAAGCTACACCAACTCACGTGATGATCGGACTTGGTGTAGTGGATTTGGTTCATGTAATGACCAAAAAGACATGAGGGATTTTGTTTTCGAGTGGGAGTTCATTTATAATTTGGATTAGTTGAATATGATCTATCATAAACTTAGTCTAAACTTTAAAAATTCTATTGTAGATGGCACCACCTGCTTTTAATTTCAATGTGTTCATGGAGAAAGAGAAACTTGCAACGAATGGTAGCAACTTTACCAACTGGGCCCTGAATCTGAGGATTCTCCACACTATTGCACAAAAGCAATATGTGCTAGAAGCGCCGCTTGGCCCCCCACCAGCTATTGATGCCCCTGACGAAGAAAATAATGTCTATTTGACTCGTCAGGAGGACCACAACTTAGTTCATTGCGGCATACTGTATGGGCTAGAGCCGAAACTCCGAATGTGTTTCGAAAATGGCAATGCCTTTGATACCATGGGTGAATTGAAAATGATTTTCGATACACATGCTGTCGTAGAGAGTTATGATTCTTCTGAAAAGTTCTTCAGCTCCATGATGGAAGAAAACAACTCCGTTAGTGAGCACGTACTCAAAACGTCCGGGTATGCCGATAAGCTTGTGTCCTTGGGAATAACGATTCCCATTGACTTAGGCATACATCACGTTCTCCAATCTCCGCCACCTAGATACAAAAGCTTCGTGATGAACTATAACATGCAGGGCATGAAGAACTCTCTGCCCGAGCTTCTATCAATGCTTAAGACTACAGAAGTGGAGATCAATAAAGAACATCAAGTGTTGATGATCAATACGACCACTGGTTTCAAGAAAGAAAAGAAGGGTAAACATAAGGGAAAGAAGGGCGCAAATATGTTGCTGTGCCTAAAAAGAAATCCTGAGCTGGCCCTAAATCTGATACTGAGTGTTATTATTGCAAGGGGACTGGCCATTGGAAGCGCAACTGCCCCAAGTATTTGGCAGACAAGAAGGCCGGCAAGGCAAACAAAGGTATATGTGATATACATGTTATTGATGTGTACTTGACTAGTACTCACAGTAGCACCTGGGTATTTGATACTGGATCGGTTGCTAATATATGTAACTCAAATCAGGGGCTGTGGAACAAGCGACAACTAGCAAGGGATGAGGTCACGATGCATGTCGGCAATGGATCAAGAGTTGATGTGATCGCCGTCGGAACACTGCCTCTCCATATGCCATCAGGATTAGTTATAAATCTAAATAATTGTTATTTGGTGCCTGCACTAAGCATGAACATTGTATCCGGACCCTGTTTATTGCGAAGTGGTTATTCATTTAAATCTGAAAACAATGGTTGTTCAATTTATATGGAATATCTTTTATGGTCATGCACCTGTGATGAATGGTTTATTTCTGTTGAATCTCAATAATAGTGATACACATATTCATAATGTTGATGCTAAAAGGATTAAAATTGATAAGGATATATCTACATATATGTGGCACTACCGTCTAGGTCATATTGGCGTAAAACACATGAAGAAACTCCATTCTGATGGACTATTGGAATCACTTGATTTTGAATCATTTGATACATGTGAGCGATGCCTTATGGGCAAGATGAATAGAACCCTGTTTTTCGGTACAATGGAGCGGGCGACGGATTTATTGGAAATCATACATACTGATGTATGTGGTCCAATGAGTATGTCGGTGCGAGGTGGATATCATTATTTTGTTACTTTTAGGGATGATTTAAGTAGATACGAGTATATCTATTTGATGAAACACAAGTCTGAAACCTTTGAAAAGTTCAAGGAATTTCAGAGTGAAGTGGAAAATCATCGTAATAGAAAGATCAAATTTCTGCGGTCCAACCGTGGAGGTGAGTATCTAAGTTACGAGTTTAGAACACACATGAGAGAGTGTGGACTAGTTTCACAACTCACACCTACCAGAACACCACAACATAATGGTGTGTCGGAATGTTGTAATTGTACTTTATTGGATATGGTTCGATCTATGATGTCTCTGACTGACTTTCCACTATCATTTTGGGGTTATGCACTAGAAACCGCTACATTCACTTTAAATCGGGCACGATCTAAATCCGTTCAAAAAGACACCATATGAATTGTGGTTTGGAAACAAACCTAAACTGTCATTTTTAAAGTTTGGGGATGTGATGTTTACGTGAAGAAACTTCAGCCTAATAAACTCGAACCCAAAGCGTAAAAATGCGTCTTTGTAGGATACCCTAAAGAAACAATTGGGTATTCCTTCTATCACAGATCCGAGGTTAAGGTTTTCATTGCCAAGAACGGATCCTTTCTAGAGAAAGAGTTTGTCACGAAAGGTGTGTGTAATCGGAAGGTAGAACTCGAAGAGGTTACTGAACCTTCTCTTCATGAAACGGCAAGTGGTACAACGCTGGAAATTGTTCTGGAGTTGACTTCACCGAATGAAGAAGGAACTAATGATAATTATCATGAAACTCTGAAAGAGGACACTACCAAACCTCGTAGGTTAAGCATGACATGTGCAGTTCTTGAACTGTATGGGAATCCTGTCATGAATTTCATGGTTGATGAAATAGATGACCCTACGACGTATGAAGAAGCGATGATGAGCCCGGATTCCAACAAATGGCTAGAAGCCATGAAATCCGATATGGAATCCATGTACGAAAACCAGGTTTGGAACTTGGTGGACTTACCTCACGACCGAAAGGCCGTCGAGAATAAATGGATTTTCAAGAAGAAAACTGATGCTCATGGTAATGTGACCATCTATAAAGCTCGAATTTTCGCAAAGGTGTTTCAAAAAATTCAAGGAGTTTACTACAATGAGACATTCTCTCCCATAGCAATGCTAAAGTCAGTTAGGGTTATGTTAGCAATTGCTGCATATTTTTGATTATGAGATATGGTAGATGGATGTCAAAACTACGTTCCTCAACGGTATTATTGAAGAAGAGTTGTATATGATAAAACCAAAGGGTTTTGTCGATCCTAAGGATGCTAACAAGGTATGCAAGCTTCAGCGATCCATCTATGGACTGAAGCAAGCATCCTAGAGTTAGAATCTCCACTTTGATGAGATGATCAAAGAGTTTGGATTTTTCCAAACTTATGGAGAGGCTTGTATTTACAAGAAAGTGAGTGGGAGCAATGTGGCATTTCTGATATTATATGTGGATGACATATTATTCATTGGCAATGATATAGATCTTTTAAATAGTGTTAAAAGTTATCTAAACAGCAAATTTTCGATGAAGGACCTTTGTGAAGCATCATATATATTAGGCATTAAGATCTATAGATATAGATCAAGACGCCTAATTGGGCTATCATAAAGTACATACCTTGATAAGATTTTAAAGAAGTTTAAAATGGATGGAAGTAAGAAGGGGTTCTTACCTATGTTGCAAGGAAAGACATTGAGTAAGGCTCAAAGTCCGGCTACAGCGGAAGAAAGAGAGATAATGGATAAGATCCCATATGCTTCAGCCATAGGCTCTATAATGTACGCCATGCTATGTACAAAACCGTATGTGGCACATGCTATTAGTTTGACTAGTATGTACCAATCTGATCCAGGTTCGGAACACTGTATCACGGTCAAGAATATCATTAAGTACTTAAGAAGAACTAAGGAAACATTTCTTGTATACAGAGGTGAAGAAGAGCTGGTCGCTAAGTGTTATGTCGTCGCTAGCTTTGACACCGATCTGGATGACTCTAAGTCTCAATCCAGATATGTATTTCTCATGAATGGAGCATCAGTTAGTTGGAGGAGATCCAAACAACCTGTGGTGGCTGGATCAACAACGGAGGTGGAATATGTTGCTGCTTCAGAAGCGACGCAGGAAGCGGTTTGTATGAAAGAGTTCATAACTGAACTAGGTGTGGTTCCTAGTGCGTTAGACCCAATGGTGATCTATTGTGACAAAAATGGAGCAATAGCCAATGCCAAGGAACCAAGGTCTCACAAGAATTCCAAGCATATTAAGCGCCGGTTTCACTCCATCCATGAGCATGTCAAGGATGGAGATATAAAGATTTGTAAAGTACATACATATCTGAATGTAGCATATCCATTTACTAAAGTTCTCCCTAGGGAAATACATGATCAACACCAGAATTTCATGGGTGTTAAATTTATCACTACGTAAACTAGATTATTGTCTCTAGTGCAAGTGGGAGACTGAAGGGAATATGCCCTAAGAGGCAATAATAAAGTTGTTATTATCATATTCCAAGTATATGATAGATGTTTATTTGGCATGCTATAATTGTATTGATTGGAAACACTAGTACATGTGTGTTTAATAAAAAATAAAGGTTTCCTAGTTATGCCTCTCTTATGAACTAGCTCGTTGATTAACAAGATGATCAAGGTTTCCTAATCATGGACATTGGATGTTGTTAATAACAAGGTAACAACATTAGTGGAATGATGTGATGAACATTCATCCAAAGTATAGCATTACAATCAAAGTCATTGTGTTTAAATTTCTATAACATCATACGAAGTAATCCTAGTCCTTAGACCATGAGATCATGTCAATCACTAACAGTAGAAGAGTAACTTGATAACATCAAACGTCACACCGTAAAAGGGTGACTATAAAGGTGGGTTCAGATACTCTAAAGGTGTTATGTAGAGGCTCATGGATCAAGAGTTGGATTTTTCCATCCCAATGATGGATAGATATACTCTGGGCCCTCTCGGTGATATCACATTGAGATAGCTTGCAAGCAAGTGATGTGATCACTAGAATGTTATATCACGAGAATAGAAAAGAGTGCATGTCCGTAACGAGATCGAACTAGTTATGGAGATACTGATGATCGAACCTCGAACATGTAATATATCACGAGATAAAAGAATTTAGTTACTAGAAAGTCATCGTTGAATGTGTGGGAGTCAGTATGGATCTCCAGGTCCCGCTACTGATTATTGATCAGAAAAGGGTCTCGATCATGTCTACATTATTCGTGAACCTTTGGGTGACACACTTAAGGGATACCTACACCAGTTGGAGCAAATGTGTTCAAGAGAAAAGATTTATAAAGCACTAGAATTATTCAATGGACACCAGAATTGTTTTGGGTGAAATTGCTGAAATTAGTTCTGCATGTGATATTGAAATATTGCACGGGGTTTTATGTGAATGTTTGTTAATTAAAGTAATTAACAAAATTCTGAATAAAATAAATAAGAGTTTTATTAAACGAGAGTTGCATTAAATTTGTTGGAAATCTAATACATGTGAGTGGACTTTTGAGTGGAGGCATGTTTATGTGAGTGGAGCTTCCACCCACATGAATGAAGGAAGAGGTGGGGGAACCTCCATGGCTATCGTCCATGGGAGGGGGATACCCCCTCTCCTCCTCACAAAGTACACCTCCTCGTGAAGGATCTCTCTCCCCTCTAGAATTATTGCCCATGGTCTCAGATTAGCGAGATACATGTTTCTGGTGGCTTTTTGTCTGGAAGGAGTTGCTGATTGTGCTGCATCGCTGGAGCGAGGAGGTGGAGGTTTTTCGGTGGATGGACGTGTGTGTGAGCACGAATGCGATGCTGATTTGTGGCTCTAGGACTTCCTCTCGATCTTGAGATCAGCAAGCAATCGACTACATCATCCACGAGTCCAATCGCCTTACACTTTGTCGGTCTTCAAGGGTATGTTCTCTATGGGTGTATATCCACCCGTTGCTTGTATCTAGGTAGATAGATCTTGGTGCTTAGTAGTTCCCATCATAGGATTTTTTTGTTTTCTATGCTAGGAACCCAACAGATCTCTACTTCTTCTACCACCTCCTCTGCCTCGGTGTCCCCCTAGCTCTCGTGGGATCCGTTATGGTCAGTACCTGGTGGGGACAGAGGCTCTTGTGGGTTATTTCCGGCAAATCGCCGTCCTCCATCCGGAATGTCATGATGTCGGTTCCAAGGCGGGTCTTCGTGATGACAGCAACCCTGCTGGTTTGATCCGGCGTGGTTTTCGTCATTTCTTTGTCCAGCGTTGTCGCCATTGTGACGAGGCTCAGCCGGACGGCTAGTGTGTCTAGGAGGTGGCATTTGTTGCCAATCTCGCTCCCGACGTCGTGTTTCATATTCTTCCCTACGGTTGTCAGATTGCACCGGGGTGGTTGTGGTGGAACCAGTTCTGCTATAGTGTTTTGCGCCACCACTAGAGCGACATTGCTACAATCACACGCCTTTATGTGTCGCTGTCCCGAAGAGCCGGTCCTTGAGTAGGTGTCATCCTGATGGTCGGAACGGTGATGCCGATCCGGTTCCTGATGAGGCCTTGATTCATGTTGCCGATCCATGCTAGTGCAGCATTAGTCAGATTTCGAGACTAGATTCACATTGAAGGACGTGGCAGCCTTTTGGTTCTCTAGGCCCTTGTTGAGCAGTGTTACACACTGTTGGACCTGTTCTTGAGTTGGATTGTTTGCCAAGATCTCTCGGTCCACGACATTGTTTTCCACCGGTGTGTTATACACTCGATTCCCCTTGCTATCGAGCCGAGGCTATCCCATGATGATGTCTGTGTTCTTTCCCTCGAAGAGGGTCTTGTGGACATCTGGATTTTTTTTGGCCAGTACAGGGTTGTTCTAGGTCATCTGATGTTGTAGGGAGTTGAATTGTTCTATGCATGCAACGTTGCTGTTGATGTGCTGCTTTTCCTCAAAGAGGTGAGCTGCTTTGTCCAGGAGTCGCAAGCGGTATGATTCTAAGGCCTGAGCCCTTTCCTCTAGCTTCTCTGGTGTAAGGTCCGAAGCAGTTGGGATCGGTGTTGTTAATGATTCTCCATAGATTTCACAGGCACTAGGAGTGACCACATATTCATCCACAGGAGATTTTTTTGGTTCCTGGGGGATCAGAACATCATCTTCCTCCTCCATCTCGATTTCCTCGTCGACCTTTTCTTCTTCTTCATCCGGAAGGTTTTGTTTTGGAGTCTTGTTTTTCTTCTTCTTCCTTTCCTTGTTGGTTCTTTCATCATGAGTGGCAAAGACGGCTTTAGGTCCATTTTCTGGGGATAAACTTCCATCAGTACTTTCCGACATTGGGATTGCAGGGTCTTCTCTGATATCCATATTGTCCTGTGGGTCAGAGCAGTCTTCATCATATTTGGCGTGCATACTGTTGTATGGGCTTGGATTTGTTCCTTCTCCTTCCTGTGCAGCACTGGAGTTGATTTCTTCTCGGAATTCTTCTTCGTATTCCTAGAAATCCACCGATGTCAAAGATTACCCTAGGGAAGTTGGTGTGTCTATGTTTGTTTTGATTGTGTCCAAAACCGAGTCGTTTCCATCTCTAGCATTGGCATAGCCGGATCCAGAGCCGATGTAGCCGACGAAGTGAGATCCATGTGCTCTGAGGTGGGTGAGGCTTTCGACGTTGGCCTCCTCGAAACTTTTGATGGTCTCGATAACAGCGTTCATGTTGACACCGCTCAACATCATCCACTTCATAGTGTGCATCAGAAGTGATTTTCCGGTTCCAGCATCGGCATAGCCGGATCCAGAGCTGTTGCAACTTTGGTCTTCCTGAGATTCAATCTCCTAGGGGAGATCTTCTTTAGACCCGACCTTCTGTTTCTCCATGCTCTCTGCCTTAGGGACAGTTTGGGTGGGATTTGGTTTTTCTGAGATCTAGAACTTTGTCGCCTCCATGTACAAAGTAGATCCAAGAATTTCTTCTGCCTCTATCATCACCGCTGGGGTGGGTTGGGCAGGTTCAGCGAAACCGAGGTAGATGTCGATATCGGTGATTGACGGGATGGTGTTGCTCATCATGGCCTCCCTAGCCGAAATCTAGGTCTCGGTGAGAAGGACGAGGGGAACGTCGCTGGCATAGAGGACGTGTCTGATGGTGATTGTTTTGCCGATTCTGATACGCGCAAATTCCGCCTGAAGCATAGATCCAAAGGTCACTTGCCCCACGGTGCGTGCAAATTGTCGTCAGATTGAAGACAAGTACGCCATGAGGGGGTCCTTGAGGCATGGGAAAAGGTGGGGTGTTAGACTTATGGTTCTTCGGGACGGTGAGCACACAAGCTTACCCAGGTTGAGATCTGACTATGGTGGACGGATCCTACTCCTGCTAGCAATTCAGTATATTGGCGGATGAAAGGGCATCTATGCCCCGATGTGTGGTTTTGGTAATTAATGACAATCTCTATGGACTAGCATGTAAATTGAGTTTCACTTGTAGGTTTGTCCATTGGCATCGCTTGGAACATGTGTTGGTTTCAAGGTTGAAAAAGAAGAAGATCAAGTATGTCTTGAAAAAGAAGAAGAAGTGTCGTGGTGGTGTCACGGCAGATGCCATGGATAGGCTAAAGGTGGGACAATATGCACTAGAGGAATCCAGGGAGGGATAGTGTGGTGATTCCACACACAGATGCTCTGTATTCACTAGGTTCACAAGGTTTACAATGCTCCTTGAGCTGTATTGGGGAGAGGAGGAAGAAGGAGCTCTCTTACTCTCACCACTACCTATCTCCAAGGAACCAACTACTTAAATGCCAACCAACCAAGAATCAACCCCTTCTACAGAAGCCCTAGCTCTCCTTATATAGGGGGGGCTAGGGTTCCCATTAGGGCATAGGTGGAGGCATATTCCTGGGAATATGCCTCTTTCCAAAATAGCAAACCGACCGGATCACTTTTCGCCATCGTAAGCCATGAAGAGGCTACGTAAGCCTCTGTGGCGCCAGCGTCATCCGACACAGGGCGCGTCACCCTTGTCGGCCACGCCTCGGTGGTCCTTCTCTCTGTCCGCTTCGCTCATGCTCTAGCATACAGTGACCACCTTTTGACAAGCGAGATACCTTCCTTCTCTTCCAAGCCTGATATAACCCGGATCGTGCCTGGTTAATCCGGCCCCGTGGGTACCTGCATACAAGTTACCTAGATTCTGCTAGCATACGACATACGTCGGCCGGGACTCAGTTAGGCAGACATCCCTCGGTCCGGGTTACTCCGTGATTCAGCCTACCTTGAGGTGACCCGGCCAGCATTCGCTTTGACCTTGCCGTACCTCGGCTAACTCGGCCTTTATAGCCCGGCGTGACCCTACCTGGGGGTATCCCCCCAACATTAGTCCCCGAAGCTGGTGCGGTCTTAGCAGCTCCAGCTGCTAAGGCCACGGCAGGTTCAATTTACCGAGCCTTTTGCTCCCTTTTCCGAGTTAACTCATAGCCCGGATTTCATGAGCTAGCTTTCCCTTGGCACATTCTGAGTTTTCACTCGCTGGCCGGGGCACCCTTTAGTTATCCGAGTTATCCTTCCTTCTCTCGTACGCTTCCCCACATCCCACGTGGAGGGTAATCATTATCTTGCCTCATTTTAAGGGCATGCGCCAGTTACTGCTGCAGTTAATGTCAGGTGTTACTATTGCACATGTCACGTTGCGCCTGTCTCCTCGTTAACTGTATCATCACGTCACGTCGTGGGATCCCCTGCACCAAGTGGCCCTTCCTGTGGCTCGCCTCTGATTGGCTAATCTGGCAGATACACGGCCACACCGTGTGGCCTCGCTGCATCGCATGATCCCACTACCCCCGCTGGGGCGTGGTTAAATAGGGGAGGGGTGCGCCCCTTGGTCTTTTTCCCCTTCTCGCGCCCCTCTGCCTCTTCTTCTTCTTCCTCCTAGCAAAAGCGCCGCCACCACCGCATCTGCTTCAGCAGCGCTGTCGTCGCACCGTGCGTTCTTGCACCTGCCTCGCTGCCTCTCCCGCGCAGCTCCACCGTCACGGGTCCGCGCCAGTCCAAGTCTCTACCCCCCACCTCCGATTGGGCCGGTGAGGATAGTGAGCTAGACATGACCGAAGAAGAACTCGCCGCCGCTGAGGAAGAGATGGAGGAGGGGGCGGAAAACGCGGAGCGCGGTGCCTAGGCTGGTTCCTGGGTGTGCTAGGACGACCTGGACGGGCTATACCGCACCCGCCGCATCCCGGAGGGCGTGACTGCCCGCCTCGCCTCCGAGGAGCTCGCTCCCTCACCCAATCCGGGTGAGTTCGTTGTGTTCCTCTCCCATTTTCAGCGCGGCTTCGGCCTTCCCGTTAGCGATTTCTTCCATGATTTCCTCAATACTTACGAACTCCAACCACACCATCTCCCGGTGAACACCATCACATCCCTTTCTTCCTTTGCCTCCACCATGGAAGGATATGTCGGTCTATGGCCCACTAAGGAGCTTTGGATCCGATTCTTCGGTCTACGAAGGAACGTGATTCCGAATAAACTGCTTGACCCGGAGGACAAACATCTGACGCAATTCGGTGCAGCCTCTATTTGTCCCCGGGTCACGGGGCTTGATTCCTGCAAGGGCTAGGCCCGAACTTTCTTCTATGCAAGAAATGGCACGGATGAAGACCTGATCCTGCTGCGCCCCTATGCTCTGGGTCCTCCTAATCCGGATTTGTGGGACCGGGTTTCCAAGAAACCCACCGTCTTGGCGAATCAAGTCAACAAACGGTTCAAGGAGTTGAAGGATTTGGGGCTGCGCAACGACGACGAGATGATCACTTTCGTCTGCAGCCGGATCTCCCCTCTCCAGAAGCGCACACACAAACTTTGCCACATGAGCTGGCGACTTGACCCCAACCGGACTTCTTCCTTTGAACTGAACAACACCGAAATATTCCACCGGGTCAAGGCCCTTTTTACGACTGACAAGGACTTCTCCGCTGATTGGGAGTGGGGATTGGAGCATTAATGCCGGGACAAGCCTCCTCCCATGGTAAATCTCGTGATTCAATGTTTTTCTGAGTTATATTCTTTGTCGGAGTATGTTGTTTATCTGATCCTTTTGTATTTCCTTCTTAGCTATTTCTTCAGCAGACCCTCGAAGATGGCACCGAGCCTTCGCTCAAATGGGCGAAGGATCAACTTGTCTCGGACGAGGAGGAGCCGGATCAGGAGATGTTCCTGCCGTTCCCTGATGCAACCAAGCGACCCACTGGTAACTTCTCTTCCTTAAAAGATTGGCCTGATGATGAAGATGGTTCCGACGTTGAGGTGATGGAAGCATTTGATGTTGTACCCCTTTCTTACGCCTTTCTGGCTTCATCTAACCCGGCTGGGCAGATCCACGAAGATCCTCCTCTCGCCACGGGTGAGCCTGTCCCAGCCACGTCAAAGAAACGGGCAGCTGCTTCTGCTTCTTCTTCCGGACCTCCCAAGACTACCAAGAGTCGAAAGAAGTCCGCAGATAAGGCCGCCACCAAGCCTCCGACTAAGGTCACGACCCAGAGAGCTCGGAAGCCCAAGGAGCCCTTGACTTCTAATGAGTAAGTCATCTTCTTGTTCGTCCAATTCTCTGCTTCGTGCTCTACTATTCACATGCTTTTCCTTTGTTATAACTTTTGATTCACCGTTTGATTCGGCAGGGATGCTCCGAGTTCTAGCCCACCTCGTCTAGAGGAGGGTGACCTTGGAGCAGGGGGAAGTGGCTCCGCCGAGGCAGCGGATGCTCCTAGCTCCTCTTCGGTCAGCTGCAACCTGCTACCTCCGGGGTACCCACAGCACCCCCGCCAAGACCAGCACCAGCACAAGCACCAGCGCCAGCACCAGCACCAACAGCAGCAGCACAAGTACCAACAGCAGCACCAACTCCCTCTGCCTCGTCCGAGTCTTCCAAGACTCGGCGAGAAGGCCCAGTTAGCACCAAGGCTGCACCCAAGACTAAATCCGCAGCTCAAACCTCAACATCTCAACAGTAGCCTAAGGCCAAGAAAACTTATGACGCCGCCAGCGCAGCATCCATCGAGGCTGGACAGCGCACGCTCGCGTCCATGCTTCCAAAGAAATCTCCGCCGAAGGAAGATGTCCCCTCCGGGTCAACTAGCACGCAACTTACATTGCACACCAGCCCTGCTGCTGCCCAGGTTGAAAGGAGGGAGGCCCACGCCAAGGGTTTGATTGCACCCCACATGCTTAGTGGAGAGCGCTATCCCCCGGCCCTCATCGAATATGTCAATAACTGGAATAAGGCGGAGTTCGTCAACCCCAGCGACGATCTTCCGGAGAAATTTGGGCCCGCGGAGTTTAGCGTGCAAATGAACACAACAGCTAAGGCTATTAACCTTGCCGGCCGGATGATGGAGGTACGCTACTTTGTGTTTTCTTTAGCATGCACAAGTTCTTAGAGACATATCCATTAGTCCCCGAGCCTCCGAGGGAGTAACTTGTTGATCGGCCGGATGCTCCTTACAAAACTAGCATAGCTCTTCAGTAACTTTGGATGTGCACACACCTAGAGCCGGGTTAAGTCCCACTTGGCCCGGATTTTGTACACTTGGAATATGCACACACCTAGAGCCGGGTTAAGTCCCACTTGGCCTGGATTTTGTACACTTCGAATATGCACACACCTAGAGCCGGGTTAAGTTCCACTTGGCCCGGATTTTGTACACTTCAAATATGCACACACCTAGAGCCGGGTTAAGTTCCACTTGGCCCGGATTTTGTACACTTCGAATATGCACACACCTAGAGCCAGGTTAAGTTCCACTTGGCCCGGATTTTGTACACTTCGAATATGCACACACCTAGAGCCGGGTTAAGTTCCACTTGGCCCGAATTTTGTACACATCGAATATGCACACACCTAGAGCCGGGTTAAGTTCCACTTCGCCCGGATTTTGTACACTTTGAATATGCACACACCTAGAGCCGAGTTAAGTTCCACTTGGCCCGGATTTTGTACACTTTGAATATGCACACAATTAATTCAACTTTGCTTTTCTCAGGTTACCACCAATTGTC
Source organism: Avena eriantha (assembly GCA_910589775.1). Lineage (NCBI taxonomy): Eukaryota > Viridiplantae > Streptophyta > Magnoliopsida > Poales > Poaceae > Avena > Avena eriantha. The sequence goes on from OU342745.1 coordinate 51,918,005, forward strand.
GGAGTGCTGAGTTTCAACGCCTCTTGGACACACACAAGGGGTTGCGCTCAAAAAATTCTGTACTTCTTGCTGAGTTCGACAAAAGGGATAAGTTTTCTCTTTGCCTCTTTTCCCATCTTTCTTTGTCTTTTCCTGCCGGATTAATTTGTCATTCGGATTGCGCAGCCGGAGTGGAGGCCAAAAACTCCATCATGAGGAAGAAATTGGAGCAGATAAAAGGTAAGTCAGTTTTGATTAATCTTCTTCTGTGCTCCCTCTCCTTTTCTTCTTGGCTCGGCAGATATTTATGCATCGGCTCTGCTGGGTTAACACACTATTGCAGCATCTCTTGAAGATAGTGTGCCCATGCCTGATATGATGCTGCATTTTCTCGAACAAGCAGGGCAACATCAGGCCGAGCTCAAGAAGAAGGACGATGAACTTGCCATTCTCTGTACCAAAGATGATTAAATTGCCAAGCTCAAGGCTGAAATGGGAAAGCTCAAGGCGCTCCACAAAACTGAGATGGAGAAAGTTGGCCAAGACTTCACCGAGGAACAGGAACGTCTCAACCTTCAAATTGCCAAATATCAAGAGAGCTGCTGAAGGAGGCCGACGTTAAGCTTGAATCGGCAAATGATGAACTTGAGCAACTCTGGAAGAGGCGCGCTCATTGCACCACAAAGCTGACCCGGATTCACAATCATATCTCTCGTAAGTTCTTTTCCTTCAGCCGACATGAATCTCTTCGGGTCAACCTCTTCTGCTTATTTCACTTCTCTTGTTTTTAGGCAAATTTCTAGAGGGCGATGCTATTGCGGTTGCTGCTGTTACCAAGTTCCGCCGCAGAGGGGTACCCCAACTGGCCCTAGCGCTGAAAACATTCCCTATGACATGGAGGACTTGCTGTTCAGCCTATCCTCTTGCATCGAGATCGTGAAGAACTATGGTTCGGGTCTCCTAGATGCAGCAGTCCGGATCTTCCGTGCCCTTTGGCCTGGTGAAGATGCTTCGGAGGGGTCCACTGCTCTGATTACCAAGTTAACAGAGTGCGAGACCTCATCATCAAGAATAAGAAGATGGAGTTCCTTATGGTCATCTTCAAGACATCATCAAGAAATGAAGGGCAAGCTCAAGGTGCACCATCTCTAGAAGATCTAATGCTTGAAGCTTACCATCCTCGGTGATCATGGAGTGATGAAGACAAGTTCAAAGAAGAGGTTTCCCCATGGAGTTTGGGGGAGCATTTCACAAGTCTTCATCAAGCAAGAGCAAGCAAGGAAATCCAGAAAGGCGTTCCATCTTGAGAAGGACAAGACATCTACATCAAGATCAAGTGGGATGCTCAAGGCAAAGATATGATCTTGATAGGCTTTCTATTATTCCGGTCTCTTGTAGTGTTGGGAGACCGGGTTTAGGGCAGATAGCCGTACTATCAAGAGGGTCTCTCGAGTGGGTGACTCGTTCATATCTTTTGGAGAGATCTCAAACCTTTGCATACATAGCATCATCTTTCCTTGTTGTTGTTTGGTCCTTGTCCATGAGAGGATCTAGAGCTTGTGGTTATCTTCATAACAAGATCTAGTTCATCAAAAATAGATTTCCCTTGCATATCTTTTTGTGTTTTTTGATCTTGCGGGTTTTCCGGCTCCACACCTTGGGAGATATCTCACATATATATTCGTGGTAGGACCGCGAGAGCATGTTTGCCGTCGGTAGTACCGGACCTAGTTCCGGCCGAATTTCTAGTAATGTTTAGTAACTCTCTGTTTTGGAATGCGCTATTTGACGATACTTCAGGCGGTAGTACCGTCTCGGCCAGAAGTTCCGGTGGACAGCGGTAGTACTAGCCAGGATAGTTTTTGTGTTCATTCGCATCGCTGATTTGGACCGTTGGCTGGGTGCTGAAGGGTTCAGCAGCAGAAAACAAAAAATTCCTATGATGGAACTCCCTAACACCAAGATCTATCTATGTAGTAATGCGGTAACGACCGGAGCATATAGAATACATACCCTTGTAGACCGTACGCAGTTAATGTTCCGAGGGGAACGTGGTTGAAATAGTCAAACTCGTAGCTGATGTCAAGGTCGCGAAGCTCCTCGCAAGTCACCCATTGCTCCTTCTTCATCGTGCAGCAGCTCCGGCTCACGACATCCAAGGTGCCTCAAGTGAGGCCCCTCGTGGTTTTGTACAAATATGGTTTACGATGATGACATCCGACTCCTTGATCCCTGCCAGGAGTGCAGAAGTAGATCTTCGGCTTGGAATCCCTGCAGGGCAACAGCGTGATGTAGGTGTGCCATCTCTTGCGCGAACAGTCCTTTCTTGGGACCTAGCCAACGTGTGGAGACAACTATGTAGAGAGAGGGAAGGATTCTCTAAGGAAAATTCCTTAGAGAACATCTCAAATTGTCTAAGGAAAATGCCTTACAGAATATCTCAAATTGTGTTGTGTTTATTCCCACCCATGGGCACCCCTTTATATAGGCGGAGGAGGGTGTGCCCTCCCCTTTGGGTTTCCCATGTGGGACTAAACAAGGGAGAGAGGGGGGAGGCGCCATGGGCCGGCTGGCCAGGGCTGGGCCCCACCCCACGCATAGCCCTAGGCTGGTAGGGTGGGCCCCCTTGAGGCGGTTGGGCCTTGGCCCTTTGGCCCTTGGCCGTTCCCTCCTTCGGTTTTCCCTAGGAAGTTTGGCCCATTAGTGGGATACCCCTTCAAATTAGATTTTAATATTAATTACATTAATTAATATTTAAATACATATTACAAAATCCGATTTGACCCGAAACACCTTTCGGTTCCCTTTCGATTTCCTCCGAACGACTTTGGAACTTTCCTAAAATGATTCCGATTCTCTCACGGAACTTTTCCGGTTTCCTTTTCTCTTTCATATGGTGATTCCAACTTATAGAGGATCTCTAGCTCATCGTACTCTTAAGTGTATTTCCCCACAGCTCGGGAATGGCACAGACATGATCTCCATCAATGATCAATAGCTGGACCGGGATGCCCATAATGACACTTGTGCTGAAGGAAATATGCCCTGAGAGGCAATAATAAAGTTGTTATTATATATTTCTTGTATATGATAGATGTTTATTTTGCATGCTATAATTGTATTGATAGTAAACATCAATACATGTGTGTTTAATAAACAAAAAGGGTTCCTAGTTATGCCTCTCTTATAGACTAGCTTGTTGATTAACAAGATGATCAAAGTTTCCTGATCATGGACATTGGATGTTGTTAATAACAAGGTCATAGCATTTGTGAAATGATGTGATGGACATTCATCCAAAGTATAGCATTACGATCAAGTCATTATGTTTATATTGCTATAACATCATACAAAGTAGTCTTAGTCCTTAGACCATGAGATCATGTTAATTGCTAACACCGAAAGAGTATCTTGATAACATCAAACGTCACACCGTAACAGGGTGACTATAAAGATGGGTTCAGTACTACGAAGGTGTTATGTTGAGGCTCATGGATCAAGAGTGGAATTTCTCAATCCAGATGACGGATAGATATACTCTGGGCCCTCTCGGTGATATCACATTAAGATAGCTTGCAAGCAAGTGATGTGATCACTAGAATGTTGTATCACGGGAACGAGAAAAGAGTGCATGTCGGTAACGAGATCAAACTAGGTATGGAGATACCGATGATCGAATCTTGGACATGTAATATATCGAGAGACAAAGGGATTTAGTTACAAACGTTAAAGGTTCTCACAATCACATAAGTCATCGTTGAATGTGCAGGAGTCAGTATGGATCTCCAGGTCCCGCTTCTGATTATGGATCTGAGAGGAGTCTCAATCATGTCTGCATTATTCGCGAACCGTAGGGTGACACACTTAAGGGTTGCCGGACACCATTTAGGAGCACATATGTTCCAGACAAAAGGTTTGCAAAGCGCAGGAAATGTTTCGATAGAAACAGGAATTGTTTCGATAGAAACCGGAATTGTTTTGGGTGAAATTGTAGAAAGTGGTTATGCATGTAATATTGAAATGTTGCAAGGGGTTTTATGTGAATGTTTTTTAATTAAAGTAATTAACAAAATTCTGAATAAAATAAATAAAAGAGTTTTATTAAATGAGAGAGCATTAAATTTGGAGAAATTTAATGCATTTAAAGTGGAGACTTTAAAAGGGAATGTGAAGAGGCATTTTAATGTGGAGGGGTTACCACCACGTGAATGGGGGAGGTGAGGGGTCACCCCCCCATGCGCCGGCCATGGAGAGAGGGGGCACCCCCTCCTCCTATAAAAGGCCACGCATTCCCTCCTTCACCCTCACACCTCCTCGTGAAGGATCTCTCTCCTCCTCTAGATATTCCCCCATGGTCTCGGATTAGCGAGATACATGTTCCCGGTGGCCTTGCGTCTGGTTGCTGCTTCCACTGATTCGCTAGAGCGAGGAGGTGGAGGTTGTCCGGTGGCTTGAACGTTTGTGCGAGGACGGATGCGCTGCTGATTTGCGGCGCTCGGACTTCCACGCGATCTTGAGATCGGCAAGCGAACGACTACATCAACCACGAGTTCCTACTCGTTAAAAAAACTCGTTGTCTTCGAGGGTAAGTTCTCCATGAATGTATGTCCACCCGTTGCTCTGTACCTAGTAGATAGATCTTGGCGTATAGTTCTCATCGTAGGAATTTTTTGTTTTCTATGCTGCGGACCCAACAGTGGTATCATAGCCTGATCTATGCGTAGTGCTTTGCACGGGTAGTACACATATGTTTATATGTGGGCGATGATGATCATGTTATTGCATCTTTTATGTACTTTGGATATTGGTGGCATAGTGGGATGAAGCGGCCCGGACCAACCTTACATGCCATCGTACATGAGACCGGTTCCACGACTGACATGCAACTTGTTTTTCATAAGTGGTCGGCGGGTGTCTGTCTCTCCTACTATAGTCAATATCTGATTTACAACGAGTTGCTAATAACTTGGTTATCCTCGTTGTGGTTCATGTTCGTAGGTAAGACCGGTTCTATCTCTGAAAGCCCTAAGCCACGTAAAACTTGCAATTGATAAATTAGAGGCGTCTAGTTTAGATCGTTGCTGGGCTAGTGTCTTGATATGGTATTGTTGTAAGTAGATGTATGATAGATACTCTTACAACTCACTTAACGTGTAAGTTCCATAGACCTTGGCCTTACACACAAAGGAATGATATAGATCATACCACGATGCAAATGATAGAGATCAAATGCATGGACCATATCACCTCACTTCACACATTAGATGTTAGCATCTTATATTGCTAGTTTGGCTCTTTTGGTAGCATTATAAGATGATCCCTCATTTAGATATCAAGATAAAATGTGTTCTTCCTTAAGTATGCACCGTTTTGTGGATCGTGTTTTGAGGCATCACGTGATGATCGGGTGTTCTCGACTCTACGCTTTCATACAACGGGTGTAAGACAGTTTTACACACGCGAATGCTAAGGTTCTTAATTGACGAGCCTAGCATGTACAGACATGGCCTCAAAAAACAGACCGAAAGGTTAAGCATGAGTCATATAGTTGATATGATGCCTATATAGATACTCGCCTTTGAAGCTACACCGACTCACGTGATGATCGGACTTGGTGTAGTGGATTTGGTTCATGTCATCACCAAAAGGACACGAGGGATGTCGTTTTTGAGTGGGAGTTCATTGGTAATTTGGATTAGTTGAACTCAATCTATCATAAACTTAGTCTAAATATATTTTACAAATTCTGTTGTAGATGGCACCACCTGCTTTTAATTTCAATGTGTTCATGGAGAAAGAGAAGCTTGCTACGAATGGTAGCAACTTCACCAACTGGGCTATGAATTTGAGGATTCTCCTCACTGCTGCACAAAAGCAATATGTGCTAGAGGCGCCACTAGGCCCCCCCACCACCTCCTGATGCCCCTGACGAGGAAAAGAACGTCTATATAACTCGTTAGGAGGACCACAACTTAGTTCATTGCGGCATACTGTATGGGCTAGAACTAGAACTTCGAAAACGTTTCAAAAATGGAAATGCCCTTGATACCATGGGAGAATTGAAAATGATTTTTGATACCCATGCTGCCGTAGAGAGTTATAATGCTTCTGAAAAGTTCTTTAGCTGCATGATGGAAGAGAACAGCTCCGTTAGTGAGCATGTACTCAAAATGTCTGGGTACGCCGATAAGCTTGTGTCCTTAGGAATAACGATTCCCATTGACTTAGGCATACATCGTGTTCTCCAATCTCTGCCACCTAGCTACAAGAGCTTCGTGATGAACTATAATATGCAGGGCATGAAGAAGTCTCTTCCCGAGCTTCTATCAATGCTTAAGACTGCAGAAGTGGAGATTAGGAAAGAACATCAAGTGTTTATGATCAATAAGACCACCAGTTTCAAGAAGGACAAGAAAGGCAAGCAGAAGGGAAAGAAGGGCGGCAAATATGTTGCCGCGCCTGAAAAGAAACCCTGAGCTGGCCCTAAGTCTGACACCGAGTGCTACTATTGCAAGGGGACTGGCCATTGGAAGCGCAACTGCCCCAAGTATTTGGCAGACAAAAAGGCCGGCAAGGCAAACAAAGGTATATGTGATATACATGTTATTGATGTGTACTTGACTAGTACTTGCAGTAGCACCTGAGTATTTGATACGGGATCGATTGCTAATATATGTAACTCGGTTCAGGGGCTGCGGAACAAGCGACAACTAGCAAGGGATGAGGTCACGATGCGGGTCGGCAATGGATCAAGAGTTGATGTGATCGTCGTCGGAACACTTCCTCTCCATATGCCGTCAGGATTAGTTATAAACCTGAATAATTGTTATTTGGTGCCTGCACTGAGCATGAACATTGTATCCGGATCATGTTTGATGCAAAGTGGTTATTCGTTTAAATCTGAAAATAATGGTTGTTCGATTTATATGGATAATATCTTTTATGGTCATGCACCTGTGTTGAATGGTTTATTTCTATTGGATCTCGATAGTAGTATTACGCATATTCATAATGTTGATGCTAAAAGGATTAAACTTGATAATGATATATCTGCATATATGTGGCACTGCCGTCTAGGTCATATTGGCGTTAAACGCATGAAGAAACTCCATTCTGATGGACTTTTGGAATCACTTGATTTTGAATCATTTGATACATGTGAACCATGCCTTATGGGCAAGATGACTAGAACGCCGTTCTCCGGTTCAATGGAACGGGCGACAGATTTATTGGAAATCATACATACTGATGTGTGTGGACCAATGAGTGTGTCGGCGCGAGGTGGATATCGTTATTTTGTTACTTTCACGGATGATTTGCGTAGATACGGGTATATCTATTTCATGAAACACAAGTCTGAAACTTTTGAAAAGTTCAAAAAAAATTCAGAATGAAGTGGAAAATCATCGTAATAGAAAGATCAAATTTCTACGGTCTGACCGTGGAGGAGAGTATCTTAGTTACGAGTTTAGCACACACATGAAAGAGTGTGGAATAGTTTCACAACTCACGCCTGCCGGAACACCACAACGTAATGGTGTGTCAGAACGTCGTAATCGTACTTTATTGGATATGGTTCGATCTATGATGTCTCTGACTGACTTGCCACAGTCATTTTGGGGTTATGCACTGGAAACCGCTACATTCACTTTAAATAGGGCACCATCTAAATCCGTTGAAAAGACACCGTATGAATTATGGTTTGGAAACAAACCTAAGCTGTCATTTCTTAAAGTTTGGGGATGTGATGTTTATGTGAAGAAACTTCAACCGGATAAACTCGAACCCAAAGCGGAAAAATGCGTCTTCATAGGATACCCTAAGGAAACGATTGGGTATACCTTCTATCACAGATCCGAGGGCAAGGTCTTTGTTGCCAAGAATGGATCCTTTCTTGAGAAGGAGTTTCTCGCGAAAGGTGTGAGTAGTCAGAAGGTAGAACTCGAAGAGGTTATTGAACCTTCTCTTCATGAAATGGCGAGTAGCGCAGCACCGGAAATTGTTTCGGAGTTGACTTCACCTAATGAAGAGAGAGCTAATGATATTGATCATGAAACTCCGAAAGAGGACACTACCGAACCTCGCAGGTCAAGCAGGACATGTGCAGCTCCTGAAATGTACGGCAATCCTGTTATGAATTTCATGATTGATGAAATAGATGACCCTGCGACGTATGAAGAAGCGATGATGAGCCCAGATTCCAACAAATGGCTAGAAGCCATGAAATACGAGATGGAATCCATGTACGAAAACCAGGTTTGGACCTTGGTGGACTTACCTCACGATCGAAAGGCCGTTGAGAATAAATGGATTTTCAAAAGAAAAACTAATGCTGATGGTAATGTAACCATCTATAAGGTTCGACTTGTCGTAAAGGGGTTTCGACAAATTCAAGGAGTTGACTACGATGAGACATTCTCTCTAGTAGCGATGCTTAAGTCGGTTAGGATTATGTTAGCAATTGCTGCATATTTCGATTATGAAATATGGCAGATGGATGTCAAAACTGCGTTCCTCAATGGTAATATTGAAGAAGAGTTGTATATGATACAACCAAAGGGTTTTGTCGATCCTAAGGATGCTAATAAGGTGTGCAAACTTCAGCAATCCATCTATGGACTGAAGCAAGCATCCCAGAGTTGGAATCTCCACTTTGATGAGGTGATCAAAGAGTTTGGATTTGTCCAAACTTATGGAGAGGCTTGTATTTACAAGAAAGTGAGTGGGAGCAATGTGGCATTTCTGATATTATATGTGGATGACATATTATTGATTGGAAATGATATAGATCTTTTAAACAGTGTTAAAAGTTATCTAAACAGCAAATTTTCGATGAAGGACCTTGGTGAAGCTTCATATATATTAGGCATTAAAATCTATAGAGATAGATCAAGACGCCTAATTGGGCTATCGCAAAGTACATACCTTGATAAGATATTAAAGAAGTTTAATATGGACGAAAGTAAGAAGGGGATCTTACCTATGTTGCAAGGCAAGACATTGAGTAAGACTCAAAGTCCGGCTACGGCGGAAGAAAGAGAGATGATGGATAAGATCCCCTATGCCTCGGCCATAGGCTCTATTATGTATGCCATGCTATGTACAAGACCGGATGTGGCACATGCTATTAGTTTGACTGGTAGGTACCAATCTGATCCAGGTTTGGAACACTGGATAGCGGTAAAGAACATCCTCAAGTACTTGAGAAGAACTGAGGATATGTTTCTTATATACGGAGGTGAAGAAGAGCTAGTCACTAAGTGTTATATCGATGCTAGCTTTGACACCGATCCGGATGACTCTAAATCTCAATCCGGATACGTATTTCTCTTGAACGGAGCAACAGTTAGTTGGAGGAGTTCCAAACAACCTTTGGTAGCTAGATCAACAACGAAGGCGGAATATGTTGCTGCTTCAGAAGCAGCGCAGGAGGCAGTTTGGATGAAAGAGTTCATTACAGAACTGGGTGTGGTTCCCAGTGCATTGTACCCGATGGTGATCTATTGTGACAACAATGGAGCCATAGCCAACTAAAAGGAACCAAGGTCTCACAAGAATTCCAAACATATTAAGCGCCGGTTTCACTCCATCCGCGAGCATGTCAAGGATGGAGATATAAAGATTTGTAAAGTGCACACGGACCTAAATGTAGCAGATCCGTTGACTAAAGTACTCCCTAGGGCAAAACATGATCAACACCAGAACTCCATGGGTGTTAGATATATCACTATTTAAACTAGATTATTGTCTCTAGTTCAAGTGGGAGACTGAAGGAAATATGCCCTGAGAGGCAATAATAAAGTTGTTATTATATATTTCTTGTATAAGATAGATGTTTATTTTGTATGCTATAATTGTATTGATAGGAAACATCAATACATGTGTGTTTAATAAACAAAAAGGGTTCCTAGTTATGCCTCTCTTATAGACTAGCTTGTTGATTAACAAGATGATCAAAGTTTCCTGATCATGGACATTGGATGTTGTTAATAACAAGGTCACAGCATTTGTGAAATGATGTGATGAACATTCATCTGAAATATAGCATTTCGATCAAGTCATTATGTTTATATTGCTATAACATCATACAAAGTAGTCTTAGTCCTTAGACCATGAGATCATGTTAATTGCTAACACCGGAAGAGTATCTTGATAACATCAAACATCACACCGTAACAGGGTGACTATAAAGATGGGTTCAGTACTACGAAGGTGTTATGTTGAGGCTCATGGATCAAGAGTGGAATTTGTTAATCCAGATGACGGATAGATATACTCTGGGCCCTCTCGGTGATATCACATTAAGATAGCTTGCAAGCAAGTGATGTGATCACTAGAATGTTGTATCACGGGAACGAGAAAAGAGTGCATGTCGGTAACGAGATCAAACTAGGTATGGAGATACCGATGATCGAATCTCGGACATGTAATATATCGAGAGACAAAGGGATTTAGTTACAAGCGTTAAAGGTTCTCACGATCACATAAGTCATCGTTGAATGTGCAGGAGTCAGTATGGATCTCCTGGTCCCGCTTCTGATTATTGATCTGAGAGGAGTCTCAATCATGTCTGCATTATTCGCGAACCGTAGGGTGACACACTTAAGGGTTGCCGAACACCATTTAGGAGCACATATGTTCCAGACAAAAGGTTTGCAAAGTGCAGGAAATGTTTCGATAGAAACAGGAATTGTTTCGATAGAAATCGGAATTGTTTCGGGTGAAATTGCAGAAAGTGGTTCTGCATGTAATATTGAAATGTTGCAGGGGGTTTTATGTGAATGTTTCTTAACTAAAGTAATTAACAAAATTCTGAATAAAATAAATAAAAGAGTTTTATTAAATGAGAGAGCATTAAATTTGGAGAAATTTAATGAATTTAAAGTGGAGACTTTAAAAGGGAATGTGAAGAGGCATTTTAATGTGGAGGGGTTACCACCACGTGAATGGAGGAGGTGAGGGGTCACCCCCCACCCCCCATGCGCCGGCCATGGAGAGAGGGGGCACCCCCTCCTCCTATAAAAGGCCACGCATTCCCTCCTTCACCCTCACACCTCCTCGTGAAGGATCTCTCTCCTCCTCTAGATATTCCCCCATGGTCTCGGATTAGCGAGATACATGTTCCTGGTGGCCTTGCGTCTGGAAGGAGTTGCTGCTTCCGCTGATTCGCTGGAGCGAGGAGGTGGAGGTTGTCTGGTGGCTTGAACGTGTGTGCGAAGACGGATGCGCTGCTGATTTGCGGCGCTCGGACTTCCACACGATCTTGAGATCGGCAAGCGTACGACTACATCAACCACGAGTTCCTACTCGTTAACAAAACTCGTTGTCTTCGAGGGTAAGTTCTCCATGGATGTATGTCCACCCATTGCTCTGTATCTAGTAGATAGATCTTGGCGTATAGTTCTCATCGTAGGAAAATTTTTGTTTTCTATGTTGCGGACCCAACATGTGCATTCCATGATGATAATGTCGTTTGAACCGTAAATGCCGTTTATCATTCCCTTTGCTACTTTATACCTAGTTCACCTGAGATTTGATCTACGGTATCTCCATACCTTCACTCCATCTCGTTACCGATGAACTAGTTTTCTCGTTCCCATGTCATTGCATTCCGTGACCTAGTCACACGCTTGCAAGCTTTGTTAATGCAACGTCACCGAGATGGCCACAAATGTATCTGTCTGTTACATGGATGGGAAAATACTGGTCTTGCTATGTACTCCTCTACACGCCCCTTTGGGAAACCTGAGTATCACCTTTTTGATCACCATTCACGGAATGATACTTGATAACCATCTAAGGTCCCTCCAGAACGGTGATTTGCATTATCTCACAGTCTAAGGATTAGGTTGTGAGATTTCCTTAGTTTATCATTAATGGTGAACTTTGTAACTAGATCTCATTATGGTACAACTTGTTGGGTTGTTTGTCTATCACAGCATTCAACTAATGACATGGCCTTATTGTCAATTGTCATAAATGCCCATGATTTTGAAACCCTAGATCATCCTCATGACCAATGAACTAGTTCGCTAGAGGCAACTAGAGACTTGGTTTGTTTACATACCACACGTATATTAATGTTTTGTATTAATACAATTATAGAACAATATGAAATTATTATGAACTAATTGAGATATGAGAATAAAAACCTATCTATTATTTGCCTTTAGGGCATATCTCCTTCAGTCTCCCACTTGCACTAGAGTACAAATAATCTTCTCGCATTTTACTCATCATAAACCATATCACATAGGTGTTTATTGATCATGCATGCTTATGGAAAACATCATTTCCATGTTCTGTTTTACCAGATCATTATGTCTTGGCAAATTAATGTCTTCCTAACTTTGACATTCATACCATTATCTCATAATGGGTTGAAGTATTCGTTTGGTGACAAAGTGGGACTTTGTTTGTAGTATTTACCGTGACAGCCGCTTTCACTATTGTCATGTAAACTTTGAAACACACTTCGTACTCCTTTGTGTGTATATACAGTAGTTATGGCAATAGAGTGAAGTATGTATCCAGGAGCTAGCAGTGACGTTAGATCAGCCACAACGAGCTTTCTCATGGGCATTGTGCCCTGGTACACACCCTTTACGTAAAGACGAACTAGTCCCGCCACAACAATATACATCACGTCAAATGGTGCCCTTATACTTCTATATCCCTCTAGTCCTAGTGCATGAAATGCAACTATGCGCCTTACTTTGCTTCTTGCCGTTTAAGGACAAACTTAATTCTAGTTCAGTGATTAACTCAAGAATCACTTAAAGCCATGTTCTTACCGTTAAGAGTTTGTCCTTCCAACCAGAACCTCGGGTCACATTACATCGAGTATACAATATGGTTGTATGGAAGAACCTATAACCTAGGCATAGGAGATGCAACACATCTCTTTCTTTCTTTTAACCATGGTTGTAATACTAAGACTAACTCATTGCTTCATACAAGTAAGAACCTCTTTATTTTCCTTGTTCCATTCTGAACTACTTCAGAATCTTATCTAGGATATTTTGAACATCTTCAGAATCAAGTCCAGGAAGCATTCGACTATGATGTTTATTAAACTTACCAATCTATCTCGATAGATCTCATTGTTTAATAACTTGTTTTACTTTATTCATATTTACTAACTTAAATGTTATCAATACCAATCACATCATTCATATATGTTGTCCACATATCTCAGAATGATTTCACGCTCCCACTCAAATATGGCATCCATATATGAGATCTAGGGATTTCACTTAGCCCCCACTCAAAATATGTCTACTACATATTAAGATTTGGCCAAGCTACTTAGCTCCCACTCAAAATATGTCTCTTACATATTAATATTTGCCCAAGCTAATTAGCTCCCACTCAAATGCAGGTCCTCTCGATAATATTGGACATTCCAAAATTCTTTGATCATCATCAAATTGAAAATTCCAGCTACGAGATTCCAATATCCATATATTGCTGGTGTAAATCCAATAGACTCAAGTATCGCTACATTTGTAGTCAACTCCTTGAACTTGTCCATACTTTGTGACAAATCAAGATTTACATCTTCATTAAGTTTCATTTCCATCTTATGACTTTGAAGTCATTCAGAAATATCAAGTAAACTTCTTTACTTAATAAGATCAAGTAACATATTACTTTGCAATCTTAAATGTAACTTAATATAGGATTTTATGACTCCTGATCATTTCTCGCACATAGGTCCATCACGCTTCTTTGTAATTCATAGGTATGTCTTGTTCATAAACATGACAAGTGAATCAATAATATATTTCCACGAACTTGCAGAGTATATATTGTTGAATCCTACTTTCTTTAGTAAAAGTATTCACTGAAACTTTATGATCATTATCATTAGTTTCTTCTCTATTTGTAGAGTTCGGTTTCACGAAACAAATTTCGATGTGCTACTCAACAATCAGGAGGTAAGGTCAAATACCTTGTTTTGATCTTTTACTCTCATCCACCTGTATCTTCATCAACACACATCAACTTTGGACAACATCAGGTTTGCCCCTTGTGGAACATGTATTCATAGTTGCCTAAGAATACGCTACAAAGACTTGTTTATTCGCCACAATTTTGAATTATCAAAACCTTTAGAGACTCAAACATGACATAACTCTTATGCTATTGTTTCCACGAATATTTAGAAGTTCCTTTGTATGTCAACCGAATGTTTTCTCATTTCGATCTCTAACTCTAAACGATAACTATAACCCCGATAAGAGATAATATTATACCATATGTATCTAGTACATAATGATTATGATATTTAGAAATTTCAATACACTTTGAAATTGCCCTATTATCATAATTTGTGAAGCCTCTTTCACATGTCCTTTATGCTAAAATTAAAATAAATACTTTAGTCATGTCAATCAAATCAAAGAGTCTTTTGTATTCATGTTAATTCAATATCCTCCTTCACTTTGAAATCTTTTAAACAATTTAAAACAGTTTCCAACTTATGTTTCATTAAGTAGATACTCATATTCACTTAAATCCATAATGAAGTATGTAATGATTTCCACTATTTGTTGAAAATACAATACATCACTATCTATAAATTTCAACATGAAGTATAAATAATGGTTTCCACTATTTGTTGAAAATATGATACATCATTATGTATAAAGTTCAACATTTCTTCACATATCACCATTTTACCAGAATGTGGAGTTTTAGTCATTCTACCCAATGAGGCATGGTTTTGCAAAGTCTCTAGATTAAGCATCTAAGACCCTGATCTTCATTTATAATGAAAACATGCAATAACCAAAATGACTTAAATTATAGTGTCATGTCATCATTAAACTTTGGATATCTTTTAGCATTCTAATCCTTTATAAATGTTTAAAATATTATCATTAACATAGTGATGAAAATAACTCAATTATAATCGTAATGTGACCATAAAGGTATTATTCATAAGAACAGTACAACTGGCTTGTAACTTATTCATATGAACAACCGTCTCGCCAAAAGAAAGGCACACAAACAAAGATTACAAAATTATATTCAAGTCCACTAATCCAAATGATAAACCTTTGAGGAAAGGGGTGATGTCGGCCATCAACTTTTTTGCTTGCTGTCATCAAGCCACATTGCCTCAATTCCAACAATTCTTCAGCAGACCATCCTATTTTCACAAAACAGGACAAGTATCCAATACTTATTAAACTGCAACGAGTGTTGCAAGAATTACATTTATAACTTTGTATATCTAACATATACCATTTTTCATTCATGACCTCCATTGCAATCAAGCCCTTCTAAGACGTCATAACTCTAATGCAAGATTGCTAAGTGTTTCTCCAAATCTTCTCTTTTTAATCCATCAAGGAAGAAAACTCATCCAACGGCTCATACTTTATGTGCCTAATCTTGTAGAATACAAGATTGTAATCCAACTCTCCATCAAATGGAGAATGGCTTATTGGATGATTACGAAGAACACACAAACATTGTGGAATCATCGGATTATCTCCTAATGGTCATTGTATCAAGAATAGAAGATCACCTTTTACGAGGATATCCCTCAGGCGTGGGTATTAATCTATGAAGTTGGGCCCTTTTGATAAGTTCCATATCAAGCAATAAATTTCCCATGGTCGCAAAGGACCTCAATGGGATAGGCCATGATCTACTAAGATATTTGCAAACAGACATCTAGACTAAGTTCATAATATGAGTTCAATCCTAATTGCGCTCGCACTAAAATTGTCATCCCCTATACGATTGTAGTGATCACACGATACCAATCCGCTACACCACCCCCGATCGTCACGGCCGGCAATGTAGTTTCAAAGGTAGAAATTCCCCAATGTCAATCACATCAACCATGTGACTCATGCTCGACCTTTGGGTCTCTTGTGTTCCGAGGACATGTCTACACATGCTAGGCTCGCCAAATCTAATTTGTGTGTATCCGCAGTGCGACATGGCTTACACCCACTATATGCGAACGTAGATATGTCTAACCCCCGATCGTCACGGCTGGCTTCATAACGTGAACTTTCTTGGTGGTGCACACACAAGGAGAACACTATCATTGGAATTATATAGGGATTATCTTATTTGCTACTGTTGAGTATATAATACTAGCATATAATAAGATGTAAAACAGGTATGAACATCACATGTATATTATGATATGATATGGTCCTTCTTCTTATACCTTGATCTCCATTGAGCGCTCTGACATGATCTCCATCTTGCCCCTGGTTTGACGCCAAGTCCACGATGCCACCAACAGGTCATCCATCGGAACGATGGCTATTACTATACTACTTAGTAACATAAAAGTAAACTACTTTACCTTCATAACAACCAATACCATATCATAACACAAGCCCTCCTGCAAAATAAAGTTAGACGCCTCAACTTCATCTTTGCAAGTTTTACATGGTTGTTAGGGCTTTCACAATAGAACTGTTTCTCATCTGCGAACTTTCCAACCACAACATGGATCCAACAGTTGTCTCTACTATACCCCTTTCGGGGCCCTCTGTTGTAAATGCTATATCAACTATTGAATGAGAGACAGACACCTGCTAGCCACTTATACGAAGCAAGCCGTATGTCAAGCGTGGAACCAGTCTCGCGTATGAATACACATAAGGTCGGTCCGGGTCGCTTCATCAAAGAATACCGCAATATAAACAAGTACACGTTAGAGGGTAACAACTAAGGGATCAATGCCCGCACAATACTTGTGTGTACTTGCTGTACATCACTCCTACACATAGATCAGCTCTGATACCACTGAAGGGTTTCGCAGTAGAAAACAAAAATTCCTACGATGGAACTCCCTAACGACAGAGCGTATAGAATACATACCCTTGTAGACCGTACGCGGTTAATGTTCCGAGGGTAACGTGGTTGAAGTAGTCGAACTCGTAGCCGACCTCCAGGTCACGAAGCTCCTCGCAGGTCCCCCCTTGCTCCTTCTTCATCGTGCAGTCGCTCCGGCTCACGACATCCAAGGTGCCTCAAGTGAGGCCCCTCGTGGTTTCGTACACATATGGTGTACAATGACGACCTCTGACTCCTTGATCCCCGCCGGGAGTGCGGAAGTAAATCTCCGGCTTGGAATCCCTGCAGCGCAACAGCATGCTGCAGGTGTGCCGTCTCTTGCACGAACAATCCTTTCTTGGGACCGTGCCAACGCATGGAGAGAACTATGTAGAGAGAGGGAGAAATTCTCTAAGGAAAATGCCTTACAGAATATCTCAAATTGTGTTGTGTTTATTCCCACCCATGGGCACCCCTTTATATAGGCGGAGGGGGGGTGTGCCCTCCCCTTTGGGTATCCCACGTGGGACTAAACAAGGGAGAGAGGCGGAGGCGCCATGGGCCCTAGGGCTCCATGGGCTGGCCGGCCAGGGGTGGGGCCCACCCCGCGCACATCCCTAGGCTCGCCGGGTACGTCCGTTGAGGTGGCTAGGCCTTGGCCCTTGGCCCTTCCCTCCTTCGGTTTTCCCTCATGGGCCCTTTTTCCCTAGGAAGTTTGGCCCATTAGTGGAATATCCCTTCAAATTAGAATTTAATATTATGTTTAGTATTAATTACATTAATTAATATGTAAATACATTTTACAAAATCTGATATGACCTGAAACACCTTTCGGTTCCCTTTTGATTTCCTCCGAACAACTTCAGAACTTTCCCGGAATGATTCCGGTTCTCTCACAGAACTTTTCTGGTTTCCTTTTCTCTTTCGTATGGTGATTCCAACTTACAGAGGATCTCTAGCTCATCGTACCCTTAAGTGTATTTCCCCACTGCTCAGGAATGGCACAAACATGATCTCCATCAATGATCAATTGCGGGATCGGGATGCCCATAATGACCCCTGTGCATTCCACGATGATAATGTCATTTGAACCATAAATGTTGTTTCCCATTCCCTTTGCCACTTGATACCTAGTTCACCCAAGATTTGATCTATAGTATCTCCATACCTTCGTTTGATCTTGTTACCAATGAACTTGTTTTCTCGTCCCATGTTGGTGCATTCCGTGACTTAGTCACATGCTTGCAAGCTTTGTTAATGCAACATCACCGAGATGGCCACAAATGTATCTGTCCGTTACATCGATGGGAAAATCTTGGTCTTGATATGTACTCCTCTACACGTGCCTTTGGGAAACCTGAGTGGTACCTATTTGATCACCCAGTCATGGAATGATACTTGATAACTGATACGTTGCTAACGCATCTATAATTTTTGATGTTCCATGCTTGTTTTATATCTACTTTCTTATGTTTTGTCCACACTTTGGAGTACTTTTACACATTTTCTAGAACTAACCTATTAACAAGATGCCATAGTGCCAGTTGCCTGTTTTCTTCTGGTTTTGGTTCCAGAAAAGCCAGAAAAGCAATATTCTCGGAATTGGACCGGACAAAAGCCAAAGTTGATATTTTACCGGAAGACTCATCGAACCAGAAGATGAGACGGAGAGGGGCCAGGGGCTGGCCACACCATGTGGTGGCGCGGGCTAGCCCTGGCCGCGCCACCAGGTGGTGTGGGCCCCTGGTCCACCCACTGACCTTGCCCTTTCGCCTATAAGAAGCCTCCGATGCAAAAACCCTAAATCACCTAGCCTCCAGCCATGAAAAGTTCCGTAGCGCCGCCGCCACTGAAGGGGAGATTCGGGGGACAGAAAGTCTCTGTTCCGGCACCCTGCTGGGACGGGGAACTATCCCCGGAGCCATCTCCATCGACTCCATCTCCATTGCTGATTCCCATGATGAGGAGGGAGTAGTTCTTCCTCGAGGCTAAGGGTTCTACCGGTAGCTATGTGTTCATCTCTCTCTCTATGCATGATCATATTGTGATCATGAGCTTTGTAATCAAGTAGATCTACCTTGCTACTCAAGTTCTTTATTAGATCTCTGCTCTCCCCCATGTGTGTGAAGTTGACAGTGTGCACACCATGGTGGCACTTAGGCTAGAGATTAGAAATACTTGTTATGAGTTATATTTGGAGTTGGATGTATTTATGAAATTGTGGTGTTTGTTGGAACCATCAAGTGCTCAAGGTGACACGGTGGGGTTATCTAGACGGGAAATGCTTACTTTGAGGTGTGTTTTTATAGCCCTACCATGGATTAGAGTGTCCAACCGGAGAGTAGTTCAGAGTAGTATCATGAAGAGAAGATATTTATATGAGAGTGTTCACTAGTGAAAGTATGATCCCTAGGCCTTGTTTCTAAGCATTGAAACACCGTTTGCTACTAGATATGTTACATGTTTGCTTGCTTCCATATTTATTTCAGTTTGCCTTTAGTCTCTTCCACACCATCAAGCTATTTTCTGGCACCGTTACCACTTATAATTATCCATACCACTTGTATTTCACTATCTCTTCACCGAACTAGTGCACCTATACACCTGACAAGTGTATTAGGTGTGTTGGGGACACAAGAGACTTCTTGTATCTTGATTGCAGGGTTGCTTGAGAAGGAATACCTTTGACCACTTCCTCCCTGAGTTCGATAAACCTTGGGTAATCCACTTAAGGGAAAACTTGCTGCTGTTCTACAAACCAATGCACTTGGAGGCCCAACAACTGTCAACAAGAATAGAAGTGCGTAGACATCAAGCTATTTTCTGGCGCCGTTGTCGGGGAGGTAAGGTAAAAGGTACTCACATCCTCCGGTTTGAGTGCTCGAAGTTATTTCCTTTAGATTCTGCAATTTTGTATTTTTGTTTCTTGTTTTCACTAGTTAGGCTTAATGGAAAACAACAAACAATTAGAGAGCTTTATCATATTTATATTGAGTTAGGACATGAAGTGTTTGATGAGAAAATTAAAAAACCTATGGAAATTTATTAGCATGCTAATAGCAATGTTATTAGTATGAATTCTTTGAACACCATTATTGCTAATGCTATGGAAAAGTCTAAGCTTGGGGAAGCTGGTTTTGATGAGCATGATATTTTTAGTCCCCCAAGCATGGAGGAGAAAATTTACTTTGATGATACTATGCCTCCGATATATGATGATTAAAATGATGAATATGATATTTTCAGTCCACCTACTATTGAGGAGAATGTCGTCGGATTGAGGACAAGTACGCCATGAGGTGGTCCTCGAGGCGTGCAGAAGAGAGGGGTGTGAGACGTACGGTATTCCGAGACGGTGAGCACACAAGTTTAACCAGGTTCGAATCCACCGGCTTTGGACGAATCCTACTCCTGCTAGCAATCCAGTAATACGGCAGAGCCGGAATATGGGTTACAAGGGTATCGTCTGTGCGAGTTGAGATTGTAGACTATTGAGGTTATGCCCTAAGGCTCTCCCCAGGACGGCTTATATAGATATCTGGCCTAGGGTTTACAGGAGAGATCTATCCGGCTACGTCTAAGAGTCGGTTACAGAGTACATCGTGAACTACAAGTAACGTTGTGGGCCTAAGTCGGTAAGTTTTCTGGGCCTTCCCGTAGCCGGATTGGACTCCGTCTTTCTCCCTGACTGGGTCGCTCGTGAAGCAAAGCTCTAACCCGAAGTGGGCCACCCTAGTCAGTGAGGAACTGTGAGGATACCCGGAAAGTATATCCCCAACAGCAGCCCCTGGAGGCCTCCAAGATCCAAAGTCGGATTTATCATCGTCTAGCTTGATCTTCGGCTTGCAGAATCTTGAAGGGTTCCTGAAACTTCACAACAAAAAATACGATCCGGGTCTTAAAAGTAAGTCGGACCTATCACCAGGTTACTCGGATTTTCTAGCTCGATTTCAAACTAAGCCGGAACTTGGTCTCTAACGCCACCTGACACAAGCATGGTCAAGTCATGTCATCTGACAGGCGTTCCGTCAGCATGACCATTGGTGGGTCCGCGGTTCGCGAAACCGAGGCACCGTTTCAATGCGTGCGTGGAGATCGAGGCAACGCAATCATCGCTTGGGTCCTTCCCAGTTCCTTCCACGATGTGTAGCGGTTACACTGTAGCATTTGCACGAATCTTGGCGCAGTTAGGTGGATATAAGGGGTTAGGTTTTTTCCTTCTCCTTTCCACTAGTCCTTTGCCGTTTCCTTTCCTCCCAATCCCCCTGCGCGCACAGAGCTTCCTCGTTCTTCCCCCACAGAACTCCCAGCACAACCCCTTTTAGGTCAATATCTCACTGGAGAAATGGCTTCATCTTCTTCCTCCGGCTTGGCTGTAGCAGCGACGGCGGAAGCAGCAGCGGAAAAAGAGAGCTTCCACGGGGTCTGGATTCCCTGCGCTCTCAATGAAGAGGGCCTCAAGAACGTGGAGAAGGAGGGGCTTCTCATCGCCGGCGACTGGCGGAGTGGCTCTGGGGTAACCGTCCCCAACCCGCGCGACGGCGAGCGGGTCCACTTCGGCACCCACCTCGATAGAGTTCTATCTTTTCCTCCCTCGGAGTTCTTCTTCGAGGTGATAGATCATTCCGGAGTTCAACTCCATAACCTTCCTCCCAACTCTCTCTTAGAGATGAGTGTGTATGCTTCGCTTTGTGAGGGCTTTCTCGGCATTAGGCCGAGTTTGACTCTCTTCCGGTACTACTTTCATGTCCGGAGAAACTCCATCACTGCCGGTGTTCCTTACATCACCGGCACTATCAGCTTTTCACTTAGACGTGACCGGGCCTATCCCAAAATTCTTGCCAGTGACTCGGTCAAACAATGGCCAGCCACATTTTTCTATCATAGGGATATTCCGGCTCCCAACAAAGCTACTTCTTTGCCAGCTTTTGTCGACGGAGCTGCCACGGCCCAACCTTCTTGGGATGAGGCTGCTCCGGCTCTCACCGATGATCTGATCCTCGCTAAGAGGCGGATCAAATATTTGATTAAGCACAATGGTCTGAAGGGATCCGACTTGGTCCAGTGATGGGTCTCACGTTGGATCCAGCCACTTCAGTACCACGGGGATAGACTGATGCACTCCATCACGTCATCCAAACAAGACTCCCTTCGAATCAGCCCCAAAGCCTACACCACTCAAGGTTACATAAGCCAGATCAAGTGGCTGATCAAGGAGCGGATCAAGAGGAGAATTCCGGAGGTTTCTCTGGATATGCATACGGCGGAAAACCCCGTAGTGCTGGTAAGTTCCATCAGTACACCTTTTTATGTGTTTCAATCTTTGAGTTATACTGCAATACTGATATGTTTTCTTGTTTTCAGCTTGCTGACCTCCACGAGTCGGAACTTGCTCCGCTCGAAGGATATCCTCCTGAGTTTTCTCAGGAGACAGAAGTGGTCCCATTGCCAGACCTTGCGCTCAAGAAGCGCAAAGCTCCGACAGTGGTTGTTGGCACAAAGGAGGTGCCTGTCGTGAAGAGGTAACTTTCAGTCACAACTTTCCGCCTTTGTACTTTATTCAAATTTCTTTCCAAGATGTAACGTTTCCGACTTTACTACATTCTTAGAGCAAAATCGATCATCAAGGGAAAGGGGAAAGGGATTTCTTCGAAGCCCTTGCGTCAGACGAAGCTCACCATAGCTTCCCCTGTCGTGGCTCCTCCGACTCATGCCCCTCAACCTTCTGCAACACCGGCGATCACTCCTTCTCCAGTTGTTGCAGAAGATCCGACTCCTTCAACGGAGCCTGCGATCCTTGGGTCGCAAACTGACGTCACCATGGGTGCGTCAGATCAAGATAAGGGTGAACCCTCTTCGGGTAATGATCCCTCGGCAGAAATCTTTGCCGAAAACCTCATTAGCAATCCGGGACTTGCCAAGTTTGGCCTGTCCCGGAAATCTGCAGAAGAGATCCAGCGGCTAGCCAGGCAAGTCCTGGAGAAAAGCCATTTATCTCCCAAAGAAGAAGCGCAAGAAGCAGAGGACATCAAGTTCTCTAACCTTCTCGCTCAAGTCCGCCTTCGCGACGAGAGGATTAGGACCGGTGAGCTTCCAACAGCTCCAGTGATTCCTCTGACTCTCGCCGAAAAGGTGGCTGCTGAAGTGAACGTGGGTTTGGATAAACTCACCCGCGAGCAATATGTAAGTCGAAATTCCAACTCTTGTTTTTCCATTATGTTATATCATATCCTCTAGCCCCCAAGCATGAAGTAGGATATATAATCCGGGTTTATGCTTAATTAGGATGCCAAAGAACGAACTAGTGTAGCCCCCAAGGCTCGTGCTGATATTTAGCAAAAAATATTAGCCCGAGTCTTAAGTAGCTTTCTGACTTTGGGTATTCTGACTTATAGAAAGTATGTTCCTATAACCAGGAATTATTGACCAATGTCTACGATAAGCGGAGAGAGATCAAAGCTCTCCGGCTTAAAAATGTTGAACTTAAAGTCGCCAAGGATGAAGCCGAAGGTAAACATTCTGAGATTCAAACCTTGTCTTTGCTTTTTTCAATGTCAATTTTTTCCTGAACTGCTGTTCTTTTTTGACTTACAGCGTTGGTGAAACAATCTGTCGCCATGATTGAAGAGGTCGAGAACCTCAAGACCTTGGTGGTGGAGAACAAGGGACTTCGCCAAGAGCTGGATAAGCTCAAGGCAGATCATGAAAGGAGCAAATCTCAAGTCCTTGAATCCTCCTCCATGGCCACTAATGAGCGTGATCGCAAGATCGCTTCTCAAGATAAAATAATCTCGGATCTCAAGAATGAGCTTGGCAGAGAGAAGGATATGTCCCAGGCGCTCCGGGCTTAACTCCAGAGTCTCCGGGAGGAGAAGACCAAGATTGCCGACATCATTCTCGGTACGTTCCATCTGTCTGACTTATCTTTTTCTTCGACTTCTATCAATGTCAGATTTTTCTTAACTTGTTTTGTGTATAGGTCCTTTGAACTTGACGGATTCTTCCTCCTCCGAGCCCCACACCCACCAGCTTATACAAGTCGGTGACCTGCTTCATGACTTCCGCCAGTCCCTTGAGGACATTGGCGAAGCTCTCAAGATTCCGGACATGCCAAGCATGTCGGATTTTCAGGTGTGGGACAAGGCCAAGGAGATGCCGCAGCTTGTTCGGGACTGGAATATGTCCTACGCGCAGAACGCTCTCACCATGGTCATGAGCCACCATGGCAACATGGAGATATGGCAGGTGACTAGAGGGTACTGCAAGGTAGACGAAGACGGCCAGGAGCAGGACCTTCGAGCCATCATGCACTCCTGCGCCGGATATGGGTGTCACGTGGTTGATCTGACCAGCTACGAGACCCCCTTCTTCACCCGCGTAGCTACTCCGCCTCCTCCTCCAGAGGAAACCGAAGAAGTTTCCAACGATGAACGCACCACCTCAGATGCAGACATCTCGGAATGATATCAAGGCGGAGTAACCAGCGAGCCGGCAGCTCCTTCATCTCCTCCTGCATCATAGACCAGAAACTTATGTATTATTCCGAAAAAACATGATGTGTTTGTAAATATGTAATACTTTAACTTTGCTAGTGCTAAGCTTTTGATCTATTCAGCACTTTTGGCTTTGATTTTTTTTGTGTGCCTGAAATGTTTACATAAGAACTTGTACTTTTCCGTCTTCACTTATCGTTTATCTGGCTTTCCGCCTCGTCCCTTTCGTGAGCCAGATAAACCTTCCGCCGGAAACTTTGCCGAGCAACAGAGCTCAATTGCTAAACCAGTTTAAACTCGGAAACAAAGCCGGCTTCCAGTACCAACAATTCACTACTCAGAAAATGCCCGCATCCAGCAATCAGACAAATAACCAAAGTAAAGACTAGAAATTTTAGAGTTATACCCGAAGGTAGCAATTTTAGAATCGGAAATCTAAACCAGAACGAACATGAGCATAAAGTACTTTCAAGCATTCTGGGATTTTCGACTATGACATGATCATTTAGAAATAAGATGGTAAAAACTTCTAAGAAAAACTTGAGGAAACCAAAACTTTTATTTCTCACAGAACATGTACATATGTATTTTTACAAAGAAGGATAAACTAAGAATAAAAAGGGATGTAGCTGAGCAATATTCCATGGTCTATCTAACTCATCCGGATTTGTACTGCCTCCAGCTCTCTTTCTCTTCTTAGTAGGAGATCTTTCTTTGACTGGCCTCATGTTAGTTAAGTAGTATGATCCATTGTGCAATACTCA